>OZ038496.1:21014684-21204684 GCA_964036315.1 Acanthosepion esculentum | reverse complement strand
AATAGTGAATTCAGTCTTCAGCAGTTCTTCATTATATCCTTGTGCAACACTTGGTTTGAATGTAAAATCATTTATAGGCCATCAGTTGTATCATTCACGACATAGAACAGGGCAGATTTCAGTTGATACTACAAACACGGTGAAAAGGAAAAGGAGAAAAAAAGAACTCAAATTCTAAAGAATAGGTACAGCATATATCTGTGGAAGGCAGAAATTTGTATCAGCTGAAATATCAGTTTAAAAATAACAAAGATGAAGACAACAGTCCAAAAATGTAGAGAAAATAATTAAAATAAATGAATACAATAAATGTATGAATAAATGAGTTCATATTGGAATCTCATATGCAAATCCACAAAATAGTTCCATGTTTTACTGATGTTTAATCCAAAGTTTATTTCATGTACATATCTAAAGACTAGGAGATTACAATATTATTAAAATCATTGTTATATATTAAGAGTATCAAAAGGATGAATGCATGGCCAAGTGGTTAGAACCTTCATTTTCCAACCATCAGATCCGTTTTCAAATTTCACGATAGGTGATTTGTCAGGAAGATGACTTCTTGATGTTATTGGCCTGGAGAGACAATCCAAGCATGCAACACCTTTGTAAATTACCTGAAAATCTCACTACAGGTTGACCCAAGCCTTGTGAGTGAAAGTAGGTAGACAGAATTCTTTGTCGATGGTTGTGTTAGCACAAAGTCACAAGTCATCATGACTGAGAGTTTGAGCATATTGACCTTTTTCAAATCACGCTAGATCATGCGCTTTCTTCCAGAAACTGTAACTAAGGTCTACTCAGAATATTTGCACTATAAACTACAGATGGCCTCTGTGGGTGTTGAACAAAGACAAATGTGCCTGAGCAAGCATCTCCAATAAGGATTGGCTAGCCACCCTAGCAGACAGGCATACTTGGATTGGAGCAGACAACCATTTTAATCAAAAGTATTTTCACTTTTTACAGACCTTTACTCTAAAGCTTATTTCATGACTATGACTCCATTATTATTATCATTATTATTATTATTATGTTATACCAAGATGACTTCTTGATGTTATCACTTGGGGGAGGTGATCCCAGTACACAGCACCTTTAGAAAGTGGCTGAAAATCATACCATGGGTATTAGGAGAGAAATTGGGTAGTTGGAAGATGTTGATGGTTAGCACCATGCCACAAGTCATCATGACAGAGGGTTTGAGCATACCAGCCTTATTCATGAAAGTGATCATGCCAGATTATGCACTCTCTCCCAGAAATTGTAAGGTCTTCTCAGCATAGTTGCAGCATAAGCCACAGGTGTGTTCTGTAGATTTGAGCAGGTGTCTCTATTAGGGTTTGGTTAGTCACCCTGACAGACGGGTATGGTCAGAAATGAGTGCTGGCCAGCCATATTATATCATTATGTTTCAGCTGTACATTTTGTTTTAGATGTTATAATGGAAGATGTAAGTGTTGTGATTCTGACAGTTCTGACTCATTATTTTAGGTTAGGCCTCAAAGCTACTGAAGCTGTTCCCAGAAATCACAAAGTGGAAGAAAACGAAACATTATCTTTCTGTACTATCCGAAATTGGTTTAAGGATGGTAACTTTTCCTTTAAAATAAAACCTAGAAGAGGACAACACCCAGTTGTTAATAATTTTAATTTAAAATGCAAGGTAAAGGAGAACCTTACATCCTGCACTTAAAAACTTTAATCAAAATATTATTATATATAGAGCTTTACATAAACTTTAGAAAAAAAAGTAAAAATATTTTTGATACACTCAAATATATTTTACGTGGATATCAGAGTTTGTGGTATAAGAGAAATGATAAATAACAATCCAATTTAAGGATATTTTTAATAATTTTGTTGGTTATACAATATTGAACCAATATTCTGTAATAATTTCTATTTTGTTGCTCTATGATATTATTTGATTAAAAATGATTAATAAGCAGTTAATTATTTAAAGAAATTAACCAATATCTTAATACAGGATAGTGCAAAAGTCATATTTTGCTTGCGAGTGGGATAATGTGATATAATGGGAATTTTTACATCCCAATACAGGTTACAAACAGGACATATAAGATGTGGTCAGGTCACATATATGATATGTGGCTTCAACAGGATAAAGGACAATTCAAAGAGATGATATGTGACTTCAATAGAATGGAGGACAGGTCACAGATATGAGATATAGCTTCAACAGGATGGGAGACAGTTCACAGGTATGATATGTGACTTCAACAGGGTGGAGGATAATTCACAGGTATGGTATGTGAATTCAACATGATGGAGGATAGTTCACAGGTATGATATGTGACTTCAACGGGATGGAGGACAAGTCACAAATATGAAATATGGTAACAGGATGGGGGACAGGCCACATTTATAATATGCAACTTCAATGGGATGGAGGACAGGTCACAAATATGGAATGCAGCTTCAACAGGATAGGAGATAGGTCCCAGATATCAAATATGATTTCAACAGTATAACACCACTGTTCATAATGCATGCAATACAAGCAGATTAATTTCATGGAGATGAGATTTTACTGTTCCTGAGTTTTTCCTTTGGCATTGTCTTAAAGAGTTTATATAAACAAGTCCAAAATAATTCAGGAACTGATGAATAATATTTAACAAGAAATTCGAGCTGTGCAGTCAGATACATTACAAAGTGTCTTGGAACAAGGCCTGGAAATGGTTAAATGGTTACAAATTTGCAGAACTAAAAATGGAAGACATATTCAGTTCAAAACAATTTCCAAGGCCTAAAATATAAGAGGTTGCTGAAAAGTTCCCAGGCAGACCAACTTCTCAAAATCTGATCAAAACATCAGATTTTGTTTTGGAATTTCATTTTGGCCAGGCTAAGAATTTTACAGTAGACCTCATAAATGGAAAATTATTTACATTGTTATTGAAAACGTTTTTTAACGTTTAAAATGGAAAGTGATTTTTTGCACTACACTGGATAATGTAGATATTAAAAGTTATGGCTATTGTCCTTCTCCTCTAATTATTTCATTAAAAATAAATATAACAAAATAAATAAGTGTGCAACAAAATAGAGATTATAATTTTAGTTACAAAATAACATCATTACAATAATTGGCACGAAAGAATAAGGCGAGATGATATCGGCTTCAGTTCTAGGATCAATATGAGAAAAAAGAAGATGAGAAAAATTTATTCAAAACATTTTAGCCACCGTTTATTCTGTGTGTTGCTTGTTCGTATACATGCTGTCATGTCCAAGAATTGTGCCTGTATAATTGTGGGTATTCTATCTGCTTGTATGAATATACTGTTCTTAAAACTGTTATGTCCACATTGTAATTAAGGAAGGTTTAAATTTCAAGCAAATCGTGTAATTAGAATTGAAATTTCATTCAGCAAATAAAATAGAAAATATTAAGTTTTACTCCGATACTGAGATTGGAAATTTAAGAAGAGAGAAATTGGAAATTTAAGAATGGAGATAATTAAAGGCTGAACAGTGATTAATAATTAATGTTACCAATTCTATTGTATGCTGGTGAAGTGTTGTTCTTGCTGGTCTAGCAGAGGTTACTCTTTGCTATGATTCATTATATAGCTCATAAAGAATATATTTTTATAGCAAAATGTTTTTTTTTCTTTTATTGCGAACGTCTACAGAATTTATGGAGCAGTTAATTTTGCTGAAGCCATTAAGTTGAAAGAAGATTTAATCCTGGGTCAGCTTTCACCAGGAAAAAGAAAAACTATGATTTCAAACCAATAGTCATTCAAATTCTTCATAGTCACATTATAAATGCATGTGTTACAAAGTGGAGGAAAGTCATATAACATTATTACCTAATATTGACGCAATCATTTCATTTTTACTATTATTTCATAATTTATTTATTCATCATTTAGTTTGTGTTTATTATTTTCATATACGCTTCCTTTATAAAAACTGGAACTCTGATAATTCATGTTAACTTGCTATGAGCAATCTAGTGGGTGTTTGCATTCTGAGCACAACTGATAAACATTTAAGCATTTTCATTGCATCAAGGTAAAGTGGTGCTACCAATCATTACCCTTACATACTACTACCCTATGACTTTTGGCATGTAAGTGTATATATGTTCAGCTCCAGAATAGGGAAGTTATAGCATAGTAAGGGTTAGTGCCACTGGCACCGGTGTCATTTTATATAGTTGTGGAGGCTGAAATGTGAGCAACAAGCTTGTCTACAGGAAAGGCAAGGGAGCCCAGATGTAGGCACAATGCCAGTTGTTCAATGATGCTATAGGGCATGCCTTTCAGTCCTTCATTGTTGAAATGGATTGTGTATTTGATGTGTTGCTTTGACACATATGGCTTTTCAGGCTGGCCTGTTGAGAGTATACAGACATACAATCCCTGATATTGAGCACTTTTATCCATAAATATAGCATACCATAAAACTATATTTCAATTATATGTATATATATATATATATATATATATATAAAATATTAGATAACAATACATGTTTTTATATATCAAGAACAGTATTGAGGAAATTGTAAGACAAAATGGAAAGATGATGGAAAGAAGAATATAGATGAATTTGGTTAGATTGCAAAAATTCTTTCAAAAGGTTTTGAAACTTCCAGCATCTCTCATTCATCTGCACATATATATATATATATATATATATATATATATATATATATATATATATATATATATATATATATATATATATAAACGGTCCTTATGGACTCCAATTCAAGGTTGAAACTCTTAGTTTCACACTGTGGTGATTGTTGTTATATATAAAATTATTATTAGTCCAGTAGAGACTTATGTTGTCTCACATTTTTTTAATATTAATATTTCAAAAAGTTAATATTTCTAACTAACATAGCATGAATGTAATAACATTATTATCTACCACAACATTACTAAAAACACCTAGAATTCAAAGAAAATATTTAGTAGACTTGTTGTCACTTAATCTCCAATGTAAAACATCAGTTAATGTTGGTAAAAAACACTCAATGAAGTGATAATGATGGTGATGTTGATGATACAGAGGAAGAAGAGACATTAAAAAATTTAAAAAATAAACACAATAAAATGTAAAGGTTGTCAATTTTCTTGAGATGATAATGAAAACAAGTCATTATTTCATGGCCTGATTCTACAAACATTGACTTTATTAACAAATGGAAAAAACTAAAAAAATTAAAAAACAAAACAAAACAATAAAGTAAAATAAAATTTTAAAATATCCCAAAAGCAATGTGTGGCACTTTTCATACATTTTATATTTGGAATTATATACAGTTATTTTTTAAGAACCTTTAACTTTCATCATGATGCGATCAAAATTTATGATAATCATGAAAAAAGAGAAAATTATTATTTACCAAGACTACTACTATTATGTTCTTTTTCTTTTGTTATTTTGGCCATGTCTCCACTTTCAACTATTACTACTAACAAGGGTATTATCCTCATTTTTTAAAAATGTATAATGATCAGGGCTGGCTCATGTTACTGGCAACTTGGGCAGTCACCTGGGGCGCCATCAAGGCTGAGGACACCATCATGACACCATGTCATGTGTTTGGGATCTTCCCAAACTAAAGCTTATAAAAACATACTTGCAGTCATACATGACTCAAGACAGATTAAATTCTTTGGTTATTTTGTCAATAGAAAATGATCTTGTTAAGAAGATAGGTGTAGAAATTGCCATGAAAAGATTTGCAGATCTAAAGCCTAGAAAAAATGTTTTGTGTAGGGTAATGAATGTTTTCTTTAGTTTGTATTATTGTAATAAATTCATTATTCTACATTTTCAGTTTTTCTCTTGTGAAAATTTAAAAAAATTATATTTGTAATAGAACCAAAGTTCAGCTTGCTTGGGGTGCTGGCAACCCCATGGATGTCACTGATAATGATCAATCAATTAATAAAGTTCAATTCAAAAGGAAAGGTCAAAGTTTATGGCTTGTTGTCAAAAAGTACCTAACTGAATTTCCATATAGGAAGGAATAGTTATTTGAAGTAAATATATAAACCTAACACAATAAGAATGAAAAAGAGGAGAGACTAAGGTAGTTAAACAGGGTGGGGGGAATCAGTTGCAGAAAGAGAGTTATCAGGACATCAATACAGGAGATCTGATTGTAAATCAAAGATATCGATTTTTGTGCTTCTTCTAGTTGTTTAATAATAGTGTTTAGAGAGAGAAAAATACCAGTGGGAATTGAAATGAAGAAGAATAAAGGGACTGCTTTTTAAATATGGGTATCTATATATATATCTGTCTATATATATCTATATATATATATATATATATATATATATATATATAGATATATCTATATATATATATATATATATATATCTGCCTATATTTCTGAGATGAGGTATTATGTACAGTATTTACATTAGTCAGACTATTGTCCTCATCTTTGTCGCCATTTTTGTCACAACGTTTCGGCCGTTGTACGCTCCGACCTTCTTCAGGTGGTTGGAATTTCGAACTGAAGGACACATGGCACAGTGAATAAAGGCGTTGGTTAGATCCAGTGACAGACCCAAAGAGTGTGAGTTCAATACCCGGTTCAGGCAGTGGAGAACTTTCAGAGGGAAAGTTAGCAGGAGATAACTGATAACTGACATCCATCAAACATGGCTTGTGGAACTAGAACAGTCTACCCCAGTGATCGAAATAAAGGGTTCGGTTTGAAATTCCAACCACCTGAAGAAGGCCAGAGCGTACAACGGCTGAAACGTTGTGACAAAAATGAGGACAATAGTCCGACTAATGTAAATACTGTATATATCTATCTATATAGATATATATATATATCTATATATATATATATATATATCTATATCTATATATATATATATATATATCTATATATATCTATATAGATATATATATATATCTATATAGATATAGATATATATATATATCTATATAGATATATATCTATATATATATATCAATCATGAAATGAAGAGGTTATAATGGTTCCAACGAGAGAAAAGTGTGTATATTAAAAAGAAGAGAGGTACCGCAAACTTTTTTGGTTGTAATGTGGGTTTTTTAAAAAAATATTATTCTTTATTTTTCATAGTTTTACATCGGTGAAAAAAGGGGACGGGTCGCTCGGCGGCCCTCTTGCTAGCGCCAAGGGCGCAGGCTCCCCCCCGATGTAAAACTATGAAAAATAAAGAATAATATTTTTTTTAAAAACCCACATTACAACCAAAAAAGTTTGCGGTACCTCTCTTCTTTTTAATATACACACTTTTCTCTCGTTGGAACCATTATAACCTCTTCATTTCATGATTGATATATATATATAGATCTATATCTATATAGATATATATATATATCTATATAGATATATATATATATATATCTATATATATATATATATATATCTATATATATATATATATATATATATATATATATATATATATATATACATATATCTATATAGATATATATATATATCTATATAGATATATATATAGATATATATATATCTATATATATATCTATATATATATATCTATATATATATATATAAGTTTCATTAAAAACAACTGACAAGGTACTGCGGTTAAGTTTTATATAATTTTTCATGTGTTTTTATAATTTTTTCCTTTTCTGGATGTAAATTATATAAAAATTGTCCAAATCTTTTATATGCCTGGGCACTTTCGGCCATACTTTTCGCCATCTTATCAAAGATGGATTTTATTTTTATTATTAATTGAATGTATGTATTGTTTTATGTCTGTATTATTATTTTTGACAATAAGGTTAGCAGTTTAAAATTTTTTATAGTAAATAATTTTCTTGCTTTTGTTGACTGGTGTTGTATATTCCTTTAATATTTCTAATGATTCATCTTGCTTGTAATTACCATGCATTTGAAAATTCATCCTTGATAAGATGGCTAAACGTATAGCCGAAAGTGTTCAGACATACAAAACGTTTGGATAATTCTTATATAATTTACATCCAGAAAAGAAAAAAATTATAAGAACACATGAAAAACTGTATAAAAAACTTAACCACAATACCTTGTCAGTTGTTTTTAATTAAACTTTCATAAAAGAGGGATTACTGCCCAAATAAACAATTATATATATGGGTATATGAAGGTGCTATAAACAATTTATTCATTTATATGGATTATTTATTTATATTTACACTAATTGTTTTCTAAATGCATAGCAGAGGATCATGATTAACATATTAGTTTCAAAAGCCAAAAGTAGTGTGTTTGATCCTCATTGGGCACCCAGTAAATGTAACCTTGTACTAAAATTGGCTTATTTCAAAAAATACTTTGTTTTACAGTATACTAGTTTGCTGATACTAGTATACTACTTTGCTTATGCCAAGATGATCAAATTTAAAATCTAATTTATTTGACCATTTAAAATACTATATTTATAAGCAAATATATTCAATTTAAATACATTTCAGCACATACCCTTTTCCTGTTAACCAGGGTTTGTTGCCAGACAGAAAGGGAAATTAGCCATCACAACACAGAGCTTCGTTTCAAATTCAGTCCAATTCTGTGTATGTATGTTTGCATGCGCACATGTATATTTTAATACAAAGAAAGGTATATAAATATTTCTACAAATTTTAAAAAAAAAAGCCTTTAAAAAATAATTCTGTTTATTACTGAATAATTTCTGAAAAGTTCAATAAAATCTTATTATTATCTTAGATTTTTTTAATGGCTTAAAATTTTTTTATTTCTTCTTTCCAACTTTATGATAAGAATAAGCTTTTCTTTTATGATATAGATTTAATCTTTGTTTTATTAAAAAATACGTTTTTTTGTTATTTAATTATTATTTATAATATACTTATCTACATTTATTTTGCTTTGATCATTCTACAATCATATTTGTCATTGTGTTCTATGTATATCTTTACTGATATTTATACAACACGAAGGCCATAAGTGTGGGGCATCCAGAGGTTTTTAAAAAAATGCCCTGCCCCTTCAATGAACAGGTGATCATGGCTCTTCCCAAATTCCTTTTTCTTTATTGTTTATGAATTGTCATGACCTCTTGGGAAAGACAGTATAGAGATTTCTCATGGCTTCTCCCTGGTTTGGAATTCATGGTTTTGGGTGAAGAGATGGATTGATGCCTTTCCCAAAGTTATTTGTGCGAAAGTGAATGCAACAGACTAACCTGGAATCTAAATTTCTTTTGCCAATTTCACATTCTCCATCAATATCAATTACACTACCTCATGCAATAAAAATGGCTTTTGAAACCAGCTTGCTAATCACTGTTGTATGGCAAAGCAGCCTTTGTAATACATTCATTTATAATTTTCATTTATTCACATATTTTATTATCAATTTTGAATTCAGTTATTTAATTACGTCCTGATATGCTTACATTTTTGTTAAGCACTAATTTCATTAAATACGAAGCATTTTTCAAAATTTTAAGATGTTATCTCCCTTTACTTTCAAAGTCACAGCCATTATCTTTTAAGACAACTCAAAGATCATTTTGACACAAAGCTCACAAAAATTTATATGGTTCTCTATTCAAAATAAAAAGAGACATCACGTCAAATTTTAAAAGCCAATCAAAAAAGAACATTTTTCAAATTATTTTTTACAAGGAATATGAAAACTATTTATATATGAACACTAATATAAAAATATAGCATTTTTAAAAAGTTAACACAAATTAATGCATTACTTATAGCTCAGTGGTTAGAGCAATCGTGTTATAAACAAATGTTTTTAAATTTAATTTTGGATTGATTTTTAAAAAAGTGCTTAATATAAGAATGGTAATAAACTGTATCATTTTTTAAAATTTATAATTATATAACAATTTTAGAAAAAAACCCAAAAGGATGTAAATCATAGAATTGTGTCTATTTTATTCTTATCCTGTTATAATGCATTTACTACTGGTACAGTCTGAAGAAATTTTATAATTGTAATTTTAAGGATATTTAACAAATCTGAAGTAGCATTGTTACCTAGATATCTCTAAAAATACTTTTAACAATTTTAAGAAACGACCTAAAACCAATTAAGAAAGTATTAAGTAACCAATTGTGCAAGAACCGAATCAAGCATATTTCATATTTTGTCATCCTTTTCATCCAGATCCATTTCAAATGAATGGTCTTGATCTGTTTCATTTAATCAAATTCCAATATATATATATATATATATATATATATATATATATATAGGTTTTGTATAATTTTCAAACATCAAACTTGAAGAGGTTCATTTTTATTTATTATAGGTTTAGGTCATGTATAATAAAGTATTTTCATTTTCAGAGCTGATATACAAAAATATAAATACTGATAGCTTATATCTCCCACTGGACACCAAGGAAAACCCATCAAACTAAAATATGTTAAGTATATATTACAATCAAATTTCCTGACAAGTGGATGCAACCAAAATTAAACTCAGAGTCAAGTGAAAATTTAATTTTTTTTATTACTATATATATATATATATATATATATATATATATATATATATGTGTGTGTGTGTGTGTGTGTGTGTGTGTGTGTGTGCATGTGTAAAAATTCAAATGTTCATTTATCTTGCCTCTACTCTGAGTTTCATGGAGAATACATCAACTCATCAGGAGATTTGTAAAATTAAAATTCCCCAGTTGATTATTTTTTTCATGCAACACAGTATTATTTCTTATTACACATTAACTTATTTTTAGCTATAAATTGTTGAACCTTTCTGTCACAAATTTTCATATAATTTCACCTTTAAACTTTTAAACTATAAATAATAACTGCTTCATTTTGTTTCCATGTAATACTTGGAAAGATTTAACTTAAATGAATTTATTATCTTGAATTCAACAGAAAGTTACTTGCAGTTTATATATGTTCATGTGTATAAGCTACCAACATAGAGTCACTAATGTTTAAAAAAGTTTCTCTTTTCTTACAGCTTGAATATACAAGAAAAAAAATGCAAATAATCAAGTCCTCTGCTTCATAACAGCCGTCTCTGGAGGAAAAAAAAACTTTTGAATACATTCTATTTTCTTTAAGTACTGAACCAAAAGTCTTGGCGCATGTGACTGTGGAAAAGAAATTACAAATAAAATAAAGAAATTCTAAAAATAAAAATATAGAGGAACTCAGTTCCTTCTCATCCCAATTGAATTAAATGAGAAAGTATACTTACAGATGAGTAAATGGAAGATGACGTGGATACCAGAGACAAGGAAGAACCATGCACTGGAAAAGAAAAATAAAGATGACATGAGTTGCTTCCCTTACACTCCTAGGCAACCATGGACAACGATACCAATGCAAAGAAAGGAAAAAATTATAAACATTAATTCTGTTTAAATGTGAAATAAATATTTTATGCTCTTGATACAGACTTGAAGTTTAGAAGAAATAAGAACAAAGAGGTACTGCGGCTTAAAAAACATAAAATTATAAAGAAAATCAAGAATTTGAGCTTTGTTCTTGAATTTTATTAAAGTTATTTTTAGTATTCCATCATCTATTTTTCAAAGCCATGTGATGATTTTTTGTCTCTTATATTGTTGTCTTATGACAAGGTTATAATAAGAAATTAATTTATTTTTTTAAAACATTTGTAGAGTCTTTTTTTATTATAAAACGCTTTTTTCTAATAAATTTGACACTATGAAAACTGACATGATGTTCTATTTTAATACAAGAAAGGTAAAAAAATATAACAATGAAAAAGATGCTTACTTATGAACAAAACAAAAACAGAATCCTTCCTAAAATAAAACTATTTAAAACAACTGTTGGAGAGGAAATATGTTTTAAAATATCAATGTGTGTGCCGGACGGTAAATGAAATTTTAAAAGAATACTTCAATAACACAAAATTAATTTTATGGATGCTTTTCTTTTCTTTTATTCGACACAAGTTGATTCATTAATGTGACTTGAACAAAATGGAAATATTAGAAAAATGGAAGGAAAAGAAAATAGAAGATTGCTGCATCTTGGGGTTTGGCTAATGCATATAAGAATATGTTGTTCTATTGTTTATTGTGATTCTTGTACAATTGTATACTGTTTCTTGTACAATCACAAAAGTTAAGCAACATTGAATCTGGTCAGTACCTAGATGAGTGAACACATTAGAATACAAGGTACCTTAAATTTGGATATGTGAGTGGTGCAATGAGCTTACAGTCATATCATATTGAAACACTGGTTCTCATATAATCACTTATGTTAAGCAATGTTGAAACTGGTCAGTACCTAGATGGGTGACTGCATGGGAATACCAAGTGCTTTAAACTTGGATGTACAAGTAGTATAGCTTACAACCATATCACATTGAAACACCAGTTCTCCTATGATCACCAAAGTTAAGCAATGTTGAACTTGGTCAGTACCTAGATGATTGACCATGTAGGAATAGCAGGTGCTGTAGCCTTGGATGTGTGAGTGGTATAGCTTATGGGCATATCATGTTGAAACACTAGTTCTTGTACGATCAGTGAAATTAAGTAAAGTCGAGACAGGTCAGAACCTAGACGGGTGACTGTGCAGGACTAGCAGGTGCTGTAAGCTTGGATGTGCAAGTGGTATGGTTTATAGCCATGTTGGATTGAAACAATGGTTCTTGTATGATAACTGAAGTTAATCAATGTCAAGCCTAGTCAGTAACTATATGGGTGACTGGTTGGGAATACCAGGTGTTGTAATCTTGGATGTCTGAGTGATGCAATGGATAATGGCTTGGAATTGAAAATCGGAGGGCCAAGTTCCAATTCTAGTTGGGTTTGTTATATTCACTCGCATGCAAATACCCTTAGGAAAGGTATGAATCCACCTCTTCTCCCCATTTGCTATGGGTTAATTAATAGGACTTGTGTCAGTAAATCATTATTATCTTAAAAAAGTTTTACTATCTAAAAATATTTTCTAACTTTAAATAACCTACAAAAGGTTGATAAACTGTAAAAAACAAATCAATCAATCAATCAAAGAGGTGCATAAGTATATTTATTTTCTATTTTGACTAATGAAAATCTTGTGTCTTTTCAAGATCAATGTAAATATATCTTAAGTAATGTATCCTGCATATATGAATAAGTCTATTTCTCTGTTACATGTGTGTAAAAAATATTGTTGTATATGATTTGTATTATTTACACACATGACCACATAGCAGAGTTGTTAGAATATTTGTTTTCCAACCATGAGAGCTGAGTTTGAATCTCACCAGGGTCGATTTGTCAGGAAAGAGACTTCTGGATGTTATTAGCCTGTGAGGTGATACCAGCATACCATGGCTATTGAGAATGAAATTGGATGTACAAAATTATTTGAAAAGGTCAATGGTTGTGATAGTACAAACTCACAAGTCATCATGACTGATGTTTTGAGCGTAGTGTGGTTCTGTTCACACTGCTGCTCATGCCAGATTATGCTCTCTCTCCAAGAAACTGTAACTAATGTCTGCTCAGCATAGTTGCAGTATAAACCACAGATGTGCTCTGTGTATGTTGAACAAACACAAATGTGCCTGTAGGCCACTTGAGCAGAGAGGTCTACTCAGAAAATGAGTGGCTAGCCATTATATATTGTTGTCATCTTTGTGGCTATTTTTACATTTCAGCTTTTGTTCCCTCTTGTTGACCCGAGTAACCTTCAGGAAATTTTAAAATTAATTCTTTATTCAAGCTACAGTGGTAGAATATTCTTGTTTGGCTGGCCATGTCTAAGCACATCTTGTCTTATTCTTATTAGTTAGCCCAGAATTTGAACTTGGCTTACTGATTTCATTCTCAGCACTGATAACTGTTGCACTACCCACAAATGCACATTAATAGGCTTATCATAAACATGCTTATACCAAGAAGACTAAACAAAGAATCAAACTGTCAACCTACCAGTTTATAGATATATTTAGCAACTTCCATGCTATAGATATAATCTGGGTCAGATTTTGCAGTTTAGATGGTCAGAGTTTATTTTCATCTGATGCATTGTTGCTGCCATATGTTAGTGCGATATCTTACTTTGTCAGCTTGGCTGATTAATTAAGTTAAGCTGCTTGAATTAATGGATTTTTTGGTTCTTATCATGCATATACCATTGATGCACTAATTACAAAAGAGACAGTTATATTAAAATCGCAAAACAAAATGTTGATATATTGTGAATTTCCAAATATATAATGATGACCTATTGCTTAAGGTTCATAGACAATGTAGATATGTGTCCAAAAGCTAGAAAAGGCGGATATAAGATTTGTACTACAATAACTTGAAAAAAAAAAAAAAGTTGACCTAGAAATGAATAAACAATGCCCATCATTCTGAAATATATAGGCATCTTTGTATATATCTAGTAATTTGCTTATTTTTTGTTTGTAACTTCTTGCTGTAAGAAAGCAAACTGTTATGAAGAGGTGCTGAAAAGTACTCAGCCTGATCTCCTTTCCAAAATCTAATCCAAATACAAAATATCAGATCTTTTGGAATGATTTCTTGGTTGTGCTGAGAACTTTTCAGCAACTTATATAAAATAACAAGTGTATCCTGCCTTGATTTGAACATCTAACCTTGACGTAAATAGGCAAGTAGCTTATCCACTAGGCTAGCGTTCTGTTTGAGCGGCATGATAACATTAACTTTCAAATACTAAGTCAGACAGAGCACACAGATACTATACTGATCCCAGCAGGTGTTCATACATAAGTAAATAATCCATCATTTTTTATTGACACTATGCATTTGTATATATTTAAATATAAAAACCTTGTAATAATAGTAAAGATTTAACAAAAGAAGCCATCATTTTGGACAACATGGGTAAACTATTATTAATATAAAATGCTATAGGACATAAAGTAAGGGATAGGTTTTCTGTTGTTGTTAAGTAATAAATTCATCCCCCAAATAATTGCAACAGATTAATATAATAATTGTAAAAAATGTATCTCAAGGACTCAGATGTAAAAATGTTCTAATAATAGCAGGGAGTTAATTAGATATTTCATCATTTTGAACAGCATGGTTAAACTTGAATTTTATAAGATTCTGTGAGACATAAAGTGGGAGATCGGTTTTATATTCTTATCAAGTAATAAACTGATCCCTTCAGAAATATTACATATTAATACAATAATTATAAAAAATACATTTAAAGACTCACACGTGAAAACTTTATAAAAGTAAGGAATTAAAAGATTCCATCTATTAATATAAGATTCTGTAGGACGTGAAGTGAGGGATCGGTTTTATATTGTTGCTAAGTAATAAACTGATCCCCTCATAATTTCTACATATTAATATAATAATTGTAAAAAAAATATATTCAGTGGCTTACATGTGAAAAGTAAGATTCAAAACTTAATAAAAAATGCCATAATTTTGGACAGCACAAGTTAAATTAGTATTTAAATATTAATCATCTGAGTATAATAGTGCATTCAATCAGGATTGAACTCACTACTAGTGGTGACATATGGCCATATCATGTTGAAACATTGGTTCTCTTCCGATCACCAAAGTTAAGCAACATTGAGCCTGGTCAGTACTTAGATAAGTGACTGCTTGGGAATATCAGGTGCTGTAAGCTTGTATGTGTGTGAAGTATGAAGGATGTATGGCTATATCACATTGAAACACTAGTTCTTGTTCGATCACCAAAGTTAAGCAACATTGAGCCTGGTCAGTACCTAGATGGGTGATCACTTGGGAATATCAGGGGATGTAAGCTTGGATGTGTGCATGGTATAAAGAGCTTATGCCTATATCAAGTTGAAAACACCAGTTTTTATTCGATCACCAAAGTTAAGCAATGTTGAGCCTGGTCAGTACCTAGAAGGGTGACCGCTTGAGAATACCAGGTGTTGTAAGTTTGGATGTGTGGGTGGTGTAATGGATAACATCTTGGAATTGGAAATCAGAGAGCTAAATTACAATTCCAGTCAGGTTCTTTCTATTCACTTACATGCAAATACCCTTGGGAAAAGTATGAATCCACCTCTTTTCCCCCTAGATATGGGTTAATTATCAGGACTTATATCAGTAAATCATTATTATCTTTGCACCAAAAAAATTCTTACTATCTAAAAATATTTTCTAGCTTTAAATAATCTGTAAAAGGTTGATAAACTGTAAAAAACAATCACTACTTGTGGCATTTCTTGCTTGCTAACTTTACAGCAGGTTATTCTTGTTGCATGAATATATATCTGTTTTGTGCATTTCTGTGTTGCATATTGAATCTGTGTTTTCAGTGTGTATGCATGTGAACTTAGATTGCAAATAAATGAAGGATGATACACAGTGTGTGTGTGTGTGTGTGTGTGTGTGTGTGTGTGTGTGTGTGTGTGTGTGTGTGTTTGAAAGAGGGATGTGAGTTAGCATTAAACAAACATTTAACTGTATGATCAGTGATCAGTTTGTTTGCCGGATACTGAAAAACAGACATTTCAGCATCAAAATTGACAACTGCTTACATAAGCTATCAAGCAAAGATTATTTGCTTTTGCCCCTGATTATTTGCTCTCACAGACAAATGAGCAACATTAATCTCGTTGTTCAACAACCTTTAACCAATTTTGATACTGATTGCCTCATCACTGCAAACAACACAGACATTAAATTTGTGTTGATGCTTGCTGACCATGATTGGCTCTTTTTTCCTTGTTTTAGCAGATTCTCATTTAATGAGTATGGCAATAGGTTTGTTTTCTCCATTATATGCCCCCATGTGAAACACTGTCTGACATTATCAAGCTCATGAGGTTTTTTCTTGACTTGCTTGTGATTTAATAGGCAGTATTTCTGGGTTTTTTTCTCTTTGAAACATTGCTGTTATCCTAGAAATAGTGCTATGGCATCCAAGTCACCTGTTGCCAAGTTATTTTTGCTAGTTGATTGCGCAGGCAGAAGAGATTAATTGCTCTGATAAAATTTATATTAAAAAAAAATCTTTGTAATGAAAACGGGAAAGAGTAGTATTGTAACAGAGAAGCTTTTGAAGAGATGATGACAACGACCAAGAAATAGAATTTGAATTGTATGATTGGGCTATGAGAGGATTTTTTTTTTGTTTAAATATCATTTCCCTTCTGGACATAGGCAATCATGACTCTCCACAAGGTTCTTTTTTCTTTGAACCTTGGGGACTGACACTACAGAATCTCAAACAAAGAACTCTACCAAATTACAGAAATCACTTGAGTGCTTTCAATAGCAGCAACAAGTAAAATGGATAGCACATATAACGTGAAGAGAAAATAAAGACACAATCAAGACGTTGATGTTACACACTTACTTCAATCAAGCAAACCACTATCAATACTGGCAATTCGCAGATAATAAAGAAATCTGTGGAGAGTCATGAGTGCCTATATCCTGAAGGGACATGGCATTTAAAACAAATACCAGATTTTATTATACAAGTCAATATTTAGACAATAAAACTGGTATTAATAAAATTAGTACAATTTTCAGAGTTTACTTTTAGAATTTTTGCTGATAATATCTATTTAAAAAACAAACAATTTAAACATTTAAAATTTCAGTGTCCCAACATCTTTAGCATTTCCTGTTGGTGCATGACTAACAGATGCTTGCATTTTTATATCTACCCACCCCTTTCTTAGACATATATAATTCCATCAAGATAAACATTACTTTACTCTGATAAAGTCCATCTAGAACAGTGGTTCTCAACTATTGTTTACCCATGGACCACTTTTACTCTTAATTCTTTTTGATGGACTCCCATAACCATTCAATGAAAAAAAAGCTTATTTTATTTTTTACTAATAGATAAGTTTAGGAATTGTATTATAGAAATAGAAAATGTATACGATTCGTTTATATATAATCCTAATACAATTAATATATTAAATTAATTTTATTATTAATATTTTATTTTTTAATATTTTATATTAATATATATTAATATTTTATTTTATTAATATTTAAAATTATATTATTTATATAATAAATTATAATATTTATATAATTTTCCTTTATATATATATATATATATATATATATATATATATATATATAATACTTCTTTTTTTATATCCTTCTTTGTTTTTATTCAACTTTTACAATCAAAACATCCGGTAGATTAAAAGGGACGCTACCTTACATTGCTTGGTCATGTTTTCTGTTAGTTTTAGAGTTGTTTTTTTTAATTTTAGTATTTTAATATGGTGTAGATGACTGTAGAAATTGCAAATCTCAGTTGTGACAACCGCTCCAAAGTGAAATTACTCTATGGACCACTAAAATATTATGGTGAACCCCCAATCTTCTATGTTTTTTGTGTAGAACTCCAGTAATGTTACATGGACCCCTTGGGCTTAGCAAAGGGGAGAAAAACTGCTAAGATCCCCACAAGATAGAAAATTGTGGAGAGCCATGATCACCTATGTCCTGAAGGTATATGGCATGTAAAAGAAGATCAAGAAGAATTAGGAATTGAACAGTAAACTTTTTAACTTTCAATCCAGTGAAACATCACTTAGGAGAATATAATTAAGTAGGTATTTTTGAATTCATTGCTTTTACTTCATAAGGATGAACTACTTTGGCAGGGAACATCAGAACTGACGTCTACGTAATATGTAAAATGAGAAGATACTTTCTAAGAATACAACCTCCCCAACACACTTGCACAATATTCATGTGCACACAGGTGTTTTGCCGCTCAAGTGTTTATCAATATCACAAAACTGGATGAACGATGAAGAAAAACAAGGCAGAGATTTTATTTTTACACTTGTGGACCAACAACACATATTTTCCATTAGCAGTGTAAGCTCGCTGACAGAGTAGCAAACTGATAGTTAGAAGGTTCAAAGTACTATCCTCAAGAACAGGATCAGTAATCCTTGCTATCACAACCTAATCAGGGAGAGCTGATTTCTAAATTGAACTAATGCTCTTCTCTCTTAGGGTCAGTTTTGTAGGTCAAGTATAAAAATATGTGTGCATCATCTGGATCATGCAAAAATGAATAAAAGTAAAGGAAAAAACAAAGTAAGCTGAAGTAATTTTTATCTATTTATATACATGAGTCCTGTAAACTATTAGGGTCAAAGGGGCATCACATATACTTCATTGATAGCAGCAGTGGTGCATTTAGGACAAGATAACCTGACAGAGCTCATCTCTTTTCAGGTTGGTTTTGAATTCAGTTTTCTTTCTATTAGACTGGTTTCCACCCAAGGCAAGAGAACCTAGTCTACCTTGATATTTAACCCATAGCTAGAGGAAGATGGATTCATGCGTTTCCAAGGTTATTAGTGCAAAGTGATTTTGATTTAATTTGATTTGTTTGTTTAATGGCATATCAACTCCTTATGGGTCATTTTATGCTGAAATTTAATTTTCTTGGGAGTTTTGAAGTAATAAAAATATGATGTATGTTATTCTGCTTTCACAATTTCAATATATATATCTTAGTAGAAAAAAAATATGCACTCCCTGGTAGAAATATTGAAGCTCAGGAGGGAGAAAAGGGATTTTCAGTCTGAGGGGTATTAATGGAAGTATTACTCGTAGGTAGTCTAGGTTTATTATATATATAATTGCATATATAGAAGCAAACACAGAATGGCTGAAGACAGATTTATTTGTAGGCAAAGATAAGTGCTACGATAGAATAGTAATACAGAGTGTCTGTCAGCAGTGAAATTGACTTTGATAGATTTATAAGCCACCTGTATTTTACATGCTTTTCTTTATACTGATCCATTTGGTACATGTGAGTAGTGGGGAGTACATTTCCCATTTTGAAGGCTTTATACCATATTGTTTTTGCTAAGAAAAATTTATTAAAAGCTCTAAATAGAAAATAAATAAAAAAAAACTGTCAATGATCATACAAACAGTTGGGTATCTTATGTAAACACTTTTTCTTTGACATTTACCAGATGGATTTGCTCTGATATAGGAGTAGTTGATAAACAATTATTATTAACATCTTTTAGATTATAACAGTCAAGGAGCAAAGGGAGATAATCAGGGCGTTTGCATGATGTGAAGGCAGATAAAAAAAATATATCAGTCGTCAGTTTCTATTTGCTATCTCAAGGTAATTTATTAAAAGAGTGTCAAGGTGTAACCATATGGAGGATAGCAGCTTATGCCTTTTTACTTACTAGAGAATCAATTTTCAAAAGTGCAAACACCTGCAATAGGAGTTTGTAACACTATAATTAGTATTTTATGCCAGTTTCATGAAATAGGATGTGTGGGTAGCATATTGCCACAGAAGGTCGAATGAGTAAGCCAAATTCAAGTTCTGGCCTAGTCCATTATGTTCACTTTCCACTAATACCTCTTGGAAAAGCATGAATGCATTTATTGTCCTACCTTTCAACCAGTGCTGGATTTGCCTCTAGACTTAGCAGATTGAAGGTTAGATACTTAAAATCTATGGGGCTTCCAAACAAGGTGCATAATATTTTTGACACTGTGATAGGTTTTCCTTACACAGGCTGTCATAACGCATTGTAGACTCGAAACAGTCCTTCAGTAATTTTCCTTACATTCCATTTCAGAATAATTCTGTCTTAAGTCAATAACTCAATGCTAGCATTGATTTCTTTATAAATATTTTTAATTTTAACATTCATGCATTTTTTCAATTACATACTGTATTTAACAATAACATCTTATGTCTTTTAGAGAAGGAATTGTCAACTATGGAATTTTAAACATCTGTCATCATCCTTGGCTTTATCCAAATTGTTTAATTTAACACTCTTCCATTTTCCTCTACTCGTGTGAATGGGGTATTTGGAGGGGCCTCATAAGTGGAATAGCCTAGGGTCTCTCTTCATCTAAATTAAATATCAAATGTAAAATTCAATCTTTAGTTATGAAGAAGATTGTATGAAGAAAAGTATATTAAAATCAAAGTTAGCCAATTAAGTTTAACCAATTTACAAAAGGTACATGCGTGCAAGTTATTATCAAACAGTGCCAGGTTTACCTATAGGCTTAGCAGGCTGAAGTGTAGGGCCTCAAAATTTAGGGAGCCTCCAGCCAAGGTGTATAATATCTTTGACACTATCATAGGCCTTTCTTACATATGTTGTCATTGTAGACTCTAAACAACACTTCAGTAATTTTAAACATTTGTCATCATCCTCCTTGGCTTTACTCAAATTGTTTAATTTAACATTCTTCCATTTTCCTTTACTCATGAGAATGGGGGATTTGGTTGATTGATTGAGATTTACAGCATATCAACCTCAACTGGTTATTTAATGCTGACAAAATCTTTACTGCTGGGAATATTTTCTTCAAAAAACTAGGGGTCTTACAAGTGGAATAGCCTAGGACCTCTCTTCATCTAAATCTGGCCCTGCCTGCAAGTATGGGTTAAACAGCAACATCGAATAGGCTTTCAAGACCTGATGGCATCCAGTCTAAGAGCAAGATTACTCTGATCTCAAAACTCTGCAGAAGGCAATGGGAAACTAGCCCCTTTATTTTCTAAGAAGTTATGGTTATTCACAGAGGAAATGGTATCTGTGGAGAGACCTGATTACCCATGTGTTGAAGGGACATTGCATTATAAACAAAAAAATTATGAAATTATCCAGGAATTTTACTTGTTCCTTCAATTTAATTTCATTATTTTATGGTAATAAGGCCCAAGACTGAAGATCCAAGTAATATCATGTTGAAGTCATGCACAAGGAAAACAATCAATGTTATGAGATTGTTTTTTCTGTGCAGCAAGCAAACAATAGAAAAAACTCTGATATATAAATATGAATTTTTAGATGCAGTCAATTAAAACAGATAACAGAAATGACTACAAAGATATTTTTTACAGCCAATTTAGTTCTTTGGTGTTATCTCCTCACAGATGAAGAACAGACTTGAGGCAACAGAAATGTAGTTCTACAGAAAGATGCTGAGAATACTGTGGGCCAAACAAGTGAGTAACAACAAAGTTTTAAAGAAAATGAAAACAAAAAGGAGATTTATACTGAACATCAGGAAGAGAGAGTTGAAATTTCTAGGGCTTGGTAAAATTTTATACTCATAGGAGAGATTGAAGGCAAGAGGGATAAAGAAAAACAGTGCATAACATAACTAGCAAGCTCGAGTAAATTGATGGCAAAACAAGGTTTAGGAGAGATTTCAAAAAGACAAAATTAATTAAGAGCTACAAAGGACAAGAAGTGGTGGAGAGCCATGATTTCCAATGTCTTGAAAGGAAACGGCATATAGAAGAAGAAGGAATCTCATTTTCATCTTCAAATATAGTAGGTTATTATAAATTAATTTACTTGGACTAGTGTGCGTTTTGTTTTTTACAGGCACAAAAATTTGTCCATTGTATTCTTCAGCTTACATCAATGTTTGGTAGCTAAGCTAAATGGAATTAGATTAGAGTTTTTAGTGGAGCTTTTCTCATCATTTTCATTTGTGCATCACATTAGGTTCATAAGGGTCTCATAAAATTTCTTTGACAAATTTATTATTATAAACCAATTTATATGTATTTTATCTTGCAGATAAAGAAGACTGGAAGAAGACTGGTCAAAATGTTGTAACAATAACAACCAAGATGTGGGCACTATCATGAGTAAATCAGTATATAATAATAATAGTAATTCCTCATTTCAAAAATTCAGATAAAAATATTAAATAAGTCTTTGAGATTTTTTCTTTCTTTGGGATGTGCAGGTGGTGTAATTGTTACAAGTTTGATACAAGAAATCATTGAACTGAGTTCAAATTCTAACTGAGATTGTTACATTCATTTTCCAACAATTTTCTTGGGAAAGCTATGAATCCATCTCTGATACCCCCAGCTATGGCTTAAATAGAAGGGCAGATTGGGGTTTCTAGCTATGTTTGGTAACCAGTATAGGAGATGGATAACTCTGAATTAAAAACTGTATGTAGCACATGGTAGGGCATATAATTGAACTGTAACTAAGGTCTGTTAAGCATAGTTACAGTATAAACCAAAGGGTGGGTGTGTGGATCTGGGAAAAGCACAAATAGTCTTTGTCAGACAGACATGCTTGGAAATGAGCAGCCATAGTCAAAATGAGAAATCACTGACTTGCATTGTGCTTTCAAGTCAAAACAGTTTTAATGATGATTTGAGATTTTACATGACAAAAAAAAAAGGCAATACTAGATGGTGTTAGACAGCCAAAATGAAAGTTGAGATGTTTCAGATTTCATCCTGTAGTAAGTTTTGTTGATTAAATTTCATCTAGGTGGAGGGAAACTAATTTCAATTTGAAGATGGCAATATTTGAGAATTACAAGTGATAAAGAAGATTAGGTATAATGGTGTAAAAAGAGAACACTAATCTGTATGAAGAAGACGTCTCTGCTACCGCAAAATTTTTAAGGGACTGTCAAAGGAATTAAATATACTGACATTGATCTCTGGTAAAAATAAAGGCAATTCTAATGATTAAAATAATTTTAGGTGTGGTTCAAATTCATAATTTTCCATTTGGGTGACAACAATATATATATATATATATATATATATATGAGGAATTTTATTTCTAGCAAGATGAAACACCACCACACTACCATCATTATATACAAGCATACCTGAATGAAACCTTGTCAAACATATGGACAAGGTTCTGTAGAATACCCTCCTAATTTATGGTCGAATTAATAACCTCATCTTTGTTGTTATTATCACACCATTTTGGCCGTTGTGCACTCAGGCTTTCTTCAGGTGTCTGTTGATCCAGGTAAACGTCTGTGAATTTTGAACACTGCCCTTTATTTAAATTATGTGTATAGAATGTTCTGGTTCCACTGTTTACGTCTTGTTCTTATTTAGTACTGCTTAAGCTCAAATTATTTTCACTGTTAGTCAAATTTTGATTTTGAAGGGTGCGTAATGTGGTCTATCCTGGTTTGGCAACTTCATCTCAGTCACTTTCTCATTGACATGATGTAGTTTCCTTCAGTATTCTCTGCAAATATTTTCATGGCAATTGTTCTCATGAGATCTATTCCCTAGGGCTTCGACTACATGAATTTAAGCAGCTACTAGATTGGCAACTAGCTCGCACCATTTTACTGTTGAATGAACTAGATGTAACAGCTATTTCTATTCTTTTCTTGCACTTATCACCTGTGGAGTTCCCTTTTGATTTCTTGCTTCCCTGCTACCTACAATCTTCAAAAATTTAAATGCAATGTCAGTCACCATCTTCTATCTAACTGAACCCTGTTTCTTTATTCTCCTTTCCTCACTTCTACTCAATGACGTTTTCTCATTCTCTTTCACTTTCACTCCCTGTAACCCCTGAATCCTATTGGTATTGCCATCTTACTTGAGGTGAAATGATTAGAATTTAAAAATACCATTATTTTTGTATTCTGTAAACAAGATATTTATATTATATGGGTATTTTAAATTTTCTAAAGAATTTGGAGAGACTCTAAAGCTCAATCCAATTTCTATAAATATTTTCATGGCAATTGTTCTGACAGGCTCTTTTCCCTAGTACATGAATTTAAGCAGGTACTAGATTGGCAATTAGGTCTCATCGTTTTACTGTTGAACAAACTATATACAACAGCCATTTCTTTTCTAATAGTTTCTTTTTTTGCACTTATCATCTGTGCAACTCTTTAGTGGCATCTTGGTGGCACTGTCACCTTGCTTGGGATGAAATCATTAAAAGAAAAGAAGAGTTTAACTGTATCAGAATTCAAAAAGTATAATTATTTTTGTATTCTGTAAACAAGATATTTATATTATATGGGTATTTTAAATTTTCTAAAGAATTTGGAGAGACTCTGTGATTAAATCCTGTTTCAAATTTCTTAAGCAAAAAGCTTTGGCAAATTCTAGAATAAAATCTTAGAGCATTTTTAACATCTTTGTTACTGCACCATATAAACAAGTACAAATATTTTTTGATGTCAACAATAAAACAAAAATTGAAATATCTATAAAGTGACAAATCTCTAATAATATACTATATTTTCTGTATAAATTTTAGCTTCAGATAATACATATATAATACATATGTAAAAACAAACTGAAATATGAGAAGACATTTTAATGAGTGTTTTAAATTTAGAATAGTAAGATGGGGAAGATGAGTTTATGAATATAAAATGTTGCAATTAGAAAATTCATCAAGAAAAACTGAGTTTTTACTTCTTTGAAAATTCAGTTCTAATTAAGGTGGATAATTAGTTTTGTCTGTAAAATATGAATTTTTCATCTTTTAAAAAAAAATGTTAACTTCAGCACGTTCATACAACATTAAAATAATGTGTAAAATATTTTTTTAATGTGTGATCACTAGTGAATGAAATGAGAGTATGTATATTAATTCTATAAATAGATTATATTCTTTATATAACCAAAATTGGCATTGTGGATTTAACATGTACTAGACAGTAGTAAAAAGACTCACAATTATTTGGATCGAAGCCAGGATGTTTGTTATGTGTGATTACATAACTTTGGCAATCAGAGTGAAACAAGGTTTTCACCTCAAGCAAGGCAATAAAGCCACTATGATGCAAGGGGCTACTGAGAGTGAAAGAAACTGAGAAAATATTATTAAGAAGAAAGGACAAAAAAAAAAAGAACAGGATTCAAAAAGACCGAAGATAACAGCTGACGTTGCATTTAAATTTTTGAAAATCATAGTTAGCCAGAAACCAAGAAGCTGGAAGAGATTTCCACAAGTGACATGTGAGAGGGAAGAAACTATTAGCATGGATCTTATGGTTACATCTACTAATTTCAACAATAAAATGATGAGATCTAGCTGACAATCTAGTACTGCACTTAAATTCATGAAGTCAAGTTACCAAAGAGGAAAGCAATATTTATTTTGAATAATACAAGGCCAAAAGTAGGGATAGGAGAAGGTTGGTCTTCAATCTGTCTGATCTTAAACTTACTAACCAAAATTACTGACCCAAACATACAACAGTATTCCTTACACCAAAACAACACATTCTTACTTACCATTCTTACTACAGCCACCATAATACATTAAAGTCTCTACATAGTTGTAACTTGTTCCCATATGTACAATTTGTTGGGGGGGGGGGGGATAAAAATGACAACATTAAAAAAAAAAATAGAAAAAAAGGAAAGCTTGTCAGAACAGTGACTATGAAAATATTTATAGAAAAGATACAGGAAAGACATGTTATGGCAGTAGGAAAGGGATTGAAGCAGAGATGCCAGATCAGAACCAATAACATTGCAGGTTCTTGTTTGGACTTTGTCAAGAATTTGTAGATATATAGCATCAGCACCAGATCAGATGTGGGAGCAATGTTCAATGCTTCAAGGCTTGCTTGAATACTTAGGCAGAAAGAACATATGAACACATAAAATGAGACAAATCAATTCTAAAGGAACCTTTCTTTTAAAATAAATATTATAATAAGCAACTTGAAAATATTGCCTAAGATTAGAACAAATACCCTTGATTCTTCTGCTCTATGTTTAGTTACTTGACTAATCTAGACTCTTTCTGAAGGCCAGGAGGAAATGAAAAGAGATTAAACAAATTGAAAAGACTTGAAGAAGAAATCTGCTTAACATTCTGTGGCTCAATTCTGAGATTTTCAATTAAAACCCTTAAAACCCACTCAGCCAATACAAATGTCTTGAGAGCTGAATTATTTCAGGATCAAATACTGAGGTTAAAATCTGGAAATATGAAGGCATGACAGATTTAGATCAAATAGAATCTTTATTTTATTTTTAGTATTAGTAAAAGCAGCTAATTTAATTTTTAATGCGCTAATTTACACATAAGAACAGATATTCTGTGCAAATTTAAAAGCATGTTTCTGAAAAAGCTTTGATTTCGTAGTTCTAATCAAAAAGACTTGCATTACTGAGGAAATAAGACCATCAAAATTTAACAGGAGACTATGTTAATTTTTAATAGTTAAAAAAATCTATCACAGAGGATGAAGTCTATGTCATATAATTTCTTAGGTAATTAACATATTTTAAAGCTATTACAAAAATAACTTAATATTATTATTGTAAAAATAGATCAATCATATTAAAAATATAAAATTAATATAATATTAATAGTATTAATATTTTAGAAGTAGGTTAATATTAATATTTTTATTGAAAAAATTCTAGCACGTATTCTTTAAGATGTAATTTCTTAATTTCTGATCTTTTATTGTTATCTCTTCTTAATAATTTTCTTTTTCTCATATTCTTTCACAATCAGTAACCTGTTGCATCAGAGTGACTTTGTTGCCTTGCTTGGAGTAAAATAAAAAGTAACAAACATGTATTAATATTTTGGATGTGCACAAAGTGTAGAAATGCTGAGGAAAGTGAGATTTGCATGCTGTGTTCAATTCCAGCTGATGCTGTTGCATTCACTTTTGTAACAACACCCTTGGGAAAGGTATGAATGCATCTCTTCTCCCACCATCTATGGGTTAAATAACAGTACAGATTGGTCTTTCTAGCTTCTAGAAAGAAACTCTGAATTCAAATCTAGTTGGATGTAAAAAAACTATTGCTATAGAAACCACAGCAGCATGTTGTTTGCCATGACTCTACACTCTACAGAGGAGCTGACAGATCCTAACGGATTCATATTTTAATTTTTAAAAATTCTCAGCATAGAGTATGAAATCTAAGGGATGCAACTTCTTTGGAAATTAATTTACTTTAAAATTGTTAAATAGCTTAAAATTTAATTTTTATCAGTAGCAGTTGAGCAGTTGGAATAAAGTAAAAGCAAGCTTTATATTGATAACAAATGTTAAAGTAGTTTATTTTTACTATATTACCACAGCCATAGACAGCGTTAAGTGTTTCAAGATGAGAGTTTGATATTTTAAATTAGACAAGATGCATGTTTTGATGAGCAGAATAAATGCTATGCAGGTTTTAAGATTTAAAATTTTGTCTGTTTTCAAATGTTGTATTTTCTGCCTAATCTTTGGCTAGTGGCTGTAGTGTTGTGAATGCAATTCTATCCTGGGATCTCTAATCTCCATTCCTGATTGAATGGATCTGTACGTAGAAAAACTTGGGTTGGGATTAATTAAAAATTCTTGTTAGTTTCCTTCCTTAAAATGCTGAGAAATGGAAAAGCAACTGCAATTTAAATGTGCTAGAAGCGGAATTGTCAGTGCATGAAAGTGAATTATTAAGAAATCAGAGAAGTATAAAAGAGAGCAATGAAGAGAAAGATAACTAGGAAAAAGAGATAGCATACGAAAAATGAAAGATATATCAGAGGAGGTGCTGAAAATTACTGAAAAGTCTTTGGACAAACACTCTGTCCAAAATCAGTATTTTGATGTTTGGTCATTGTAATACTAATTTTTAAAATAAGGCTTCGTAAAATAAAAAATAATATAAAAACAATTTAGCACCTTCTCATATACATACATATATCACAGTCGGGATGATGGTGTTATTGTGAACTCCATGATCCTTTCACTTGTAGCATAGTATGTTTTACCAGGGCCATGTATGGATTCTGAATTCAGAATTTTTCCTTTTTCTAGACTGGTTATCAACCACAGCTACAGAGTTCAATCTGTCCTGCTATTCAAAAATACATATATATATATATATATATTACATATCTATACATATTATATATACATACATATCTATACATATTATATATATATATATATTACATATCTCTCTCTCTCTCTCTCTATATATATATATATATATTACATATCTATACATATTATATATATATATATATATTACATATCTATACATATTATATATATATATATATATATTACATATCTATACATATTATATATATATATATATATATATATATATATATATATATATTACATATCTATACATATTATATATATATATATATATATATATATATATATATATATATTACATATCTATACATATTATATATATATATATATATATATATATATATATATATATATATATATTACATATCTATACATATTATATATATATATATATATATATATATATATATATATATATATATATATATATATATATATGTAAAGACAAAAGGAAAACTTATCTTAGCCAATGTGTTCCATCCTCTGAGGGATTATATCAAGGCAAATGTAAGGATTTTATTTTGTGACAACTATAAAAAATAGAAGAGCCAAAATGTTATTGTTTTTTTCAAACTTCTTGGTATAGGGGTGCACATGAATATATATTAGGTTAGCAGAAAAGTCAGGCAAGTTCATAGGCAGGAGATGATACAGTTCAATGCCTAATAAACAAAAGTGAGTAGGAGGTCATTATCATATGTATGTATATACATGTAAATTAGTATTTAAAATTTTGAAAACCAATACCATTTTTGCTCCTATATACTCATTTTTCCTTTTGTTCAAACAGAAACAGAATGTGGTAGGTAACAGGCATGTTCAGTCCATTCCTCTGGAGAAACTTAGTCACCCTGTAAACTGACTAGTTAATTTCAAACAAACCACTTGGAACGAGAGAAAACAAACACAAACAAACAAACACACACACACACACTATTGTTAAGTGCCTGAGTATTTTCCTTCTTTTTTGAAGCTATCTGTATACATGCAAATATAATTTTCTCATTCTCTTCTTTGTAAGCTATGTGATTCTTTAAATAAAAGTATATGTATAAAATTTATCCATGTGTTGAAATTCATTTTTTTGAAAATGTTGAATTCATTTATTCTGAAAGTTTTCACCCTCATCAGAAATGAGTTGTAACTACAAATTGGTGACCAACAGCAAACATGCTCAATAGAAATTGTAGCACCCCCCTCTCCACAGCAGAAAATGATAGTAAACATGAATTCAATAAACAATGGATTGAAAAAACTTGTGCTTGTATCTTTAAACCTATTTTCACTTGGTGAACAAAAATCCTGATGATACTATGTGGACATTTTCCAGAACTAAGTAAGTTTTGTTCAGAATTATATCTGCCATTTACAGATGTTAACAAGTGTTTTCCATTATGAAATCGCTAAAAACAAAATGAGATGATAATTTGATGAAGCAAAATATAGAGAACTCACTGCTGCTCTCAGTAAATAATTTAAAACTTTAAAAGTTTGCTGAATTCAAAACTGACTCACAAGTTTTATTTAAAGACAAAATGCTTGTCTTGTTTAAATCAATGAATTAGATGAAAATTCTAAACATGTTGATATGAATATTTTTACAAGAATTAATGGAAATACAAAATCTGAATAGGGCATCTGAATTTGTGCCTAGAAAAATTAATGCATTGAATGTGACAGGTTGGCCACCTCATGTGCAAACTTTTGCTTAAAGAGAATATAATGTTATATATTCCAAGTTGCCTGGCACAAAGCCAAAAATATGGGGTAACCAGTAAGGAACACATTTATTACAGAAATAATATTCAAGAAAGATTAATTCACTTACCACTACTGCACACTGTGGCACCCATATATTTCTTGTTTTATATACCATGGCAGTAAGGTCGAAGTGGAAGGACCAGACTGAACGTGACCAACACCTGAAGACCTCAACGGCAGAATAGGCAAAGATCTATACGATCTCAATGACCAAACTGGCAGAGGAGGTTAGTGCCAGTCAGGTTGGCATAACCAAGGTGGATTTTGACAGACAAAGCATCCGTCAACCCAATGCAACTAGGTTTGTCAGATCTTAACTGTCTCAATCCCCTTTGAGCTGCAAGGGAGGCACTTCTGGCCAAGTGTGTGGGCTTCTCTGCTATGCAGAATTTTCAACAAAAATCAAATTCCCAACGAATAGCCTTGTCAAACTCTCTTTGATTCACTTCCAATGAATTTAATTTTGTTCCTTGAAGAACTTTAACAAGACAAGTGTAGAAATTTTATTTAGGAACTTGTATTTATATATTAAAAAGTAAGAGGGAGAAAAAATAATATTAAGCACTCAAATTTGAATTAGAGAATTCTCCATGAATATCTTGATTTTAATGAAAGAGAAGTGAAACTGTGGATGATAAAATGTAACATAATTTGTTGGTACATATATATCATAAAAATCTAGTTTTAAGGTATACTATATTTATAGGCAAAAGTCCCCAATATCAGAGATATAGTGCGTGCAAAAATATAAAAGTGTGTACTAAAGTCAATGCCAAGCAGGAACAGTGAATTGCCCTATCACATTCTCCTTAATTTCATTCCCAGACTGAAATCTTCTTTTTTCTATTCATATTTTATCTGTTGGAAAAGCCAAAAGACAAAAGCAGTCAAATCTAAACTGTAGGAGAACTAAAGATCTGAGTGATGCAATATTTTGCAAGAATACCTGCACGAGATATGAAGAATGCACATTTGAGATATTCAAAATGTCTGGATATTTTCCAGATGGTCTTCTTCTAATTCTTGCAGTATCAATTACTAACTTCCTTTGATTGCCGTATTTTTGGGATTCTGCTTGTTTAAAGTCTTCCAGAAAGTAGATCACTTTCAACAGATTCCAAGTCAAACTTGAAATGTTGTTGTCCAAATTTTATCTGGGCTTTGCTCATTGAATCATCCTTGAAGAGCCTTAAATCATTTGAATAGTTTCTGTGGGTGGATGCCCGAATTTAAAACAAAATTTGAAGCATATTCACTATGAATGGGATGATCAAGAAAAAATCACAAGGTCACTCAATGTGACCTCACTGTCAGCTGTACAACCTCATGGAAAAGTGTTTGTTTACACATGCACTCTAAGATCACCTCTGATTGGTTACCAAGTTACATCAAAGCTGCACAACTAATTCTTAATATATTAAGAAAAGCTGTTACTTTTCAGACAGACACAGTTCATATACATATATGATAAAAATGCAGTTTTAAGCTATACCATATTTATGGGTAAAATTGTTCAATTTCAGGGATAGAGTATATGTAGTTATATAATAATGAAAGTGGACACTGAGGACAACACCGAGTGGCGACAGCCTGTTTTATGCTTGAATGCAATTTTCAGGCCATAAATGAAATAGACTGTTCTTGCTTGGTGTTGAACTGTGTCAAATTTTATATTTTATATATCTATACATATATATATAAATATAAAAATGAACATTGAAGTCAACACCCAGTTCTGACAGTTATGTTTAGCATGAAACAGACTGTAGCCTCTGGGTGTTGACTTCAATGTTCCTTGGGGTGAAATGATTAAAAAAAATAGTTAAAAATAAAAATCATCCTTGATAATGGCTAAAAGTATAGTTAAAAGTGGTCAGACATACAAAACATTTGGACAATTTCTAAATAATTTATGTCCAGAAAAGAAAAAAATTATAAGAAAAATTGAATAAAAAATTTAACTGTGGTATTTTGTCAGTCTATTTAATATATATATATATATATATATATATATATATATATATATATATATATATATATACATAATATAGGTCTATATACATGTCTACATGCTTGAAGGAACAATTGCTGCCTAATTACACTAAATTTATAATTCTTACAGATTATACCTTGAGTGGCTCTTGGGCTTTGTATTGTGTGAAGAATAGAATTGAAAAAAAAAGGAAAAGAAAAAAAGTAATCTACTCCTAGAGGTCAAATGTGGGTGTATTTCAACTATTAGATGCAAACAACTTGACACTTTCAGACAAAAATTTCCAAAACAGTAAAAATAGATAAATAAAATTTGTCTGTTAAAAAAAAAATAAAAAGATCATGGCATAAAAGGAGAAGAAAATCTTCATTTTCTCCAAATATATTTTTGGATGGAAAAAACAGAAAATAAAATAAACAAAAATATAATACAAAAAAGAGGAAAAGATCAAAACAATTTCAATAAAAAGTGACTTTACATCTATTTGAAATCAGGAAAATAGCTGAGGGAGAAGTGAAAGAACCTCTAATGTTGCTACAAAAGCTAAGCTACAACAAAAGGTTTTAGGCAAGAAATGGGGATATGAAGTGCACAAGGAATAATGACATCATAAGAACCTTTTTTTTAATGTTTTACCACACCAACCATTTTTGCAGTAAATACTTAGGGATTTTTGCAATATATATATATATATATATATATATATATATATATATAGTGGACTCTCTTGTCAATTTAGATCATTCAAGATCATTCCTATTTCCTGACTAAAAAGTAATATCAAATATTTTACACTGGTTTTTGTTTCTTAGACAAAACCTCTTCGCTTAATTTTAAAGGGTAGCGTTTGTATATGCTCTGATATCTGAGATTTTATGGAAAGCTTATATAAAGCACACCACACCTTGCTGAGTTCCATATCAAAAAGGATACAACTGATATAGGCACACTCAAAGTTTTATAATAACATCTTCGTTCCTTAAGTCATTAAAAGTATTAGAAATGCTGCTGTTTTTCAAAGTCAAACTTGCCCAGCAAATAACAAAGAACATTATAATTTGGACTTTTACTAGACATTGATTGAAAATTTCCAGTCATATGACAATAGGACTTTCTAATGTTCTGACTATTTCAAATAACTGACATTTTATGAACAATACATGCAAAATGATGGTCTCAGGGTGGAAAGGATGGATTCTTAAAGAATTTTCAGTAAACTAATATTAATCATTCTATGGTAATTATAGGAGCAGGAATTAGGAATTATTGTTGCAAACTCACTTATTAAGACTGTTACACTCATAGATTATATTTTGAGTCCAATGAATCTTGATTGGCTACGGAAAAATTAAGTGCTATTGTGATTCATAAGTAAAGGCCTTAAAGGTAATTATTAAATCTAACAATAAAATTATAGCTATCTGAGTATATATGATAAAGTAGATATTAGTAATATTTTGAAAGAATTTCACATACTATGAGAAATTTGTTATTGGGACAATATCTGTCAAAAAGAAAGTCAAATTTTGGCATAAAAAATTTCAGTCACTTCCCCATCACTGTAGTGTAGCTTCCCTCTGCCATTTCTAAAAATACTTTCATGATAATTGTTCTGATGAACTTTCCTCTAGGGTAACTAGACTTTATGAATTTAAGTGCAGTACTAGATTGGCAGCAAGGTTTCATCATTTTACAGTTCAAATGGCTAGGTTTAACCATAAGTTCTATATTAAAAAATTATTTTCTTGCTTTTTTTGCTTGTGGAACTCTCTTCCAATTTAGGAGTATGGGGCCACAGCTTTTAACATCTTAGGTGTTCCTGCTGTGGTTGATGCAGCAAGCAAATTTTTATGGGATATAGAGTTGCTGGCCCCATGCCCAACTACTTTTGAATTCAGAGTTGTCCTTCTCTTAGACTAGTTGCCAACCAAGGCTGAAGAGTTCATTCTGTCCTGTTATTTAACCAATATCTGGTGTATTCATATCTTTCCTATAGTATTAAAACATAAAACTTTAAAAGTTTATTTATCTATCAATTACAATTTAAGAGTCCTTTTAATCCAATATTTATGGTGGAAATAACATGAGATAGACTCTTCTGGTGATGTAAAAAAAGTGTTAGACAGAAAAAATATATATATGGATACACACTGTATTTTGTGTATATGAATTGTTTCTTTATTATATTACACTTTATATTCTTCTTCTACATGCTGTGTACCTTCAGGACAGGTAATCATAGCCATCCACAACTTCCTATCTTGTGTGGCTAGTTTATTAACTGTGAACAATGGGAAATCCTGTCATTGCAGTTCTATGGCTCAACTGTGGCGGCAGTTTTTAATACAGTTAACTCTTTAAGGCTGGAAGCATCCAAATGTGCTTGCAAGATTCACATGTTTACAGCCTGTGAAAGACGTAACTAGATGTGCCTGCAATTGGGTAATGCTGCATTGTCATATGATCAGTTAAAAGTGCTGGAAATTCATAACTTTTTCAAATGTAGAACTTTGTAAAAGTTGTAGATTTCCAAAACCATGTCTCATAACCTGTAAGGAGGCTCAATTTGAAAGAAAAATCAATTTAATATCTGTCTATAGTTCTGAGATGAGGTATTATGTACACTATTTACATTATTTGGACTATTGTCCTCATCTTTGTCGCCATATTTATTACAATAAATAATAATAGTACAATAATAAATAATAGTAATAAATATGGTGACAAAGATGAGGACAATAGTCCGAATATTGTAAATAGAAATCAATCTACTTGATTTTCAATGGTTTTTGAGATGTACCAATTTAACTGCACTAAGATATTCAGAATTTTCAGCAATTTGGTCAGGATTCTGGTAATTGAACAACTGAAAACTTATAAGGTCTAATAGAGTTAATGGATTAATTTTGTAGAACACTTTAATTCAGGAGCCCTTCCTTATATGAGTCTATTTAATAATTAAAAATAAGGAAAGAGTATGAGTGTAACAGTGAAAATAAAATTTCAGCAACAATCTAATGTTGGCAATCGTTAAAGATTCATGCCTACAAAAAAGCAGTATGTTAAAAGGGTGGTTTTTCCCTTAACACCACTATTATTTTAACTATCTTCACACCTTGTCAATGTTTTTTGTTTAAAAAAGTGATGATTAGAATCGGTATTAAATGTGAACATATGATGAAAGTGAATTTATACATTTTTTGTTCTTGAGAATTTACAACAAAAATATTAAATATTTTATATTTACAACATTCTAAAAACTAATACAATTGAATTAAAACTAATTCAATTCAATATTTATCATTTACCAATTTATAAAGAAACAAATATGAATATTTTTTATTAAAGAAATCCTTATTATTTACCATTTTATAAAGTTTAAATCACTTGGTAATTAACTGATGTTTTGCCAACCATTCCAATACAGACTATAATAAATAATGTACATGCTAAGAAAAATCTGTTCATTGTGTCATGCTAGACAATTTTTCTCTCTAGAATCTGTTTTGCATATTTATAAGTGTACTATTTATGTATGCTTTGAATACTGCTGCCGCATCTTGTCTGGTGGCCCTGTTTTATGTTTAGAGATTTTTGATAAAATCCAAAGAAGAATCAGCAATATTATTGGTCCTAACCTGGTGTCTCAGCTTCAGTCACATTTCCACCATTGTAATGTAGCTTCCCTATGCCATTCTTATAAATACTTTCATGGTTATTGATAAACTCTTCGCTATGACTTTGTGAAATTAAGTGCAGTACTAAATTGGTGGCAAGGTCTCATCAATTCATAGTTGAGCTGGCTAGGTGTAACCGTAAGTTCTATGATAACTGTTTCTGTTCTTGAACTTTTCATTTGAGGAAATCTCTTCTAGCTTTTCAGCGCATTTTGATCTTCAAAAATTTAAATGCAATGTCAATCCCTATCTACTGTCTTCTATTCTTTTCACTCCCTAATGTTTCTCTTTTTTTTTCTTGTTCTTTCACACTCAGTAACCCCTTCTGTCTTACTAGCTTCACTGACATGCATGGGGTGAAATGATTAAAAGAATAAAACAAAATAAACAATCTAATAAATAGTGTTTAATATTTTTGTTGTCAATTCTCTCTCAAGAACAAAGAAAATGTATAAATTCACTTTTATATATTTAGGTTTTATTAATAATCTAACCATTGCTTTTTAAAACAATAAACATTGCCGAAGAGTAAAAGTAGTTAAAATAATACCAGTGTCAAGAGGAAAACGACCACACCATTTTTTTTGCTTGCACAAAGGTTAAAGAATGCCCAAATATCTAATAAAGAGGTCTACAGCAGGGTAGATTTAAGCATTATAGGAGTCAGAATCAGCCATGGTATCTGTTAGTCTTTTCTGTAATCCAGGTACTTACAATGAAGGAAGTGATGTCAGAGGAAAAAAGCCGAATAATGATTGATACTCACTGCTAGCATCCTCTTCTTTGCTGATCTTGGACAAGGCAAGGCTGCTGTAAGGCATGCTGGACTGTGTATTTGATCGTACCATATTCTGCGTATAACTCTGGCTTAGCATGCTGGGATTGTAAGCAGTCATGGGATAGGTGAAGCGGGATGATGAGTGCGAGCTATTGCTTGGTGTAGGGGACGAAGGCTGGTCGTGTGGACTGTTGATTTGGGAGTATGAATTTGTACGTGTCAGATCCTCTGAAATTGTGTGCTGATTGCTAGAGTAGAGACATTCGGATTGCGTGGACCTGATACTATTAGAGCGATGCAGGCCCATATTGGGGCTCTGAGCCATCTGATGTGCCAAGATACGAGAATTGGCACTGCTCAGGGCCCGGGCCTGTTGAAGTTGAGCTTGAATACTGGAAGCCGTGGAAGAGATAGACTCCATGCTCTCTGTCTCAGACATTTGCATAGGACTATGGTGGCTCATGGAACTCAAGTTTCCATTGCTGTTTTTCAGCCAAGGGCTATTAGCAGAACCAGAATGCCGTGGACTGGCATATTCTAAGGAAATATAGTTTGAGTAAGCCTGATGACATTGATTCTGAGGAGTGTACGGACGGCCAGATGTATCGTGTTTGCTATAGGTGGCATGAGGGTTTGAAATAATTGTACTGTTACATAAAGCCTCACCGTTTTTATTACTCAAACTGTTACGGCTACCAAATATCTTTCTTCCCAGCGTATTCGACTTGTACAACTCAGAATCGGTCTGAGATGAACTTGTCGACTTGTTGATATTTCCGCCCGACTTCTTTCTTCTTTCCAATGTTGTGTTGCTGTAGGCCTCGGGTCCCATATCAGACATTGACATGCCACTTGGCTTGGGGGCACTGCCCGGGCGTGGGATTGATGTTATGGGCACTTCATAACCCCCATTGCGTCCGTCTGAAGAACGGTCACCATGTTTAATCATTCTGCTGCCAGGGCATGAATCTTTAGAGCTGTTGCTCTTATTACTGCCGATTGAAGACGAGCTGGCGTTACTGAGAGGACGTCTGTAGCCATAACTGTTTACACTCCCTCCTCCACCATTGCCATTGTTACCACCACCGCCGTTGCCACCCCCACCTCCTCCATTGCGGCCATTATGCTGCACCTTTTTCATGCTTGCCTCCATTAGACACGATTGATCTGTGTTGGTCTCTGAGTCTTTCTTAAAAGAATAATGGTCACTTTCACTAAAGCTAGAGCTAGTGTGCAGACTGATGCCAAGGTCAGACGTGCTGACGCTGGACAGTTTCCTCAGCGGCCCCACTGACCCATCAGGCTTTCGCCAGTGTGCGTGGTCAAAGCTACTATAAACATACGCATAATCCCCAGAATCAGAGGCGGCATAGGGTTTGTTCTGCTGTAAGGAATACTTTCGCCAACTGGAAGCAAGGTAGCTAGGGCACTGGTAGTCGGAAGACAAGATTCCAGGTCCTCCTGCCCCAAAACGTTTACTAGTCAGTGGTACAGTACCATTTATCAAAGAGCGGGAACCCTCCTTCGGTGCCCGTTTCAAGCTGCTATAGGGGTTGGTGTTATCGGAGCAATTAGAACCCCCAGTCAAGTTTTCATCAGTACTAATCTCTGCAATGGTATCACTGATGTCTCCACTGCTAATCGAACTGCTGTCATCAAAACTGAAAAAAAAAGAGAAAAGAATTGGTTAGATTATGAATAAAAGGAATTTTATGGACTGTGTGATATGCTTATCAATTTATTGTTTTAAAAAAATCATTGTTAGACATATCTGAGTTCTTATTTTTAATTTTTAACATAAAAAAGTGATTTACAACTAAAAACAAAACCAAGAAATTACTAGAAAATTACAGAATAATTTAATTGGAAATGGTAATAATACAAATTTCTTTATAAGGAAACGTTCGGCATTCATTGAATGAGCAGCCATTGCTACATTCAGCTGGAATTTATCAAATCTTTCTCTTAAAATGGTTTTTCAGGAAAATAAGCTTGTCAAGTCCAATGTTATTGTGCTTTCCATTATTGATGGGGGCTTACTTTCTAACCTTTTATTTGAAGTTATATGCAACATCAAAATCTTGATTATGTTATTATTATCACTTTCTATCCATTTTAGTTGCTGATGCTATTGAAAATTCTCAAATGAGCTGGTTTCTTTTGTTTGGAACAATTCTTTGTTTGTAATTCTGTAGTGCCAGTCCACAAGGTTCAAAAAGGGATAGTCCTTGCTAAAACCAACAGGATTCATTTGCTCAAAAGTGTTAACTATTGATTTGTATACAGCTGACAGTTTTGATATCTTTGAATAAGTTTGGTGCCATGCATGATATCCGCATAAAAGTCTTGATAGATTGAAGTTATTTAAGATCATGACTCTAGATTTTAGGTTAATGTTTTGCCTTTGTAGAAATCTGTGATGTTGGGCAAAACTACTCACAGTGCAGCCTATTCTATATTCAATTTCCTTATCTCTTATACTGAATATTACTAATTCCGCATCCTGAATTATTATGATGGATTCAGGGTTGGTGCCATCACTGCATTAATTTCAATGATTTACTCGACAATTAAGTCAATAAATCATTATTAAAATATATTAGAAATTGAGCCATGTTTGAAATTAAACTGAAGTTGTTTATGTTCATTTTGCATTGATTTCCTTGGGAAAGGCATGAATCAACTTCTCCCTTCAGTCACTGCCAAATATCATGATGACTGAAGAGAAGACAGTGGGTGAATAAGTACTTGGGCAAATCACTTTCCCATAACTACTTTATTCAGTCAAGCAGCAAGCTCATTAGTCAAACTTGAAAAGAGCCAGTATTAAAACACAAGAAATATCCAAAAATGACACGAAAAGGGATTTACAAAATGAAAAGGACCATTGTTTAAATTTAACAATATTGCAAAGATGTTAATTTTCAACTCTTGAAATTTTTTTTAGACTTTTCAGGATCAAAGAATGATTTCAAGGATAATGGTATTCATCTTCAATGCTTCTGTATTCATATTTTTATTTGTATTATTTTTGTTCAGATATATTTTAATTGACAATATAAATTTTCAACCTCTTTGAGCCACATTTCTCTTTCTTCCAATCTGAACTGGTACTAAAAAAATGGTAGAAAGTAATGTAAACATATATGCTCTGACAAAAATAAAGATAAAAAGATGGTAATAAAAATGAACCACCATGGAGTTATTAATACTTCAAAAGAATAAAGCTTCAAAGAGTTAATATAGTTGTAATGTAACAAAATATACAACAAATTGATTGGCTCATTGAAATTTGAAAGTCACAACAGATCAAAATATTTACAAGAAGACTTCATTTTACAAACAACAGAATCAAAGAAAGTTTAGAAAATTCAAACACAATTATTAATATATAAGCAACATTATAAATCTGTATGTACAGTGGGTGGAAAGAAACTCCCTGTTGAAAATTACTTATAACTTTTGTTAATATGAATACATTTGCATAAAACAAAATATATTGTGATCCCTAAAGTGTCAGAATTTCATTGTAAATTTCTCTTTTTATTTCAGAGTGACAAGTGTAGCCCAAAATGGAATAATGCTTAACAGAGAATGAGTGTGTTCAGCTAGCATCCTGTTACAAAGTGTGGCAGTCAGTGGTACAAATGCAGAAATGATGGTACGGTGTTCATGAACCTTATGCTTCAGGAGATGACAAAACCATCAGAAATTGTCATTCAGTACTACATTGGCAACAAGGTCTCATCATTTTACAATTGAAATGGTTAGATGTAACTGTAAATTCTATGCTAACTTGCACTTCTCGCCTGTGGAATTTTCTTCTGGCTTCCTGCTTCCCAGTCACATTTGATCTTCAAAAATTTAAATGCAATGTCAATTGTTATCTTCTGTCTTCTTAATTCCTGTTTGTTTATTGTTCTCGCTCTTTAATGTTTTGCTTATACTCTTTCACACTCAGTAACCTCTACATCTTAGTGGCTTTATTGTCTTGCTTGGGTGAAATGATTAAAAGAAAGAAAAAATTCCAAGAAGATGAGTATAAGATCTGTGGTAGATATCCACAGAAGCGGTCATCCTTTAACATCCAGATTGGAAGAGAATGGCCAAAATGTAGAATTTTAACACTCTACTGTACTTCTATGATTATACTGTAAAAAATAAAACATGTTTTATTAAAATCAACCAAAAATTAATAAAGCTATTATTAATTTTAAATAGGGTGTTTCTTTCTACCCAGCCTGTAGCTTTAAATAAAAATAAAGTAATATAAATAAAAGTCAATTTGCTGTTTGAAGAAATTAAAAAATTGAAGCTGCATTAATATTTTTTTTATAACTGTTGGGAAAGAAATATAATAAATTTATATAGCATTCTTATCTGAGATAAGAATTTTGAAATTTTATTTTCATATAGTGATTATTATAATTGTTGTTATTAGAAAACAAAGAGCAGTAAAAAGAACTTAAAACCATTTAGAAAAAAATGAGGTAAGAGTAGAAAACATAACCATGATCAAGGCATGACTAAAAGATATCGGAATTCAATTCAAAACTTAAATTAATATTATATGTAATATTACTGATATGTAATATCACTCCTTCTATATGGCAATGAATGCTGGCTAATTTTCCTGAAGAGGAAACTCTTGAGGTTACACAGAAATGATTCTATAGAAAGCTGCTGAAAATACCATCAACTTGTGAGCAATAAGGAAACTTTAAGGAAAATGAAAACAAAAATGACACTTACATTTTGAATCAAAAAGAGACAGTTGAAATATTTGGGACACAGAAAGAGGTTATGGAGAATACGAGACTCACAGGACATATCAAAGATAAGAGGGGCAGAGGAAAACTGTGAATAACTTACCTAAAAAAAACTTGTGTAAATGGATGACAGAATAGGTGGTGGAAGGGACAGTAAGCAGGGAACATTATTTAAAGCTTCAAGGGATAGGAAGTTGTAGATGAGCATGATTACTCATGTCCTGAAGGGACATGGAACATAAAAAGTATATTTTTAAAAAGAAGGCTTGGTGTATGATGCAGATACCTGTTTTTTTCCTCTTGGGGAAAACATTTAATCAAATTAAAATAATTTTTGTGCAGAACTAATAATAAAAAATTACTAATAATAAATTACGAAATATAAATTGCTAATAATAATTTCAACAAATTGTAAAAAAAATAAAATAAATGAAAACTTTTATTGCAAGTTGACTTCAATAATTTTACATTTCAATTTTTCTAATCTTTTTTGGAAAAATATTTTATTCTTTTTGAATGCAAAATTATTTCAGAATTTAATCTGAGATATTGTAGTTTATGTAAATTGAATTTTTCCAATTTTGTAATTTGTTTACACTATAATGAAGTTCACATCCTATAATGTTTTTTTATTAATCAGTAGAAAAAGGGATTTTTGAAAAATTTTGTGTACAAAAAAGTGTTCACTTCAACTAATATAAGGTATTAATTTTATTAGGAGAAATTGTAGGTTTATTTATATTTGGAAAACATTAAACCATGAGAAAAAATGTAAAATCAATAATTTTAACAAATTGTAAAATAAAAAAAATACTCAGAACTCTATTATAAATCAACTATAATGTTTTTTACATTTTAATTCTAGTCTTTTCTGTTTATTCCCTTTTGAATAAATGAGTAGCTACTAAAAAGCTCTTGGCCTGACCCACTTCTCAAAATCTGATCATATTAATAAATATAACATTTTAATATTTTTCAGCACCCTTTCATAAAACAGGATTTTAATTGTTGTTAAATAAGAATTTATTGATACTAAAATAAATGCAACGTTTTTATTATATCAATAGCAAGAGAAATTTTTATGATTTTAAGCATTGTTATTGATATCAATAAAATTTTACAATTTAATACAATTAAAATTCATATTCCAAATTCTACATCAATTCTATATTTATAATATTGCCACCTAAACTATGAAATTTATACTATTTACTTTTTATTTTTATTTTTCTTAACAGGAGTAGATTGGTTCACTTATCGTCCAGTGTCTTTTGAACAGGAGTAGAGGTTTATCTCTTTCCTGTTTAAGATTGGATTTCTGGTTCCTTCTAAATTCTATTTCAACTCTATACTTCTAATGCCTCTGCCTAAACTCTGAAATTTATATTATTTATATATTTTTTTCTTTAATAGGAGTAAACAGGTTCACCTATTCTGGTTCACACGACACCTCAGTTTTTTTTAAAAGGAGTAGAGGCTTATCCCTTGTTTCACTCTTTAGGATTGGGTTTCCAGTTCCTTTTAAAATCTTTTTCTTCACTTTTACTTGAAGTAGCACTTTATGTCTTACTGGCATTATTGCCTTGCTTGAAGTGAACTGATTAAAAAAAAGAAGAAAAATTGATACTATAATATGACTTTGTTTAAATTGTTAATAACAAATAAAAAATAAATTTTTGAAAGATTTTGCAAACCAAATTGGTTAATTCTGCTAGTGGAAATTAATATGATCAGTTACGATATTTGAATTAGTTGCTTGCAGATAGAATAGTTGGAAGGAGAACAAGTTATTTATTTTTTTCAGATTTTCTTGTAACTAAGTTCTAAAAGGAACTGGAAGTGAAGCTTGTGCAATGGTTAGTGGTTTGAAATTAGAAATCAGTGAACCAATTTCAAATCCCAGTTGAATTCATTACATTCACTTTCACACAAATACCATCTCTTCTCCCCAGATATGGGTTAAATATCAGGGTAGACATGGTTCTTTATCCGTAGTTGGCAACCAGTCTAGAAGGACAACTCTGCATTCAAAACTATAACACCCAGCCACCTGAAGATATACAAAGATGGTGAGACATGAGACGCAGATAATGAATTTCAATAGCTATGGATGATCCCACTGGAGAGCGTTTATCTAGAGTGCTATTGACATCAATAGGTATTGGGCCCAAGGAGGATGTCAAGAAAGTTCAAGAGTATAATTTTAGCTATAAGTAAAAATCTTCTAAACTGGATGTCCTACATTGAGAAAATGGAATTCGAAAAACGAAAATAACTTTTCTTCTGTAGATAAAAAATATATCAAGAAAACTCAAATACAGAAAGCAATATGGTGACAACTATTTTTTTTCACTTGGCTAATCAAAGAATAAAAAGAAAGGATTCATTTGATGGAAGTTGCTATAAAAAGATACAGAGCAACTGTACATAAGTTTTGGCAGCTTATCAATAATTTAAAGAAAGCAAGTGATTCTTAGAAAGATAAAGTTGGATTCCTAAACCATTTCTTCCTTCAAATATTTTGGCATGTAAAATACAGCGTCTAATACACTTAACCACTAGAAATGACAATTTATTATACAAGAATCTAACCTTTTACTTATATTGTATTTCCCCTGGAAGTTTGGAAGTTTGGTTAGAGCAACAGACATAGATGAGAGATCAGAATTTCTCCTCTAGATTCTTGGTTGGCAAAAGTTCTTTCAAATATATAAGGTAGAAGAAATAACTATGATTCTCAATCTGAAAGATTCTTTCTGCTGCCAATCAATTCCATATATCTTGGAGGAGATATTGGTAGTTTGCATTTGTCATTGACAATTGGTATAGCTCAGAGATTTGAACTTTCCATATGCCAGGTTGATGTAGCTCCTTACTAATATACCAAAACAGAGAAAAACTGGAGAAAGGAATAATTTATTTCTGCTGGCAAGTAATTTCATATTTAGAGTGTGTCTTGGTGGAGACATTGGTAGTTTGCTTTTGTTATTTCTCTTTAGTTCCAGCAGACCCTCTTTAGAGGAAAGGACCACAACCTCACCACACTAGGTGTAGCTGCAGTAGTTTCTGTAATATGTAAATTTGTATGGAGTGAAGTTAACAACCCCATATCCAACTGGTTTTTAATTCAGAGTTATCATTCTACTAGACTGATTTCCAACCAAGGCTAGAGTGATCAGCTTGCTCATAGCTCTTCTTACTAAGATTTAGTATTTACATTGATATAAAGAGTCAGCTTTGAATACTGAATTTAATAACAAGCATACTATTCCAGGTCATAGAATTATTCATGAAGCAGTTTGTTGGAAATCATAATCTAGATTATCTCATTCTTGATCCTGACTTAGCTAAGAAAATATTTTTAATAATGATAAAAGCCTGAAATATAGGACTACACAATTTTAACACATATTTATATATGTGGCACAATTTGGTGGTTACTGATTTTATAATGGACAGATCTGGTATTGCTTAACTGTGTTCACCTATTAAGCAACAGTGCTATGGTTGTACAAGTAGAGTATTGTTATTAGAAACATTTTTCCAAAAGCTGAACCACAACATCTGCCTTGAGATTTACAAAGATGATAACGATGTTACTGCATTTATTCTGTGTTGAGTGCTGACAGCAATCTCTGAATACCATCTCTGATCACGTTCAAGTGGTGTGGCACAGAGATATGTTTATATCTGATGTTTGATTCACTGTGATTGAAAAAAATTCACCAAAGGAAAGCAGACTGACACAGAACTACAACAGCTGCAATATAGACAAGGTTTATCCATCCAAACCTTCAAATCCACTTAGAAATGTGTTACTTTCTTTAGCTACTAATAATCTATCGGTCTTTTTATTTTCCTGTTTCCATTGACAGCTGATGATGGGAATATACAAAGAAGGAAAAAAGTAAACAGGTAAAAAAATGTGTTGTGAGATTATCAACATATTTTAAGTATTCTCGTCTATCCATAGTATTTTTATGCGTTTGGTTTCAAAACCTCTCTATCTCAAACATCATTCAATCAGAACAGTTGGTAAATGTACACAGAGTGAACATTCATTGACAGATAAATAGCTGGTAGCAGCAATATCCGAGCAAAAGATTCCTTAATAATATTTTCTTTTTTTCATATTCTCTCACACTCAGTTACTCCTTGCATCTTAGTAGCTTTATTGCCTTGCTTGGGGTGAAATAATTAAAAAAGATATTTATCTACTTTCACAAAGGACAGTAATAAAAGATTTAAAAAAAATTTTTTTTATCATTTATTTAAAAAGAAAATGATTAGATGATTTCACAAGTTTGGTTTGCATTAAACATATATAGTTTGTATTGGACCTTTACTACATGTATTTTCATGGTAATTGTTCTGATGAGCTTTCTTCTTTGGTATCTAGACATTATGAATTTAAGCATGGTACTTGATTGGTGGCAAGATCTCATCATTTTACAGTTGAAATGGCTATTGAAATGTAACTAAGTTCTATGCTAATAATTATTTCTCTCAAACTTCTCGTCTGTAGAACTCTCTTCTGGCTTCTTGATTTCCAGTCAACTTTGATTGTCAAAAATTTAGATAAGATCCAGATTTTAAAATTAATTAAAACCAGAAATTAAATCCAGATATTAAAATTCTCAGCCTCTCCAACTATGAACCAGATCTTAAAATTAATTAGATTCAGATTTTATAATTAATTAAATCCAAAAATTAGAACCAGATCATAAAATGAACACAGTGCCTCTAGCTAAGATCCAGATCTTAAAATTCATTAAATCCATAAATAAGACTTGCATCTTAAAATTCTTATAGTCTCTCTCTAGATAAGATTCAGATTTAAAAAAATATAGTCTCTCCAGATCTTAGAATTTATTAGATCCAGAAGTAAGATCTATATTTTGAAATTCTTTGTCTTCCCAGTTATGATCCATATCTTAATTGTTTTTACAGTCTTTCTATCTATTCTCTCCAGAACCATTTAGTGATAAACAAATAAGCTAAGCAGAAGAAACCAACCATCCTCTTCATGACTGGAAAACTAAAACATACTCATAATAAGCAGAAAAGACAAAATTAAAAAAAGGATACGTGTGTGTGTGTGCATGAGAAAGAGAGGGAGTGAGTGAGAGAGAGAGAGAATTGATTGTGTGATAATAGTTGACATAATTCTGTTTAGTCTCAGGAAAAACTTGGTCTTTGTTATGATTGTCGCAGTTTCTAAGGTGCAACTGTTCACATTGCACAGATGACCAAGCCTGTTCTAAATATAAATCTGGCAAAAGGAAAATAGAAAAAAAAGGACACTCATACTTAGGAACAGAAAGAAAGTGTCAAAATTTCTGGAACACATAATAAGGGAAGGAGGTTTGGAAAATATGACACTCACAGGACTGAAGGCAAGACGGATAGAGGGGAAACAGCTAGTAACCTACCAAATCAGCTTGTGTAAATGGATGACAGAACAGAGTGTGGGAGAGTTTGTAAAAGCATTGCTAAGAGCTATGAAGAATAGGAAGTTGTGGAGAGCCATGACAATTCATATACTGAAGGGATATGGTATATAAAAGAAGGGGGACCGAGAAATGACTGAGAGGTTGATTTAAAGGGAAAAGCAAACAGTGTATTTAAGCTTTTAGTGTTTTATGAATCACAGCCAATTCCATGTAAAATGAAAAAAAAGAAATGTAGAATAAAAGAAAAGAAAAAAAATTGATCCTGATGGCTTCAAACTATGCCTGCAATTTCTTTGTGTTTTGTACTTGAAAGGAATGAAGCAAGAATGAATGAAAATGGAGACAGGCTGGGGACTTGCTTGGTTTTGTTTCACTTTTGAAGCTAGAAATGAATTATTGTGGGTTCAACTGGAAATGAAACTTAGCTCAATGGAACAATCATTGGTGCCTCTTACTGAGACTGAAAATGCATTTACCTGAAAATGCAGACATATTTAGGATGTTTCTAGTGTGGTTAAATTACACAATGGTTGAATAAGAGCTCAGTTAGAACAGATGTTAAAAAATGGACAGAATAAAAAATTGTAAATTCTCCTGTATAGTAACTACAGAGTAAAAAATTAAAAGTGTATAAATAAAAGGCTAGAGCTGTATATAAAGGCCTAGAGATAGGTAATTTTACATACAGACATATGTTTATGTTTTTAACATCCACATGCAAAGCAGTAAGTCCATAATAGATTAACAAAAAATAATTTTTTATTTCATACAATAAATATTTTGAATCAGAAGTCCTACTAGGATTCATTGCTAGTGACCACAATCTTAACAACATAAGATATGCAGCTGACACAGTGTTGATAAAAGACACAGAAAGGAAACTTAGAAGAACTCTTAGAAGAAAAAGCTAAACATCAATTGCAAGAAGATGGAATGCATGGTTGTTAGCAAAAGGATGAGGCAACATGCAAATTACAAATTGGAGATGCCAAAATCAAACAAGTACAAAAATTTAAATGTCCGGGAAGTGTTTAACAGAGGACAGAAAGTTTAACATTGAAATCCAAAAGTGCACTGAGATAGTGAAAGATGCCTTCCAAATGCTAAACAAAGTATTAAGAAACAGGAACATTTTGTTAAAAACAGAGAAAGGAGTACTAAACTTAATATGAGTCCTCCTATATGGTAATGAATTTCCCTATTCTTTACATTTTTTTTAAAAACACTTCCTATGTAAAACAAAAAATCATTAAAATTTTCAACCCTCTCCAGACTTAATCTATTGCTAAATTTATCAGTTTTATGGTAACAAATTTAAATTCAGTTTGTGAACTTTCTACAAAAGATAACTAACCTATACCACACATATAATAATGGATTCTTCTGTCGTTTTCAAAGTATGAGGGTCGTGCAGATCAGTTCTTAGAACTGAACTGCCAGATTACATATGATTTGATTAAAGTGGTAAAGCTTTGCACAGCACCAACCACACTTTTCAGAGGAATCGAATACAGAGAACTGGTGCCACAAGGTCTCCAAATGACCCTACTTAGGCTTTGAATTCAGACATATTCTTTTTCTAGACTGGTTGCCAACCAAAGCTAAAGAATCTATTCTATCCTTTGATTCATGATTGACTTGACAGAAGAATTCCTGCAGTATACTGCAATTACTTTCTATGGCAGATTGGTTGCCAACTAAGGCTATAAAACCCAATGTACTGCTATTTAACCCATAGTTGGAGAGAGAAGAAATGGATTCATACTTTTCCCAAGGGTATTTGTGTGTAAGTGAATGTAATGAACTCAACTGGAATTTTAACTTGTGTCTTTGATTTCTCAATGTCGCACCATTATCCATTACATCCCAGACACACATATATATACAAGATTACAGCACCTAGTATCCTCAAGAAGTCATCCATCTAGGTACTGACCAGGCTTGATGTTGCTTAACTTTGGTGATTGGATGAGAACTTGTGTTTTAACATGATATGTCAGATAATGACTAGAGAGGACCAAAAGTACAAAACAAAATTATGGTGAACTTTGGACAATTTATTCCAAAATCTGATCTGGATGTGTGACAATTTATATGCAAACTGGGAAAATGCAGTAAAAACTGCACAGACAGACACTATCAATTGATTTCAATAAAACTTGTTTTAATGAATTCTTGCTAAGTATATATTAAGATAAGTATCATGAACTTTCAACATTGTTTATACAATAATGCATATATATATATTTATGAAGAATATGGTGATATATATATTACTGTATGTAACATCAGTTTGTGTAGATGTATGTGTGTGTGTAAGAAGCCACCTGCTTTAGTCCTGATCAATAGTTTTGAGAAGAGAATGGAATTATTTGGATTTTTCAGTCTTTCACAGAACATTCATAATATTTTCATAGGGTATTGATTTTTGCTGCCCAGGACATGTATCAGTAGTCATGATGTTTGCGTTCATAGTTGTTAGAATAGACACAAGAATCAGTAATGCCCATGTTCAATACTAGTTGAGAAAAAAACAAATACGCCAAAAATGGATGAAGGCAGTAATAACACTCACAACAGGAATAAGTCTTGTATTAATGTCTTACAAAATTCTGCCTCCATCGCTCTTGGCTTCAGATTATGATCAGGGCTTGTGCATAAGCTAAAATAACACATAATTTAATTTCAGTTATATTCTAGACATTCTTTAGACTAAAGACTTTTAACTATTCTATAAATAGTTGAGTTATTTTTAAATCCTTGATTGCTTAGTGGTTATTGAAATTTAGAAAACAATAACAGACAGACTGTTACAGGAAAGACTGAAAAATTTCCATTACAAATAAATCTTTGATATTATCTATATATATATATATATATATATATATATATATATATATATATATATATATATATACATATATGTAAAATTTCAGATATAACTAAAATACATTTGTAAAACGACAATATGAATAAAGACAAAAGGAAAACTTTTCTTAGCAGGCATGTTTCATTCTCTGATGGACTTTATCAAGGAAAATGTAAGGATTTTATTTTGCAACAAGTATTTATAAACAAAAGTAAAAATGTTACAAAATTTTTATATTTAAGATATGCTGATAAATATTCATCAGGTTAACTGAAAAGTCTAGGTAAATTATGGAAGATGCTAAGTGATGTAATTTAATGTCTAATAAATGAAAGTGAGTAAACAATGTTGTTGAAATTTTTTATGCAATTCATATTTAAATTATTTTAGTGTGGTAAAAACTTATGTATTATAAATATTTTATATTTTTGCCTTTATTCATATATATATATATATTCATTTTTTTAAGTTCAATAATTCTGTGAATATATATATATATATATATATATATATATATATATATATATATATATATATATATAAACTATAATGATGGAAATTTATATATAAATTGAAAATGACCAACAAGATGCTTCTGGTCAATAATTTACCACATTTTTCTTGTGTGTAAACAAGAGATTTTTTGGCGGGACAGAGTTTTGAGAAAAATTGCCCAAATGATTTTTAATTCTGAGCCCTTTTTACTACTCTTTTAGTCATTTTCAAGGATTTTGGTTATGTTATTATAAATTCTGTATTTACAGAGTAGCAATATCTGTTCAGATCTGTAACTTTTACATTCACTCAAACATGCACATATTGTGTAATTGGGCAGTAATTATTCTTTTAGACATGTTTTATTGAAAAGTATAGACATTTTATGCCTATTAAGTTCAACCATCTTTTTTTTTCTAAATTGCAAATGATCATTTGTAAAACTGGCTGCTACAGATATACAAAATTTCCAAAATCATTATAATTGATGTATTCAGGCTTCCAACTCACATGAGTCATCACTAGGGTGCGTGAAGATAGTGAATTTTGTGACCATTATAAGTATTTAAGTAAAATGAGGTGAAGAAAATAATCATAAGTAATACATTCAATGTGTCATTATATTTTAAATTGGATGGAATAAATCCAAAATGCAGGAAGCCTTACCCACTGTATGTTATAATAATGTGCATCAGTCATGTATGATGTGTGTTTGTTTTTTATATGCATTGGAAAATGTTGGATTGGAGACTACAATTATTTTTTATTGCTGCATAGTTGCTTTTATCTGATGTAGATAGGCTTCAATAATTTTGTGACTTCTTTGCTATTGGAATTATGTGTTATTTTGGTGTTGATCTCAAAAGTTCCAATGATTCTTCCGACTTCTTTTGTTACTTCATGATATCAAATAAAACCAATATTCATGAGAGTTTTTCAAACAAAGAAGCAAAAGGCTTTAACAGCACAGAATTCTTTTAATAAAATTAATAGTATTAAGCCCTAAAAGTTTAAAAAGAAAAATCTCTTTTTTTTCCACCTAGAAAATATAGTCTAATTTCTACCTTACTACACTAAAATTTGACTACACAGATAACAGGTTATTTAATTTATTTTAATCCATAAATGACTTTAACAGGCACCACAAAGAAAATAAAGAGATAATGCCAAGAGAGAAAGATTTTTTATTTTGGTTTCAAATCATTGACCAAACAGAAGTTCTGAGAAGTATTTTCATTATTCTATAGATTTTGAAGACGTGTGTCTTTATTTTGAATACATTTCAAAGGCACACTAAATGCAATACATACCTGAGGAAGGCAAAATTAAAAGCCTAAAGATAGGCTGTTAATTCAAAACTAATTGTGGTAAAGGAAAAATTATTTGAAGTAGTTTGGAATGTCAACATCTTGATTATGTCATTATTTTCTCTTTGAGTGACATGTGATATACATTTTAGTTGTTGATGCCATTGAAAGTCCTCAAGTGATGTTGTTTCTAATATCTGGTGCATTTCTTTGTTTATGATTGTGTGGCAGCAGTTCATAAAGATCAAAGAAGGATGCTTTTCACCATGTCCCACAGGTTTTAATCACCCAAAGCAATTTTTAACCATAGATTTTAGAAAATGGTTGAATATAGCTGACAGTTTAGATATTTCTGAATGGGTTTGGTGCCATGTATGATATCCATATGAATATCTCGATCTGAAAAGACTATTTAAGAATATAACTCATATTTTCAGGTTAATATTTTGGTTTTGTAGCGGTTTGTGGTGTTGGGCGGAACTATGCCTAGTGCAGCCTATTCTATATTTAATTTTGTTTTCTCCTATACTAAATTTGTTATATCTGATCCATACACTGAGGTATTTTAATTTTTTAACATTTACTAATTTCATATCCAGAATGATTATGACAGATACAGAGTAGGTGCCATTACTGTTTTCATTCCAATTCCAGATCATAGTTTCTGTGTTGGAAAGATTGATCTTGAGTCCTATTTCTCGGAACACTTGACAGAGGGCTATTTCTTGGAACACTTGACAGAGGGCTATTTATTGGAACATTTGACAGAGGGCTATTTCTTGGAACACTTGACAGAGGGCAATTTATTGGAACACTTGACAGAGGGCAATTTATTGGAACACTTGACAGAGGGCTATTTCTTGGAACACTTGACAGAGGATTTTGATTTTCTGTTCAACATCATTCTTATCTCAACTATGAATACCTAAATCATCAGCATAGTCCCCCACACCAAATCATCAGTACATTGTCCTTGGGAGGGAAAGCAAGATTGTTGTCTTCTATTGGTAGATTCTTTTGGGGTGTGGTATGGCATCCCTAGATATCTCGAGTCCTACTTTTTTGAACACTTGGTAGAGGATGTTGATTTTCTGTTCATCATCTTTTTTATCCCAACTATGAATACCTATGTCATCAGCATAGTCCCCCCTCCAAACATCATTGAATTGTACTTGGGAGGGAAAGCAAAATCGTTGTCTTCTATTAAGTACAGCATAACAAATATGATGGTCTATGACTAATTTTATCTTTTACTTCTCTCCTATTTTTGACTCTAAAGTGAAAAAAAATTATCAATGTATAAAAAAACAGGTTCTAAGATTAAAATAGCAAGAAGTAAGAATATTAGTAGTACTTTTTTTGTTTGCATTTCAAGATGCCCCATGGCACCAGAATGGATTTGGTTCTTGCTTTTATGTTCTTTTTTTCACCACTTGTTTTCATACAGAGCAGGAAAAAAAATGGTGGAAGAAATCATGTCATTAGAACTGTTACTGAAACCCAATATTTCTCTTTGCACATCTCCCTAAAGGAGATACTTCTCTAAAGTACTAACACTGACACACTTCTGCTGGAGATGAAATATAATTTGATGCTATACTCTCTAGTTAGCAATCAATAAGAAATACTCATTAACAATTCTGGGGAGGGACAGGGGGAAAAAAAGGAATTAAGAAAGGAATGAAAGAAATGAACAAAATGAAAAAAAAGTAATTTTAAAATAAGATACAAATGTGAAAAAAATTGAAGAAACAAAGATAAAAAGTGAAAGCATTAAAAAGAACAATAACAGAAAGAACTAAAAAGTAAATAAAAAACAAGGAAGGAAAATAAATAATAAAAATAGTGGAATATTAAAAATTCTTAGCTAAAATAAAAATGAAAAAAAAAAAGGATAAAATAAGAAAAAATGTTAAAACCAATTAAAAGTTTTAGTGATAATTATAAAATTAATCATTTAAAAAAAAAAGATTAAAATGAAAATTAAATTAAAATAAAAAAGAAATTATATTAATAATAGTAAAAAATAGGAAAAGAATACAACAGCAATAATAATAATAATAAATAAAAAATTAATTAAAATGTTAATCTTTATATCAATATGCTAAGTGATAAATGTCTTAAATTATCTGAAGGCCTACATTTCAAATTTGTTGCAGATGGAACAACAGAGAATTTCAGCTGCCATAAATACAGGCAGAGGCTCATATCAATGACAAATTCCTCATTCTGCAAAAAGTCTTTAAATTTTTTCTTTCTTTCATTCATCTATTTTCAAATTGAGTGCTATTCTTAGATGCTGAACATTAAGAGTTGGAAAGACTGCAAATTTGTGAGAGAGAAAGATTTTCTTTTTCTTTTTTTTAAATATCTCATTATTTTTGGAAACTGACTTTCCACTTAAAAGCTTTCTCATCTTCAGCTTTGATATCTGACTATGTGTATCTGTGTGTTCATAAGTAAACTAGTTTATTTGTACTTTAAAAAATAACAACTAAGTAATTTTGCAATTGCTCTGCACTTATATTATGTCAAAACTTTTTGTATTTTCTTGCTTAGGTTCAATACTTTTTGAATATTAAACTAAATAAACAATATTCTATTCACCATTGAATAATTATGATTTTTACATAACCAAAAGAATAATGATGAAAATGTGTAACATTGACAAAATATAGAAAATCATGTAAAAACAGCTTTATAGGTGGTGTGTTGCATTTTATTAGTTATTAAATTTGAAGTTAAATAATGACTTGAAATTTAAGTTTAAATTAATATGTGATATGAAAGTAATAATAGATTTTTATTTAAATTAGTATTTATCATAATTATTTTTTATGAGTTTACTAATACATTTCATATAATATTTTATATTATAACATTTATATATTGTTATTGAATCTAATATAAAGTATATTTTATATCTTATATTATAATATTTATATATTATGGAATCTAATATAAAATATATTATATAATATTTATATATTATGCAATCTAATATAAAATATATAATATTTTATATTATATATTATGGAATCTAATATAAAATATGTAATATTTTATATCATAATATTGATATTATAATATTTTACAAGTATAATGCAACTGCATTGTACTTACAAAATATAAAAAATATTTCTTGCATTTTCTTGTTTACGTTTAATATTTTTTAATATTAAACTAAAATAACTTTCTATTCAACATTGAATCATTATGGAGTTTTATTTATCAAATTTAATATAAAATTATATTTCTGTTATATCACCAGAAGAGTCCAATATAAAGAGATGTGTAACTATATAACCAACAGAGTAAACTACATTAGGATTCACCCATCTCTATGTAGTGGACTCTCTGGTCAAGTCAAATAAGCAAAATGTATTTACAGCTATACATTGTGTTTTGTATACATGTGGATAAATATTTTTTATTGATCAAAATAAGAATAAATAAATTTATAAGTTCTTTAATATGCATAGGATGTGTGTAGCATAGTGATTATGTGGAAAGTGGGAATGGCATGTTGAGTTCAAATACCAGCTGAGGCTATTGCATTTGCTTTCACACAAATACCTTTGGTAAAGGTGTGAGTTTATCTCTTTTATCTCCACTTTCCGTTGAATGTAATGAAGTGAAGGTGCTGATTAAATGATAGAACAAGACTTGAATCTTCATGACTTAACATTTCATCTCCTCATATTCTGTCAGTTACTCTCAGCCAGTGTGTGTGTCTGTGCATTTGAAGCAACCTCCAGAAGCCCTTGTCCAATATGTAGACCTTACATTCTGTCTGCCATGCATGAGAGAATGCTTACAGATATATAAGATGTTCAAATACCCTTGGGAAAGATAAGAATCCATCTCTTCTCTCCCCCAACTCTGGGTTAAATAGAAGACTGGGCTCTTTAGTTGTCAAACAGTCTAGGTGAAGGATAACTAAGAATCCTAAACCAGTTTGGTGTGAGTCTAGCAACTCTACCTCATAAAAACCTCCTAACCTATGAAAATGACACCTGATATGGGGAGGCTGTGACCTTATACCCCACTGGGAGTCTATAGGGTTTACATACACATGTTGATATATGTAAGTGTAGGATGAGTAAAATAAACAGGTAGGCAAAAAAACGGGAAAATTCAAATTCTGATTGTTTCCTTTTTTGTGCCCCTGAAAATATGCAAGATGTTTCTCCTCTAGGATTTATTTTTATTGTCACTCATTTTGATTTCATAGCATGACTTTAATGTTATGATTGGATTTAGGAAAGTACAATAGCAATTCAATGAAATTATCCTTACTCTATTTCAGTATGTGCATAAAAATCAATCCCCATAGAGGATAAGCAATACTCCTGAAGGTGTAGAGTTGATAATGAAGTATTAAAACACTTACTTCCTTTTACTGTGTACACCTAATAATTTTTCTTTTAATCAACAGATACATATTTCTTAAATAAACAAAATATTTTCTCAAATTATTTTTGAAAGTATCAGATTGTTATGATTTTATAATCAATAATTGAGCAATTTTGTGTTCGTATAAGTTTGTGTGAAATATTTATTATAGACATTGTTTTATTATATCTTATATTAGATTCCATTTCTGAAGATCTGAAAGTGAAACACCTAATTTTATTAATGATTCCATCTTCAATCTAAGTGGCCTTCAATTTAACTTTTATACAACTGTGCAACAAATAAAATAGCAATAAAAAAATCACGTGCGCATAACTCTAAACAATTGATAGACAAGTTTACCACATATAAATATCATGAACTTGAATTTAAAGTTCAAAAGTACATTTTATAAACAAACTGCTGTTCTTTTTGATAGCTGATAGAAGTGTTCAAAGATTTGCAATTTTTTTAACAGTTCTGGAAACACATGTGCAGGAACTACAGAAGAAATGCACAAGGATCTACAGACTAAGACTGGAAAAAGTTGCAAGATTAAGTTCTTGGGGAGATTTGGTTAAGTAGAGGGTGATGCTAAGGGTGGATAGAATGTGGAATTAAGGTTAAGCAATATTTTAAGTGGAGTTTGGTGGAAATTGAAAAGTAGTGTACTGAAGGGTTAACAGTGAACTGCAAGGTCCGAAGGGACTCACCCATCACTTTTGAAAAGGTCCGTATTTTCAAACATGGGAGGTTTGAAGTAGAAATCAGAGTAAAGGAAGTGCCTGTAATGCAATCATAAGTATAAGTTATTTTGAAATGGGCACACAGGTTAAGGATTATGGAATGAGAAAATGCTATCTTGGAGACTTTTCTTTTTTTTAATGTCAAGATCAGAATCAAAAGAAGAGACATTTAAAATATTCAAATAGTCAACCATTTAATTATTACCAGAATCAGAAATTGCCTAACTTTAGTCAATATATAAAAATACACTTTCTGTACTGATAACCATTACATTATCCACACATTTAGAGGTTCTGTAGTGAAAGAATATAGAATATATTAAACTGATAGGACAGACAATGAGCTCATGCCTTTCCTAAAAACTCAAGCTAAAAAAAATGTTTTCTCAGGTTGTTTTTGCTCTATATGTATATTAAAATTCAGAGTTTTCCTTCTCTTAGACTGGCTGCCACTCAAGGCTTGAGAGCCCAGTCTAGCTTGCTATTTAACCTTGACCTGGTAGAGAGAAGACAGATTCATGCCTTTCTCAAAGGCACTTGCGTGAAAGTGAACACAGTAGACTAGCCTGGAATTTGAATTTGGCTCAAGTTCACTTACTGTAGGGGTATCTGTTACACTACCTGCATATCCATATTTGTTAGTACTCAACTATGGCTAAAAATCCCCCTAAAATTTATAGACAATGAATACTGGGATTTCTTCTTAGTCAATCAAAATAGACAATTCTGGGTTTTACTTACATATTTTTTTCTTTCTTTCCTTGAAGTCAGATGGCTATAATGACTGATTGTATCCTATTTGCATATCAACGCAGCTTCTGTTTTGTTTAATTTTACTTTGCTATTGTCTTATAGTTGCATTTTTCTTCTAAGTGCCATCTTCCTTCAAAATGTTGGTGATCATGGCTCTCTACAATTTCCTGTTCTTTGTAGCTCTTAATAAATTTGGTTGATTTGTCATCACTCCTAAACCTTGTTCTGTCATCCATTTAATCAAGTTCGCTAGATAGGTTATGCATTGTTTTACTGTCCCTCTTCCCTTCAATCTGTCTCCAAGCTCTCTTTCCTCATCATGTGTCCTACAAATTTTAACTGTCTCTTCCTCGTGTTAAGTATGTGTCCTTTTTTATTTCATTTTCTAAAAAACTTTGTCATTGCTCACATATCTGATCCATGATATTCTCGGCATCCTTCTGTAGAACCACATTTCTGATGGTTCAAGTCTTACTTTCAGCTGTGAGGAGATCATCCAACATTTGCTGCAATATAGGAGGACTAATATTATGTAGCAGTTCAGTAGTCTTTGCTTTGTTTCTTATAAAATTTTTCTGTTTCTTAATACTTTGCTTAGCTTTTGGAAGTCATCTTTCACTATACTGATGCACCTTCAGATTTTGGTGTCACTCTTTTTGTCCTTACAGATATTTTCCAAGATATCTAAATTATTTTACTTGTTTGATTTTGGTATCTCTAATTTGTAATTGTAGTTCATTTCTTGCATTATTTTACCTTGTTCCTCTTATTTTTACTGCTATTAAGAATTTTGTCAATTCCTCTTGAAAATGCTCGATTCTTCAACAGTTTTGTCTAGATTCCAGTCAAGGAAACAAAGTGTAGACAAAAGTGGGTTCATGTATTTCCCAAGTACTTAAACACATTAAGCAAAATCCTTGAAAAGATTAACAGTTAAGATCAAGTGAGATAAATTTTCACTTGTATCTTGATATCTAGTAACATATTGGATGTAAAGTGATACTACAGTATTAATATATGCTTACATCCAAGAAGGTGAGTGACATATTTGGTTATTCACCTACATAGTGGTGAGATAGATTTTTAGGATAAGTTTCAAGGATATTTTTTACTCTTATTAAAATTCATTAATGTATTTTAAATCAATATTTCAAACATAAAAAAATATTAATCTACTACAATGATAACATTTGAAATATGAAACAAATTAAAAATAATGTAAATAAAATAAATTCTCTACATAAGTATATTTAAAATTAAAATATAATCAATTTAATGATATTAATATTTTTAAAAGTTATTCCATCAAAACTAAATTAAATAAGTATAAAATTGTTAGCTTTGTTTAACTTTTGCAGCTCAAATTACACATTCTTAATAGAAATAGAATTGTCCACCTTTAAGATGAATTTGCATCAGTAATGATTTATGAACCTCACCTACTATGGATATGAGAATAAAACTGAATTTTGTTTAACTTATTGTAGCTCAAGATCTATATTAGTTAAGAAAATTTTCTATTATTGATTCTTCATAATAGAAACAGAGTAGGCCAGCCGTAACAAGATGAATTTGCATTCTTAATAATGACTCCAATTATAATTAAATAAAATATGACTAAAAGAGAATATATAAAACAAAATAGAGTCAATTTAATTACTAGAAGGGTTTAAAGGTATGAAAAGCATACATAATTATACTGCAGAGATGGATGATGAAATAGGTTCACAATCAAATTTAAAATGTTTCACTTGTAAAAATGCATACAAGCAGAGTTAATATTACATGTCCATATTAGAATCGAGAGATTTTGTGTGTTCTTTATACTCTTATCTACTATCAAGGTAATTACTGTTTATATACCAGGGGTGGCCAAACTGCATCACATGAGCCACATGTGGCTCTTTGGCCTTTAATATGCGGATTGTGGAAATATCTTGTCTGAGCTCCTTAAAACACTCATCATTCAAGATTTTGAAAACATTTGCTATATATATGTGTACTTTGTGATTACTTTGTGTACTTTGTGATTACTGAAATTAATGCAAATTAACAGTTTAAAAAACTGCACGTGAATAAATATTTATATAAAAATTTTGTAACAAAATGTGTATGTAACAAAAACGTATGTGTAAATTTTGTTCATAACTTGCGGCTTTCAAACATCTGAATTTTATCATATGTGGCTCTTACATTAAGCAAGTTTGGCCACCCCTGGTTTATACATAACATATGCACCTTAATTACTGATGTAATATATAAACTCCTAATCACAGATGCATATCAGTGAAGAAATAATAATTATTAGTCAGCCACACACACATAAATTCCGCGTATCTTGGAGGAAGTAAATATATCAGGTGTTGCAGGTATAAGAAAACGATAAGGGAAGTTGTTGGAAGTCAGTTGATAAATATATTTCTCTCAAGAATAGGACCATATTAGAATTTTGTTGAGTGCCTCAAGATTTCCCACGTAATCTCACTTCCTGCCTTTTCTTATGCTTATATAACACTACACAATAACCCTCTAGCTTCAGTGGCTCTTGGGCCTTGTATTAGATGAACATTAGCATAAAAAAAATTTTTACCTCAATTTTTCTTGAGGCACTCAACAAAATTCTAATATGACACCTTCATACTATGAAGGATACTTCCCGATCAATGGGTCAATTATATCTACAAGGAAGCGACTCAGCAGATGGCACACAGAGACATTAGATAAAGAATTGGTCAGTATAAGTAGTACCCTACAACATAACAACTACCCTGGGTACATGACAGTAGCCCCAAAAAACTGGGATAGGCGGGTACAAGAGGAGGATAACAACACTCAGAAAACAGTCTGTCTGCCTTATGTGAAGGGGTTATCAGAGAAAATACAAAGGATCTGCAGTTCATATAACATCAGGACAACCTTCAAAAGCTTGACGACACTTCGCAGATATCTCTCCCGAGTAAGACCCCCCCCATAGAGGAGAACATGACTAAAGACTATGTGTATGCTATCCCGTGCAGCTGCGGAAAGAAATATAAAGGGGAGACAGGCTGCCCTCTTAAGGTAAGGCTTCAAGAACACCAGAAAGCTGTAACACGAGGGGAAGTGAAAAAATCAGGTGTGGCTGACCACATATGGAAAGAGAAGGGAGATCACCACCCTCTGTGGGATCAGGTTGAGATCATAGACAAGGAACACCATTGGAAAATTTGTAAATTTAAGGAATCAGCACATATGCTAGGCCACAAAAATCTCCTGAGCCAACCAAGCATAGAAATGAATACAATATGGGAACCAGTAATAAGGAGTGCCAGAGAAAAGCAATAATAACAACAAAAGTTGCAATATGAGCTCTGGTAAAAATATGTAATGATAACAGCAAAAATTGCAATATGAACACTGGTAAAAAATGATTGCTGAAGACTAATAATACCCAGAAATTCATACCCAGATGGCACAGTGGATAAAGGCATTGGTTAGATCCAGTGACAGGACCCAAAGAGTGTGAGTTCAATACCCGGTTAAGAAGAACTTTCAGAGGGAAATTAACAGGAGATAACTGGTAACTGACATCCATTAAACATGGCACGTGGAACTAGAACCCCAGTGAGTGAAATAAAGTGTTCAGTTCGACATTCCAAACACCTGAAGAAGGCTGGAGCATACAACAGCCGAAATGTTGTAATAAATATGGCGACAAAGATGAATAGTCTGAATAATGTAAATAATGTACATAATACCTCTTCTCAGAAATATAGACAGATACTACTGCAGGCATGATTTTGACAATTATTCAAGACATAAAGAAAATATACAAAGTAGAAGCAAGTATTTGTTTATAATTCTTTGGTCTTCTTTATTTTTTTGTGAACACAGATTAACTATTGAAGAACATTGTGTTTCATTGTGTGGGTCTGAAATGATATATCAATGTATTTTTAAAATGAGGTGCAGCACATTTACACAAGAAAGAAAAAGGGAAGAATTCAACAACACAATGTTATCAACTAGATGGTTTATTACCAATGATTGCACAAAACATGTCAAGATATGGATAAGGAGAATAATCCCACCTTTCTTCATGTTTCTTCATATTTAATTAATATTAAACACTTAAAATATTTACCTAAAGTATGGAGTTAGATAAATTAGTTAAAGGATAAGACTTTTTTCTGAATTCAAATAAAAATATGGTAAAAAATTAGGAAACTTTCGTTATAATATACAGAAATTATTTGAAAAGAGAAGTGATTTTGATGATAGAGAAAGTTTCTCAAGTTAGTTTACACTGATGAGCCAAAGCATTATGACTAGTGATTTGTAGCAAGAATGACAGCTACTGTCTCATAACAACTGTGTGTCTCAGACTCAGAGGTATATATGAGGCTGATCAAAAAGTATCGGGACAGTTGATATGGTAACAGAGCTAAAGTACGCAGAGTGAAGCCGCTTCGCATATATTGACCTTGAACTCTATTGCACATGTACACTAAATTATAACATTCTTACCTACTTCCACTGTTTATAGCAGTGCTTGAAAGGAAAGTGTGTAGAGTGTGATTGTCTCATGACACCCCAGAGGTTCCATCAGTGACCATTGTGCAGCAGCTTTTGGCCAAATACAACATTCCCCATGTCTGACAATCACCATTTTCCCCATCTTTCCCTCATCTTTCTACAAATAAAATCCCACTTGAAAGGAAAAAGATTACAAGATGTTGAGGAAATACAAGAGAATGTGATGAGGCACCTGCTTGTTATCACAAAAATAAATGATTCCAGGAATGCTTCCATCAATGGAAACAATGCTGGATAAAGTGTGTGGCTTCAGAAGGGGGTACTATGAAGGAGATTAAATGCTGAATTAATATTTTTTGTTTTTTAATCAGTTTCACCCCATGGAAGGCAGTAAAGCCACTAAGACCCAATGGGTTACATGATGTGAAAGAATTAGGAACATAAACATTAATAATTAGCAAGAAGAGGAGAGTGTAATCAGTAGAACAGTAGAGTGATTGACATTGTATTTAAATTTTTGCAGATTAAAATTGGCTGGAAAGCATAGAGCTGGAAGGGAGTTCCATGAGCAAGAAGTGCAAGAAAAGAAACTGTTAGCATAGAATTTATGGTTACATCTAACCAACTCAACTGTAAATTGATCTTGACACCTGTCTAATACTTTTCTTAAATTCAAAAAGTCTACATACCATAGCAAAGAGCTAATCTGAACAATTACCATGAAAGTATTTATAGAAAAGGTACAGGGAGGCAACTTTATAGTGGTGGGAAAGTGACTGAAGCTGAACTGCCAGATCAGGACCAATAATATTGCTGATTCTTCTTTGGATTTTATCAAGGAGCTCAAGGTAAATAACAGGGGCACCAGACCATATGTGGCAGCAATATTCTAAGCATGAATGAATGGTAGACTTATAGATATATGTTGGAGTATCCTCTTTATATCAGTAGTTCTGATACTTTTTTGATCAGACCTCATAAGAGGTAAGTTAGTCATAAGTAGTTCATTTTCATGTGTTGAAAGCATCAGTTATGGGCAAAACAATAGATTTTAGTGACTCTGATAAAGGTCAATTTGTAATGACCAGAAAATTAAGACAAGGAATTTCTGAAGTGATATGGTTTTTGCAGTGCTCACATTCAGTTGTGGTGAGTATTTATGATCAGTGATCTGAAAAAGGAAAAGTCACCGATCATTGACCAGGCTTTAGGCAACTAAAACTTATCAATGGAAGAAGTAAATGGTGACTATTTTGCCAAATATGAGCCCGCAGAATGGTTACTATGGCACAAATTGATGAGAGCTTTAATCAAGTTAAAAGAAGCTATGTACCACAATGCATCAATCTTTGTTGTGTAACCTTAAGCCAGTCAGAGTACCCTTGCTAATCAATGTTAATCATTGAAAATAAGCAAATAGGCATCAAAACTTGACATTATATTAATGAAAGAAGGCTACTTGGTCCAATGTGTTTTGTTTTCTCTTGAATAAGATGAACTGTAGAGTATTTCTATAATTATCCTAGAGAAATAACAACATCAGGATGAAATGAAAGCAAGCAACAAGACAGTGGAGACAATGCGATAGTTTGGGCAACATTCTGTTGGGTAACAATGGATCCTATCATTTAAGTGAAAGGTAGTGTGTTGCATACAGCTAGTCTCAATGTTACTGAAAACCAGGTACATTTCTTCATCGTAACACCAATTTCCTATGACGACAGTGATATCTTTCAGCTAGGCAATACACCATACCACTCTATATGAATTCTACAGGAATGGTATCAGGAATATGAAGACTTCACTATATTGCCCTGGCTATCAAACTCTCCAGATCTTGATCCCATTGAGCACATAGGCTGTGTTAGACCAGCAAGTTCACTCTCAAGAACTTCCACCAAAAAGGATCTGCTATTAATATCTTGATGCCAGATCTCAGAGGATACCTGGTAAGAGCTGTTCTGTGGGCATGTAGGGAAGGGGGGGGTCAACATCTTATCCAGCAGGTGATCATAATGTTTCGGTTCATCAGTGTATGTATTTTACCATTAAACAGCAGATCTTAGGCTTAAGTAAGCTATTAATAGATTCAAGATTATAATTGATTTATTGATATTTTTAAAATCATATATGCTAACCTTTTTCTCTTAGGAATGTCAACATGCCATATATGCATATGCAATTAAGAATTTATCAAAATATATTAATAATGAATCTATATGTGGACATTGGTTCTTTTGTTTAATTAATTTTTTTATTTGATGAATTAATGTTTTCTTTTAGTGAATTTTATTTTTTATTTGGTTTAATGAATTAATTTCTTTTCTTTAATAAATTTTTTCTTTTTCATAAATTTTCTTTTATCTAATGAATTATTGTTTTTTCTTTAATTTCTCTTACCTCTTCTATAAAAGTGAACTATGGTGGATAAAAAGAAAAAAAAAGTCTGGATTCTTTTACTTTGTGTAATACTAAATAACATATTTTGGCCTGATTAGTTTAATCCTAAATATGAAAATGTCTATTCACTAGAAAATAAAACTGTAAATATTTTTTGTAAATGTTTTGAATTGGATTCTTATAAATATGTTTTCAGGTGTTGGAAAGACAAGTGCAATTGATTGAATTGTTAAATGTTCTTATAATTATGAGTTTTCAGTTAATTCTGGATAGTGATGTTTATCCAAACACTCATATATATGATTTGTTGCGAAGCTGAAAAATTAGACAAAAAATGGAGTATTACTGCTATCTGTGGGATGGAGCAGCACAATCCTCACTTTCCAGCCATGACAGAATTCAATTCAATCAGTCATGTGAGGGAAGACTTATTCCCTATTCTACAGTCTCTTTTTACAGATGCAACTGTAATAAATTAATCGGGAGTAATCTCTCATGTTTTATGATTACCTCCCTTTGGAGAACTTTTTCATTTGTAGAGGACTATAAATAGTCACTACACTTCTATCAATTATTCTAAGCAGAATAAAGCCTCCTTAAGCCTTCTCTTGCTCTCTTTTGTTGTTACAGCAACATCACAAGCCTTTCACTAGTCTATGGTGAAACATTCAGATGTGTTCTACCAGTTTAGACCATTACAACTATGGCATGTCATGCTACTTCCATGGAATTGAATCACCATCATTTCCTCCATATTCCAAACATAAAGAGAAAGTTCCATTCAGACAGCCTTTTCCCAAGAACTGCTACTTTCTGGAACAGACTCCTATGTGAATGCTACCCTGAACACTACAATCTTAACCTCTTAAAGTTAAGGGTTAATCATTATCTATCCTCCTTATCCTGATTATCTTCACTTCCTTCCACCTTCTTTTTCACACATATCACACAACATTCATTATAACCATTTTAACAGTAGCCATCTACCTTGAGTGATTCTTTACACTTGATTTGGGTGAACTTTAGTATTAGAAATAAAACACTCCAATGGAATGTGGCACAAGGCTCAGTTTAAAGTGGGAGTCACACATGTACATGGGACCCCAAAGATAAAAAATAGTTCAGTTCCCTTGCCACTTTGTCTTTTGGAGATGCTTCAGACATGAGGGATTATTCATAGCTTCCTCCCAAAAGAGAGGTATTGTGTAGAGAGATGGACCACCTGGGATTGGACTTAATTTTGTGCCTCAAAAGTAAAAGTTAATTCTGGATAATGCTTATGTCAAGGAAGAGAAATTGTTTAAACAGACTTTGATGAAGCCTTGTAAATGTCAGACTGTTTCCAGCTGCCTGAACATACACATGAGAATGTAAGTGATAACATGAGAGGCTACTAACTGGAGGTGCATTTATTGAAAAGAAGTATAATGAAGACTCTAAGATTAAACAAGACACCAATAAAAGTGGAATTTTATTTTGAATCTGAGAATAAATATAAGTGAAATTAATAAACAGTGAATAAACGAGTGAATAATGAGTTCAAGATATTTCAAGGTGGTTGTTCTATAAAAATTAGCAATGATACCAGACATTGCACAAAGTCCCTTTCCTTTGTTCTGTTGTCATTTCAGTGAATTGAATATATTGATAAGTTTAAACGAATACAAAAATTAAAATATCTAGGAAGTGTTTTAATGTGACACAGAAATTCAAAGGTGCATTGGGATAGCAATAGATACTTTCCAAAACTTAAGCAAAGTATTAAGAAACAAGAAAATTTAATTGGAAACAAAGAAAAGAGTACTGAACTGTTATGTAATATATCAGTACTCCTATATAACATTGAATGCTGGACCATCTCATCATAGTTGGAGAAGGATGCTGAGAATACATGTAAGCAATGATGAAATTTTAGAGAAAATGGAAACAAAAAGGACACTTATACTTAGTATCAGAAAGGGAAAATTGAAATTTCTAGAGCACATAATAAGAGGATTTGGAAAATATGACACTCACAGGACAAGAGGGACAGAATGAAAGCAGCACATAATTTACCTAACAAACTTGTGTAAATGGTTGGTAGTACAGTGATTAAGAGAGATAGCAAGAAAGATAAATTTACTAAGAGCTAAAAAGGACAGGAACTTGTAGAGAACTATGATCGCTCATGTCCTGAAAGGATATGTTGAGGAGGGGGAGGAGAAGAAGAAGAAAAGGAGAAGAAGAAGAAAAGGAGAAGAAGAAGAAAAGGAGAAGAAGAAAGGCTTAAACATTTTGGTCATCATTCATTTCATATAACACATCTTATAATAATATAAATTTGTTACATTTTCAAAATGTCAACATTGCTTGCTTTTCTTTACAGATTGCTTACTTCACTTTACTCCCAAGCTGTGATCTAAATGGTCACCACTTTCAGGACAGAAAATGGCATTATTGGAATAACTAAGCAGTTTAATTATAAAAGCCATTAACAAAACATTAACAAGACAATTATTCATAAAGTTTGAAAAAGACCAGATTAGAAATTAATAACAAAACAGTTATTTTTTTAAATTTTGTTTTTAAAACTGAATATGCAAATTAGCTATTCCTAATAAGCAAGAACTGCTAAGTGGGGTTTTATATAAGATACATGTTGGTGGATATAAATTTAAAAAAAAAGGTTTTTATTTGATTTCACAATTTTAATCAATTTTCAGGGTTTGAGCAGGCAAACTTTGAGCTTTATATATTAGATGAAAAAAAACTACAGAATCTATATGATGATAATAAGAAAAGTGTTTCATGTTATGACACACACACACACTTTATACATTGTATATAAATATGCACACAATATACATATATAGTTATATACACACTACACACACATTCAATAAATATATACATACATTATATAAATTGCCCAAATTAAGCTGACATAGTACAAAAAACAAAAAGTCTTTGATAATAGCTTATGAAAGCCAAAAGCACTCAGACAATTTATATTTAAACACTATATATATATATATATATATATATATATATATATATATATATATAGTTCTCTCTCTTACTCTCTCTCTCTATATATATACACATATATGAGAGTGAGATAAAGAGGGAGATTATATATGACAATCTACAATGATATACACATATGTAAAGATGTTACTGACACAAAAACATAACAGACATCTATTCCAAATGACAATATCCTGAAAACAACATGGACAATGATACATGAATTATTTGAAGTTAAAGCTTAAAGGAGGTGAATGTTAGATTTCATGAAGTCTCTTCAAATGGGAGGATTCAGTTAATATTTATGACTGAAGTGATTTCTTCATCGGAATAAGGTTCATGACAATGCATAACACTTTGGACTATACTAAAATGACTGGACATAAAAGTGCTTATAAGAATGTTAAAACTCACCTAAGTCCTTCCCAAAGAAAAGGCCAATAAACTGAATCTTTGGGTTTGAAAACAGCACCAAGTTGTGATCATTATAAGGATGAAAGCGAATGAAAAACACAAGTGAAAGTGACAGACTGACATTGATTGTTGACATAATGATGAAGATGGTGAAGAGCCATGCAGACCATGAAAATGACTTACAATGTGTAAGAGATGAGTGACAATGTTGAATGGATAGAGAGTGGATGATAGAGAAAGCATCAACAGAACAACAGTTTAATATAATGACGACAGAAGACAAAATAAATAACAAAACAGACCTAGGCGAATGTGCAATTCCTGTTGTGGTTGTGGTTGTGAATAAGTCGCTGTAAAAAGAAAACAGTAGAAAGAAAAGATGGCAACAACAGATTTACCCAAAGAAAACTGCGAGTAAAATCAGGTACAACAGAGACAGATTGGAAGCTGAGTTGTGAGAAGAATCCAAGAGAAATGGAATGGATGCAAGAGTGGCACCGAAAAAAATGAAATGGTGGAAATTAGTGGTTACTGTGATATAGTAAAGTCAATTTTATTTTAGTAAATGAAAGTAAGATTTTCTGAAATGATGACATGATGTGTGGAGGCCTTTTAGGCATTGCAGAGAAGAAAGATAAGAAATAAGAAAAGGAGAAGAATTCTATTAGGTGGAGGTGTGGCATGGGGGTTGCGACAGGATTAAGCAAAAGTAATACTGAGAAAATCATTAAATTTACATAAACCTACATTTAAATTTCAAATTTATATAACATAGTTTCCCTGTGAATATGAAAATGAACTACTTATGACTAATTTATCTCTTATGAGGTCTGATCAAAAAAGTAACAGGACTAGTGATATAAAGAAGAAACTACAACATATATCTATAAGTCTGCTATTCATTCATGCTTAGAATATAGCTGCCACATATGGTCCGGTGCCCCTTGTGCTCGATGATAAAATCTAAAGAAGAATCTGCAATATTATTGGTCCTGATATGGCAGCTCAGCTTCAGTCACTTTCCCACCTCTGTAATGTTGCTTCCCTATACCTTTTCTATAAATATTTTCATGGTAATTGTTCTGATAAGCTTTCTGCTATGGTACCTAGACTTTATGAATTTAAGTGCAGTACTAGATTGGCAGCAATGTCTCATCATTTTACTGTTAAAATGGCTAGATGTAATTGCAAATTAAATGTCAACAGTTTATTCTCTCACACTTTTCGCTCGTAGAACTCTCTTCCAGCCTCTTGCTTTCCACTCAACTTTGATCTTCATAAATTTGAATGAAATATCAATCTTTATGTTCTGTCTTCTTAATGCCTGTTCTTTTATTGTCCTCTCTCTTTAATAATATCTTCTTTTTCTCATATTCTCTCACACTCTGTAACACATTGTATCTGAGTGGCTTTATTGCATTGCTTGGGGTGAAATGATTAAAAAGATGCCTCTCGACACCGACTCTTACATTGCATCAAAGAAATTATAATGTATTATTAATATACCTTCTTCTTTTGTGGACTGTATACCTTCAGGATGTGGGCAACCATAGTCCTCCACAACTTCCTATCCTCATAACAATGTTTGTCTTTTTACTATACTACCCACTCCTTGTTCTGCCATCCATTTACACAAACTCATTATGTAGGTTACTCAATGCTTTCCTCTACCCCTCTTGCTTTCAGTACATCCTGTAAGTGTTAAATTCTCCAAGCCTTCTTTTCTCATTATGTGTGCCAGGAGTTTCTGATACTAAATATGTGTTCTTTTTGTTTCCTTACAACTTCCTCATTGCTCACAAGCTCTGGCTATGGTATTCTCAGCGTACTTTTGTTGCCTCAAGTCTCCTTTTATATAGCAGTTCAGGAATCTTTTCTTTGTTTCAAACAAGATTTTCCTGTTTCTTAATACTTTGTTTAGCTTTTAGATGGCATCTTGCTCTATTCTAATGTGCCTCTGATTTCTGTATCACATTTTCAATTCTCTTTTAAAATACTCCACAGAACTAGTACAAAATTAAGAACAATGATAATCAATGTGCAGGGTTTTCGTCTTCTCAAAAGAACAAACGATAATGAGCTTTACCAACTGAGCAATGTGGAAAAAATTGTAAATGATTTGCTGGCCTGCTGCTCTAAATCTGTTGTTTTTATGAAAAAAAGACTTAGTTCTAATTTTGAATCTGATTTTATATAAAATAGATTTCCTTTTAATTCTCAGAGAAAGATAAGATTTTATATATGGAAATCTTGGGAGAAGTACATTGTCTCCATATAGATTTATGGAATCATCAGGGAAATTAGTAATCAAATGATTTTTGAATATATGGCGGATTACTTGAAGGAAAGGAAACTGTGACAAAGAGAGGGTCGAAGTAAGATGAGCCAAAAAAAAAATCTAGAAAAATAGTTCAATCACATCCACATTGACATAATTTAGAGGAAAATATTTTTTTCCCACCCCTTCATAGAAAAAATCCATCCATCCTTTAACAATAACAAGAGAGTGAAAACGAGCGGGGGAGGGGGGCTGGGGGGGAGAGAAAATGCTGTGACAGATGATAATGAAGGAAGACATGTAAAAGGCAGGTAGAAGGAAATTCAGGTACCGGAATGTATTATTGGATTTAGGACTTGAAGAGGCTCCATTGCTGTTTCTGAAGGAGAAATAGTTTAAGAGGCGATGTTTGAGAACAAATAGCCAAAAAGGAGAGACACAGATTGGAATTTTTATATAGACAGAAAGAAAAATTGAAGCAAAGATAGAAAGAAGAAAACCTATAAAAGATTTTAAAAATATGATCGAGGTTAAATTCCCAGTACTTTTTGTAAAATCAAAACCTCATTTTCTATTACGTATTCCAGTCTATAGGATGTATGGGTGGTGCAATGGTTTATGGCTCAGAACAAGAACTCAGCAAGTCAAGTTCGAATTCCAGTTTGTTACATACACTTTCGTGGGAGAAAAATATATGACAAAATGGAAAGATCTTTTGTGTTTCTATTTTGTCATATATTTTTCCAAAAAAAATTGTTCTTGATATATAAAAATGTATATATCGTTATCTCATTCACTTTTGTGTAAAAACCCTTGGGAAAGGTCTGAATCCATTGCTTCCCTCTCCAGTTATGGGTTACATTCTAAGACAGGCTAGACTCTCCAGTTTTGGTTGGCAACCAGTCTAAGAGAAGGAAAACTCTGTATTCAAAACTAGTTGAGGCTAACAACTCCATTCTGTAACAGACTTATCTGCTATGGAAACCATAGCGGCAAAGATCTGCAGGTTGAGGGTCTGACCGAATGCTCCAGGGGTGGAGTGTAACAACACTTGATAATGGTAGTCTATAGTTGAAAAAATGTTTCTGATAACCAGAAACATTCCTGAATCTATAGAAATACAAATTTCTTTGATAATTAATGACCTTGAGAATCACATTAAAACTGAAAACTGCCGAAATAATAAAATATTAATTCTGTTGGTCCTTAGAATAATAAGTATTAAGAATGCTAATTATTCAGTAATGGATGAAACAGATTTTATTCATTAAAAAGGATTAAAAAAACAAAAGAAAGAGATGTAATATTAATTTTATAGATTTCATAATTATTTTACAATAGCATTTTAACTTTTAATAACCTCTGATGTAAATTAATGTCTATATATATGGTTAATTTGTCAATGTGACAAAATATCTCCTTTTAAATTAATTTTCTTTTGATTACTGGAAATATATATTTCCAGTATATGCTCCCAGAAATATGGTTGAGCTCTTGAGAGAAAGGGGTTTTTAAAAACAGCGACTCCTACTGCTATTAAAGCATTGCTCTTCAAGTATGAATTGAGTTATCTGAGCCGCTGGTTTATTTCATATAGAAAAAAAATGTTAAAATTCACTTCCTTTCTGCTGTGCAACAATGGCCTAGAGGTAAAATATCTGCCTGATGTCAAATCAGTTGGGTTTCAATCCTAGCTTGAAGTAATCGGATGTCTAGCCATACTGAGGAGCTGTGAAACAGTCTGTCTGTGGATGACAAGACTATATATATTTATACACACACACTGTAGGCCAAAAGTTTGGGGCTACTCTCTGGATTTAATAAGTAGTAAGTTTCATACCTTATTCAGTTTAATTAACTTCTACCAAGTTAGGATGTTGAAACTATTTAACCCCTAAGTGTATAGCATCCAATTTTTTTATACAGGAGATTACCTAAGATTTTAAAGTTGCCAGCTCTAAGATTACTATTAAACATTAAATAGATTAGGTAAAAAGAGCTAAAATTTTAAAACTTTATGTATTCAGTAATGGGTTAATTTCATTGTTATTATTATTAATATTGAATATATGATAAAACCTTTCAGGAAGAGAAAGACCCTCTGGCCCAAAGTGAGCGAGTAAATTTGTTTTGAAAATGTTATGCAACCCTGAATTTTTGAGCAATTCTTTAAAATCATAAATGTGGTACCAAAATTTTGGCCAATTGTGTGTATGTGTGAGTGTATATATATATATGTGTGTGTGTGTGTATGCATGCATGTGTGGATATATATAGCTAATACTATTGATGATTATTAATGTGTAAATACACATTTCTTGAATTCTGACATTTATGAGACCTCCCCAGAGAGACAAACTTGCAACAGCTTGCAAGATGAGCACATTTACCACTGTTCGGTGTCAGGTGTAAAAAATGTGGATATATCATAAATATATTTACAAACTGCTATAAATATGTCAACAAGTTGAGTTGTATAACGTAAATGATTTCCAAAGAATGAGTTTAGCAAATTTTATAAAGCTAAAATGAACAATTACTGAACAAGGCAGGATAAGAAATATATATATATATATATATATATATATATATATATATATATATATATATATATATGTGTGTGTGTGTGTGTGTGCGCGTGCAAAAGAGATATAGATAAGGAGAGAAAATTAAATAGATTTAATGCATAAGAATTATGTAAACTGTTAAAATTTGCATTTAATGCATAAGAATTATACAAACTGTTGAAATTTGCGGGTTAAGCTATACATAGTGTCGATTATTGCAGGTTGGAGATACTGGTAAATCAGACATTTACAAAGTAGATAAACATGAATAATAAATGAAAAACAGTTTTTTTTATTATATTTTTTAAATTGAATTATGTGTTTCAATAGTTTTAAATTTATATTATATAAAAACTTTCCACATGTAATTATTCTAAAGAAATGTTAATAATTTGATTTTATATATCTTTATATGTTAGTGGTGGTACATTAAACGGTGCAGGGAAGTAATTTATAGATAATTTATAAAATTTTAAATGTGTAAATGTGCTAAAAGTATGTAAGTAAAACTTACATGCTTTTAACTTAAAACAGTAATTATGTAGAATGATATACTTAATGGATATAAGAACGAAATGCATCATAGTTGGAAGATGAATGCGGAGACACAGATGTCAAAATAAACAAAAAAGAATTTATCTTTACAAACTGGAAGAAAATGAGATTTACAAGTAAATTCAGAGAATAGTTCAAGAGAATGAAAAACTTTGGTGAAACATTTTTACCATTTAAATCCATTTACCAAAGATTTTCTGCAAACCAACTTAGACAGCAAATATCCATGTCATGTAAACAAATGCAATGTAGCTATTATTGCAAAGAAAGAATTACTAATAAGTCAATAGAATTGTAGATGTGGACACATTTAAATCCATATTCATAACAATTTATCAATTATAACACTAAATATAGAAATCAAACAACTGTAACAGCAGATGTTTCAATATTTAGAAGGTAGATCATAGATTAAAATAAAAAACGAAGAGAAAGAAAAACAGAGAGAGAATTTTAGAAAGGAAATTAGATAGTAAAAGGGAGTGGCGAAATTAATGCGAAAGAAGGAAAGAAAGAAGTGAGTAAATTGTAGAAGAGATAGAGAATAAATAACAAAGGATTGGTGGAAAGAAAGAAAGAAAGACAGAAACAAGAAGAAAGAAAGGAAGAAAGAAAGACAAAAAAGAAAGAAAGAAAGACAGAAACAAGAAGGAAGAAAGAAAGACAAAAAAGAAAGAAAGAAAGACAAAAAAGAAAGAAAGAAAGACAGAAACAAGAAGGAAGAAAGAAAGACAAAAAAGAAAGAAAGAAAGACAAAAAAGAAAGAAAGAAAGAAAGACAGAAACAAGAAGAAAGAAAGGAAGAAAGAAAGACAAAAAAGAAAGAAAGAAAGACAGAAACAAGAAGAAAGAAAGGAAGAAAGAAAGACAAAAAGAAAGAAAGAAAGACAGAAACAAAAAGAAAGAAAGACAAAAAAGAAAGAAAGACAGAAATGAAAAAAAGAAAGAAAAATTGTAGGAAGGATAGAGAATAAAGAAAACAGAGAGGTGGTGGAAATTAAGAAAGAAGAGGAGTTGGATGAAAGGTATGAGAGAGAGAAAGGAAAAGAGAAAAAGCAGGAAGTTGTTGGAGAAAGAATGAAAAATATCATTTTTTAATGGCATTCAGTGACATTTGTAGAAAAAGAGTCTCTAGAGAGACAAGCCATTTATATTCAATCTCGAGGGAATCTTCTCCAAAGAACATTTCCATTTCCTTGCTCCTGTATTTGACTGATTTAGTTTTTTTTTCTCCACCAACACCGTATGATAATGAGATAGAAAAAACAATTAAAATGTGAAGTTGGAGAGGAAAATAAGAAACAGAAGAGAAAGAGAGAAGACAAAAAGACAAAAAAAAAGGCTGTGCAAGGTCTTGATGGGCATTTGTTGTGAATAAAGCAAGCAAATATCAAAAGATAGATGGAATGGTCCAGTAAGTAACCAGATTCACAGGAAATCGAAATTTGCTCAAAATCATATCAGATTCAGTAGCAAATGATGATTCATTGTTGTAACAAAGACAAAATTCATCATCTATAAATATTTATAGCAAGTCAATAGAATATGAATTGAATGTTGTTAGTACAGAAGTCATCAATAGTGTTATCAGTGGATTTGATAAGCATATGAAAAATTAGAGAAATACAAATAAAAAAAATGAACTGTCAAAAATACTGAGGTGATATCCTCTTGTCACTAAGAGGTACACAACTATTTAGTATTGTGATATAAAAAGGCTTACAAATTTAGTATAGGAGAAAACAAAATTGAACATAGAATAAGCTGCATCGTAGGTAGGGCCAATGACTGTAAATTTCTACAAAACCAAAAAAATTAACCTGAAAACTCAAGTCATGTTATTAAAAGCCTTGTCAGACCAAGACATTCATATGGATGTCATGCACCAAACCCATTAAGAAAATATCTAAAGTGTCAGCTGTATACAACTGCTTTTTAAGATCAATGGTTAAAAAAAGGCTTTGAGGGAGTGAAGCCAGAGGGTCTTGGCAAACATGAAACTTCTTTGAACATTGTGGAATGGGACTACAGATTCACAAACAAAGAACTGTACCAAATAAAAGAAACCACATCCCTTGAGAACTACCAACAGTAGCAACAACTAAAATGGATAGCATATATAGTTCTAAGAGAAAATGATGACATAATCAAGACACTGATATTTCATACTATTTGAAATAAAAGGTTAGGAAGGAATCTCCCCACCCTTTCAATACTGGAAAGAATGATAAAAGCAACTGGACTTAAGTAACCTGTTTCCTTAAAAAATTGTTTTAAGAGAAAGATTTTATAAATTTCAATCAAAAGTAGTACTGGCTGCTTGGTTAATGAATGTCAAATATTTCCTTGGAGGGAAACGGCTCATAATACCACTACCATTATGGACCAAAAATTCCACAAATTTTTCTTCTACTCTTTGGTTATGTCTCTAACAAAGTAAGATATTTTTTTCACAGTTCATTACCTTTTCTTTGCGCACTCACATACACAAGGGAAAATATTCTGTTTACACTTCTATGTGATATGTCCTTTCATAGGCAATCATGGCTCTCCACAACTTTCTCTCTCCTGTGGCTCTTAGTTACTGCCTTCCTGTTCCAGTATCCATTTACACAAGCTTGTCAGGTAAGTGGATTGCTGCCTTCCTCTATCTGTCTTGTCCTCAGTATGCCCCATGACAAACAAATTTTCCAAACCCTCCTTCATCATTATGCATCCAAAGAATTTCAGTTCTTTTTTCCTGATTCTGAGTAAGTGTTCTTTATGTTACCATTTTTTCTTTAAGACTTCCTTGTTGCTTACTTGCTCCATCCATGGAATTTTCAGTATTCGTCTGTAGAACACATTTCTGTTGTCTCCTTAAGGAAATTGTCCAACATTTACTGCCATATATAAGAGGATGGATAACACATAGCAATCCAGCACTCTTTTCTTTCTTTCTGACAAAATTTTTTCTCAGTACCTTGCTTAGCTTTTGGAATGCTTCTTTCAATAGTTTAATGCATGCTTGAATCTTGGTGTTGCATTTGTTAAGACACTTCTCAGATATTTGAACTTCTGCACCTGCTTGATGTTTGTATCTCCAATTGTAACTTGCATAATTCTCCAAAGCTAAGGAATGTGAAGCATCTTGGTCTTTTTGCTATTTCTGCTTTTATTCAACAAACTTATACTTGGTTCCTTTTTGATAAAGGGCTCCTATGTAAACCTCTGCCAAATTTTCATCTCACTTATGAGATGGCATTCATAGATTCTTATTCAAAAGCAAAAGACATTTTTATTTAAAACATTGAACATTATAGTGATGAATAATTCTTTTTCATATCTTTTTTTTTAATCGATTCACAAGCAAGGCAATAAAGCCACTAAGCTACTAGAGTGAAAAAGAAGGAAAAGACTTGAGAAGGAACTGGAAACCCAATCCTAAATAGGATACAAAAAATAAAACCTCTAGTCTTTTTCAAAAGACAGGAGAGGAGTGTGAATCAGATGATGAGTGAACCTAACTACTTGATATTTCCATGTATTTGTTCTTAAAGTATTGACACATTTCATGTCTAAATGAAGTAAAGTTTTGTTCAGTGATTTATTAGTTATATTCTCTGGTCCATTAAAGAAACTAGTAAAGTTATACAGTAAAATAATAGCTGAATCTCTGTCTGTCAAAGACAGTCTATGTGTGGCTTTGTATGTATGTGAGTATGTCTGTGTTGTGAGTGATTTACATGTGTTTGTGCTATTTAATATATATACAAGCACATACACACATAATTTGACTGAGTTTAAAATAAGATACTGAAATAATACATTCTCCTCTCACTTAGTCTGGACAACCCCTACCTGGTATGAGCAATAAAATCATGACGTTGGATAGAAGAAAAACATGTTAATTTTTTAAACCCTAAAAACTCTGATACTTATAAGATTTTACTGAACTTTCTGGAAAATATTCAGTAATAAATAGAATTATTTAAAAAAATATTTTTTATTTTGTTGAGATATTTTTAGGCCTGCCATTGTATCAAAATATACATGCCCACACCATGCAAATATACATAAACATGCAATTTGAATGGAATTAAAATGGACATCTGTTTCATGAGAATTGCTGGCGTTGGTGGAAGATATAAGAAAAGAAAGTTTGAAAGAGTTAATTCCAAATATAAGTTTGTTCGAATGAAGCGGGTGTAGACAAAATGAGATGCAGAGATGCTCAACATTCGTTAGTGAGCATTACAGAGTAAAGAAAGACTCTATTATATAATAGGTAATAATAATAATAAGAAGCTGATGAAGAAGGGGAAGAAGAACGGAGTTAATTGTATGTGATTGCAAGGCATTACTTGAATCATGGAGAGAAAAAAAATGAAGACAGTTAAGATCAAAAGGTCCCATCAGCAGCCATCAATTGTAGTTTGATGATGATTGGTTATTTGTGTACAGTTGACTGGGAGGAATGTAATAAAGTGTTAGTCTCAAAGTAAGGCAAATTATTGAATAAGCAGAAAATGTAGGCAAACCAAAAAAGTAAGAGGAAAGAAAAGTGAACATTTCCCGTGGTAAATGTAGAACAAACACTGCGAACATCATAAAACACTAATTACAACACACACACACATTCTGACTTTGATAGTTTTAGACTAAGATTGGATTAGCTGTTTGGTCAAATAAGCAGAGGTCTTGGGGTTAGTATAATGCTGTAATATCACAGTAAAACATTTGTTACCCATTTATTATACATCTATCATGTCTTTTACATAGCATGGGTTAACAGAAATGCAAACAAAAAGAAAAAAATATGGCATCTTGTAATTTAGATAAAAATTTAGGCAGATTAAAAAAGGTTTAAATAGAACCATTTATCAAAAGACAATTAAATATAATTTTGTTGAATGAAGCAGAGCTTCTTTTTTTTAATCATTTTATCCCAAGCAAGGCAAAAAATCCAATAAGACACAAGAGGTTACTAAGTGTGAAAGAATAAAAAAAAAAAGCATTATTATGGAGTTAGATCAATAGAAAAGTAATCAAGACGACAGAAGATGATTATTGACATTACATTTAAATTTTTGAGATCAAAGTTGACTGGAAAGCATGGAGATGGGAGAGAGTTCCACAAGTGATAAGTACATGAAAAGAAAATGTTAACATAGGAGTTATGGTTACATCTAGCCAATTCAATAGTAAATTGATAAACCGTGTTGTCAATCTAATAATCTGCTTAAATTCATAAAGTCTAGGTACCATAGTAGAGAGTTCACCCAAACAATTACCATGAAAGTATTTATAGAAAAGGCATAGGGAAGCTACATTATGGTGGTAGGAAAGTAACTGAAGCTGAGATGCCAGGTCAGGACCAATAATATTGCTGATTTTTCCTTGGATTTTATCAAGAATCTCTAAATATATAGCAGGAGTACTGAACCATATGTGACAGCAATATTCAAATCATGGATGACAAAATAAAAAATTTAGAGAAGTAGGCCATAGCTTCATTGTTGAATTGAGAAGTTATGGGCCTGGAGATGACTTTGCAAAACAAGCCTTGCTCCTGCATACTTTTTTCACATGTGTGACACATGAAAGACTTTTGGAGCGTCTTGAAAGTGACTTTCTTTTCCTGCACTCTCATGTGCCTCTTTAGCCTGCTGTCAGATCTGCAAATTTTATCACAAAACTGATGTAAGTATGCTGCACGTCTGTAAGGAAGGACATTCATATAGTCAGCATTTGACTGCTGATTTTCATGTCATCTTTGATGATTAGCAAATCCAGCATGAGGCAGAACAACGTTCCCTGCAAATGTTACATACAAGCTCAAATTGAATATATTCTTGGATCGAGTCTACATTACCTTTCGCAAGAGTCCTTTTCAACTTCAAATGCCAGCACTTTTGGCCACAAAACAATTGCAACCATTAAAAAATAAATTTCTCCAACACCAATTTCAAGATTTTTCAGGTTGTCTAACAATATCCTTGAAATGTTTCTTGGGTTTGTGTCTGTAGCACTGTTTATCAAGAGTGAGGTCTCTGTTATATATATATATATATATATATATATATATATATATATATATATATATGACAGAGACCTCACCACACACACATATATATATATATATATATATATATATATATATATATATATGGGCAACAATTTTTAATTTATACAATTTTGGTTAAAAACAAACAAAAAGTTCTTTTTAAAGGATATTTTTACTTATTTTTTCTTTATTTTTAGAGCCTTTTCCTGCGTTCCATTGAAAGTTTAAATATAACTCAGACACTGGATAATTTATGTTTCAACTTCCAGTAGAAAACCAGGAAAATTGTCCTAAATATAGAAAAAAAAAACTTTAACAAAGAACTCTTGCTAATCTTTAACTAAATTTATATATATATATATGTACATATTTTTGAGATAAAAATGAACAGTAATAATAATAATGAAAATAAAAATAATAATATTTATTGTATATTAGTAGGCCTTTAAACCAAATAGAAGCATAAAAAAAATGTATATAATATAAACAATATTATATAAAATATTGTATGTAATATACGATAAATATTATTACTCTTATTATTATTATTATTGTCTTTTTATCTCTCAAATTTCTTTCAGCGGCTTACTATATCTACCTATTATAAGAAACAGATGTGGACAATCTTTATATATATAAAGTAAACGTATTATTTAAATTATGTAAATATATAGATATTAAAATCAATCCTGCATGATGACGATCGCTATCCTGCCTTAAGTGATCATTGTTATAAATATATGCAAACATATTTAAAGATTTTCAAGTATTGCCAGCTTCTTATGATATTGTATTTTTCAACATTATTCTTCTAGTTTGCTAAAATGAATCTAATAAAGATAAGACTTTCATAATCAAGTCAGTTGTCCTGATTTCACACAGAGTAAGGTCAGTGCTGACCACAGACATTTGGTAAATAGATGCAAGATGAAAGGTAACTACTTTCTCATCATTTATAGCAGTAAAAAAGCATAACATGATCAGCCAGTTCCAAGTTATATTCTTTGCAGCTCGATATTCAATAAGCAACAGAAATGGTATTCGTCTGCCAAAAAGACAGGTTAAAATGAGAAGATTGATGAACTGCGTCCAGACTAATCACTTGGCAATTTTCTCCTCTGCATACTAATTGAAAAGACAATTCCTACTATAAAGGGAGCTTGTATGAGACATTATGGAACCCAAATATCCAATAAACATTTCTCTCAAATATAACCAATTATACTCTTGTTACTTTCAAAGAATCTGTATTCTACGTGTCAAACACTGACTGTTCTGTTTTTATTCATTTTGACAAGTAACTTTCTTTGAAAAGGATTCATCTAAAAATAAAAAGATGAAAGAAATTTAATTTTCAAAATTAATAATAATAATGACTGATTGCACAATTTCTATATTGAAACAAAGTTGTTAGGAAATAAATATGTATTGGGATTTTTTAAATAGTATTAAAAAGAAACACTTATACATATAATTGACCAATTGTACCAGTAGTAACTGCATAACATTATTTAATGTCATGTAAAACCTTGTAGTGTTTGTGTTGTAATGGAATGTCCCACATTCCCTATCGCCTATGTGGACTGACTATACCAGTAGATATATATAATAAGCACAGGATATACCTGGCGATTTGCTTTGGGAATTACTAGCTTGCTAACCGATTCCCTATCTTTCAGTAGTGTATTCTCTTTACAATAAACCTCTCTTTCTTTCATCTACGCCCATGTTGCTGTTCTTTTCACCTTTGTCTGTTTGTAACCTTCTTTAAGGATACAACAGTTTGTAAAGAAAAACATTAAAAATCTATATAAAATAAGATTTGCTAAAACAAACATTAAATTCAAATTATAGTGGACAGTATTAGAACATATTCTATTGATTAATCAGTTTCAGATGAAACAAAAATTCTTTCCATTGCAAATTATTAGTAAGATACAATAGACAACTTAAAATAAAATTTAATTACTTCATAATTAATGGTTGAGAAAGTTGAAAATTACACAGCATTTAAAACACATATCAAATTATTAATCTGCAAAGTTTCAGCTTTTAAGCATGTATAGTTATCAAGTTATTAGAAATTTTACACTCTTTAAGTAGTACATTTTAAAAAGTAGTCAAGTATTTTCCTGTTAAATATTAAGGTGCATTCTTGTGTCTACTACAACATTTACACACCAGGTATAAATAAAAGGAAAACACATCAAGTAGCCAGTCCAAGTAGCAGTTGGAATAACAACCCCAGTCAAAGTAGTAAGAGGAGTCATTACAAAATCTTCCTGTGTCTAGTCTCTTTCCTGTTATATGAAAACAGTCTCAAGAAGAAACTGGATTAAATAAAAATAAAATTTTATAAATAAACCAAAAGTTTCCGGAATATAAACATTTGGATTTACATTTTATATGCTTTCTTCTTTTCTTTCCTTTTTCCTTTGTGGATGAGTTGAATATTTTTACAAGGCCAAATTTTCACCTCCTTCAACCCCCCAACAAGTCATTTTTTCCCCAAATATCAGAATTTTATTAATCTGTAATAAATGTATGAAAAGAAGCTGGTTTTGAAGTTGGCCAAATAGGGTTCCAGTAATATTTGATACAACAACTTTTTTTTCCTATTCCCTACTGAAATTGGAAAGGATACTCTTATATACCACCAAATATGCTAATTCGTGACCTTTGACAATCTCTTTTTCTCTCTCTGAATTTCTATACTGCAATTATTAGCTATGCCTTTACATCATATAGAAGCTTTATTCAGTCAGGAATATTAATATTTCAGCTTTCATTGGAAAAATATCTTGTGACAAAAGCTGAGAAGCCTACTGAACTTTTCTTTGATTATATATATATATATATATATATATATATATATATATATATATATATATAAGAGTTTGCCTGTACTTAACAAAACCATTTGAAAATTGCATATGTATGCAATTTTCAAATTTGGTAGGTATACTTACTGGACTCAAAGGAAGGTTTTAATGTAGACAAATTTTTTCCTCATAGGGAAAAGAAGTATTTACTTCTTTTCTGATATATGCATTTACCTTTAACAGTAACAATTATTGTTTGTAACTGTTGGTGTAAGACTACAATTTCTCTTCTATTATTAATAGCCAGACAAGAAAAATATTTCTGTGAAAGAATTTAATTATGTTGTCATAATGACTAATCTTTATCTAGTCTCATTATTCTCCTAATCTTAATTTCCTAACATCTCCCATTATATTAATATTGAACACCTCATTCAATAACCTTCTATCTTGAGTGGCTCTTGTATTTTGTATTGGGTACATTTTAGTAAAAGAAAAGTCATGTTTTATAAATACTTTTCAAATTTTCAAATGTATGTTAATATTATTTTGTAGAGATTGTTTATGTAATAAACTATTAATAAATATAAATTCATTTCAAGTCAATAATTGAAAGATGTTTCCTAATATTATATATAGTTACTAACTAAATAATTACTGGGCATTAATAACAAGTTCCTTGCTATAATTGTTCTCAGTAATTGTTATTTAGTAGTAATTTAGGTCTCCACATGTTTGCCCCCAGTTGTAGACCCCAGTCATATGGTTACCAGGCCTGGTATAAGGATTGTCTTGGTTCATTTCCATTGTTTGTTGTTTAAGGAAATTTATTTTTGTAGCTTTAAATTAATATTATGATTGTATAGTTCAATATGATATACATAGGAAAATTTTTAAAGTATTTGTAAAGTACAAGATCAAATTAAAAATAAAATAAAGTAGCATAGCTTATACTACAAACTGTAAATAGACAATCTCTAGAGAATATTGTTAGTTCCAATCTGCTTTGCGAATGATTGTAAAATACTTTCCCCTCCCTAATTTATCAGTAGAACCAAACAAATACATGCTGGGATTTCTTGTTAGCTACTCTGATAGGCCACCTATTCCCGGTCTGTCTTGTTTTGAAGTCAGAATGCTATGTTCATTTATCCAAATCAACACCAAGTCTGAATTTGTAAACATCTTGCCATATAACTGTTGCTTTGCTTTATTAATGTTAATTTGCCTTGCATATATTGTTTGCTTTATATTATTTTTACTCTGTTTTTTCTTTTTCTTGTTATTGTCTATTGTAAACTTTGTCAATTTTGTTTGTTGGGCAGTTCTGCCATTTACATTTAACTATGGCCACTTACTTAAATATTATTGGTTTACATCCATATCACTTCAAATACCAATTCTGTTACAATCACCGAATTAAGAAACGTTCAGCAGTCAGTTCTTAGATGGGTGACTTCTTGGGAATATCAGTTCCTGTAAGCTTGGATAAATGGGTGGTGTAATGGATAATGGCTTGGGATTGTTAATTGAAGAGCTGAGTTTCAATTCCCATTGGTTTCATTATATTCACTTATGGACAAATACTCTTGGGAAAAGTATGAATTTACCTCTTCCTCCTCCAGCTATGGGTTAATTAGTAAGACTTGAATCCCTAAACCATTATTATCTAGGAAATGAAGGAATCAACCAAATGCTGATTGGCTACACAGATGCCTTTTAGATTTAGTTACATTCTCTGGAATATAAATGTATACAAACTACTATGATCACAAAGTTAGGGATCAGTTTATATATAGATTGTAATATGGAAATGATCCCCCCACTTCACATGATTTCTTGTTTGTTTATCCAATTCTGATTAGGTATGAATCCACCTCTATTCCCTGCAGCTATGGGTTAAATAGTAAGACTTGTATCACTAAACCATTAGTATCTCCCAAAAAATTTTCTTATAATCTAAAAATATTTTCTAGCTTTAAATAACCTGCAAAACCATTGAAAACAAATCAATCAATCTAAACTTCATGAAATTTATCATAACACATATAGCAGACAGTGACAGGCCTATGGCTGCTGGCACCCTTACAAGTATAGTTTTTTTTAAATTTTCACAAGAAAAAAACTGAAAATGTAGAATAATAAGTTTATTACAATATACAACTTAATACAAGCTAAACAAAACATTCATTATCCAGCCAAAAACATTTTTTCTAGCCTTTAGATCTGCAAATCTTTTCCTGGCACTTTCTACACCTATCTTCTTTAGAAGATCATTTTTTATTGACAAAATAGGCAAAGAATTTAATCTGTCTTGTGTCATGGTCGACCACAAGTATGATTTCATGAGTTTTAGTTTTGGGAGTTCCCAAAATGGCAGCATGATGGCGCCCCAGGCAACTCCCAAAGTTACCAGTACCTTTAGTTAGCCCTGTTAGCAGGAGTACTCAGTCTTGCTCAGATTTTTAAATATTTAGTTAATTAGTATGGCCTGTATCACTAAACCATTAATATCTCCCAAAAACTTTCTTATAATCTAAAAATATTTTCTATCTTTAAATAACCTGCAAAGGGTTTATAAACCATAGAAAACAAATCAATCAATAAATAGAAAATATTATTAAAATATATTTGAAAATCTAAAAAGTATTTGTGAAATATGAAATCCATTTAAAAATAAATGGCTCTGCTTATATTGCCAATTCTAAACAAACAATCTCTTGAAAAGACTGGAGGATCTCATTATGTGACTTCTAAGAGAATTACGAATTTGAAGAGGAAAAAAAAAAGGATGATAATGATCATAAAAAGCAATAATGCAAATAATAATCGGATTAATACAGATACTAATAATACATTCATAATAGCTGGAGATTTTAAGAAATCCAATCACTAGCACTCTTTCGCATCAGGAAGATGACAGTAATGCGTGATAAGGTCAGCATCTTATAACCCAACAGTTTCTGCAATTAAGTATGGGCAAATACTTCTGGCTTTTGAGGAGGAGGAGCCAGTACTAATTTGCGAGAAGCCAACCTCATTACAGCAATTTCAAGCATCTTTTACAATAATGACTTTTCATGTTAACAATTCAGCAGTGAGCATTATTTAGAAGAACATAACAAATAGGAGAATAATTTTTAGCAACATAATTTAACCATATTTATTTTCATTAGAGTAATATCATTTCATGACAGCAATTTGTATAGTACTGAACACAAACAATATTATACATCAGCCACAATATAATATATACACATCATTTAGTGATGAGGCAAGAAGGCTGATGGGAGATTGGCAGATGAGGTTTCATCAGTATTGTATTACTGCACAAGTTTCTAAAAGGAGGAGATAACTCTTGAACTAGAAGTAAATGTAGACATTGATTAAGAAGTTTCTCATAATTCTGACTTCCATTGGTAAGTTTATACTATCCTTGTCTTCAAGAAGTAATAATAGCTTAATAAAAAGAAAAATCTTAATTTCAGTTTTAAAATGTGGGGAAGTTTGAGACTGCCATCTGATAAGATCACTGAAACAAATAAGCTCTTCAGGTCCAATGCAGGGAGATGAGATTTCAAAACCATACTTAAAAATTTTTAATTTTTTAAATTTCCATATTAAAATGTCCTACAACTATAATTGCAGAATATAAAGTACAAAAGAAAATAATGGCACACACAGTATATAATTAATTAATTCATAATAAATCGATTTTATTTATAAGCTGACATTATTTCTTATTACTTTAAACATTATATTTACAGGATACACAGGTTTGAGTGTTTTCCTAGGGTTTTTTTAACACAGTTATTGCCAAATATGGTTAGCAGTTTTCAATATGATGCCAACTACAAATTATCTTGCACTTGAGATTTTCTGATACATTTCCATCGGTGGGTGCCAAAAATGAGTTTATTTGCAGTGATACTTTTAGTGTGAAAACAATGCTAAGACTGCAGTTGTAGCTATAAATCAACTCATAAAAGTTTTTATTTTCTAAGATGGCTATCATAAATTTGGCATTTGACTTCTGGCAGTTAATGTGTTAACCAGTATAAATTTAAATCTACTGGACTGTGCATCTAAGAGTCTTAATAAAGGAATATGCCTTTTGATAGGATTTGAATCTATATTCTCCTTTTAGATCTAAAAGTGACTTAAATGTGACTTTTCTTACAAGGTGGTAATGGTTCAAGCCTGTTAGAAGGCACAGTTTTGTTATTAAGACTCTTAAATAGCTAGTCTAGTTGACATAAAATTTATAGTTAAAAAAAAATTGATGTCTACTCAAATACATGTATCCAATTGGTAGGGGTCAAAATGATATGCTTGGGCAATCATGTCTCTTTTCAATTTAAGGCTATTTGTATGTATGTGAATATAACAAATCCGACAGGAATTCAAACTTGACTTTCCAAGTTCTCATTCTGAGCTGTTATCCATTACACCACCCATACATCATATCAAGCTTACAGAACCTAGTGTTCCTAAGTGGTCACCCATGTAGGTACTGCTCAGGTTCAACGTTGCTGAACTTTGGTGATCGGACAAAAATTAGTGTTTCAACATGATATGGCCATATCCTAAGTATGATTTATAATTCCTAAGTCAACAAACTAATAATAAAAAAAAAATTTACACAAGTAAATCAGGAAGAACTGATTTTCATTATGTACAGCAATAATAAGGCTTGAAGCTCAGAATAAAGGAGAAAGTGAAACTGTTTTTATCTTCTTCTGTAAATAGCTAAATATTTCACCGCCAGTAACCACAAGAACATTTTTAGCTTTGTTCAGTGGCATGGAGAACCATAAAAGAAGTTACTGCAAAGAAAATGTCTTCACTCTGTCCAGTTCAACAAAAAGAAATATTTCTCAATCTTCATAAACAGTGCTTTACTTTTGTAGGTTTTATGAATAAGACTTCTTTAGTCAAAGTGATGAGTGTTCATTACTATGAAATGTTCCAATGATTGGTTGTTTGGTGTCATGTGATTCATCACAAAACTAGGTGTTTTGCAATTGGGAACATTGTAATACTTATTGTCAGGCAGTTAGTTGTCTGTTGGAGTATAAAAACAAGACCAAGAATGAGAAGAGAGACAAGAATAAATACAGATCAGGTTAGAAAGTATTTACCCAATTGAAAAGAAAAAAATCTTAATAAAGTAATAAACATTTAATAGCTCTATTCTGTCAGTAATATTTACTGACCAGTGAAAATCTATTTCTTCCTGATTTTCAACAACATATAGATTGAGTGCCCAAATTTGCTCAAAGCACAAATTTTAAAGTTAAAACTTCCCAATTCAGTGACTAATTCAGTTTTTACTTTTAGACATGAGTACAGCTATGATGATTTTCATTGAGTCATACTTTTGCCAATGGCCATCACTGGATTGCTTTGAGTGAATAACTTTATTATCACATTTTTTAATTATTAATGTTCCTTTTGAACTAAGACAAATGCATTGCTCTCAAATTAATATCTACATCATCTGAGCAGGACATAAATAAATATTAAATATACAGCTTTTTGAATTCATATATTCTCTATATCTGTTGATGTGCTAAATGTACCATAGAAATGGCTGTGACATAAAATACGTAATTATTAAAGTGAATGAATGTATCTTTTGCATTTGCTTAATAAATCCTACCTAGGATATCACTGGTTATTCTTGTGTACAATATACAAGTGTTAGCATGATTGAATTATAAGTTGAAAAATTCCTACAAGTATGACTGTTCTTGATGGCAATTGTATTTGGTACAAGCGAGCAGATTCCTAGGCGTATCAGAAATGGGTTACTTTAAACAATTACACAGAACTATAATTATTAATGTTTTAGAAAAGAGATGTTTTTGATGAGTATATATTAAGAAGTCCAACAGTTGTTTTTTTTGCTCTGTAGTAGAATAAAAAGTAATCTCTACAAACACCCCTGAATTGTAACACCTTTACCAATATGTCAGCTTCCCTACAGTCCAGATTGTGTATTGTCAACATGGGGCTCTTTTTTTCCAAATCTAAATTCACTCTTGAAAGGGAGATTTCAGACTTTGGAAAAAATTAAGGAGAATGCAACAAGACAGCTGCTGGTAATATTGAAAGGGTATTTTGCAGACTACTTTAAAAAAAAAGTGGAAGAAAAATGTGTGCAAAATCCTAGGCGGAATATTTGAAGGAGACTAAAATGCCATTTCCCTAGGTTTTCTATTCTTTTTCTAATAATGATGATGATGATGATGATGATAATGGTTATTATTATTATTATTATTAGTAGTAGTAGTAGTAGTAGTAATAGTAGTAAGCGGCTGACTACTTTCCGGACAGACATTGTAACTACAATGAACATTCCATTTTAAACTCTCTTTTAAGAAACAGGAAAATATCATTAAGAACTAAAAAGAAAAAAGAGTGCTGAACTTCTATGCAATATCAAGCCTTCTATATGACAGTGTATGCTGGACAATTTTCTCACAAATGAAATGGAGTTGTGAGGCAACAGAGATGCAGTTTTATAGAAGGATGTTGAGAATACCATGGATGAGTACATGAACAGCAAATAAGTGTTATGGAAAATGGAAACAAAATGGGCACTTTTTAAAAATCATTTCACCCCAAGCAAGGCAATAATGCCACTAAGATACAAGGTGTTACTGGGAGTGAAAGAAAATGAAAAGAATTCAGTAAGGAGAAAGGACAATAAAAGAACAGGTTTCAGGAAAACAGAAGATGATGAATGGCATTGCATTTAAATCTTTGAAGATTGTAAGTGGCATGGAAGCAAGAAACCAGAAGAGAATTCCACAGACAAGAAAAGACACTATTATAATAGAATTTACGGTTATATCTAGCTAGTTCAACAACAAAATGGAGAGACCTAGTTATCAATCTAGTAGTATGCTTAAATTCATGCAGTTTAGGCACCAAGGATGAAATCTTATCAGAGCAATTACTCTGAAATCTTTTATAGAAAAGGTACAGGGAAGTCACGCCATGATTGTAGGAAAGTGACTGAAGTTGAGATGCCACTTGGTATGACACAGTGACCCAACTCTCATCACAGTTGATTCAATATAATCTTATACAGGGTGCGGCAGAAATACATCCCACATGTACCTCTCACATAATGGTAAACATTAATGATAATGGTGTCTTTATCTAGCTAATGTTTTACAATTTGTGGGAGGTATTTGTGCCACACCCTGTACTTAGAATCAGAGAGAGGCAACTGAAATATCTAGGACATATAATGAAGAAAAAGGGCTTGGAGAAATTACACGACTACTGGAGATTTGGCACCCTGATTTATGGCTTTTCACAAAGCTAAACCACAGTTGAAATGCTATGAAAAAGTTTAAGGATAATATGACAAGGAAACTGATGGCAATTCTGAAAGAATTTTTCAAACAGTTTTAAAAAGTGGATGGGATGTTTGGGAAATGTTGTGTGGGTCTAAAGTGCCATTGCTCGAGAGAGGCAATTTTTGGTTAATTTCAAATGTATGGATCCTCTCCAGATTGTAGATACAATATTTCATTATTTAATATTGTTACTAGAACAAAATGATTAATATTTATATTTAATAACTATATAAATATTTTATATTTTTAATATAAATGCAGGCTTCTATTTTGCAATTATATGTCTTTTTCTCTTATAGATTTCTCAATTTGGATTGTGTAGTATTCAGTTCAACTATCTATCAAAGTAGGTTCACAGAAAATGTTAAGTCAATGATGGCTAGCAGTATTATAGCCTTACTTTGCTAATACTATGCAATAAATATCTTGAGAAAATCTCTGTGGGTTTGCTATGTTAATTAAAACAACCGTTGGAATAATGTTCACAATGGATCTCAGCTCAAAACAGAAGAAATATTTGACAGATGAATGACAGTTCATGAAATAATGGTTGCATGACCTTTAAAGCAAATATTATTTGAAAAATAAAGTTTGTAAATATGTTCAGACACTCGATATAACTTTTAAAAGAAAAGGTTGTATGTGCTTTTCATTATAAATATGAAAATAATACAACTATCAATAATATTCATAAGTTATTTGCATGAAATAAAATGAAGAATTTGACATATACCATATATACTCATGATTTTGTGTATTGTGTGATCCCCAAATTTTCACTGATAAAAAGGATTTCATCGTGTATCTCTTGTATTTCATGTGAGTTCCTTTTTTGAGAGACCAAATTACAATAGACTAACCTCTTTTCTATCTCTTTATCCCATCTTATAGATTTCAGTGTCACACTTTCTGTCTGCTGTTAAAACTCTTCCTAGATATTTAAATTGTTGTACTTGGTTGATTTTGATATCTCAAAGGGATGCTTAGTGTTAAATTTAAATTTCTAAGTTTTTTCAGGATCTGATATATACATAACATAACTTTATTCAGCTTTCTATCACTACTGTTTTTATATATCTCACATTGTAATAGAAAAACAGTAGTGATAAAACCTGGGAATGATTAATTTGAAAAAATAAGGAAAATAATCAAGGGTCAAAAACTTTTGCATACTACTATATAATGGATTTGACTAAGGCAGAAAAGGTTTGGTTCCCATAAGCAGTTGTTCTTTTTGAACAGATGTGCATAAAAAGGACAATCTGATTATATTCTTGCATAATTGGTCCTACTAAGCACATATTCCTTTTAACCAATGTTCAATTCAACAGGAATCAACTCTATATTCTAAACTGTTCAAATCTGGGCATTTAGTCAAACATATAACCAACTAGAAACTGTGCACTTCAATGTGGTGTGATGGTTAGGAAGCTAGATAAAATAAGGTTGAGTAGTGAGTTCAATCCTCACTGGGTGCTCCCTACTTTTGGACTTGTACCAAAATCTAAGCTACATTTAGAAAATCTCTATAACCAACCGGAAATTCATTATGGCACATGAACGGCTTCAAATAAAGGAACTTTTATTACTGTTATCTTGGTATAAAGTTGAACTCTTGTGATTAGAGAAAGTACCTTAATTAACATTGTTAGCTTTTCTAAAAGGTGAAATATCCACCAGATGGCATCTAATAAACAAACTCCATCTGCCAAACGCCCACAAAGTTCAGATTCTCAGGATATGATTAAAGATAATCACAGGCCATGAGTTTCTACTTTCTTTTTTAGCAGAAGAGATTCCTTTAAACCTTAGGGTGTGACAAGTAAATCAAAATGGCTACTTATTAGATAATGATATTATTATGCTTTTGTTGCACATTGTTCTTAAGGCACGGTGTCAACAAGACTCCTCACTATTTACATTGTTCAGACTGTTGTCCTCATCTTTGTTGTCATATTCATGACATTGTAGCCATTGTACACTCTGGTCTTCATCAGGTGATATATGTTTGAATTTTGAACTGAACCTTTTATTTCATCCACTGTGGCCGATTAGATAAAAGCATTAGTTGAAGTAATCCAGTGACTTAACCCAAAGAGTTGTGAGTTCAATACCTGGCCACAACAGAGGTGAACAAAAACTTGGAGAGTTGGGTTACTAAAGGGAAATAACTGAAACTGAGATATCTGAAAGAGACATGGCACATGGAACTAGAACAATCTACACTGGTAGATGAAATAAAGGATTTGGTTTGAAATTTCAATGTATATCACCTGAAAAAAGTTGGAGTGCACAACAGCTGAAACATAAATATGACAATAAAGATGAGGACAACAGTCTGAACAATGTAAATAGTGTAAATAGTTACAATATCTCATCTCAGAAATATAGACAGCTTTTGAAGATACCTCACAACTCAAGAACTTTTCGAAGAATCCTTGCAGAGTAAATGATGGCAGTTTACTGGAGCACTACAATCTTGGTCTCAATCACAATTTTCCCTAAGCATTCTTTTAGAATTCTTGATAATGTTCCATGGGCACCTATTACTACATGAATTACTTCAACAGTCATTTTCCATAGCTTTTTCAAGTCAGCATTCCAAAAGCTAAGCAGAGAGTTAAGAGACAGGAACATTTTGTTGGAAATAAAGAAAGAGTACTGAACTGTTACATGATATCTATCCTCCTGTATGACAGTGAATGCAAGACAATCTCCTCAAAGATGAAAAAGAGACAAAGCAACAGAAATGCAGTTCTACAGAAGGATACAAAGGGTATCATGTGCCTAACATGTGAGCAACAATGAGCTTTTGGAGAGAATAGAGACAAAAAGAAAACATATATACTTAACATCAGGAAGAGGCAGTTGAAATTTCTGGAGCACGTAATGAGGAAGGATGGCTTGCAAAATCTGATACTCACAGGACAGATAGAGGGCTGGAGGAAAGTAACGTGTAATATACTTGATGGGCTTGGGTAAATGGATGGCAGAACAGGGTTTGGTAGAAATAAAAAAAAGGCAAAACTTATTAAGAGCTACAAGGAACAGGAAGATGTGAAGGGTCATGATCGCCTATGTCCTGAAGGGACATGGCACATGAAAGAAGCAGCAAGATTCTGGTATTTTTCAAATATTTTTAGTTTCTTTGGAATATACTCTTGTGTCATATTAAATAGCAAAGCCAATAATTTGACACTTGCTACTTTCCTTATTTATAACAATAAAGTCAGATCTTTGTGTTTCAATGACATGATATCTTTGGACCAAGAAATCCCAAAATCTCTTATATTTGTTATCAGTTAGCATTTTGAATAATTTGTTTATTTCCATTCTGTTTTATAATTTTTATTGTCTGCTGAATGCATTTTTCATTCACTTCAAAGCAGTCCTGTTTTACTCTTTCTTTGGTGCATTGTCCTTAATACATGATCCTCTACTGCACACTACCAGAGGAAAATATGGTGTTTTAAGCTAGCTGATATAAAGTTATCAGTTCCCCTTTTCTAGAACAAGTAAACCTGAAACTGAAAGAAGTATCATTGTATTGGTCTTTTGAACTGGAGTAGATGTTTATTCCTTGTTTCCAGTTTAGGATTGGGTTTCCGCTTCCTTCTAAAGTCTTCTCATCCTCTTTCATTCCCAGTACTCCCTTGCATCTTAGAGGCATTATTGCCTTCCTTGGAGTGAATTGATTAGAAAAAAAAATTTACCAATCAAAACAATTTGCTTTTTTCCTTCATATGCCTAAAAAAAAAAACATGAAAAATCTTTTTCTCTTTGCTGTTTCTTTTCAAAATTAGATTTCAATGCTGAATTGGATAATCAGCATGAAATGTGAACAAGTTCAAAATTCAAATTTCAATTTAGCCTGCTGCATTCACTTTCCCACTTATACCCTTAGAAATGGCATGAATACATCTCTTCTCACTTGGGTATAGGTTAAATAACAGAGTAGTCTGGCCTATCTAGCCTTAGTTGGTAGCCAGTCTAAGAAAAGTATTACTCTGAATTCAAAACCATGGAAAAGGCAATAGTAAACCACTCCAGTATTTATCCTAAGAATTCATTACAATTCACAGATAATAAAGAAATGGAATCTGTGGAGAACCATGATCACTTATGTCCTGAATAGAAAAAGAAAACTGAATTCAAAACTATAGAAAAAGCAATAGAAAACCACTCATCTTTCCCAAGAAGTCATGCCAGTTCCCAGATTATAAAGAAATGGAATTTGTGGAGAGTCATGTTTGCCTACATCCTGAAGAGGGATGGATTAAAAAGACAAAAATTCTCATTTTAACAAATAAAAATAATGGAACACAATATGAGTGTTGTACAAAGAGAACTTAAGTGTTATTTTGCTTGTGATATAGGCAGAATTAAGAATAATGCTCCTCTGAAATCAGTCATTTCCATGATAAAGATCTAATGCAGAGCTAACAATAGCAAAGTTCTTTGTGCTTAAATGATTTCAAAGAAACAATATAAAGTTATAAATAAAATGATATTTGTAACAGAAACCAAAACTTAAAAAAAGGCAGAATAAAAATAATAATAAAAATAAGAGAGTACATATCTGGTATCAATGATAATAGAAAAATGGTGAAGTAGTTTCTTTTAGATGCACAGAGCCAATGAACAATCAATTACAAATCTGACTTGAATGCATAAATTTCTAGCGTGGAACTAATAAAATTAAGAAACCTTCTAGGAATTGACTCTGAGGTGATTATTTCAATCGTGTTACTGATCGAGCCTTAATAGAAATCAAGAGTTCAAGTTTCTGCAAATTTGTAAGGCTGCTGTTCCATTGTGGAGTGAACAAAACAAAACTGCATTTTAACTCTTGTGTATAAAAACAAGAATTAAAACCAAATTCATCTTTGGTGAACAATCAAAGGTAGATAAAAATCAAACTGTTTTTTATTAGTATCATTTTGTAAATATCAATTACTAAACAAAATATTTTGACAGTCTTTTCAAGTCTATTAAAGCACACACACACATATATGTACAAGTAGGAAATCTAAATAAATAGTGAATAAAGGTTTCCTACTTGTCCTTTATTTAATCATGTGTGTATATATATATATATATATATATATATGATATGTTTAATGTTCTTTTTATAGATGCAAGTATTTAAGCAAATGCTCTGTTTTATAATAAACAGTATTAAATAACATTTACCGGCCTGAATGTCCGAGAAATTTTCATTCAGGCCGGTAAATGTCATTTAATACTGTTTATTATAAAACAGAGCATTTGCTTAAATACTTGTATCTATAAAAAGAACATTAAACATATCATAAATGTCTTTAAATAAATTGTCGGACTTTGTCCAATTCAAAAATATATATATATATATATATATATATATATATATACAGGGTGATTGAAAAGTAACTCCTATTTCATGTATGATGGATTCTCCCATCTAACTATAGTTTTTATAAGACAGAAGAGTCCATCATACATAAAATCGGGAGTTACTTTTCAATCACCCTTTATATATATATATATATATATATATATATTGTTTAAAATTTAGGGTGAGGGAGTGATTAATTTCAAAGATAAAGAATTTATAGATATAAACAGTGTGAACATAGAAATCAGTCATGGTGACTGTCAGTTTCATTTGATCTGAAGATTGCATTGTAGTATGAAACATAGTTATCATACAGTGTTGTTTCCTACGTCTACATTCTGTGTGTGTGTGTGTGTATGTGTATATATATATATATATATATATATGTATATGTTTATTAATTAAATTTATTTACACTATTTACATTGTTTCGACTGTTGCCCTCATCTTTATTGTTATATCCACCAGATTTTGGGCGTTGTACACTTTGGCCTTCTTCATGAGATATTTGTTATAATTTTCAACTGAACCCTTTATTTAGTCCATGGTGGTAGATTGTTCTAGTTCAGTGTGCCATGCCTTTTTAGTTTCAGTTAATTCTCTTTACTAACTCAACTCTCCAAGTTTTTGTTCACCTCTGCCAGGTATTGAACTCACAATTCTTTGGGTCAAGTCACTTTTGGATTACTTCAACCAATGCTTTTGGCCACTGGGCCATGTGTCCTTGGGGAAATATAGACATATAATTAAATTTACTATGCTTATTTCCTACATGTGCTTAAAACATTTGCTTTGTCCCTACATATGTCATCATTGGAGTCAGTGAAGTGAGATTAATTTCATTGATATTATTGTTGTTATTATTATATGATATATATGATAAAAGCCTTCAGGAAGAAAAAGTCCCTCTGGCCCAGAGTGAGCTAGTAAATTGGTTTTGACAAAAGCACACAATTTTCAATTTTTAGGCAATTTTTGAAATCAAGATGGTGGTCTCAAACTTTAGTCTGTCATGGCATAAACTTTTCTTTGGATTTAGAGTAATATTTTATGAGCAATTTACTGCACAGAATAAACAAAAATAAAATGGTTATGCTAAATTAGTGATATCAAACATTCTGTTAATCTTATCTAAATCATTAAAGTTAACAAGTCACTCAAGTAAACCTAAAATTAAATAAATTTCTGTATTTAACCATTCAGCACTCTGCATTATTAATATTTCTTCTCTGCATTCTTTTTCAAGGCCTCTCAATTCCAGTAACCTTATTAATAATTTCACTCAAAGTTGTTTTCAGTTGCCATAGCAGGGTATGACAATGCAACTATGAAATTCAAACACTATTGTACAGGGATCAGAGTCAACTTCAGTGGCAGGATAAACCTTTTGTACACATACAGAGTGATAAAGTTTAAATTTTATAATGGCTTTATTTTTATTATTTCCCTTTGTTTCTGGGTACTCTTGGTTTTCTATAAAAAGAAAACAAAATAAAACAATTACATTAACATGTAAGAAGGTTTTGCATAATATACAAGACGTTACCCTTGGCAGATTCTGTCTGACTCATTCAGGGTTTTTTTTTTGTGTGTGTATTTGCTCATTAATTCTGTTGAATGATTGTGGGATTTCATTTTATCCCCAACTGACTTCTAATTAATGATATTAGGATTCCTCCCTTCAATAATATGTTGATAGTATTCCTTAGTGCATGCGTGCACCAAAGAAGTATGTTTTGAATGGAATGTCATATTCTGACTTATATAGATTATCTTGCTCTGGTGGGCATGTGAGAACCTTCAGCATCAGCTCATTTAAGCCATTTGAGACACCAGTATTTGGTGTTTGGGGAGCGGAACCATTTCTATAGACTTGCTAATTGGATCTATATTGATACGGTTTTCTAATCATATCAGCTTGGATGCTTTGCATGGTGATTTTGTTTTTCATGTATTGTATTGCAAATATGCCTTATTTAGAACTTTTGACAGCATTAATAACCTCCATAAGAAATATACACAGAAAAATTTCCATAATAACAGGAAACAACAAAAACAATAATTTTATCTATCATGAATTTAGTTTCGACTCTTAGCATTAAACATGAAAGTAGGTCATGAGACCATACTACCATAAAACAATCTATTGATGAAGAGAGGAAACAACTTCTGTTCGCAATTTCACAATATATAGACATAGCAGGCATTTATAGAAAATAAAAGATAGCAGGATAGAAAATGTACTCTTTAGCCAGGTACATAAAATCTGAAAAAAAAAAGAGAGACTATCATAATGTAAAAAAGAAGATTTACTACAAAAATGGAATTAATACAATGAAGAGTTCTTCCATGACAACAAAAGAGAGAAATCTATAATGATAAAAACATAGCTGGACCTATAGTATTAAAATCTGAAGTTAGGGCAGCAGCACTGGCTAATATGAAGCAGAAGAAATCAATAGAACAGGATAAAATTTTAATAGAGATGCTGACACCCTGGTGTAATGTAATAACCAGTCACCCCCATGAATGATTACACTATAGGTACTTGCTACCTATAAAGTCAACCGTCTACGAGAGACAGACAGGGAGAGCGACCGAGATGACGCAAGCAGGTCCAACCTTCTAATTAGTGGCACTCACTACTAGATTGACCTGTGTGTATAACTGTACCATATTTCATATTGTACTTGTTGTGTACAATAAACCTTTCTTCTAGTATCCACCTGGTGTTATGTGTTTATTCCCTTAGCACGGAATATAACAGTGGCGACGTTTGAAACGAACTCACACGGAATATAACACAGCCTTAGATAATTTTAGGATTTATAAGGTTACCAAAATGATAAATGAAATATACAACAGCAGTGAAATATTGAAAGACATCAATAGATCAATCTTCATAGGCCTGCCAAAAAAATAAAACAAGTGCAAATGAATGTGAACTTTATCAGTCACATAACTAATCTTTATGATTCTAATGAATAGAGCCGATAGCAAAATTAGACAGGAAATATGGTAAGAAAAATCTCACATTGTTCAAGATACTGGAACAAGAAATATAATTTTTGTGATTAGGATGCTATCAGAGCAAGCAATAGAAATGCAGAAAGATCTATACCTATGTTTCATAGATCATACAAAGGCATTTAATAGAGTATGACATAAAGAGATACTTGAAATATTAGAAAAGCTTGATTTACACAAGAAAGATAGCTGTGTAATCTGTAACCTTTACTGGAACAAATAGCCTGCATGCTTGTAGAGAAAGAATTTAGTGAATACACAAAAATAGAGGAGTAAAGCAGGGATGTGTTTTCTCACCAGATTTATTTAACCTGTACAGTGAAACAATCCTAAGAAGTCTAGAAGACCTACAGGGATTTATTATTGGTAGATACAACCATAACAACACATAATACACAGCTGAAACAATGCTGATTGCAAACTCAGAAAGATAACTGAAAGAACTATTAGGTAGTGAAGGAAAGCATGAAGAAAGGACTAACTATTAATAGTAAGAAGATAGAATGTATGATTGTCACAAAATGAGGCAGCCCAAGTTGTGAGCTACATATCATGATGTCAAAATCAAGCAGGTGCCGAAATTTAACTATCTGGTCAGTATTTTAACAGATGGCAAAGTATGACACAGAAATCCAAAGGCACATGGGAATAGTGAAGATGACTTTCAGAAACTAAGCAAAGCAGTAAGGGATCACAAGATTTACTTAGAAACAAAGAATTGAGTACTAGATTACTTATAAAGTTCGAATGTACAAATCTATATTTAAACATTTAATGGTAACTAAGAAAATGGTTCTCAATAGAGAAAAAAGAAATTAAATCTTTAACAAAGAAATTTTGTTAATTTTTAATCAAACATATATATATATATATATATATATATATATATATATATATATATATATATATATATATATTTCTAAAGAAGTAAAGGATTTTTATTTATTAATTTGACAGATTTTGTCATTTAAATGCTATTTTATAGTGTAACTCATAATTGAACAGCTGGTCCGTTTATTTATTAAACAAAATACGAGTATAAAAATATTGTTTAAGTGATTGATATATATATATATATATATATATATATATATATATATATATATATATAAACATACACACACACATATAAGGGGGTGCTGACTGAATGGCTCTTGACCTGCCTTACTTCCCAAAATCTGAACAAACATCCTATTTATTTGGAAGAGGTAAGGGCTTCTTGGTCATGCTGAGAACCTTTCAATATTCCTTTATATATATATATATATATACACACACATGTATATACTAGCAAACCTACTTACTAACTGAAAGCAAATCATTTTTTTTTTAAAGAAAGAAAAAAAGAAGGTATTCACAGGTAGTAATATCAGGCAACAGACTTTAACGATATCAGTCAATGCAGTCAGTTGAAAACATCAAAATTGCTGCAGGTAATAGAATTTAGTTGAGAGTAGGGAGCAGGGAATGGGGGGAAAATCTGTATGTACACGTGTGTGCTTGTATGTGTGTGTGGGGGGTGGGGAGGGGGTGGAATGGTGCATAAATAAATGGTAAATTGACCAAAGGAAAATTTTGTTTCCTATTTATCTGAGATGTCAGGATTTTCTACCTTCACTTTTGAAATCTGTTTTCTTCAAATGACTTTCACTTTAAACCATGTTAAATAAACTCTGTGTGTGTGGGTGGGTGGGTGTGTTTGGTGTGAGTTGGGGAGGGTTGATTAGATAAAAAATGAGGAATGGAGTAGTGAAGTGGAAACAGATCATTCTTCAAAACCCTTTATAATCACTTCTCTTTTCTTGAAATCAATAAATGGAAGCTCTGACTGAGTCCTTCTCTCAAGTCAGTCGAGAGATACACAGTTTTATGAATGTAAGAAAAGCACATGTCAGATTAGAATCTTTAAAAAAAAAAAAAAGAAGCAAAGTGCTAAAAAAAGAAAAACAGAATCTGTCAGATATGAGTCAATTCTTTAAACCTTGGGAGAATTTTTTTTTTAAAATGTTTAGTTTGCTTACCAAGCTTAGAGCAATGGGTTGTGAACAAAGTTGTTTGTACTTCATATCTGCATGCCATATTCAATAGATTCTTAAATGGATATCCTGGTGGTAGCATCTGGATGGAACTTGGATGTGTGGCTTCCATTCATTGTCAGTATGAGCAACAGCAGGGAAGAAGCAGAAAGTCTCCCAAATTAAAAGCTAATAGATTAAAGGGATGGACCAGCTGGTAAATTGTGATTATGTGTGAACACACACTCCAAAGTTCTTGTGTGCACAAAGAGGCACTTATATCTAACCATAGTAGTTTTCATCAATGTATAGGTTTATCATATAAATGCACTTATGTATATATTTTTACACATATGTAGATATTAAGATATGTGCACATATATTAAAAGGATTTAATATCTTCATCCTTAGGTATTATCCGTTAAACCAATGATTCTCAAAAGCATACTAGTGTGCTGTAGGATCGTCTTAAGTGTGCTGTAAAATATTGTCACAGCATACATATGTGTTAGTGTGGAAGTAGTAATGGTATATCATTAGTATTTGAATAAATAAATATTAAACTTTTTATCCCACATTAGCTAAAAAGGCTTTATCAGTTTTATTGCAATTTTCTACTTATTTATGTGAATTAGGCTTTTCAACCCTAAATAACAGCAGAAATAAGAAACAAGAAAGAATATGGTCAACTGAAGAAGAAATGAGGGTCTGCTTATCACACATTCAACCAAACATTGAAGAAATTGTTAAAAAAACACCGGGCACAGGTTTCACACTAAATAAGCTGTACAAATAGTTAAATAGAAACATTGAAATAAAGTTCATATTTGTGCATGCATTTTTTAAAAATCTATGGTTTTATTTCATAATATTTAAATGTATACCTTTTAAAAATATTGCTAAGTATGCCATGATATTTTCATTTGCTCCTAAGCATGCCATTGCTTAAAAAGGTTGAGAAACACTGCCTGATACTTACAAACTGTTATACACATGATATCACTTGTATTCCATATACGTACATTCAAATTAGAATTATAGTGTTTCTAAAAAAGGCCAACATGAAGCTAATACAATCATTTCTCTGCTGTAAATGATAATACTGATATTCCTGATAATGTTTAGAGATGGGCAAAAGTACTTGAAGAAAAACATCAACTTCAAACAGTTCCTTTATAAATTTGATCCAGATATATGGACTTTTATTATTTATCCAATTAATTCTTATTATTGTCAACATTATTTTAGACATCCCTGTTTATTTACAAACAGTAAAATTAAGGTCTAGTAGCCTAGGAGGCACAGTGGAGTAATGGATAGTGGCTCGGATTGCAGAATCGGAGAGCCGAGTTCGAATTCCAGTTGAATCCATTACATTCACTTATGTGCTAATACCATTGGGAAAGGTATTAATCCTCTTCTTCTCCCCCCAGTTATGGGTAAATAGCAGGACAGACTGGCTTCTATAGCCTTGGATGGAAACTGGTCTACCACACAAAGAAATGACAACTTACTGCAGGAAAAAATCTGCCTTGTCAGTCATAAATCAAAAAATACATGATTGCCTACACATATATCATGCATGACACATAAATGACTGAGCCTAGATCATAAGTCCTATTAAAGAAAATTTATCTCTCAGCAGAAATCAAACCTGCATCCTTTATTTAAAAAAAAAAATGATCTTGGTCGATTGATGTTAATTTCACTGTAAGTAAATAGGGATATCTATCTAAACAAGTGTATCTACTAAAATAATGTTTATAGTGATAAGAGGCATGCATATATGCATAAAATACATATGTCAAGTCACTCCATAAGTAATGCCTGAAAGCTGATAGCTATAGAAACAATGATATTTTTACTGTTCAAAAATGTCAAAAAGCTAACAGTACATGCTAGTATATATTATTACAGTTTTAAATGAGTAAGTTTCATTGTTATAATAAAATTCAGTTTAGTTACTAACTTCACCCTCCTAAACATGGACATGACAATGGAGCATATAAGATGTGGTGCTCTGGAGAAAAAAAAGAAACAATAATGTTGCAGAAAGTACTCAAAATATTTATAGGGTTTATGGCATAGATTCTTTAAACGAAAAAAAAAAAACTGCTGAAGATAATCATAAAAGTTTAGAAGTGCTGAATTTAGCTTAAGAGAAATTTATCCTCTCTACATTATTTTCTTTAAAATCAAAAGACATCTACAGAACAGTACTATAAAGATTGTTGTTGTTGGAAGATATTTTGTGATAATGATGAAAAATTTGCTTATTATACATAATTAAAAAATTTTTTTTCCTAATCCTACATTTGGATATTATTCAAAGAAAGACCTGATATAATTATAAAAGACACTCACAATCATGTAAATACTAACATATACACTAGAGGTGAAAGGTTTTGTGCCACCCTTTGGATTTAATAATTAATAAGTTTCATACCTTTTTTGGTTTAATTAATTTAGCTAGAATGTTGAAACTAATTATAAGTGCATGTCACCCAGTTTTTTAGAGAGGAGTTTACCAAAAAGTTAAAATCTACCAGCCCTAAGATTATCCTTAGTAGACAAGGTAGATTAGGTAAAATGAGCTAAGGTTTTAAGAGATTTTTATGCAGTAATAGGTTATCATCATCACCACCTTCGACACCACAAATGCTACCTGCCATTTTGCTGTTGGCAAGATGATCATATTTCAAATCAAAATTGTTTGTCTATTTAAAATCCTATAATTTGTTAGAAAATATATACAGTTTAAATATAGAAGTAATAATAAAAATGCTTTCAACGGGCCATGCATAATATAGAAGCAATATTAAAAATGCTTTCAAAGAGCCACATAATATAGAAGCAATAATAAAATGCTTCCAAAGGGCCACATAATATAGAAGCAATAATAAAATGCTTCCAAAGGGCCACATAATATAGAAGCAATAATAAAATGCTTCCAAAGGGCCACATAATATAGAAGCAATAATAAAATGCTTCCAAAGGGCCACATAATATAGAAGCAATAATAAAATGCTTCCAAAGGGCCACATAATATAGAAGCAATAATAAATATGCTTTCAAAGGGCCACATAATATAGAAGCAATAATAAAATGCTTCCAAAGGGCCACATAATATAGAAGCAATAATAAAATGCTTCCAAAAGGCCACATAATATAGAAGCAATAATAAAATGCTTCCAAAAGGCCACATAATATAGAAGCAATAATAAAATGCTTCCAAAGGGCTACAAATAATAAAGAAGTAATAATAAAAATGCTTTCAAAAGGCCACACTTAATTATCAATAAGATATTAAGACTCTCTCACTACTGGTAAGATAAAGAAACGCTGATTATTTCCCCACCATACACATATGAAAGCAAAGAGACAGTTTGACACACATGAAGTTTCAAAGTTTCTGGTTTTATTTTACTTTCTTGTCTACAACTTTATAGTTTTATTGCTCAGCCCAAGGCAGGAATTGTCCAGACAAAGTACGAGGGTAATGTATTATCCTAATGTCTTATTTCAAAGTTGTTCAAATTGTAGTGTGCATGTGTGTTTATTAAATGGCATAAGCACAAGTTTTTAATGCACAATGGCAACATGTATGCACATTACATATGTACATGCAGTGTGTCATGGACAGAGAATCAGCTCTTTTATAAAATAGATTTAATGATAATGTTGAGAAGTAAAGCGCTATGCAATATTTACATGCGGTGGGTTCTTCATTTCAGATTTTAACAAAAGTATTTTTGAAGAAAAATTTGAAAAGTTTGAGAATTATTTCAGCTAGTTTCACTTATTTTTTCTTTTTAATTTTTTCACCCCAAGCAAAGCAATGAAGCCACTAAGATGCACAAGGTTACTGGGCGTTAGAGAATATGAGAAAAAAAAAACACTATTAAGGAGAGTGATTAATAAAAGAACAAGAATTAAGAAGACAGTAGATAACCATTGATATTTTATCTGTCTATATTTCTGAGATGAGGTATTATGTACACTATTTACATTATTTGGACTATTGTCCTCATCTTTGTCGCCATATTTATTACAAAGTTTTGGCTGTTGTACACTCCAGCCTTCTTCAGGTGGTTGGAGTGTCGAACTAACCCTTTATTTCACTTACTTTCGTAGACTGTTCTAGTTCCACGTGCCATGAAGAAGGCCGGAGCGTACAATGGCCAAAACGTTGTAATAAATATGGCGACAAAGATGAGGACAATAGTCCGAATAATGTAAATAGTGAATTGATATTGTATTTAAATTTTTAAAGTTGATTGGGATGCAAGAAGCCGGAAGAGAGTTCCACATGCAAGAAATGTGATAGAAGAAACTGTTAGCACAGAACTTATGGTTAAATCTAGCCATTTCAGCTGTAAAATGATGAGCTATTGGCGCCAATCTAGTACTGCGCTTAAATTCATAAAGTCTAGGTACCATAGAAGAAAGTTCATGAGAACTTTTGTTTTAATTTTCGTCAAATGAGGTGTTCAAGTAAGTTTGAAGGACTTAGTTAAGAATTAAGTGCTGATATTCCTTATTTATCAGATATTATGAGGGGTTGATCACTTCATTTTCACAAATTATCTTCATCAGTCAAGTTAGATTTAGTATAATGCTTTTTTCTTTATGAAACCCTATGAGATTAAAGAAGTCATCATACAAATTATAATTTAGTTTACATTCTGAAATTTTGAACTACTAAAAGTTAACAGAAGCTAAATAAGAGAAACTTTTGAAGAGAACAATTTTTATTTGTTTTAATATGAATATATTTAATCTGAAGATAATTAGATTCCTTACTAAGGGGAATAACTCTATTCCCACACTTATTTGAAAAACTAAAACAGACAAAAAAAAAAAGAAATTACTATTAGTATTCTTTTTAAATTAAATCTCAGAGAGTAAAATTAGATGCTATTAAATAAAACAAGCAAATAATTTAATTTGAATTCATAATTTAAGAAAAACATCCAGTTATTAAGAAAAGAAAGAAAACAAATCAACTTGGGTGAGAAAATTATTGAGAAAAAAAGAAGTATTTTAAATTTGAGAGAAATGAATTTATAATGATGAATGTCATTATTTGTAATCAATTAGGTACCATAAAATCATGATAATGATTTGAAAAATGTGTATGGTAATTTTTGTTTTCATGAGAAAAATAATAATTGCCCAAAATTAAAATAAAGAGAAATGGGTGAATTAATATGAAACAAAAAATGGTTTTTATTTTGTCTGATGACTGACTATGTTTCATCACAAAATTATAAGTAAAATATTGAAAGCTGCAAAACGAACAAAGTCATCACTCAATATTGTATCACTTAATTATGTTTTGTTTTGCATATTAAAGTAAACTGGTCATAAGAATTTTGATATTGTTTATTTTTATTTAACAAATATTTTTCCAGGCATAAAAAATAACCTATGGATCAATTTGTTTTCCTCTAAAATATTTTGCTTCATCTAAGCGAATTTTTTTTTTCATTATTTCTTTTTCAATTCCCCAAAAAACAAGATACATGCATATAAAAAAAGATTTTTGAGCTATAAAATTAACACAGAAAAAGAGTTCATAAAGAACTAATAAAATATCCAACTGATGAATAAATTATGCTACAAAGATTTATTTTTCTCAGAGCTAACTTGAATGTTATCAAAACATTTAAAATAAACATATGAAAAATGTGAGAAAAAACAGTCATTTGTTAATAATTTTTTAAGTGTAAAAAAACAATATTTAATAAATAATGACCACTAACTTAAACAAAAAGTCAGATTCTTGTTCAACATCAACAAACTTAGCTTCCCTTTTGTCAATTTTGTGATGGTGGTGGAGAATGAGTTAAAATATGAATGAATGAAGAAAAAGCAAACAAAATTGCTGTTGATTATTATCATCAAATCAAATGTCAAATTAGTCAAAAAAATAATTGCAGTAACAATAAAATCCTATGGTGTAAAAGGCAAACATTAAACTTTCATTGGAAACATCTATTTTAAATATTTGGAAAGCATATTGTCATTGATAGAAACAATAAAAAATATCATCATCATCAAACAAATAAAAATTTGTATCTTGGCAACAGACAAACAAAAATCCAATAACAATGTTTATTTAAATTTTTTTTTAAAAACTGCATTCAAAATGATAAATGTCTTGAATAAAAAATGTAAAGCAGCAATATTTGTTTAACTTTTAAGTTTCTTTCCAAATATTCAAAGTATTGATTAAAAACATCTCTCATGTACTTCTCTACATCCTGTAAACTTAAATTACTAAATCATAACTTACCTCTAATCATTTAGGATTAGATGGTGAAAAAATCAGGGAAATTTAGGAAATATCCTGTAACCTCTGAGATCCAAGAATAGAAATTCCTTGATTTTGTAAGTAAAGATGAAACTTTCTTCTTCAGAGAGTTAAAAAAAAAAAAATTTCTGTTCATGAAATTCCAAAGAACTGAAAAAACGGCTTTAAAATTTAAACTTCTGTCAACTTTTTTATTGCCCTGCCCTACACTTTTCTCTTTTTTAAAATTTCTCCAGTCCCAAAGCCAGTAAACTTCTCTCCTTTCTGCAATTGTAGTACAATAAATAAGCTTGTTATGAAAGAAGCAGTGAGGAGTTAAAAAACAAAAATAAAAAATCAAGAAGACCGTACTGGTACTTTGACAGGCAGGAGCAGCATAAAGATATACATCTGGCAGGTAGGTAGGTAGCAAAGAAGGAAAGTAACAGAAGGAAGGGTAAGGTGTCTTCAGATTACCCCTCTTCAGGCTGTAAGGTTTACTTTCCATGAAGGGATACTACTATACTCATTACACATTGCATCTTGAGGCATTAGCAAGAAGCAATTACTTGTTACATATATATATATATATATATATATATATGTAAACATGGGCACTGAGATCAACACTGAGCAGTGACTGTTTAATGCTTGAACACAATCTTCAGGTTTGATTGTGATCATTGCTTGGTGTTGACCTCAGTGACCACTTTTATAGTTACACATACTCTATCCCTGATATTGGGCACTATTAAATAAATATAGCATACATTAAATATATATATATATATATATATATATATATATATATATATATATATTACAGCAAAAATCCCAAAAATTTTTTAATGTAAAAAATACATATGTTCTGTTATAATAAATACATTGAGCTCTCTGTGGATCAGTTTTAATAATTAGTATTACTAGGATACACCTGGATTATATACCAACGGATTGATTACCTGTACTACACACACACACACACACACATATATTAATTCAAATGCTATTTTTAGTGGATACTCAGATCTCTCACTACTCTAACACTATTTCTATGGCAAATGTTCTGACAAGCTACAATTCCTTGGTTATGACTATTGCAGCTAAAAACTGCTGTGCTATGTTCACTCAGACAAGTCATCCTCATTCCTTTTGTATTCCGTTAGTAAGAAGTTCCATTGAGACAGCTTCTTCCCAAGAACTGCTACTTTGTGGAGCATACCCACAAGATGGTGTTTTCGCATTGACCTCCTCAAGTTGAGGTTTCACCAGGATATCTCCTACATAATCTCATAAACTGTATATCTCCTTGCTCATTCAACATCATTCAGTATCCCTCTATTTTGTATATGGTGAACATTAGTCAAAAAAAGAAAAAAGTAATACTCTACTTTGAGTGGCTCTTGAGCTTTGTATGGAGTGAACTTTAATATTAAAAACAATTCTCTACTTTGAGTGGCTCCTGAGCCATGTATTTAGTGAACTTTCGTAAATAAAAAAGTAATCCTCTACATTGAGTGGCCTTTGAGCCTTGTATTTAGTGAATTTTAGTATATAAAAAAAGTAATCAACATATTTTTTTTTACATTTAGTGGCTCTTGGATCATATATTGAGTGAACTTTAGTATATAAAAACAATCCTCAACATTGAGTGGCTCTTGGGCCTTGTATTGCATTAATTTTAGTATAAAAAAACAAGAATGAAGTATGTTCAGTTTTGTTTTGAGTGCCATACTAAGTTGATCTCAATAAATATCTACTTTGTTGTGACTATATTTAGTTGGTAGGCCTTCCTGGTGGTTGAGATAATTGTGTTTCCCACAGGTGCCAGAGATCTGCGTCTGGTGCAATTTCAGAATTTTCATAATTCATTTCTCTATATTTGGTCTTGTGCTGTGCAAATCTTAGTAAACATCAATATTTTGGGTGCTTTCATGTACAATAGAGTTATGCATTTACTCAATAATATTTTGTTATTAACGAGAAGTAAACATTTTTGTTACATTTCCTAACATTTATAATCTCAATGTTACTTGTTTTTTTTTTATCTGCTTATTGTTTTATAGATTGTTTTGTTCCATGAAAAGAGTAATATGGGATTTTTTCAGGTGGCACTGGAGACTGTTAAAAGTAATTATAGAAAAAAATGTCTGTAGGCAATGGTAATCATTGATGAGTAGAAACGCATAAAAAGACACACACACACACATATATATATATATATATATATATATATATATATACATATATATATATATATATATATATATACACTGCTCCCACTTCGTTAATTTCCTTATTATTGCCCGTCATAAATGTGTAAATTTATTTTCATTTTTTCATTTCAACATTTGGAAATAAATCTGATGATCCACTGTCCTTTAAAAGGGCTGTGGTGAAATAATTTATTATATGGAACCTTAAAGTAATCTGTTTTTATTTAAATTATTAGCTCTGATTTACATTGAGATCTCTGGATTTTATCCTCCCTGGGCTCTCTCTCTCTCTCTCTCTCTATATATATGTAAAATTTAAGTTATAACTAAAATATATATCTGTAAAAGGACAAGATGAATATATATATATACATAAATACATGAATATATATTTACACATAAATATACACATGCACATATATGCGTACATAAATATATATACACATACATATATATTCTTAAAATATAATATGCCACATATATATCTAAGTTTTTTTTTGTGTGTAGCAACTGAGGGACAACAAATTTTGACATGAGACACACAGAAGTCATGAACCCCTTCACGTCGACACACAAAAAGCTACCATGCTGACAAACTACAAAGCAATCCCCTTCTTTCCCTCTCTCTGTGAACTACAATCAAAGCGAAAGGAGTGATAGAAAGTAGCCATGAAAAGAAACTGATACACAACTGCAAAGAGAGAGAGAGAGAGAGAGAGAGAGAGGGAAGGTAATAGAAAGGGATAGAGAGAGGAGATAAATATATGTCAGACAAAATGGCCAAGGTTTATATTTTATTTCAGCTTGAATTAAACTTCACATAAAGTTACTTTTCTTCGAGGTGTTTTGGATTGTGAGGTCAACTATCACTAGTGAGAATGTTTTAATTTCTCAGCAAATTTGACTCTCAAGAACACCCAAGGTGTGTCACAGAAACACATGTACAAAAGCTGCATGCATACACGTACGCACACAACGAAGATAAAATATAGATATCTTTCCTGAAGTGTTGATAAATTGTACACTGTTCAATTATTAACATTAACAATAAACTATTTTAAATTACGAAATTGTACTGGATTAAATGAAAATTACTCAGAATATAATACATATTACTTTTAATACATTCCTTCTAGCCGTCAATTTTACACTAGTACACTAGTATATATACATTATATATCTGAATGGTTAATTGCACTCTAGATTAGTGTAGAGAATTTTACTTGATTCTGACACCTTATATTTTTGCATTTACAAATACACCACACTGAAACTCTTAGTAGACAGTTCTATATCAGAAATATGGAAGTGAAGTCAGGTGTACAAAGAAAAAGGATATGGCATAAAAACACTTTGAAAAAAGGAACTATTTTTAGTAGATAAGAGTAAGATAGTATTTTGAAAAGCTGCATGAGGTCAATTAACATTAGTTAATATACATTACACCTAATTGGTATAGTACATCCCAGAAACCTAAGGGCCTGATTCTAATAATAAAATCCCTTAAGTTGTTGTAATTTCTTAGATAAAGCATTACCGTGATTAATATTTGACTAGTTTTCTTTTACAATTCAATTTTGCTGTTCAAAGTTTTATTATTTATTTAATAACCATGCTGTATGCCTGATGGTCATAGAATATAAAAATCATCCGAGCATTGCAATAGAAATTACAAAAAATATATAAATAAGATGAAAAGAAAAACCTACAGAAAATTAAAGATAAAACCCTCATAAAAATAAACGCAGGTTGTCAGTGAATTGAGACAAAAATGGATATAAAGTTATCTAAAAAAATACAATCAATATTTAATTAACAAACAACACTGATGATTGATAGTTTCATGTTTAAAGGACATTTTCTGCTGATTTATCTAACTATACACATAAGATAATATCCGTATAAATAGAAGCAAGTGGAATTTAGATGGTCATTGAGCAACTGGACATGAAAGACCTCTTGTGCGATGAACAGTATGGTTTTCGATCAGCCCGATCTACTGCTGATGTCCTAACTACCACTACACACAGAATTAGTGAGGCCTTTGATAACACACATACTGCAATAAATATAGCATTAAATATCTCAAAGGCCTTTGACAAGGTGTGGTACAAAGGTTTGCTGCACAAGCTCTCCAGCTATGAAACCACTGGAAATCCTTTTCCTGAAAGTAGTTATTAATGACCAGTCCACAGAGGGCCTGGCAGTCAACACAGGCATTCCCTCAATGCTCACTTCTCGGACAAACCCATAAATGATCTACCTAAGAATATACTACGATCAAAACCAGGCTGAGAACTTTTCAACACTTCCCCATATGCCTTTGGTGAACAAACTGATGTTTTGCTCTCTATTATAAATCTGTGAAAGAGAATAATACAAGAGTGTATTCTTTCCATGTGTTTTTGTACATTTTTTTAAATGATCTTCAACTTGTACAAGGCCCGAGAGCAACTCGAAATAGAGGGTTACAGAGTAAGAGTCACAGTTTATGCAGATATGTGGGGAAGATAACAGTTGACCCAAGACTTGAACAGTTTAAGATTGTAGTGATTGGGCAAGCATTCTCTAGGATTAGATAGGTTTGCCTGTTGCCTCATTCAAACTCCTCCCCAGCCTTCTGAACAGTAGTAGAGGTTTATACTTTGTTTCTTGTTTAGGATTGGGTTTCCAGTCTTTTCATTCTCCTTCACTCTCAGTAGCCCCTTGTGTCTTAGTGGTGTTGTTGCCTTGCTTGGGGTGAATTGATTTAAAAATAAAGAAACAGGTTCATCAATGGAATACAAAGGGAATGAGGGTGGTTTATTACAATATATGTAGCATGGAAGAAAGTAGTTTAGAACTGGTGAAACTAAGGAATATAGTTTGTCTGAATCAATTGCCACAAGCCACTTACTCCTTTTCATGGAAATGGCAATAGAGCAGCAAGAAGCTTGTGACTTTTTGTTTGTGAGGAAGGGGTTGTAGAGTGGAAAATAGTTCATCACCCACAAGGACACATTAATTACATGTTAATAAACCAATTATTTAAAAGCTAGTTTACTCTTACCATGAAAAAATGACAGAAATATTTAAGTAATTCTGCAATTGTATTGGTTATATCTTTTGCATGAGAAATTTACAATTTTATCTATATAGTTAACTCTATTGTTGCATCTAAGAAATAATTCTACCCCTTAAATCATTGTTAAAAATAAAAATATCCTATTAAAGCTAACACAAAACAAAAGAAATAAAAAGTCATATATTAACATTTTCTGACAACTTTCTAATAAGAGAGTCCATTGTTATTGTAATACAAGACATAATTGCTTATTGATGCTAAATGTTATTTTTAATGGATACTCATATTTGAGTATACACTCCATTTATTTATTAAACAGTATATTTATTTATTTTGTTTATTAAAAAAATCACTGACAAACAAAGAGTTAAACAACATATATTGACAATTAGACTATAGAACTCATTATTTCTAGGATCTAACAACCGCCGAGCGTTTAAAACAGAACTCTCAAAACATGCAGGGCTTACAGTCATATCACATTAGGAACACGGGTTCTCATATAATCACCAGTTAATCAACAGCGAGCCTTGTCAGTACTTAGATGGGTGACTATTTAGGAATACCAGAGGCTCTAGGCTTGGATGTCTTAGCGATGTAATGGAATATGACACAGAATGGGAAACTGGAGAGCTGAGTTCCAATTTCAGTTGGGTTTGTTATATTCACTTACGTGAAAATAACTTTGGGGAATGTATGAATCCACCTCTTCTCCTCCCAGCTATGGGTTAATCAGTAGGATTTGTATTAGTAAATCATTATTACTTTTTAAAAATTTGTTACAGTCTAAAACTATTTTCTGGTTTTAAATAAACTGCAAAAGGTTGATAAGACATAAAAATCAAATCAAATTAAATCAAATTAAAATATGCTAAGAGGAACAAATTAGAAACATAATACTTAACTGGATTTAAAATTTTCCTTTCGTATTGATTTCTTATTCCTTTGTGGGTATTTATTTATAATATAACAGAATATAATATAAATAATGGCAATAGTAGCAGCAATAAAAACCAACCTTCATAGCAATATTTTATAAATATTTTACATGGATGATAGAGACTATTTAGAAGTCTGGCTTTAAAAATTAGATGTTCTTTTTATAGGGCATTGATTTATAATACAGCATTGATATCTTGTCTACCAATTTAGTCCAAAACATTTGATTTCAATGGTTATAAGTAGTGAGAAATTTTAGTGTCCACACTGAGGATTACAACTCAGCCAACTTGTTTTAAAAAAGAAAATCAATATCTTCATTCTCTCTCTATGCCATGTCCCTTCAAGATATTGGCAATCATGGCTCTCCATAACTTCCTGCTTTTTTCCTTTTTTGTTTTCAGCCATACTTTCTGCTTTATAACCCCTATTTCTCTTTATTGCCATTCATTTGCACAGACTTGCCAAATAGGTTTCTCGTTGCTTTCTTCTGCTTCTCTTATTTTCTGAATGTTAAATTCTCCAAGTTATTTTTTTCCTTCATTCTTCTTTCCTAACTCTTAATACTTTTCTTATTTTTTGGAAGGCATCTTTCACTATTCCCTTGCACCTTCAGATTTCCTCATCATATGCCCCCCAAATTTCAGCAACCATTATCTGATTGTTATCAAGATTTACTTTGTAATGCCCGTTTCTTCTTAGAACTTCCTCATTTTCTGCATGTTCTGTCCATGGTATTCTTAATATGCATTGGCAGAATGACATCTCAATTGCTTTAAGTATTTTTTTCATTGATGTTGAAATTATCTAGCTTTCATTTCCATATAGCAGAGTAGATGTCTCAATAAAAACACTGTGGAGAAGGCAATAGGAAATTACACCATTATCTCTCCAAGAACAAACATGACAAATTCACAGCTCACAATTATTAATCTTTATTAATTTCATTTGAAGCATTGTGCTGATATTTTGATCCTAAGCAAATACTCTGATCCTAGTTAGAGTATAGGCTCTCTGATTCTAGGTAGAGTATACAGACTCTCTGATCCTAGGGAGAGCATACATGTGAATCAATACATAACTAATTCCATCATTTTTTATGGGTACTATTCTAGTAAGCTTAAAATTTTCAAGACAAAGACTGATTCCCAAAGAGAAGTTCATTCAGAGGTTTTCCATTTTTAGGTAGGTTGAAGTGAAAGAAGAAGTACCACTTCAGCTCAAAAGAATAAAAGAATAAAAATATAGCCAATCAGAGAACAAAATAAAACAAAAAAAAAGCATTGACTTTCCTTTTTAAGAACTCTACTTAAAATTATTCTTCACATGATGCTTCTGGAAAAAAATCTTATCCTGAAGTAATGGTTAACAACCTGGTCCAGTAGAGCATTACTACTGAGTAGTGAGATTGATCTTCACTAGGTGACTCTTCTCTTGCCTTCAACCAAAACTGACTTCTTCTGTTTTGTTTTTATCTTTGCAAGCATTATATTAAACCAAAAAAAGGTTGGAGCTGATAAATCCTCATCTTCCAGCCTAGATATAATTCAAAATCATTTATATGGTCTTGTGAGGGGTAACTTATTTTCTAGGTTCATGTATTTTTTAAATTTAATGTTTTTTACAGCTTGAATTTTCAACGAGCATTATATTTTAGGTTAAACAAATGAAAAATATGCGGACATATTTTCATGAACAATATTAAAAATAGAACGTTTTTCAGTCACAATCTCCAAAACATAATTCCACTTGTTGCAGAGTGAGGTGTGATATTGTAAAGAAAAGCTTTAATATTCCATATAAATTAAGATTTAGTGAAATGAATGAATTAGACAGATTAAAATTATAGTGGACATGTTATAAGAACATATTCTATTATTTAAACTGCTTCAGATAAGATAAAAATGTCTTTTTAATGAAAGTTATTAAGATATGATATCCCTGCTGAGTAGATACCAACTTAAAATAAAGTTTAATTAGCTTATAATTTATGGAGGAAGATAAAAATTACACAGCATTCAAAACATATCAAATTATCTTGCTGCAAACATTTGAGCTTTTAAGCATGTATAGTTATTAGGTTATTATAAGTTATATGCTCATAAAGTAACACAATTTAGAATTCAGCTGAACTTTTTTTTTGTTAAATATTCACATGCATTTTGTTTCTACTGTTATGTCCATATATGAGGTATAAATAAAAGACAATGTATCAAATAGTCTGTGTCCAAACAGTCTGCATGATAATATGAGTAGTAGTTGGATGTAACAGTCCAAGGTGAAGTCATTAAGAAATTTTCATGTGTCTAAAATCACTACAACTATTTCTGGAATATAAAAATTTTGGATTTACACTTTATCTGCTTTATTCTTTTTCTTTCATTTTTCATTGTGGATGATTTGAATAATTTTACAAGGCCAAGTTTTCACCCACCTCAACTTTTCACAATATCATGATGCTGGGCTAGGAATTTTTCAAGGTTATTGCAGGTTTAATTATTGACATGTTTACTGTCACATGATGCAAATGAGAGTTTTATGACATGTTTCATATTACTTGTAATGCACATGAAAATCTATTCCTTGGTTTTATTTAAGGTAATATAAATAGCCACAGCAATGCTAAAACTCTGTTCTGCCTTGCAGCACTGAGTCAAGGACAAGCTTATTTTACTGCGCTGTATGCATTGTATATCTAAGATAGCAGTAGATGTATTAAAAGTAATATCTGTGTTTTTTATATAGCATATTTATTGACATATATCTTACAGAGGTGTAGGGATTTAACCACATACTCACGCAAGTGGAATGTGACACAGGGTTGAATTTAGCACATATCTGGAACTAATTATAACATTTGTGCATTATTGTTTCTATTGATGGAATCAATAATTTCTTGCATTTATTTAATATCTGTTGCTTTTCCTCATAGACAATATGAGAGAATATAATATATAAATATTTTCATGGTATCTGCTCTGACAAGCTATTTTCACTGGTGCTCCAACTGCATGAATTTAAGTGTGCTCCTAGGTTGGCATCTCGGTTCCACCCCTTCACTGTTGAAACAGTTAAATGTAACTACCTCTTCTACTCCAACAGCTTCTTCTCTCGCACTTCCCGATAGTGGAACTCCCTTCCTCTTACTTGCATCCCTGATAGCTATAATCTTCAAATATTCAAATGTAATGCTAATCGACATTGATCTTGATACCCCTCCTTCTCTTTATCCTTTCCTCAAACACTCCTCTTTACTCTTAACTTCACTCTCTGTAACCCCTTGCATGCTAGTGGCACTCCCACCTTGCATGTGGTGAAATGCTTAAAAAAAAAAAAATTCTATATGTTAAAACAGTTCACCAAACAACAGAAAAATGTTCAAAATCTACCCGTAACCTCCTCACTGAGGCAAGATGCAACACAAGGTCAGGTCTTAACGTGAAGAACCTGAGAGCATACACTCAGGTCACTGGTTAAAATTGGTCATTTGCCTCCCATCCTCCGAAAAATGCTCACTGAAGAGAAATTTAAAAAAATCTTACATAATGCCTAATGGTTAAATCCACTTTGTCAGGAAGGGAAATAAGCTACTACCACTCCTTAGAAAACATCTATTGAGTAGTAGGAGTCTAATTTGTTAGCCAAGGATGGTGAGTTCAATCCTAGACAGGACCACTAGAGTCAGCATAGTTAACACTATAGATAATGATTTTATTATGGGAATCATATTGCTTCATTGACTTATGGCCATATGTTGAAACACTGGTTTTTGTACAATCACGAAAGTTAAGACATGTCAGGTCTGGTCAATATTTAGATGGGTAACTGCTTGGAAATACCTTGTTAGCTTGGATGTCTGAGTGGTATAATGGATAATGGCTTGGAATTGGAAATCAGAGAGCCAAGTTCCAATTCCTGTCAGGTTTATTATATTTGATTGTGTACAAATACTTTTGGGAAAGATATGAATCCACCTCTTCTCCCCCAGATATAGGTTAATTAGTAGGACTTGTATCAGTAAATCATTATTATCTTCCAAACAATCTTACAATCTTAAAATATTTTCTGGCTTTAAATAACCTGCAAAAGGTTGTCATAAAAAAACAAATCAATCAATAAAAACATTATTTATAGAATTTATATATATTCTCCCAATCGCTAATTTAATAATTTATAATAATGTATATTTTATGCTGGGATCACCAGGGGGCCAGTGTATCAGAGAGATATTAGGGTATGATTGATATCCTTGACATCAAGGCCTATTCCAAACCAACTTTTGGGTTATAAGATACAGTGTGTTTTTTTTGGGAAAAATGTGTGCCTTAAAAGGTAGGATCTAGTGCTGTAAGATTTTGTTTTACAAGAATATGTATTTCAGATATATAGAACTGCCAAATTAGACCCGCTTTTGAATTGGCCACTTTTATCTAATTAAAAGCTTAGACTCCAACTTTTTTCTTGTTAATGCATTAACAAGATCTTCTTGTAACAACTGCTGGGGGTTGAACCAAAGTAGGTAACCTGAATATATTTGGGATATTTTTATATTCACAGATAAGAAAATGATAAGGAAAAATGTCCAACACTGGAAATGAAAGAAAAATCTAGAACTAAAAAGGAGAAAAGAAGCAAAAAAAGTGATTATTATTATCTTTTAAACTTTGAATCACAACCTTCAAATATATTAATAATATTAATGCCAAAAGAGACAGTAATGTTTCTGATTTCACTTATAAGGAAACGTTATTTATTTATCATCATAATGTTTAATTATCAGTGGATGATGTTGGGCAATTATTTACAAACAATAAATAATTAAAGGGATTTTGTTAATATGAGATAATAAGTGGGCATTCCAATAAAAGTACTATTAACTTTTTTAATCACAATTTTTAATTACAATACTTTAATTACAATTCATTAATTAAAATCATTTAATCAATTTTTAAAATTACAATTCTATGGTTATAATTTTTTATTATAATTGTTTAATTATAATCCTTTAACTGCAATTTTTAAATCAAAATTCTTTAATAAGAAATTTAATTACAATTTTTTATTACAATTCTTTAAAATTCTTTAATTATTATTTCTTAATTACAATTACAAATAATTCAAAATTTTTATTATAATTTTTAATCGGATTTTCCTTAGTTTTTTAAATGACAGTTTCTTAATCAAATTTCTTTTAATTACAATATTTCAATTAATATTTTTCAATTACAATGTACTGTATCTATTTTATTTTGTGCTGCAGGCAATCTTATTTAAGGAACATTGTGTATTACATTAGAAATAAAGAAATAATTTATGGCCTTGTGATTTTAGATGCATTTGTATATTAAATGTATTAATTTTTAATCCGATATCTTTATTACTTCAAACATTATTATAGTGGATACATAATATATATATATATATATATATATATATATATATATATATATATATATATATATATATATATACTCTATCACTCTGTATATGAAGTATATTGAGTGGTAACTCATACCAGGATCAATCAAATGGTGGTTTCGCCTACAAAGGAGGACACAGGTTCAAACACATTTTCTTTACTAAAATTTCTCAACAGCAGGCCAGTAGACATAATGAATACTGTTTAAATGAAAATGGGGTGTCTATTTCAAATGCAAAGTTTCCACTATAATAAGGCTTGAAGAAATATATATATATATATATATATATATATATATATATATATATATATATATATATATTGTTTAAAATTTGATCAATATCATTCGAGATAGAGCATATATAAAAACTGACAATCACCATGAACTGTTGATTGCTATGTCTACACACACACACTCTCTCTCTCTGTATGTATGTATGTATAAATATATATATATTTTTTTCTTTTCTTTAATATATGTTTTAGAGAGTGGAACTCCTAGTAAGACTAAAAAGCCACATCTGCAGTGACTATATTTGAGGCCAAGTGATGGTATTATTCAAAATTGACTCAATACATCACACACACACACAAACATGCAGATATATATATATATATATATATATATATATATATATATATAAAAAATTATGATATGCTACCCAAAATTTTTAGGAAACAGGGACAGATGTGTGAAATTATTCAACATTTGCCATGTCTCGCCTGTCATTTCAAACATCTCTCAAAATCACTCCACCAGAAAAGAGAGAAGATATATTTGTGCTTTAAGTTACTTGAATTTTGTGGTTGTACTTCTTATAAGTTGAGTTGTTGCCTAAAAGTCTAGGGAATTTGAAGCGCACACAAACTGAATATTGTACACATTCAGATGCTGTTAGCTTTGTGAGTCAGAATGCAAGTAACAAAGAATGAACGACTTTAAAGGATATGACAGAAACTAGCTGCTAGCATAATCAATCGTTTTTTATGCTGGTCAAATTGATAAAACTTTTGGTAAGTAGTCCCTCCCTTTCTCACTCTCTCTGTTTGACATGTTTCAGCCTTTAGGACTTCATCAGACTAGAGTGATGCTTGTGGGAGAATATTATATAAATAATGATTTTATTGATGTATCAATATGATTATTACAATAGAATCATATATATATATATATATATATATATATATATATATATATATATATATATATATATATATATTTTCTTTCATATTGTCAAGGAAAGGTGACACTGGAATTTGAAGCTTTTAAATATGTTTTTGTGCATATAGTCTAGCCAGTTTCATTTGGTTTCTTTTCCTTTGTGTTTATGCTTTTTAGCAGTTTTGTTACTAATCATCCTACATTGAGATAATCTGACAAGAAAAGTGAAATGTTGTAAGAATATATATTATATAGTATATAAAAATTTATAAATCTTTTTATGGTATATAAAAACTTATATATCTTTTTCCTAAATATATATATATATATATATATATATATGGAAAATATAATATACAAATTCATATATTAGACTAAGTGGTTAATCAACTAACAAAATGGAAAAAACACTCTTAAGTAATGTGTTTCATCACAAGAAGGAACCGATTACAATTTATTTTAAGCAGGAACATATTATAAGTTATCCCTAGATTCTTCACAAAACTACTGTTGCAATGTGGCATAATTAACTTTTCATCACCCTTTCATATGTAGTAATTCTGGAGTATCAGAATTACTATGTATGAAGGATACTTAACCATAGAAGATAGAACCATAATGGTAGTTGACAATAAGAAATTATAACCTAAAAAAATAAAATAAAATAATAACACTAGAATGAACTAATTCGTTATGGCTCTTCACTCATCAGAGCTCAATTGAGGAAAGTAATTTTTTTTTGTGCAGACTGACTTGTCTGTTTTTATTGCTTCATTTAAATATTGTACCCCTAATAAGATCTTAAAAAAATAAAATAATAATTAAAAAAATTCTGGAAACTTTTGCACACACCTAATGCATATGCAATGTATATATTTAAATAGATATATATAGTTGATATAAAACACATATAATAACAAAAGCATAAATACATACACATTTACACATGCACACACAGATGTATTCAATATGTATATGTACATGTGTGCATGTGTGCATGGGTGTACATATGAGCAAAATGAACCACACACAAGGAAGAGTAGAGAAATAAGTTAGAAGTAGCCTGACATTGTTATTAGCTGAATTTTTATCTGAAATTTTCACTGTATAATGTTTGATATATGTGATTAATATTCACTTAAGTTTGTTGACAAAGGAAATTATATATTTGCTGCATAAAATGAATGCTATTTCTTGTCATTAGGCTATGAACCTATTGATGCAACTACTTATGTGTGCAACACACACACATGCATATATATTATATATATATATATATATATATATATATATAAGTCTAAAGTTAGGATTATTTACTTGTCTGTCACTTATTTTAAGGTGAAATAATGCAGGTATTTTATTTTCCAATATTTATGCTTTCATATTTCTGAGTGAAACCCAATGTATTGAGCAGAGAAATATTAGAATGTAAATAAAATTAACAAACAAATGATATTTCAAGAGATTTAAAAGAAAAATATAAATATCAATATGTAGGAAAATCAACAGATTTTGTTCGATAATCGAAAATTTCTATGAATAAGAAAAAAAAAAATAACTGAATTTGTTCAGAAGAAAATACATACGATTGTGTGCGTGTGTGTGTGTATATTTTTGTACACACTGGAAACACATATTCATGCTTATTAATATCATTAGAATAATTTATAGTTAAATACCATTAAAACAAAATCTTATACTTTATCTACATATGAAACATTCCTACACATATACCTACATGATAAAATGCCAAAAATTTCTCGGTTGAATCTATTTCCCAAAATTGGACCAAATGAACAAATATCATGTTTTTTGGATGCATGGGTTTCTTGGTCAGGTTGAGAACTTTCCAGCATCTATTTTCTTTGAGTTAGTATATACAATCAATCATTTTTCCGACATACACATACAAATAGTTTCCATTGTAGGAAATTGTGGAGCACATCCCACACAACATCTTCAGAAAATACTTTTTAAAATTTTTCTATTTTAAATGTGTTTCTTCCATGAAAATGAAATTAAAAAATAAAGCAGTTTTCCCACTCTATACAGAATCAAAGATTTAAAAAAAAAAGAAAAACATTGATATTCTGCAATGATAAAAATTAGATTAGAGACTGAAAAAATATTTTGCTAATGTCTTAAGCAATTGTACAAATTGAATGTTGGTAGGAGAGAAAAACTTCTTTATAAAAATCAATTTGTGTGAGGAATGCTAGCATTAAGTTTAAAGAAACTTCATGCTCTGTTCATAATATGAGGTGTATTAAAAGGTTTCTACTGCCCTCTTTTTTGAAAACTAAAAACAAAAAACAATGAAAACCTGCAGTTTTTGTCTCCTAAAAACAATGGAAACTTTCACAGACACCCAATAAAAGTTTCTCAAATAAGTATTAAAAAAAAAAATTGCAATATAAAAAAATTAGCAAGACAGATTAAGTAATTCTTCAGAGTTTGCTCAGACTAATATCCTTATCCCTATTCTGTTCATTGCTTAAACTAATATCTTCATCTCTATTATTTCTGTATTTTTCTCAGACTAATATCCTTAACTTTATTCAGTTTATTGCTCAGACTAATAGCCTTATCTTTATTATTTCTGCTGAAGCAATTATCTTCATGTCTCCTTAGTTTATTGCATTGATCAGTTATGAAATCTCCTCTTTATTGTTTCTGTTTAATATCCTCAACTTTATTCTGTTCATTGTTCATACTAATGTCCTATATTTTTATACCATGTTCTTTCAGAATCTAGGTGATCATGACTCTCCACACATTCCATTTCTTTATTATTTGGGAATTGTTATGGCTTCTTGGGAAAGATAGTGGAGTGGTTTCCTGTTATCTTTTCCATAGTTTGGAATTCAGAGTTGTCTTTCTCAATTCAGGATGTAGGTGGTCATGGCTCTCTACAGATTCCTTTTCTTTATTATCTGAAAATTAACATGACTTCTTGGGAAAGATAGGAGAGTGGTTTCCCACTTTCTTCTTCACAGTTTTGAATTCAAAGTTGTCCTTCATCCAGGACTGACTGTCACCTAAGACTTAAAGCCTTAATCTATCCTGCTATTTAACTCATAGTATAGATGGGGAAAGGAGAGACAGACTCATGCCTTTTCCCCATGGACATCAATAGAAAAATGAATACAAGAGAATTTGAACTCAGATTACCAATTTCCTTTTCCATACCAATAACCATTATACTATTTGTTTTAATAACATTTCTAGTGTGTACTTTTTGATTGTAATCAAATGCCATCCTGTACTTGAAACAACTAGCAATCTTTGCCAGTGGCCATTTGCAAAAACATGGATAATTCCAACTTGGTTAAGCTATGAGCAGTAATGTTGATCACTTAAACAACAACAACATGCAGATGAGAGAAGATGCCAACAGAAATAATGTTTAAACACAAACAACACAGAGTAACATCTCAAATAAAAATGATAGATTTGAGGATATTTACAGAGTGGAATTTTGTTGAAACAAAGCAACAGTATTATGTGATGTTTTAAGAAAGTGGCAGACAGTTACCCAGAAATATCAAAGTAGTTTTCTATTCTTCTTCAACTGTTCTCTAAAGAATGGACAATAACAGACAATGCGATAATCGGTGTGCAAAGGATATCATCATGTGTAAAGTAATTGTTGCTTCGGTATCAACCTTGACACCTCTTCTATTGATTCACAGAGAAAGGTGGAAAAAAAAAAGTCTTCTCACTGATAAAGAAGATGAAGAATTGCTTGTTTTCATTGGTAATGAATCCATCCACTTGCAGGAATCCATGAATTGAAATGGTCGAATCTTTGATAAGTAACACCATGATCTACAGAATTTTAATATTTTACATGATGATCCTGGATTCCATTTTTATAATGGAGCAAATTCAGTGAAAATGTTTCCAAAACAACAGACATTGGGTTGCACTGAAGTGATTAGATATTCTGTTAAATTTGTTATTAGTTGGGTATAAATCTAAATAATATAAACACTCAATACCAACAAATATATATATATATATATATATATATATATATATATATATATGTATGTATGTATGTATTTGTGCATGTGTGTGTATATATATATATATATATATATATATATATATATATATATATATATATATATGTGAGTTCTGAAAAATTATTGTTCTTTCTCTTCCCAAAATCTTGTTTTGGTCAGTTGGCAAGTTTTTGTGAAATGATTCAGCATTACTCATATATATATATATATATATATATATATATATATGTGTGTGTGTGTGTGTGTGTGTGTGTGTGTGAGTGAGAGAGAGAGAGAGTTCAGCAACAAGCCTGAAGCATAATGATGAAAAAAGAAACATTTATTTTAGACAACAAATATTTATTTTTCTCTACTGAACCCAGTGTTTTCTCATCAATAATATATATATATATATATTAAACATTATACCATTTAAATTTAAGCTCTAAGTTCTGCTAATAGCAACATTTCAGGCTATGAATTTATTAATTCACTCTCCTATATTTACATAAATCTACATGTGTGCATGGGTGGGTTGGTAGGTGGGTGGTTGTATCTTGTTATGTGCATGGTGATGTAGGGTGGTATTGTAGTTAATAGCATCATAAATGGAAATGGAGTTTGAATTCCAAGTGAGACTCTACATTAATATCATTGGTAAAGGCATGAACTCATTTCTCATGTACTATGTACTACCATCAATTATTGAAAGGAAAAGTTTAATTCTTGGCATACCACAATAGTTGATAAAAAAAGGATGAATATTTACACAAATCTCTTCAATAACTTACCTACCCAGGCAGTAGGAGTAAAAAGCTGTTGCCTCCATTGTCAAACTTTTCATATTAGAGTATAAATTTATCTTCCAAGTATGGAAACAATACAAAAGAAAAAAGAATTGAACTAAATTTCTTAGCTTTTGTTCATAGTTATAAGAAATTAGATGTAATAGTGGTTGCAATGGTCTTGAGGTCCTTGACTTAAACTTGCTTCTTTTGGTTTAAGGATTAATAGTGTTTGGTGTTCAAAAATCTCTTGAGCATAGTTCAGACAAACATATTATTGATCTGTGTACATATTACATACATAATCATCTACCAACATAATTATAAATACATATAAATTGATAATTATGATTCTGAACACATACGAGACTTGATTTGCATATATATAAATTGCCTGTGCTCATTTTTGTGAGAGAATGGAATGTGTGTTCATTGCATATATATATATATATATATATATATATAAAATCATTATAATATACTTTGTATATGCATATATAATTACTGACTATGTATATATATATATGTATTGTGTGAAGTTTTGTGTATATATATATATACATTACAAATTACTGACTATAATAATGTTTGAAGTGTGTATATATATATATATATATATATATATATATATATATATATATGTATATGTACTTCAAACATTATGATGTTTGCATACACTTATATATAAAATATATGGCCTGTACATCTATATATAATAGCTTTTCACATATACTTTGTTTGAGCTTGTGTGCACACACTTATGCATACACACACACAAACACATTATAATTATTTTCTTCTTAAAAATATGATTCATATTTTCAAAAAGGAAAATAATTATAATATTATGCTCTACTGTTTGTATCGAATAATTGCTAAGAACACCGGATTATAAATCTTACTATTTTTTTAAATTATTTTAATATATATATATATGTGTGTGTGTGTGTGTGTGTGTGTGCTTGATAGAAAAAAAACTTTTTAATAAAAGCTAAGTTCAGTTTAATTTTCTTTTATAAATTCAATGACATTCCATATAGAAATAAAAGTAATAAAAAAAATCTCATAATTTGGGATATGATAGGTATTATCTAAACTCACCTTCAAACAAAACAAATAACACTGTCCTCCTGTGAGTGAGAAATTAGAACAAAATATTAAAAAATAAAATCTCAAGACCAGTGGCCGTGCTTTGAGGCAGAACAGAACTTTGTTAATATCTTGCCTCGGATGATGCACTGTTAACCTTAAGAAATCCAACAAGTGGCATCACAGCATTTAATGCCTGTGCATCCATGGGAATACCAATATGCCTGTGTCCGGTTCCCTGTGTAATATGTGAAGATAATTTTTTTTCCAAGAAGCTTCCTGGTTTCCATTCAAGTATTTAAAGTACACTTTTGAAGAAAATTTTCAAATTCCTCTTTTTCATCTTTTTTAGAATACAGAGTGTGCCTTCCATGTTTGGGGGTGGGGTAGCTTGTAATCATTATCAGTGTTGACAAATTTGTTGAATACTTTGCTGACATGATCCGGCCTGTAATAGTTCCATTGTAAAACAAGGTCTGATCCTGCATTTACTTCTCTGCTACTGTTGAACAACTACTGTCACTGCTGCTGCTACTACTGTTATGACTATGACTATGACTACTACTACGACTGATGCCACTGTTACTGGCACTGCCACAATTGGTGTGATGCTTCTGTGAAATGTCCTGGCACACGCATACAAATACATATATGCATGTGTGTGCATTGCAGGAGTATGGGTGAGACGTGTTTATTAGCGTTTTAAAATGATCTTTGTTAACTTTTTAAAGTTATCATTATTGTGGATCATAATGCGTGATGGGATTAGAGAAACTGCTCGTATTCACTTGCTTCAAAATTTGTAAAAGTTCTTTGAAACTAAAAAAAGAAAAAAGAAAAAGAAAAGGATGAAAATGTAAAATTGAGCTAAATCTTGACTCTGTTGCTATGAGGTTAAAATCTATAATTCCTAGCAGAATTACTGCACAGGCAGAAGATTCAAATATCTCTCTCGTTCTATATATATATATATATATATATATATGTATGTACACACATGAGTGTGTGTGTTGAAAAGTTATTGGCCTAACCAAGAAGCTAATCCAGAAAAAAAAAAAAAAAAATTCTGATGTTTGAAGATTTAGTCCGATCTTGGGAAGTGGGTTGGCCCAATAACTTTTCAGCAAGCCATTTGTATGATTTGCTGCCCAAAGGTTTGGACAGATTTTAATCATAAAAAAATTACCCCAACACTTTTGTCTTTTTCAAAGTACTGTTCAGGAAGGAAGATTTTATTGTCAACCTAAAGTTTATATAAGAATTTTAGTACTGAATAATTTTCATATGAACTTTATATTAATAATAAGATCCCATTCCTTGATATTCATGTCAAACACATGGATTTAACATCTCCTTATATAAAAACAACACTAACAAGATCCTCTGCCTTCCTATTATATATATATATATGTATATATATGTAAAATGTGTGTGTATATATATATATATATATATATATATATATATATATGTAAAATGTGTATGTATATAAATATAAATATATATATATGAAAAATGTGTATGTATATAAATATGAATATATATATATATATATGTAAAATGTGTATGTATATAAATATGAATAAATATATATATATATATATATATATATATATGTAAAATGTGTATGTATATAAATATGAATAAATAAATATATATATATATATATATATATATATATATGTAAAATGTGTATGTATATAAATATGAATAAATAAATATATATATATATATATATATATATATATATATATATATATGTAAAATGTGTATGTATATAAATATGAATAAATAAATATATATATATATATGTAAAATGTGTATGTATATAAATATGAATAAATATATATATATATATATATATATATATATATATGTAAAATGTGTATGTATATAAATATGAATAAATATATATATATATATATATATATATATATGTAAAATGTGTATGTATATAAATATGAATAAATATATATATATATATATATATATATATATATATATATATATATATATGCAATTTTTATATATATTATTTATATATCATATATGCATGGTACTTATTCGAAAGCGCTCAATATCAGTGATAGAGCTAACATATTTAGTTGGATTGATGTGAGTTTGTGACCAAGGGTCACAAACTCACATCAATCCAATATATATATTTATATAATGATAAACTAAGAAAACACCTTAAAAATCCATATTGGTTATAATTTATTTCATGAATATTATTATATTCATCTCTTCAGACCAAATATTTTTAAGACTATATATATATATATATATATATATATATATATATCTGCTCAAAGCCTATCTTAACATAAATAAATGACATCAGATATTATGAAATGGATTAAGTCTGACAATTATATTTTCTGTTTATACATTATTTTAATAGATACAAATATTTAAATGTAAATGCTTTGAGCTGATATGACTGTTTGAGAGAAATCATGGCAAATTTCTTGTTTAAAAACAGTAATTTGACTTTGCTAACCAGACGCTTCCTCTGTAGTTAAATGGTATAGCATGTCAGGATATATGATGGTTCTGTGTAGGATACAGGTTCGATGCCTGTTGGGTGTCACATATTTTCTATGAAATTTCTCAGACATTCAAGGCCAGTAAATGTAGTTAATATTGTTTATTATAAACAGAGCATTTACTTAAATATTTATATCTATAAAAATATATTAAAATATATATATATGTGTGTGTGTGTGTGTGTGTGTATATGTATGTGTGTCTGTGTGTGTATATATATATATATATAAGGATGAGTATTCTGAATGGGAAGTACTTGAATTTAGATAAGGTGCATTATTCACCTCTCCACATCCACTGCACTATTTTATAAAAAACATCATACATATATTGAGGCGTACATACTGTAATGGTTATTGGCAAAGAAGGTGAATTTGACATGTTCATTTTCTGCTCAATTCTGCTTTGTTCAATTTGTGCTAATACACTTGAAACGGCATGAATCCATTTTCCTCTTGCTATGAGTTAAGTAGTAGGGAAGACTAAGCTCTCTTGCTTTGAGGTGGCAACCATTCTAAGGGAAAGAAAACTCAAAACTAGCCTGAAGAAGGATAGACTCTGCCAGGCTACCTTGCTCTAGACACATTACTGCTGCTATGACTGCAATACATGTGGTGCTTTTATAACTCTAATGGGTTATGGGAGTTGTATAGCAATTACTTATAAAAAACCAATAAAAAATTTAAGTAGTAACAGAGAAATTTTCTGGGACAGTTGCTGAGACAAAATTGACTTTTAGAGATAAATAGAGGTGAGCCCAAAACAAAATGAGGAGTGATTTTGCTGACAGTGGAGAGGGTTGTTCTGTTGAGACGGACCAATGTTTATGGCCTGAATGTACAGATTATAGATGAGTGATGGTTGCTGCTTTTATGATTTTCTCCTTTTGCCCTGGGATGAGTTTGGGAGGGGAAAAGTGTAAGCGACAACAAATGTAGAATGAAAGGAGCAGATGGGGCATCTATACACTACAATCATGCAAAGAAGATGAGAAAGACAAAAATAGAGAAAACAGAAATGAACAATGCATTAAGCATATAGAAGCCAACAAAAACATGAACAACAGTAGTTTTGTTGTTGCTAGAACCAAAGTTAACAAAAGTGAATAAATCAATAAAGTGGGGGTTATTGGTAGAAGTTAAAGAAAGGAAAAATAGTAAAAAAATTTAAAAAACAAAAAAACATGTATATATTGATCTAACAATTTTGAAGGTTTTTACCTTATTTATTGTTGTCTCAGTTTAACCTGTTTTATTTATTTTCAATATGGTTTATTATTTTTCATGGGCATTTACTAAGTTTGAAGATGTGTGTCTAGCATAGTGGTTAATGTTACAGAAATTGGTGTGTTGATTTTAAATTCCAGTTGAGGCTGTTGCATTCATTTTCACACAAATACCCTAGGAAAGGTATGATTCCATCTCTTCTACTCCCAGTTAGGTTTTAATAATAAAGTAGATAATAAGTTTAATAATAAAGTAGACTAGGCTTTCTAGCTTTGATTGACAACCAGTCTAGGAAAAGGAGAACTCTGAATTCAAAACCAGTTAGGTATGGGGCTTGTAACTCCATCTTGTAAAAATCTGCTTGCAATAGAAACACAGCAGCAATGTCTAGCATAGTAAGACTGTAGCCCTGTACTCCACAGAAGAGTCTACATGACTTACATACATACATTTACTAAGTTTAGCTTAGTATGGCACAAGGCAATTAGTATGGAGTATCAGTGAGGTTCAAACTCATTTCAATTTGTGAAATTAAATTTCTAACCATAATTCCATTGTCATGATTTATTCATTAAGAGGACCCATTAACGATCAGGTTCACCAGAATAGTAAAAATCTGAGATATTAACTTGCTGACTCCTGGTTCCCAGAGGCACCACTTATTTACTAAGCTTAACTTAATTTGACTCAAAGCTACAAGGAATTTAGTAAGGATTGAATTAATTTCAGTAGTAATATTTTCTTTCTCTCTGACATGTCTTCTGATAGATATTACTTGAAAGATAATAATTTTACGAATTAATGATAAAATATAATAGAAATAATAAATGACTTTAAAAAATAAGCAAAAAGCAGGAAAAATGAAATAAAAAAGAAAAAATCTTTGTGGAGAAATAAAAAAAATTGGAAAAAAATTAATGAAAGTGTTGAAAAAAATTGAAAGATGGGTGAAGTAAAGACTGAAAAAAAAAAGAAAAACTTTTTCTACTGTTTTTTTTTTTACTATTTTATATACAAGATTTTATTCTCTAAAGGTTTGAAAACCAGAATAATTCATTTACTTTTGTTAACTAGTCATAGCATTTATTAATGTTAACATTTATATGATTTTTATATTACTGTTCCTGTAAATGTCATAATATATTTTAGTAATTTAATACTCTTATTTTAGTACATATTCTTTTTGCTAATTTTAGTGTTTCTTTTTTATTTTACTAATCTTTACTTATTTATTCAAATTATTCATCCTTTATTTAATTTGGAGGACCAATGACGTAATGGATAGTGGCTCATTTTGAGGAACCACAGAGCCAAGTTCAAATTCCAGTTGAGTTATTACATTCACTTACTTACAAATACCCTTGGAAAGGTATGAATCCATTTCTTCTACCCCCAGCTTTGGGTAAATAGCAGAACAGATTGGGTTCTATAGCCTTGTGAGACAACCACTCTAGGAGAAGGATAACTCTGAATTCAAAACCTCCAACTATAGATTAAATAACCTCACCAATCCACAAATGGCGAAGCATGCTGAGTATGTCAACACTCTTCAAGACATGGTCAATCAAGGTGAGGCTCCGCCAAGGATTGAGAAGGCCCTGGAACTGGATCTGTTCTAATGAGCTTTCATTCCTGGTACATTTTTTTAACTTTTTTCATTTGCTTTTTATCTTTTTATACACACCATTAATTTTGATTATTTATTATTATTTGATATATAGTTAAATGTATCTTTTTTTTTTCATTTAAGCTTTTATTTACTATATATATATTTTCATCATTCTCCTACTAGATATTTTTAATAAGATTTAATTTTTCAACTTATTTCTTCTTGTTAAATGTAAAAACAAGTAACTATTAACAATGTCCTTAGCAACTAGAAGAATTAAGGACATTTTGTTTTGTTGTTAATAGTTACTTTGTTTTTAATAAATTCATTTCATTTTTGCCTTGAAAAAGTCCACATTGGACAAAATACATTGGCTAATAATACAGTTTTCCTATTGTCTTTTACCTTTAACATATTGTCTTTTTCTACAGGTTAAGTCTGAGAAATTTTTTATATTCTTATTTCTTCTTGTTTTATTTACTTGTTGTTATATAAATATTACTTATAATTTTTATTTATTTTCTTTTTATATTTTATATGATTGTTCAAAGATAATTTTACAAAGTGATAAAAGAAGCCTTTATATTTAATATTTCAATTCAATGCGTGCAGACATTTTTTTCATTCTTTTTACTGGATTTTGAATTAATGAATTTGAAAAGAAGGAATATATTTCTGGACTCAAGTATGGGGTAGACAATCTAATAAAATTCAAATGAGATTTTTGTGCATGAGGAACTCCATTAGTCCCTTTAGCATTAGTAGTTTTATATTATTGTGTGTGTGCTGAATGAGATATAATAACAAAGAAAGGCCATTTGCAAAAGCAGATAACAGTTCACGATGTGGATGTGCACACATTCTGAAAATCAGAGTTTGTTTTCTTTTCATGAGCTAAAGTCTTGTTAAGCCAAGCATAAATATAGATAAACCTTTTAGATATAATTTATTTATGTAATTATAGGTATAAAATATTTCAGATTTTATATTCTATAGAACAATGAGAAAAATATTTTCATTCATTGAAAGTAACATAAAAATATAAGAAATACCAAAAACAAAAAAAGAAGAATTATGATAAAAGTACATACTAATAAAAATTAATAATAAAAATGGTCAATGACCAAGGTCTTCACTACAGCCAATACTGTCAGCTGTATACAACCACTTTCCAAGATCAATGGTTAAAGATGGGTTTGAGCAAGTGAAGACAAAGACCATCCCTATTCAAACATTATGGGCTAGCACTACAGAATCACAAAGAACTGCATCAGATAACAGAACCCACATCACTTGAGGATTTTCAACAACAGCAACAACTAAAATGGATAGCACATGTAATTCGGATAGAAAATAATGACATAAGAAAGATGTTGACATTCACACTACTTTAAAAAAAAAAGCTTAAGAAGGAAACCCCCATCAATACTGGAAAGAGTGATGACAACTACTGAACTTGAGAAACCTGTTTTCCTAAAAGATTGTTTGAAGAGAATGATTTTATAAATTTCAACCAAAAGTTGTATTGGCTGCTCAATAAGTGAGTGCTAAATATTTCCTTATAAGGAAACAGCTAATGTTACTATTACTAAAATTAAATATAAATTATCTTCATATTTACAAAGTTTATCTTGGTATGGCATGAAGAGAATTTCTGTTTGAATTTCATTATTTATGTTATTTACATGTGGACTATTCTTCTTATCTTTATTATTATTATCCCAAAGTCTCAAGCAATGTGCTTTCTAACTTTTAGCACATGATACAAGTAATAGTCAAATAATTTTAAACTGAACCCTTTATTTAATCTATTCCTATTCTGATGACCATGTCTAGGCATATTTCATCTAGTTCCTATTTAGTACTGCTCAGTTATTGCTCAACCTGTGTACATGAACTCAGTGAAAATTTCAACCAACAGTGGTACTGGCTGTTTGATCAATGAATGCCGAATGTTTCCATATAAGGAAAGGATTACTATCACCATATTTCCATATAAGGAAAGGATTACTATCACCATTACCAATGTAGCAGGACATGCTTGTCCCATATCAGTATCAGAAGTGGAATTACTTCATAGATTTTGGTTTGTGAAAATAAAGCTAACAAAGGCCTGAAAAATATTTTCAGACTTTATTGTTTGGCACTGTGAGTTCAATTCCTATGTGGAGCAGTTGATTTTTTTCTTTTTTTTTTCTTTCCTTATTTCAGAACATTGAGATTGAACAGAATAATCTATAGAACAAAAATCAGTATTCAAAATATCATTGAACAAGTACTGTGTTAATAAAACAGTTCAAGAGTAAATGTTTAAGGGCAGTTATTTATACTAGTTTTAACCCATGAAAATTTCATGGTTTTTCTATTTTAATATTCTGATGAATTTTAATTCTTAAGTTAATGACTGTGAAAGCTCATGGTGAGTTCTACACATGGCGTTCTATATAGAACGCCATGGTTCTACAACAATAAAATATCTGTAGAAATTTCCCTATTAGATTGTTAAATATTTGAGCTTAACAACTTTAACAAAATATTCCATTAGCAATCATAAATATGAATGCTGGTTGTTATTTTAAGAAGTAAGGGGGTACAAATGAAAAGATTTGAAATTGGCAAATTTTTCCATTTTACTGAAAAAACTGTTAAATACTTCTATCTTCCCTTTCTTTCTTTCTTTTATTCATTTTCTCACTGAACCCAAGTATCGTCTCAGATATGTATTTTGTTTATCAAAATGGAGTAGTTCATTATTTATGAGGTATTGGCAGGAGACCAAAACACTTCTATCTTCCCTTTCTTTCTTTCATTTTCTCACTAAAACCAAGTAGTGTCTTTTGCCCTCTTTCCACTCAATCAAAATGGAATAGTCCACTATTTATGAGGTACTGGCACTGCGTAACAAAGGGAGAGACAATTATAATAGGATAGTAGCCTTAAAAACTATTAAAGTTCATTCTTCAATGGCGACTCAGCAAATATAACTTCATGCCAAATGTCACAACAAAATGAGACGGATGATTTATATCAACAGAAAAACTTTGATTTGCTATATTTTAGTTACTAAGTGACAATGAAATTATATTACAGATACTACATATAATTGTAAATTTCTTCTTTTATGTACTGTGTCCCTTCTGGACGTGGATGATCATCGTTCTCCACAACTTCCTACCCATTGTAGTTCTAAGTAATGTTTGTCTTCTTACTATACTTACTAGTCCTTGTTCTACCATCTATTTATACAAGCCTGTTATGTAGGTTACTCATTGATTCCCTCTGTCCTTCATGCCTTCAAATTCTCCAAGCCCTCTTTTCTTGTTATGTCCAAGAAATTTCATCTGTCTTTTTCTGATTCTAAATGCAAGTCTTATTTCTTCATATTTTCCTTAAAACTTTTTTTGTTGCTCTCACATGCTCTGTGCATGGTATTCTCAGTATCCTTCTGTAGAACCGCATTCCTGTTGCCTGAAGCCTGCATTTCATTTGGGAAGAGATTGTCCAGCATTCAGTGCCATATTGGAGGATTGATATTATATAACAGTTCAGCATTATTTTCTTTGTTCCTAATTAAATTTTCCTGTTAACAATTTCATTGTCTCTTTACTTTCCTGTAAATATCTTACATATAAATATTCATTCATTTTTTATTTTTTGAAGTCTTCTTCAATTAGAAAAGTTTATGGCAAAATATAATAATGAAAGAATATGAGAAAATAAAAGAATATGATATTCAGTATCATATAAATAAATGAAATTTATGAATGAAAAAGATAACATAAAAATACTTTCTTCTTTATATGCTGTGTCACTTTAAGACATGAATATTCACGGCTCTCCACAACTTCCTATCCTTGTTAGCTCTTACCAGTGTTTTTTTTTTACTATCCCTCCCAATCTCTGTTCTGGCATTCATTTACACAAGCTCATTAGCTAGGTTACTCACTGTCTCCCTCTGTCCTCCTTGCTTTTGTGAGTATCAAATTTTCCAGGCTTTCTTTCCTCATTATGTTTCCTAGAAATTTAAATTATCTCTTTTCTGATTCTAAGTATAAGCACTCTTTATATTTTAATTTTCTTTAAAACTTCCTCATTACCCACATGCTCTGTCCATAGCATCCTCAGCATCCTTCTGTAGAACTACATCTCTCTTGCTTCAAGTCTCCTTTTCATCTGTGAGGAAATTATCCAGCATTAACTGCCATATAGGAAGACTTTACTCTTTTGCATTTTTCTAGTGTAACTTTCTTGATTCTTAATACATTATTTAACTTTTGCAAGATATCTTTTGCTTTTCCAATGCACCCTGTCAACTATTTCATCTTCTCTTCACTTTCCAGTAAATATCTTACATGTGATTATTCATTTATTTTTAATTTATTGTAGCATTCTTAAATAAGACCAGTTTATGGTAAATAATGAAAGGAAAAGGACACAATAAAAAGATTTTATTTTTATATCTCATAGAATGACTGTTTGTGTGCACCTAAATTCCAACTATTTTTAAAAATAAATTCAGAATAAGGCAAAACTCTTGAATTTTTTAAAAATTAAATAAAATATCTTTGGGGTACAGTTTCATTTTAGGACAATCTTTTCACATTTTCTTCAAGCAAAGAAAAAATAGTTTAGAAAGTAATTCATTATGGCAAAAGATAGCAAATACTGAAAATGCTAAATTTAATATTTGAGTTCAATATGAAGTAAACCTCAAGCCTTTTCCCTCTGAATTTTGAGGAGAAGGTTGTTGGTTCTTATTTCTGAATTCTATTGTTGCATGTAATTACTGAATATGAATAAGAGATCTTTCTTTTATATTAAGTGTCACTTTGGTAAATTCCAACTATTTTTAAAAATAAATTCAGAATAAGGCAAAACTCTTGAATGTTTTAAAAATTAAATAAAATATCTTTGGGGTACAGTTTCATTTTAGGACAATCTTTTCACATTTTCTTCAAGCAAAGAAAAAATAGTTTAGAAAGTAATTCATTATGGCAAAAGATAGCAAATACTGAAAATGCTAAATTTAATATTTGAGTTCAATATGAAGTAAACCTCAAGCCTTTTCCCTCTGAATTTTGAGGAGAAGGTTGTTGGTTCTTATTTCTGAATTCTATTGTTGCATGTAATTACTGAATATGAATAAGAGATCTTTCTTTTATATTAAGTGTCACTTTGGTACTGATCATCTTTTGTAGTTGTTCCATGTAGGATAAAACAACAACAAAATATTTTTGGTTTACAAAGGCAACAGATCAATACAACCACCTCTGAAAAATCAAACACAAATTCTATGTGAATTTAATATAATCTTTGGTAAACATGGATTATCATGTCTGCAAAAAAACATAGTTTCAAAAGGACGGTTTTTCCTATGACACTGCTTTTATTTTAACTACCATCACACTTCGGCAATGTTTATTGTTTTAAAAAGCAAATTATTAGAATTGTGATAAAGCCTAAACATATGCTGAAAATGAATTTTTACTTCTTTTTTGTTATTGAGAATTTACAATAAAAATATTAGACAATACATCTATTTATTAGATTGTTTATTTATAAGAATACTTTTATGTTTACAACATTCTAAAAACTAATACAATTGTATTAACATTAATGTAATGCAATATTTATCATTTACCAATTTATAAAGAAATAAATATGAAAACAGTTTTTTATTCATAAATTTATAAACATTTACTAAATTATGAAAATGTGTGAAATAACTATAAGGAAATCCTTATTATTTACCATTTTATAAAGTTTGAATCAATTGGCAATTAACCAAAGTTTTGCCAGCCATTCCACTAAACAATATAAAAAATAAATAGTGTTTATTATTTTTGTTGTCAATTCTCAAGAAGAAAGAGAATAAATTCACTTTCATATTTTTAAGCTTTATTACAATTCTGATCATTGTTTTTTAAAACAATAAACATTGCCAAAGAGTGAAGATAGTTAAAATAAAAGCAGTGTCATTGGAAAAACTGTCCTTTTGACACTCTGATTTTTTGCAGACATGATAGTCCATATTTACTGGAGATTATATTAAATTCACATAGAATTTGTGTTTGATTTTTCAGAGTTGGTTGTTTTGATCTGACGCCTTTTGGCACTGCATTTTTTAGGGGGCACATTTATCCATGTTTGCCTAATCTTTTTAACTGCATTTATGATTTTATAATTAAAATAAAATTGGTGCTTTATAAAGTAATATTTTACTCATGGTATACAAAAAAAAAAAAAAAATAAAGGCTAAATTTAAGTTTAATTTCTCCATTGATCTGGGAGCTAAAAATAATTAAAAAATTTATAATAGATAATTTATAGCATTTTATTTGTCAAGTATAAAAATTCTATTAGTAAATCTAAATAAGGATTCTTCAGTCTTGACTCTATGTAGCAAACACTTCTGATGATGTAATAGAAATAGAATTTTTATACTTGACAAATAAAATGCTATAAATTATTTGTGTTTTAAATAGTTTTAGTCTAAGACAGGGCCAAACAGGAAAAGAAAGACTGTTTTTTTTTATTTTGAATTATTTGTTTATATTTTCATATTATTTTTAAATATTTGTGAAATTTTAATTTCATTTGTAAATCACTTGTTAAAAAAAGAAAGAAATCAAAAAGGTGAAAGTAAATACTAGTCAAAATTAATAATAATTGTTAATGCTTCATCTAATAACAAAGAAATATAAAAAAATGTTGCCAAAAATGTAAAATTTCATGAAAAATAAGTTAGTTTAGTTTTGGTTGATAGTAAACACCAATTAAGTAGACAGTAATATTTATAAAACTGATTAAAAACACTAGCAATCAGTTTTTTTTTGTATGAAATGTTCTTAAATACTTTGTGTTATAGTGGAAGACACCTTGTCTAGATAATAGACTCTCCCACCTATTATAAGTAGGAGTCAGTAGGTAGTCGAGGGGGGAGTAAGTTATCAGCGACCACAACTCGATTACTCTGCGTAACACTTAATTACAAGTTCCTAATGTTTCTGTACGTTTACCCCATTTAGGACGCATTTAGTCCGACTACAAGTTCTATTGTGGAAATAACTCCACAACACTTTGTATTCACAAAAAGATGAAGCATCATTTTGACTTGCCTAACTGAAAGGGTAACAATATAGAATCAATGAAATAACAAACTTGATCAATTTTTTTAATGACCTCAGCAATCAATCAATCAAGCAAACAATCAATGATTAGTCAGTAATCATTGTTTTAGGGGAATAGAGATTTATGAACCCTGATAGCATAAAAAGGAAAAAAATTTTCATCTCCGCATGATGCCCTACTCTAACTCGGCATGCCTGCCTCCAATCAAATGGCCACTCATGTGAGTAGAATTTATTGCCATCCCGATGTGAAAATCATAGTCTGCTCAATATTATTGGCATTATCTCTTCAAGAATCTACTTCCATTTTCATCTTTCTATGTTTTTAACTATTAATGAGGAGGTTTTGGGAATGGGTCTGAAGCCTATTTCAACATTGAAGATGGGATTTTTTAACAGCCTTATCAATAAGCCTAATGATATAAAAAAGCATTAAAACAATCAGGCTGCAAACTTATTGAGCCACACTCATATATACAAAGATGGAAAATAAAATTATAATACCTTGAAAAATGATACCAATTTTGACTTGGATGCAGTGCATATATATATATATATATATATATATATATATATATATTTAAACATGTTGTGTTGAATGTTAAAGACAACATCGTCCTGCATATTTTCTTTTGAATTTTCTCATATTTTCTAATGAGACTTTTTATTTGAAAATGATATCGAAATAAATATTGTCCGTATGATAACCTAGTACTTTCGAACATCATTGTTCATCTTCAGGGTCAAGAACAATGATGTTCGAAAGTACTAGGTTAGCGTACGAACAATATTTATTTCGATATCATTTTCAAATAAAAAGTCTCATTAGAAAATATGAGAAAATTCAAAAGAAAATATGCAGGACGATGTTGTCTTTAACATTCAACACAACATGTTTAAAAGCAAAGTTGCTGCCAAATTACACACACACACATATATATATATATATATATATATATATATATATATATATATATATATATATATATATATATATATGCTTAGATATTATGATAACATTATCAAAGTCTTCAGCAATATTGCACTACAATAACACTTATTCCAGTTCACCATCTCTGTCAAATGCTACAATAATGTTAAGTGTAGTGAAAGAGTCCAGTGCAAGCAGGTATTATGCCTTAGAGATGCACATATGCTCTTTTTTGTTCAATTAAAACCATTGAAGAAGGGTCAGGCTTTTAAGAAGTTAGATGGTCCTTTTTGTGAATTGCTGTGTGTGTGTGTGTTGGATGTGATGCATCAGGAAGCTTTGATATTGGCAATAGTAGTCAAATGAACAATCCAAGATCTAAAGATCAGGTTCTGGATGGTCATGTAGTACAAACACTCACCAAGATCAGTGCTTTATCAAGGCAGGAGCAGTAAGACACACAGCATCTACAATACATATCAGAGAAAATGTGCACCTCATCAAGTGTCAATATAGAATTGTTTACTTGCAGCAGGACAACTTGCATATCTGCATCTACCCAGATATCTACAACAGTGCCATACACATTTAAAGTGATGTTGGGAGATCACCTTGGGGACTGAATATCATTCTGTAGAGTCTAGTGATGAGAATAGGTTCTTCTATACAAGTGATGGTCATTTGTATGTGCAATGTAAACTTTGGGAGCAATATCTTCCAGAGCATATCTACCTATAATACACAGGCCAAACTCCCTGGCATCAAAGGGTGAGATGTCATAAGTCACAACTCTTGCTGATCTTTGTGGAATGAATATTGGACAGCACCATAATGTCAAGAATATTGTTCAGTTCATTCTGTCGCCATCTCTGCAACAGAATTAAGTTTTCTATTCCAGCAGTGTAATGCCTGCTAACATAATGTTCATGCTGCTAAACATGTTCTGGAAAATGTTCAACAACTTCCCTGGCCAGCAAGATTGCCAAACCTGTTCTGTTGCCATCCATGCAACAGAAAGTCAATTTGCTGTTCCAGCAGGATAATGCCATCATGTTCATGATGTTCAACATATTCCTCAAGGTGTTCAATAACTTCCCTGGCTGGCCTGATTGCTAGCCCTGTCTCCCATTGAACATGTATAGAACATGAGCAGACAATGCCTAAACCATTTAGTTAGTTCACCTACAAATCTTGCTGTATTGTATTGACAAGTAAAAGAAGCATGGAATAATGCATTGCAGGATGGTATTTGCCATCTCTATGATGGTATACATGTGAGAGTATAGACATTTATTTGTGCCTAAGGAGTATATACAGAGTATTAATACAGAGTCTGAACTCGCAAGATATTTACAGCTGGCAGCACCACACATTGGAATAGATTACAGGGTGCTGAAAATTTATTAGGTCAAACCTACTTCTCAAAATCTGACCAGATGAATAAGCATCAGGTTTGGGTTGGGAGAGGGTTGAAGAACATTTTGGTCAGGGTGAGAATTTTTCCGCACCCCTCATATATGTAAGCCTTTATATTTAGTTTAATACATTCTGATCTAAATATTTTAAATTATGATTCTGTGTTTTATTATTTACTAAGATGATCAAATTTCAAAGTTATATTGTTTAACCATTTAACAGACTCCATTTATTAGAAAATATATTAGTTTAACTACAGGAGCCATAAAAATGATGACTTATGGATATATTGCACTGAAAAAAAGGATTTAAAAAAATAATCTCAAAATTATTCCCTGCATATTTTTAGAAATGCATATGTGTGGGTTTATGTGTGATCAGAACCTAAAATATTTGTACACTAGTCACAGCCGAACAAAAAGAAAAACAATTCTTTTCATTAAAACTATAGACATTTTCTTGGCAAAAAAGTGTTATGAAATTCAACTGAGTAATTTCTCGAAGGCTCTCTTTAATTTTGATGAACATTAGAAGTAAAAACAAAATTTTAAACAACACAGAAGTTTAAGTTGAATCAACAAATCATGAGATTTAAACTATGTTGCTTTGCTGGATGATGGCTAAAAATGCTAAAATCAATTTCTTCATGAATAAGAAGATGTCTACATGGAAGAATAAATAATTAAGATTAAATTAACTTTAATAATTAATAGATTATTAATTAGAATAAAATAATCTTGAAATTCAAAAACATTTTCTGGAAGAAAGAAAAGCAAACAATTTTGCTAAAAATATTCAAAATTATTATTATTATTATTATTGTCCACTTCTATTCTATTAGTTTCTTTTCTTGCACTTCTCACATGTGAAGATCCCTTCTGATTTCTTGCTTCCCTGACAACTACAATCTTTTAAAAATTTAAATGCAACATCAATTGCCATCTTCTGCTTTCCCGAGCCCTGTTCCTTTATTGTCCTTTCTTCACTTTGACTCACTAAAGTCTCCTCATTTTCTTTTACTCCATGTAACAACCTGCATCCTAGTGACATTATCACCTTGCTTGGGGTGATTAAACTAATAGAACAAACAAGTAGTAGTAGTAGTATTAGCGGTAGTTGATAATGATGGTGGCGGTTGTGGTAGCGGGGTAGAATTTGGTTTTTATTGATGTTTCATGTTTTCAATAAACCTGCTTACAGACTTGATTTTTGTTAATGATAAAGCCCCAAATCAAAAAAGTACTGTAAAAAAATAAATGTTTATCCATTAAATGAATTTTGATGTGAATAAATTAAGTCCTCTCCACAACCTAATGATAAAAAAGTGCTGCTTATTTTACACAACAAATCTTTATTTTTCAATATAAATTTCTTCCTTGTTTGTGCACTTAATTCAGTTGTGAATAGTAGCGATAACATTAAAAATTATACAGTGAAAATTTATACAGATCAAAATTAAGTTAATAATTAATATAAATCTATGGAATTATTATTCCTATGTTGTAAAAATATGAACAACAAATTTATTGCTAGGGTCAAATACCTTTTCTTGAGTCTTGTATAAATTTAATGATTTCTTCTATTTATTAATATATTTTAATTAGTCATCAATCTTGATTGATCTACAGTTATGTGTAGATCTTTAAAAGTTTTATTGTAATCAAACATTTTGAACACTTGTACATGCATTTAATATATTCATGAAGCCCTAAGATTAACAGCAATAAGTATATGTGCTTAACTGAAATATTTGCAAAAACAAAAAAATTAATTGTTCATATAATGGATGCGCATGTTGTGTTTATCAGCATAGAGAATGAGATTAGAATGTTGATTTTAAATTCAAACCATGGCTGTTGCATTCACTTTCGCATAAATATCCTTGGAAAGATACGAATCCATCCGTTATCCTCACAGCTAGATGTTAATAACCAGGCAAACTCTCTAGCTTTGGTTGGAAGCCAGTCTAGGAGAAGAACAACTCTGAATTCAAAACTAGTTAGGCATGGAGTTAGCATCTCCAACTTGTAAAATCATACTTGCTATGGAAACCATAGCAGCAACAACAAGGATGGTAAGGGTGTGGCTCTATAATCCATAGGAGAATCTACAGGGTGAAAATATATTAAAAATAATGTTTGCAGTAATAAAAATACAATTGTCAGTATAAACATGAAAATAAAATAAAGGCTGAAATGTTATGCAAAGTCAAACCAGCCCCATTTTCTAACGTCTTATAAATAATTTCAAATCAATATTTTAACCTGATACACAAATAATAGAAGTATTGTTAAAGTATAAAAATGAATTAGTATGTAAAAGGGTTCAACATTTTGTATAATGTACAGGTAAAAACTTATTTTTCAAATATTCCAAAAAATCCTTCTGCTATTCACTTGCTCAGAAATAAGAAAAATAAAGAACTGCATCATTTTTCTAACGCTGAAGAGCGCCAATTCAGTCCCTTAAATACGATAAATCGTAGATATGCAGAAATAGAAAAAAAAAATATTGCCTAAAACCAAGAATAGATTGAAATTTGAACAGGTTTAAAGAGAAGAATTCAACAGAAAACTTTACAACATTAAAATAAAGTTTTAACAACAAAGTGATATTGCTGGTTGTAATCAATAGAATCTGCCTTAAGAGAAGTTAACTGATAGGATGGGAAGAGATGTTAAAGTTATAGTGGAAATAAAAAGATAAAAATGCTGAGATCTATTGGCAACTTTACTTGAAGCACAAAGGCTTCTGGGAATATTCCCTCTGAATGCACAGAATAATGGAATAGACAAACAGAATAGATCAATATATTAACAAACACAAGCTCAACTAACAAAAAAAGATAAAAAGAATTTGTTTCTTTTTTTTAGATCATCAAAATGTGTACTTTTTGCTGAAATTTTTCATCTATTAAAGTCAATTTTAAAAAGAGAGAGACCGATAGAAAATACAGTGTAATAAACAGGAACCTTTGTCTTGAATAATAGATGAGGTTTAGTGTACTTGTATATTTGTTGAACCATGAGGATAATGATGAGTCATTATAAGCACTGACATCAATCTATCCTTGTCTATCTATGTCAATTACCATCTCTGTATCTATTTCTTTCTATTTATATCTATCTCAACTTCTCAACCTGTTTTTAACTATCAACTATATTCATATCTCCTCCCAGAGTCTGTTCATGTTTGTATTTTATCTAGTTATCCTAGTCTGTTTCTATCTATATATCTGTCTGTTCATATCGGTCTATCTATCTATATGTCTGTTTATATCTATTTATCTGTTCATATCTATGTAAATATGTTTCTATCTATCTATCTATCTATCTATCAAAGTTTGTTTACATCTCCAAGAGGGCACTGAAAAGTCTTTCCTATAAGAATACATAATGTTTGGTCATTTTGTCAGAGTTTAAAAAGTTGGCTAAGCCAAGAACTTTTCAGCATTACCTATGCATTTATCTATCTGTCTATCTGTTTATACCTATCTACAAACCTACCAGAATATATAACTGTCTGTAAGTATTTATATATCAATTTATCATGCCTCTACAAGTGTCGACATCCATATACATTAAATATCACTCATTAGCCAATGAATATTGAACAAAAACCAAGTCCCTTGGTAATTGCATGCAAATATAGATATATACTTATGTAAAAAAAAAATGACCAAACAGAAATTACCAGTTATCCTATCATATGCATGCGTGTTTTAATGTCTGAGGGTATATTTAACCTTCAGACATAGACACATACACAACAAATAGAACACGCCTTAAGTGAAGGTAACTGATAATATAGGAAGAGGTAACTAAAACATCCCATTCACCACCACTTGGTGTTTAGATCCAGGTAAAAAAACAGTATTTCAAAAGGTGATTTTTCAAGGATTTCCACTTAAAAGATTAGTGCTACCCACTAAAGACACCACATTTCTGCAATTGGTCTAAAAAATACCCCAAAAATTATATATATATATATATATATATATATATATAATCATTTATTTAAATATTATAACATAAATATGTTATAAAATCACTACAAAAAATGTTGATTCAACATCATCACTTGATAAGACACTGGAAGTATCGAAATGAAATGGCTATTTTTGTAGTGATTTTATAACATATTTATGTTATAATATTTAAATAAATGATTATATCTGCTCTACTCTGTATTGAGCACTCTTTAAAGAATAATAATTATTGGTTATTGGAATTTACTCCGTATATACCAATCCCACACTTGGGTATATATATATATATATATATATATATATATATAGAGAGAGAGAGAGAGAGAGTTTATACCATAGATAAAGAACCAATTGGAGAAGAGTAGTACACAAAAAAAAATCTTTTGAAAACACCGAAAGACAAACAGAAGAGAGGAAAAAAGACCAAAGAAAAGCCAGATTTCTCCATCCCTTGAACCTTCCTACCCTAGTTGCTGCGAACATCTCTTCAGATCCAATATAGCACTCATTTCACAAAGAAGGAAATGTTGATGAGCACCCCAATACTCGCCAACAATTTCTGCCAACAACAATATCACAGATGAATGCATGTTGAAACTAATCCTTTCTGTAGACGCCTGCTCAGGCACATTGTGTTTGTTTAACTGTATATTGTGAATATGCTAGGCAGACCTTAGTTATAGTTTTTGTGGGAGAGCATAATTTGGTGTGATCAACAATTTGAGTTTTGTAGACAAATCTTTGTGCAATTGTTTGGTCCACATGTCAGGAGGTATCAGCAAATGTCTGTCAATTTTCTCATTTTCATAATTTTTATTAAGTTAAAAAAATAATTTATGCGCTTTCTATTGGTGTTAGGTTGATTTTTTTCTGTGTCCGAGTGTGTGTTGTGTATGCCTGCACATGTGCACATGTGTAGGGTGTGGTTATTCCTTCTTTTCATAATTTTCTTGTCTCCATAGACTCACTCACTATTCCTTTTCATTCCTTTCTTTATTTCTCAGCTCTGAGTGTCAAAAGATGATGTAGCAATGTTATAGCCAATGTCAGAGATGACTTGTATTTAGGTTAAGCTTTGGGAATATTCTGGGATTTTCTAAAGTTTTTGAAAATATATAGGCACATTTTTTTAAAATTTTATTTCTTGCTTAAATAATTAATTTTTTTTTCATTTATTTCTTCTTTAAATATCTATTTTTATCTATTGTTTAAATAACTAATTTTTTAAATTTATTTCTTGTTTAAATATCTAATATTTTTATTTATTGATTGTTTAAATATTTTCTTTTTTAAAAATTAAGGCTTAAATGGCAAAAATCAGCCTAATTAATAGTTTACACACATTATGTAAATTCAGTGAGAAAAAAAGAAACTGAGAAAGTAAGAGAAAAAAAGCATCTCCAAAAAAAACAAAGAATGGCTTTGAGGAGAATGTAAAAATAAAGTCAAATAATTTTTCGTCTGTAAAGAATTTTTTTTTTTTTCTCTTTGGTGCTTAAGAGGTGATCATCTCAAGAACAATGGCTACTCAAAAAGGAAATCAATTTGAGATTACGATGTTAAAAATAGTCTGCCTAAAGAGCATCAAACTTAAATACAGAGAGATGTTTGGTAGATAGTTAAATAAGTATTAGATAGGTATTGACTATGACAAAACAGACCAATGCAGTGAAGACATAAATCTTTGTGTATGGGTGTGTGCATATATATATATATATATATATATATAAGATGGTGGACTTTCCCATTGTTTTTGATGCATGAGGGTCTAACAGTTCAGTTTTAGAATTCAACTGTCAGTCTACCCACATTAGAGTGATGCTAAATTTATATTGTAGCATGATCTTTGTCTTATTTTCGGAAGAGAAATTTCAGTCTTTTGCCCATTGCAGTTTGAATTAAATCTGAACATTAAAAACTTTGCATCTTTTGTGAAAAGAAAATCTTGAGAAAATCCTGATAACAAAATTATTTAGAGATATTTCGGAAAAGTAATATTCTGAAAAATTGTTTATCTGTAATGCAAAACATAAATGAAAGTATCTATATTAGAAAACTTTTAAGCAAAAAACGTCAACTTTAAAAATCTACTAAAAATCAACTGAGAATTAAATTTTAATAAAATTTTCACTACATATTTAATAAAGGACCAAAATTACTTAAAAAGAACTTTTATACCAAATTTCTGAGAAAATGTTTCATATCTTTACAACCTCCTTCATTTGTGCAATGTTGATGCCTGTGTAAGTTTTATCTATATTAGTAATTTGTACAGTATTAGTAATACAATATAGTAGATGCATTATTTTGCTATTTTGTAGCTTCAGCTTTACTGGTTTGGAAAATCCACTGATTCCACACCAATCTGCGACCAAGCTTGCTGGATGAGTGAGATTTAATGTATATTGTGAAGGTAGGGTGTCAACTAAAAGTTATTGAATAGCAAATAAAATCAGATCAATAATTTTATATTCCAACTGGGGAGAGAAAGAAATATGCAGGGAAAGAGATATATTTTAAAACTTTTAAAACATGCATATGAAAGATTTTACAAGAATAGACAAGTGTTCTGACTACTGTGACTGGGAGTGATAAAGATTCTGCAATTTCAGTCACGCAAGATCACTAGTCAAACAGGCTAAGGAAAATATAGATCTATCTGTCTGTCTGTCTGCCTGTTCCTATCTATCTATCTATCTCAGTCTGTTCCTATCTATTTATTAAAAATAATAATAAAAATAATGATGATAATAATATTTTCAAAAACTGTTGCTGTATCATTCACATCTGGTTGTGATGCAGGTGCCTCGTATACCCTTATCCAACATGAGTGCCATGAAGGGTATATTGGGCTTTGTATATTTATATTCCAGCATCACTTTGATCGTGTGTTGGTCTCTCATTCAATAGTAATAGTAATAATAATAACAACAACAACAATAGCAAAAACAATGATTGTGCTTTGCCAAAATATAGTGGTCAGCTATTATATTTCTGGAGGAAAGGCATTTGTCTATATATCTGTATATCTACCTATATCTATAATTGTTTATTTAGACAGTAATCCCTCATTTATACATGTTTCATTAAAGATGACTGACAAGGTACTGTGATTAAACTTTTTATATAATTTTTCTTGTGTTTGAACAAGTGTTTTCTTTTCTAGACACAGAGTGTGCAGAAACTGTCCAAATGTTCTGCAATACCAAGTGTTTTCGGCTATACTTTTAGACATTATCAAGGATGATTTTATTTTTACTTTTTAACTGGATGTATGGGTTGTAAGTATGTTTCCAGAGTTATAGGCATGTTTTATTTTCTGAACACAGTCAGCACATTGTGTCCATGTTCATAGTTAATATTACTGAGTGTTGGCTTTTTCTTTTTATTATTAAGGCTTCTATTATTTTTAATCATATTTTACATGTGGATGAGGTTATTATACATGCATTTTCTACTAGTATGCTTTGGATGGAGTCTGGTAAGTTTGTGTGTGTGTTTAAATGGGTTCTGATAGAGCTGTGGTTGGATAGGTGTAATGTAAGGTGTCTGGATAGACATGTAGTAGTGTGACCGATGTAATTATTTATGAGTTCGGTTTGATCAGGAACTCAGTTCCTTAAGGGACATTTGAACTCATAAATAATATTTGTTTTTTGTAGTTTTGATTTTGTAGGTGTGTTGTTATTTTTGAGGGTAAAGTTATTTTTTTTTTGTAGTAGATAATTAATTTAATTTCTTTTGTATGGGTCAATTGGGGTAGTGTATTTCTTTATGATATTTCAAACACCGAACTTAAAAGAAAAGTCAAGCAAGTTTATGGAGGACATGAGATATGACAATTCAATGTCTAATAAACAAATTTTACATACACACACACATACACACACAAATATATATATATATATATATATTAAAATAATAAGAAAAACAGTAAGGTTTACAATCCGGTGTTCTTTGTAATTATTTTTATTTTTGAAAAAACTGTGTTTGGTACAAAGCAGTAGAGCATAATATTATAATTATTTTCTATTTTAAAAATATGTTCCATCGCTACACAGGAATTACCATGTTTCAAAACAGAAATTAAAATTTTAAATTTAATTATAAAATTAAATTTAAAATCCATAGTTCCGTTCCATTCTCAAGTGATTTTTGAAATAACCTATAAAGAAATTTACTTAATTTCTACAGTTACATAATACCTTTATTTATCGAAAAAAGAATAAGTACAAATTCAGCAAATGAGAAAATATTCTATGAACATAGCAATTTTTATGATAAAGCTCTAAAGAATAGTGGCTATAAATGTCTAAAACTCAATTATATAAAAAATGAAAATGGACACCATAGAAAAAACAGAAATAGAAAAATCATTTGGTATACAACCCCATACAACCAAATGGTAAGAAATAAGTTAGGACAAAAATTCCTTGCATTAATCGATAAACATTTTCTTAGAGACAGTAAACTTAGTACAGTTTTTAATAAAAATACCCTAAAATTAAGTTACAGTTGTACTGAAAACTCAGAAATGATTATTAAGAAACATAATGCTAATATGTTGAGTAAACACTTGGACCAAAATCAAAAAAATATAGATCCTAAAATAAAAAGAAATGAAGATAAGGAAAAATTATGTAACTGTAGAAATCCTCAAAACTGTCCTCTTAATAATAAATGTTGTATAGAATCATTGGTTTATCAATGCAATATTTCATCTATTGAAGATCCAGGCATAGTTAAAATCTACATTGGATGCACAAAGCATGAATTCAAAAGATGTTGGAACCAACATCAAATGTCCTTTAAAAATAATAAATACAGAAATCAAATGTCCCTATCTAAATATTTCTGGCACTTAAAAGAAACCAATAAAACACCAACAGTAAAATGGAAATTAATAAGAAGAGCTAGAGCTTGTAGGTCATTAAATGACCCATGTCCTTTGTGCATACATGAAAAATTATACATTATTAAGTTTCTGAAAAATAAAAATTTACTTAAAAAAATGAAATATCTATTTTTTGCAGACACTGTCAAATATTTTCCTCAAATAATGATTAATTTTGAAAAAAGGGATGAAAGATGAAACATCCATATTTATACTTGATCTTTGATTAGTAACTTTTTTAAATACAAAAGTAATTCTAATGTATTTATTTGTAAAAAATAATGTATAGTCTATTAGTCATTACAAGTAGGAACAGTATTTTAAATTTGTAGGAGTAAATTTTAAATATTAAAAATACGACTTACTCATATTCAGACGACCCTTTTAAGAAATCTTTGTGCATAAAATTATAAATTAAGCGGCCAAATAAAAATGCCAAAAACTTTTATCATTGAAAAACCCAAACGACACATGAAAACCAGATGTCATTGTTTGTGAGCAGGCACCGCTACCCCCACCTTAACTTAACCTGATTTTGAAAGTAACTTATATTTGATACATAAGTTGTCTAGGGAAATTAAAACCAACCACCCCTTATCAAAATAATTGAATTTTCCGTAACCTTAACAACTTAAAATATTAAGATTGTTGGTGCTTATAAATTAAGTAAATTTCTTAATAGGTTATTTTAAAAATCACTTGAGAATGGAATGGAGCTATGGATTTTAATATTCAATTTTATAATTAAATTTTAAATTTTAGTTTCTGTTTTGAAATATTGTAATTCCTGTGTGACGATGGAATCATATTTTTAAACTAGAAAATAATTATAATATATATATATATATATATATATATACACACACCCACAAATATACATACTCACAGACATATATATATATACACACACATACATACATACATACACACCTATATATATACACACACACATACACACTTATATATATATATATATACATACACACATATATATATATATATATATATATATATATATATATATATATATATATATACATACATACACACACACATATATATATATACATATACATACATACACACTTATTTTTATATATATATATATATATATATATATACATACACACACACATATATATACATATACATACATACATACACACTTATTTTTTTATATATATATATATATATACATACATACACACTTATTTTTATATATATATATATATATATATACATACATATACATACATACTTATTTTTATATATATATATATATATATATACATACATATACATACATACTTATTTTTATATATATATATATATATATACATATACATACATACTTATTTTATATATATATATATATATATATATATATATATATATATATATATATATATACATACATACATACATACACGTATATGCGCACACACACACACACACATATATATATATATATATATATATATATATATATATATATACGTGTGTGTGTTTGTGTGTATAGTATAATATTTTTTATGTCTAGCAAAGCACATTTACCAGTAAATTACTGGAGGATAATGCATTTAAGGTGAGCAGATTTTCATAAATACTCAAATATTAAAAAAAAAAGGTACTGAGTGCTCAGTAATCAATATTACAAAAAGAAACTGAGCATCAATAGAGAAAAGATTAATAAAATATTCAACAAGTTATCTTCTGACTTGAAATTTCCCAGACACCGATCTGTTCGTTACAAGATAAATCTATTGAATTCATTAACACATATCTGTTAATGAATTCAATAGATTTGTCTTATTCTGACAATTGTGAAATTTCAAGTCAGAAGATAAGTCATTTGGAAATTTATTTATCTATTCCCAATATGTAAATATATGTACAAAATGTGTACATATGTACAGACATCATACACTCAAATATGAGGAGACAGAGGGAGCAAGTAGTGATAGAAAAATCATCATAATTTCCCAATACGAGAGTTAGGTAAAAAAGAAGAAAAGTACTCAAATTTTTAATCAACTATAGGGAATAAATATATATATATATATATATATATATATATATATATATAATGTTCTTTTAATCATTTCACTCCAAGCAAGCCACTAAAGCACAAGAGGTTAGTGAATGTGAGAGAATATGAGAAAAAGAAAACATTATTAAGGAGAGTGAACAATAAAAGAACAGGAATTACAAAGACAGAAGATAACAATTGACTTTGTCATTAAACTTTTGAAGATCAAAGATTTTAGAAGGAAAAAAACAAAACAATCTTGAACAGGATACAAGGGATAAACATCTACTCCTGTTCAAAAGACTAGGGGAACATATCTATCTACTCCTATAGAGGGAAAAATAAATCAATAGTAAATAGAGTTTCAGAGTTTAGATGAAGATGTTAGGAGTATAGAGTTGAAGTAAACTTAAAAGGAACTGGAAACCTAATCCTAAACAGGAAACAAGGGATAAACCTCTACTCCTGTTCAAAAGACCAGGGAGGTTTGTGAATCAGACGATAGGTGAACCTAATTACTCGGCTATATATGTGTGTATTTGTATCGGTAAATATGTAAGAGAATTTGGAAAACTTCTATTTAACAGAAGTTGTCCAAATTGTCATATTTATTTACCATTCCATCGAATTCTCATCCAAAATATTTTTTGCCCAAGTCTATGCAGTGGATTATTTTGGTTTTGATGACATGATAGAAATTTTTTTTTTTTTTTTAAGCTTATCACCTCAAGCAAGGCTGGAGGCCACTAGCACGCAAGGGGTTACAGAAGATTTGGAGGAAGAGCAGATAGGAGTGGTAAAGGAGAGGATGTGGAGAAAGATAGTGGATCGATCAAGGCAAGGGGGTTACAGAAGATTTGGAGTGAGAGCAGATAGGAATGAAAGGTGAAAGGATGTGGAGAAGGGAAGTGGATAGATCAAGGGCTGTTATTTAAAATTTAACAAATAAAATGCCATAAATTATCTATTTTAAATTATTTTTAGCTTACTTAAATTAGGTAGTAATGTTCTAATTATCCTGGATTTATTAAAATCTTAAATATTAACATCTTTTTGGAAAAGCATGAGTAAACTAGTTGAAAAATAAATTGCAGTTAGTGAGATGTTCACCTCAAACACTATTGCACTTGTTTGACCCCTAAGAAATCTCTATGAGAGAATGTCTTGAAGTATTGCAGAAGGTTACATGCTTTTTGTTCTGCATTCACTTTAATATCAGAAGGTACGAATGATTAATAGATTTACAAATATACAGAAAACAAAGATTCATCAATCGATAAAGTGAATTGGAATTCATGTCTATTCAATAAAACATTTGCTAAATAAAGATGCAGATGAATGAACACTGCAATGATACCAATAAAATTTGATAAATAGACAGGAAGAGTGAGATTATTGGAGGATAGATAGAAACTCAAAAACAGAGACAAAGATAAACACATCAGTTCATCCAAGGCAATTTTTATAAACGTACAAGTCTATTTCTTACTACACACTTTATAAACAAACCTATTCTTTTAAAATTATTACACTATATGCAAAGCAATAAAGCCACTAAGATGCAAGGGGGGGGATTACTGAATGTTAAATAATATGAGAAAAACAGATTGGGTCCTAAAGCCTTGGGTGGCAATCAGTCAAGGAGAAGAGCTTTATTTTCTTTAATAAGACTTTTTTTATGATCTAGGCCGGTAGATGTGATTTTCACTCTTTGTAAATAAGCAGGGATATCTACTTAAACATGTGTGCCAACTAGAGTGATATATACATATATATATATATAATTTAATCATTTCACCCGAAGCAAAACAATAAAGCCACTAAGACACAAGGGGTTGCTGAGTGTTATACTATTCAGGAGAGAGGACAATAAAAGAATAAGAAATTAAGAAGACAGAAGATAACAATTGACATTACATTTAAATTTTTGAAGATCAAAGTTGACTGTGTAGCAAAAAGTCAGGAGAGAGTTCCACAAGCAAGAAGTGCAATAGAAGACACTCTTAGCATAGAACTTATGGTTACATCTAGCCGTTTCAGCTCTAAAACGATGAGACCTAGATGGCAATCTAGTACTGTGCTTAAATTCATAAAGTACTACAGAATAACGTTCATCAGAACAATTACAATGAAAGTATTTATAAAAAGACACAAGGAAACTATGTTACGCAGGTGGGAAAGTGACTGAAGTTGAGATGCCAGGTCAGGACCAATAACATTGCAGATTCTTCTTTAGATTTTATCAAGAATCTCTAAATATATAGCAGGAGCACCAGACCAGATGTTGCAGCAATATTCAAAGCAAGGATGAATGGCAAACTTATAAATATATAAGATTGATTCTGGTGAGAAAAATTACCTAGCTCGATACAGTGAACCAATGTTCCTAGCTCGATATAGTGAACCAATGTTCCTAGCTATATTTTCTTAGTTTCTCTTGATATCAATTTTAAATATTAAAAAACATTCCAGACCCACAACCCTGAAATTACTGTGACTGTCTTCAGATTTCACCATTGTGGCTTCTATTGATAAAAACAATTAAAGGGATACAACTCTATAAATTTCAATAGCTCATGTTCCAATGAAAACATTACTGTTCTCAATTACAGTGTTTCAAAATAAAATTGCCTGTGTTTTCAACTTTACTCCTAGAGGTCCAACATATATCATTTTGGAATTAGGCTGACTCCGTGAGCAAATTAAAAACATTCCGGGCTGGATCCAGACCTGCAATCCTAAAATTTGGATTCCCAAGTTTTCATTACTGTGATTGTTTTTGGCAATTTTTTTACATGACATTTTGCAAGAAATTTTTTGTATGATAACAATTTTTATAACTTGAAAATAAATTTGGGAATAATCAAAATTAATTGGGAAATCCAGTAAAAGTCACTCATGAAATAAAAATAATTGTTTGTATGGAAAGTTAGGACCTACATACATCAAATTGTCTTTAAATTAAGTGGCAGAAGAAGAATTATTGTTGATCTTTTAAAAGGTAAGCTTAAATATTAATGCAATACTTTAATGCAGTCATCAATTTTGAGTTCTGTAGTTTATTGTTGCCTATCACATCTACTTCTCCATACCTACTGTGATGAAGGCCCATTCAACAGCCCTCCACAGGAGCTAGCTTAAATGCTGCCTGGTAGAGTGGCTTTTAAGCTAGAATATATATATATATGCATATATATATATATGTGTGTGTGTGTATATATATCATGGTCAAGAATCCCATAACCCATAGGGGATGAATATAAAGGCTCATTCAAAAATACTTGTAAAATAAAATCCTTACAATAGCCTTGATAAAATTCATCAGAGGATGAAACACATTGGCTAAGATAAGTTTTCTATTTGCCTTTATTTATACTGTCTTTTTACAGATATATTTTTAGTTATATCTGAATTTTTACATACACACACACACACATATATATATAAAATTCAGTTAATATATTTGAATCCTTTGAAAATGGCTGAAGTGGCTAAATGTACTTTGGATAACAGATACTACAGACAATTATTATACTCCCTTACACCCTCCAAATAGAAAAAAATTTAAGAATAATACAAAAACACAATTAAAAATTCATAAAATTTGCTTTGTTTGGCATATTCATTGAAATATGTTTGAAAGGGTGGTTGCTGCCCATATATATATATATATATATATATATATATATATATGTCTATATTTCTGAGACGAGGTATTATGTACAGTATTTACATTAGTCGGACTATTGTCCTCATCTTTGCGACAAAGATGAGGACAATAGTCCGACTAATGTAAATACTGTGTATATATATATATATATATATATATATATATATATATATATATATATATATATATATCATGTGAATTTCAAAATACTTCAACTAATTCTTTTGTTGGATTTGAAACCATATTTCTTGAACACCCAATTTTAAAACTTGTGTAATTAATACTACACTATACACGTACCCTCTGTTTTAACCAAAAGAGACAAATTTAAGTTCATACTTTGCAAGTGTACAAGCCTATTAATTAGAAAACATCACACCAAAAAGTATTTTTTTTTAACAAGTTTATCCTGGCAATTGAATTTATTAACATTTACACAATTCTGTAACAACAAAGCAGTTTGGAAGAAAGTAAAATTGACAATTCTTCTTCTTTTTAAGACTACTGATTAGTAGTGAAGCAAATGTTACTTTGGTGGTGCAATAACACATTGTGTTGCAATGGTGGACATCACAATTCTTGCATAGCTGACACCACAGAAATTTTACAAGAATTCCATTCTGTTCCTTTTGTCAGTCAGTGTTGTTAGCAGGTTTACTCATTTGCAAATTCTGTAGACTAGTAAACTGATTTTAGCAACAAAAATCAGTGATTTAAAAACAAAAACTCAATTTAAATTAATTTTGAAATACAGCAAAGCAAATATTAAATTTAATATATTAGCTTGAAATTAAAACTAAAAAAAATAAAAGCATCAAGAAAGATTTTTATTTTTAAAAATTTGTTTTTAAACCTTAGGTATTGTGTTTCTTTGGAGGTACCTAAACACTCACTAAAACTAACAGTATATTTGTATATGAACTTGAAAGACTGGTGTCGGAGTTAGCTCCTCCTTAATTGTCGAATATTTCACTAGGGCACGCTCTCCTTACACTATAAATACTGGGAGACTTCTTCCCTCATTCTCTTTTTCACTTTGCATTTCAGTGGACACATTTAAAAATGTGATCTCTTGCATAGATCTGCGTTTTCGCCCACATGTGGGAAAATGCCATGAAACACACATACATGTACGTATGAACATTCACCAAAATACAAACTTTTTACGTTCACACACAAACACAAATGTTGATTTCTTTGTCACTTGTAAATTTGTTGTTTAATGCATATATTTGTTGGCATATATATATTGGTCTTGTTTGTCTTCTTTACAACTTCAGTTGGACTCAACTTGAGTCCGCCATTTTCTTGTAGTTGGACCTTCTTTTAGCAGGAAATAAACAGCATGTGTCCCTAATTCAACAACACTCAAACCCACACAGTCCACTAGACTAGGATTACATTATCTTTGTTGCTTAAAACAATTTTTTTCATTCAGACAACAAGAATATTTTTCTCCTATAACTTAGGTAGAGAGCTGGAACTTACTAGATAACATTACTATTGAAAACAACTACTAGAATACTGAGGGGTCACTGGTATGGCAGGCCAAGTTTATTGACCTGTTCTACCCAGTGAAACCCAAATTTACCCGTTTTGTTAAATGTCTGCAGAGTTTACAACTAGCTAATAATACATAGTAAGCCTGTATGAACCAAAACAGAAACAAAGTTTAATTTTTAACAAGAAACATATTTTCCAGTAATCAAATTTTTCTATGATCCTATTTGTTTACATCTCAGTCCGTGCACCTAAAAAAATCCATGAATGGCTGTAACAACTTGTCAGGCCAGCAAAGAAAAGGACCAATGAAAAACTCTATTTGCTTGAATTTATTGGGGATGTGTGGTGTGTTAGAAGGTACCAGAAGGTTAAATTGTTTGAAGATTCGGAAATGGTTGTGTTCGATAATTTTTCATCCACAACAAATAAACAATGAGCATTTAAAGGCGATCAATTGCAAAGAAAATTCAAGGAGAAACAATGGAATTAGAGGTTTCAACAATAACAGGCATTTATATACGAATAACATACATATAGTAAATTTATGATTGAGTGTGAAGTGATAGGAGAAAATGTATGGAATGACCATGTAATGATTTGGCATCTAAGAGTTTACAGTTCAGGTTTGTTGATGAAATTAAACAAGTTCTGTAGGGTGAAAATTGTTACATATGTAAGTTCAAAAGTTAATGTGTATGCGTGTTTTAGTAGTAATTGTTTGTTTAGAGTCTCAAGGAGTTATGCACCTTTAACTGTATTAATGATAGTTGGTTGATGAATACAATTTCTACTTGGTAGTGAATATTATCACTCTTTTTAGTAAATTGTAGATAGAGTTCTTGAGAGAGAAATGGTGATTATTGAGTCAGCAAGTTGACGCGTGAAAAGTTTGTTGGGTCAGTGTAATGACACGCGTGGAGTTGTTTAGCATCTCATGAAGATTATGTTACTGACTGTTTGAATTGGATCAAACGATCCTATTTATTTATTTTCTGTGATTCAAACCCAGCTCCAAAGTGTTGAGCAGGAAAACAGATTTGTAGAGAATTGCTAAACTTTTTGTACTGTCTCGACCAATGAGAAGTCAAAATTTAAAAAGTGAAGTGCTGATTGGTTAGGATGGGTTTGGTAGAAGAGTGTATTTTTATACGGGGGTGAGTAACAAATATGGATGATTCCATCAAATTCTTCTGCACCTTGATGGATGTCTACGCCGTCATAAAGGCAAACAAATAAATAAAAAAATATAATGTTTCAAATGCCCCAAAATAAAATAGAAACAAATTAGACCAATGATGTTTTTATGCCAATAGGGATGAGCAAACTATAGGAGGGTTTTTTTTACTTTTATTTTAGGTACAAACAAATTCATTTTTTAGGTCCATTAGGATAATAATTAATAAGGACAATTAAAAATGTGAATATTTAATAAATGATAATAGCAAGTTCATTTATGGATTTAATTTGTTAACTATTAACAAATTAATGTAGATATAACCCCCTTTTTGTGGTTAAAAAATGACCAAACAAAAGAAAAAATGAAAACAACTACTTCGTAAATAAAACAAAACTCCAAAGAAGATTACAAGGCAAGGGGGAGATAACCAATGCGTTTGATGTTGGACGAACAGTTTAAAGAGTTAGCACATAAAAATGCAAATCAAATAATTGATTAGAGGTGGACACAGCATGTAATTAAGATGTCTGCCAGAACAGCACTTTTATGCAAGAGATTAATGAATCAGGTTTTAAATAGAAAATTAATGAATGAGAAAATAATGAGATGAAGAAAATTATGTATTGATATATGGTTATGCACTGACATCATATATATATATATATATATATATATATATATGTATGTGTGTGTGTGTGTGTGTGTGTGTGTGTGTGTGTGTGTGTGTGCAGAGGTTATTTGAAACTTGGTAATTTTACACAGTTACTCAGTGCATTTAATTTTCATTTTTTTTTAACTGGAAGAAAATGAAACAGAAAATTTTATGAAACTCATTCTACTATGTATTAAGATTTCATATGAAACTTCAATATTTTATTTATATGAATAATTCCAAAGATTTTATGCCAGAATATGGTCGCTTTTACACTGACTCTAAATGACTTTTTTATTTGACTGCTATATATCAATATATTACCTATATATGGACATTTTCTTTACTCTTAATATTTTCTTGTGATTTATATTTTAGAAGCATTAAAAGTACAGACAATGACCAAGAAAAAGTTATTGAATTTTTGACATGCAAAATATCTCCCATGAAGATTATTTTCCTATTCATGCAATGGTCAAATGCTGGACAGCTAAGAGTCATCAGAAAATAAAATCTATGGCAAATGAACTTTGGTGAAACATCCTGCAGAAGAAATCTTTGTTTAAAACTAAAATAAAACAAAATTATTCTTTTTCTGCTGTAGTGTCATTAAGAATTTAGGTCTCAAAACTTTACAAAATATGAAACCAAATGACTAAAATATATCAGATTCTTCATTGCATTGGGAAACATTCCAGCACCACCACCATGTGTGTGTGTGTGTGTGTGTGTCTGTGTGTATATTTAGGCAGCAAATTCTCTTTCAGGAATGTGTGATTGAATAAATTACAGAACTTAGCCAGAAAAACAAACTTCCATGAAGTTAAGGACGGAGTTTTTCTCAAATGTGGTCTTAAGTGTGTCTATTTGTTTAATGTTGTTCGCTAAAATGAAAATATCGTCCTTAACTTCACTTATGAACTTAGCCAGAAAAACAAATAGATATCCTCGTTGAATACAGGAACAACACTTTCATTACATCCTTATACAAAAAACCCATTAGCAAGAACTCTTGTCACCTAAACTTTAAAAGCGAATGTCCACTTAGGTATAAAATAGCTGTAATAAAAAAACTTTCTAGAAAGAGCACACCAAAATTCATCCTCTAGACTACTCTTCCTCAAAGAAATTAATAACGTAAAACAAACCCTAATCAACAACGGCTTCCCTAATTATCTTATAGACCAACAAATTAGACTATTTCTCCTTAAAGTAAGTAATAATGAGAGTGAACACACAGTCAAAAATCACATACACACTTATTACAAAAACCAAATGCACTTGAATTACAAACACTAAGACATATTATAAAGAAATACACCACCCCAATCGACCCAAATAAAAAAATAAAATTAATTATCTATTATAAAAATTTTAAGACAGCTAACCTCATCCTAAAAAATAACAACACGCCTGATAAGTCAAAATTGCAAAGAACGAACATTATTTACAAGTTCAAATGCCCCTTGAGGAACTGCATTCCTAACGAAACCGGACTCATAAATAATTACATCGGTTACACAACCACATGCTTATCCAGATGTCTTATGTTGCACCTATCCGATCACAGCTCCATTAGAACCCATTTAAACACACACAAAAATTTACCAGACTCCATTAGAAATATACTAGTAGAAAACACAAATATATTAATTGCTTCCACCTGTAAAAAAAGGTTAAAAATAATGGAGGCTTTAATAATAAAAAAGAAAAAGCCTACCCTCAACAATATTAACTACGAACAAAGCCACAACGTCCTAACCGTATTTGGTAATTAAAACACCACAACTACACACTAAGACATACACATAATGCACACACTCAATTAAGCTGAAAAATCAAATCATCCTTGATAATGGCTAAAGATATAGCTGAAAGCGCTCGGAAAAATAAAACATTTGGACAGTTCTTACACACCCTTTGTCCAGCAAAGAAAACTCTTGTTCGTACACAAGAAAAATTAAATAAAAAACTTAACCGTAGTACCTTGTCTGTCGTTTTTAATGAAACTTGCATATATATATATATATATATATATATATATATATATATATATATATATAAGGTGGCCTGATGATTGTGTGTGTATATATATATATATATATATATATATATATATATATATATATATATATATATATCTCAGGTGGCCTGATGATTGCGTTTAGCATGAAACTGTCTGTCACCTTTCAATGTCCAATCTTATATTCATATATGCTCTATCTCTGATATTGAGCACTTTATCCCATAAATATAGCATACCTTAAAACTATATTTCTTCATATATATATATGCCATATCACTTCAGGATATAGGCAATCATGGATTGCTATAGATTTCTTTTCATTATTTTCTGTGAATTACCAAAACTTCTTGAAAAAATTAATGCAGTGGTTTTTGTTTGAAATTCAGAGCAGTCTTCCACCTAGAGTGACATCCAATCATCACTAGAGAGATATAGCTGTCTACTTTGGTTTGTATTCTATATCCTACTTATATATATATATATATATATATACACGAGAATGTGCTGTAATGTTCTTGATATAACAAGGAAGTCATTTCGCCCCAAAATATGATGTTTGGTCATGTGTTCAAAATTTGGGAAGTGGGTCAGGTCAAGAACTATTCAAAAGACCTTCATATATCTGTCTACTGGCCTGAATATTCAAATATACATAACATATCCTTCTTTCTCATTCTATTTCTCTCTCTTTATATATATATATATATATATATATATATATATATATATATAAAATAAAATAAATCTGCTAGTTATTAATACAAGAAAATAATATATATAAAATTATATAATTTAACATATATCAAATTAAAAAATTTCTGGTAATAAATTTATGCAATAGAGTTAATTAAAAGAAAAACTTGTAGTTCCAACGAATGATTTATTTCATGGAAATATTTTGAGACCAACTACCAACGGAGACAAGCATCCTAACTTTAACGGAGTTAATGTTTGATCAGTATTCAATGTTTTTATTTCTATTTTATATATATATATATATATATATATATATATATATATATGGTGATACTTATAAGATGTTATTGTTTTAATAAGAAGAATGGCAAAAATGATAGAACAACTAATAGAAATTATTAGGCTCTACTTTTAATTTATTCTAGCAAAGGAATTTTAATTCCTTTTGATGCATTCATTATCTTTATTGATGCAGTCACAAGATTCCCTTCCCTCCATAGCATTCATCATAGCAAACCACAATTACAGATACTGAATTGAACAATGAAATATTGCCAACACAGGGATTCTCTTCTCTTTTGTTCAATGAACAAATTATACAAGATCAGATTAAATAAACCACATAAAACTAATACATTTTTATGTGGTCTATTTAACATCAGAAAAAAAAATCCACAAATTTCCAGTACTTTATTCTGTGTTTTATTAAACTGTTTTAAATGGAAAACTGGATGCAAAAGAAAAGATAGAATAAAATTCTACACTTACAAATCATGTAAAACATAAAAATGCGAATGAAACATTTGAGATTTTGTTTTCTCAACCAAAAATAGATTGTTATCTGAAACAGCTTTCTGTCTCATAAATAATACAAAAGATTTATTGATTTCAGTTGTACAAGGACATTGTCACTAGGGACCACTCCTTTACTTACCATATATATTTATTTAGACCAAATGATGGTGACTCATTGCTTGAAGAGGTGCTATAAATTGACCTCATTGTCCCATCATATTGATTAAAAATAATAATATAAAGAGAGAAATTCTTTCCATTACTGTTTAAAAAAAGGGCATTTTTTTCAATGTAATGTAACTAAATATATCTTTTTAAGGCTCTGGAAATAAATAAAAATATTGTTGTTAAAACAAGGGAGGTAACTTTGTAACATAGCTGAAAATTTTTTAAATGCCAGGGATCTTCAGGATGTAAACAATTATGGCTTTCTACAGTTTTTTTTTTTATTATTATTTGTGAATTGCCATGCCTTTTTGAGAAAGATAGTGGAGTGATTTTCTATTGTCTTCTCCATAGTTGGGAATTCAGAGTTTGCCTTCTCTTAGACTGGATGCCATCCAAGACAAGAAAGTTTAATTTACTCTGCTATTAACCTATAGCTGGGGTGGGTGTGGAGAAAAACATGAATTCATGGCCTTCCAAAAGGAATTTCTGTGAAAGTGAACACAACAGGTTAGGGATAGTAGTTGATTAAATTACTTTCAAATTCAAAAACATCATTTAATTATAAATACATGAGTCAGCTAAATTGTGAGCATTTTCATTTTCACTTTCATTGTAGCAATTTTTTCCAAACTGTGGTGTAATGGATAGTGGCTTGGATTGAGGAATCAGAGAGCCGAGTTTGACTTTCAAAAATTGTAGAAATTGTCCAAATTTTTTGTATGTCCAAGCACCTTAGACAATTTCTACATAATTTATGTCAAGAAAAAAGAAAATTATAAGAATACAAGGAAAATTAAATAAAAACTTAACGACAATATCTTGTCAGTCATTTTGGTGAGACTTGTATAAAAAATTGTATAAAAAATGGATTGCTGCCCAAATACACAATTATATATATATATATATATATATATATATATATATATATATATATATATAAATGTGTCAAGAGTGAGCTTTAGAGTATATATATATATATATATTTGAATTGGACAAAGTCTGACAATTTATTTAAAGACATTTATGATATGTTTAACATTCTTTTTATAGATACAAGTATTTAAGCAAATGCTCTGTTTTATAATAAACAGTATTAAATAACATTTACCGGCCTGAATGTCTGAGAAATTTTCATAGAAAATTTTCGTTCTCTGACAGGAATCGAACCTGTATCCTATACGGAACCGTCATTTCGCGTGACGTGCCTTAACCGTTCGGCCACAGAGAAGCGTCTGGTTAGCAAGGTCGATTTTACTATCTTTAAACTTAAATCTTCCATGAAGCTCTTCTATTCATATCTGCCCTAGCGTATCAAATGTAAACAAATGACGTCATATATTTTTGAATTGGACAGAGCCCGACAATTTATTTAAAGCATTTATGATATGTTTAACGTTTTTTTTATGTTTTTTTTTCGGAGAACGAAAATTTTCTATGAAAATTTCTCGGACATTCAGGCCGGTAAATGTTATTTAATACTGTTTATTATAAAACAGAGCATTTGCTTAAATACTTGTATCTATAAAAAGAACGTTAAACATCATAAATGTCTTTAAATATATATATGTATATATATATATATATATATACACACACACACACTCATTTTTAGCCTATCAGTTAATGATCAGAAGCAATATTATATGTGTGGGTTACACCCACATAACCTCACCTATATATATATATATATATATATATATATATATATATATATATATATATATATATATCTCCAACTCATTTCAATAAATTTTCTAATCGTTGTTATTATAGATGTGGACACATTGTCAGAGAATACAACAAATATAGCAGTCTGTTCAAGTCATAAAGATGAACATTGATAACAAGTTTAGTCATTGTTTAATGGGCATTTTCCTTTTTCTTTGTTCTTTTCAGCAATTAATGCTTCAATACTTCAATCATGAGACAATACTTTGATTTGATAGTTATTAACCCCCACCCAGCATAAAAACAACAACAAACCAAAAAACCTTATGATGTTAAAATGTCTCCTCATAAAAAAAGGTTTATAGTCGCCACTCCTTTTTTTTTTTTAAATCTTAAGCATAATTTGGGATTCTTTATGTAGGTAGGCATCTCATAATTAGAGAAACAGAAAAGAAGTAAAACATTTCTATTTGCAAAGATAAATGAGACAAAAATGGCTTTGAATAACCAAATCCTGTTTGTCTGTTTACTGATGATTGATTACTGATCTACAGACCATATATTGAACAATCAAATTAAATGCACTGAATATAAAGAAGTCTCCATTTCTTTATAATGAATTTTCCCATTACACTTTCTGAGCTCCACATTCATAATTCTTAAAGAATGCAACAAAATAAGTATTTTCAGAAGTGAAGCAAATAACAGTAACAATAAATATGATCATTATATGTAATAATTATGATAATAAATCTGCTCATTATAATCTAATAATATAATCATTATCAGTAATAATTATGATAATTATAAGTAATAAATATGCTCATCATAGGTAATAATTATGATAATTATACATGATAAAAATGATCCTTATAGGTAAAAATTATAATTATAGTTAATAAATGTGATTGTTACAGATAATAAATCATTATGTTAAAAGTAAGAGTAATCCTTATATATAAAATATAGTGTATACCAAGCTCATAGCATTACACCATCACCAAGCATACCCTAAAACAGCACCAATCCTGATGAGTATTCATACCCTCAAAGAGACTCCTTGCCTCAAATGCTTACTGGGCTAAAGCTCACTCCTGGCATAAAATGGAACACATATATTTGGGTCATTGCAAAAGATACTGGGAGAATGGTCAGTTCCTTGTAACACTCCAGACAATACCAGACTTCTGCTGCCACACACTATATTTACAAGAGTCAGATCAAGAATAGAGTATTGCTGCCATTTCCAGGCTGGTCCTCATTTGAGAGAGTTCATAACTGCTTACACAACCATGTGGGTGATGAGTTATTCTCCACCCTTATCCCACAGACAAAGTGTCACCATTCTTTCACTACTATATTGCTCTTACTATGGCAGATGTTCAGAAGAGTTACATTCCTTAGTGCCACCAATGTTCCTTTGATAAAAAAGCAAGTTCCACTCAGATAGTTTCTCCAGAACTATTACTGTGTAGAACAAAATCCTGAGAGAATGCTTCTCTAATAACTACAATCTCGATCTCTTTAAGTCCAGGGGCAACCAATATCTATCCTACATGTCATCATTCTATGCCTTTCTTACTCCCTCTCTTATAACAAACTCACTTAGTAACCTTGAGCAGTCCTTGGCTCTTGTATTGTGTGAACTAACAGTAAAAAAATATATCTAATGGTAATCACCCTATATAAAATACCATGCATAGTTATATGTATTTATCGAAACTCCTGCTTGAATGGAATATGGCTAAATTAGAAGATTAAGTAATGGCACATCTCAATAATCAAATACTCCATTAGCTGTTTATTATTATTGAGTTAGAGAGCAAAATGCCAACATACTGATGCTAGGGTACAAATACAAGAAGCCAATGTACCCGTCATAACACCCAGTCTGTTAAGGATATACTAAGTACATCCATTACATGCAAATGTGCACAATATGGTGAGAGATTTTGATAAAATCAATATATGACCTTGTAGGTAGAGGCCAGTTAGAAATACCTTCAGGTCAGGTAACCCAGGATACCGGGAGAATACTAGAGTGATAAGGAGATTTGTTGTTACCTGATTTCAAGTGAAAGCTACCAAATATTAGAAGCATGATTGAAAACTCATTTAATGGCAACAGTAACACTAACACTATCACAAATGTAACACTATTCTTCTTAAATTATTTAAATTTCTTAATAATAAAAAATGGTTGGTCAGTTGTCATCACCATCACTACTATGATATTATTACAATTAAAGCGATCTTTTTATAAACATTCGTCTTCATATTATTCTTTTCTTCTTCTATTGATTTTTTGTCTTCATCAATACCTAGGGTTGTCATAAATATCTGTTTGCCCAATTTCGGACGTTAAGTGATACTTAACTTGTACTGTGATGATGATATTATTATTATTATTGTTGTTGTGATGATGAAGAGGCGGAAAAGGCGCTTAAAATAAAAAGATAAAACTTTCAAAATTCAAAACATTTTTTTGGAACTGTTCAGTGCAACGACAGTCATCATAACGATAAATCAAATTTTTGATAGAAGTCATTCGTTTGTCCGCGGTTTTGGTATTTATGTTACAATGAAATAACAGCGAGAAAAAAAAAAGAAAAAAAAAAGATAATCATAAAGAAAAAGAAGAAAAATGATCAATTATTTCAATGGCGATAAAAAACAAGCAATAAAGTGTAAGCGCTAAACTGGAAGAGTTATCTCCCATACACCATATATATTGCATTGCTACAACCCTTCGCCTGCTTTCCAAACGTTATCTTCATTCTTATTTTCCGTCATATGTAAGGAAACAGGATACACCTTTTTAGTCTCTGATAACGAAGATTTGCCATTTTAAACAGACTTTCTTTTTCCTCATTAGTCATTGTTTGTAGAAATAAGCTCCGTTCATTTTATTTAAACATTAATTTTCCACTTTGCGTGATAATTATTCACTGACAATCATTATTTATTATTCAAATAACATTTGTGTCAAAGATATTGTCTCAATTAAAAAAAGATAATTTAAAGCATAAAACAAACCCTGTCATGAATGAATAAATGCGAGACTTGTTAAAAATTATTTGTCCCTCTTATTAGGATAAAAAGTAAGTTCTCTTCTATTATGTACTGTGTTCGTTCAGGACGTAGACGATCATACTTCTCCACAACCTTCTATCCTTTGTAGCTCTTGGTAAGGTTTGTCTTTTCATTTTTTCTCCCAATCCTTGTTCTGCCAACCCTTTTTACACAAGCTTGTTAGATAGGTTACTCACTACTATCTGTCTTGCTTTCAATATGTCCTGTGGGTGACAGCGCTCTTTCCACATTGTGTTCCAACTTTCTTTTTCTGATTCTAAATAAGCATATTTTTGTTTCTATTTTGCTTAAAACTTCCTCGTTACTCACATATTCACTCCATGGTATTCTCAGTATCCTTCTGTTGCCATATTTCACTGGCATAGAGGAGGACTGATATTCTATAACAGCTAAGTACTCATTTCCTTGTTTTTAACAAAATGTTCTTGTTAACACTTTGACTAGAAGCAACTACCATATTTGACGGCATATAAGGTGCACTTTTTTGATGGCATATAAGGTCCACTTTTTTTTTTACTAAAAATACCTTTTAAAATTTCCCTGCATCTTATATGCCATATGTAGGTATACTAATTTTACTAATTACTAATATTTTCTAGATTTGCCCTGCTGAAATTGGGGTGCGTCTTATATACCCGTGCGTCTTGTATGCTGTCAAATACGCTATTCCCTATTGCAATGCACCTTTGGATTTCAGTGTCACATTTTCTGTCCTCTGTTACAACACTTCCGAGATATTTTGATTTTTGCACTTACTTGATTTTGACATCTTCAATTTGTAGTTTTGCCTTTTTGGCTGCTCCTCGTGTTGACAACCATTTTTTGGCAATATTTAAACTTCATGCCTACAAAAAAATGCTGTGTCAAAAAGATAGTTATTCTCTTGATGCTGCTATTACTGTAAGCACTTTTAACTCCCTCGGTAATATTTAGTATTTTGAAAAGCATATATTAGAAAATTAATAAAACCCAAACATATGAAAGTAAATTTGTGCATTTTCTTTATTCTTGAGAATTGACAACAATAGTTCATTGATATTTATATAAAATTATGAATAACAAAAAATTGTTTACATAGTTATTTATAAAATGGTAAATAATAAATATTGCATTGTAGTTGGTTTACATGTTTTAATAAATTTCTTCAATAAAAAGATTTCTTTTTAAATTTAGTTCTTTATAAAAGGTAAATATCATATTGTACTTGGTTCACATAATTTTATAACACTGTAGAGGGAGTCAAAGTATGTGCAGTAATAGGACTGTCAAGGGAATAACAGTCTTTTTGACACTGATTTTTTTTGTGGACCTGAAGGTTAAACATTACCCATTTTTATGAATTTTTAAAAATATAAAATGGCATCAATTTACATGTCTATTATTCTAAAATCAGAATAATATTAATTATTTAGTCTACATATGATGTAAAATGGAATAAACAACATCTAAAACAAAATATAGTATTTTGTCATTCTTGAAATAAAAGATACCAGGGGTTATAAAAATCTTTGTTGAAATATTTTCACATTTTCTCTGACACTAAATTAAAAATAAAATTTGCCATCTTTAGATTGATTTTGATACAGTTTAAATTACTTGAATTCTGAGAGGAACTATTCTGCTGTTTTTATCATAACTTTCCAGCTTGAATCTTTTCAAAGAAGTCATTTCTGATATGACTTGAAACTGAATTCTATAAACTGTTACTTGTTTTTCATGAATCATGTCAGTCATGTAAGCTTATAGTTATACAGAGGACAATCATACTATGAACTGCTCATTCCAAATCAGCAGCCATATTGTTTTTAAATTTCTTTACTGACTTTGTTTTTTTTTTGTAGGGCAAATTGAATGATGTGAAGAAGGAAAAGGAGAAAAAGAAAGAAAAGTAGATGGATAATTTAAGGAAGGAGAATGAGATAATGAGGAGAGGAGTAAAGAAAAAAGAAAGATGGGAATAAAGAGGTGGAGAGAAAAAAGAGACAAAGAAGAGGATAAAAAACATAATAATTAATAAACATGTCTGTTGATGATAATTTAAGTATATATATTAAAAAACACATATTAGCCTCAGAATAGCCCAAACTAGGTCCAATTTAGTCAAATAATACCGTCCGACATGATGTGCATGCTAATCAACATACAGTAAGTCCGCAGGTTATGATAACTTCAACCTACAACAGGTTGTGGTTACAATGCAATCTCCACTAATTTTGTTTCCTGGTTGTATACCATATTGGATTTTTGTGCATTCACTCACATTTGTTTGTGTTGCGTTTGTGGAAACTTATTGCCTTTCATTATGGCTCCAAAGCATAGTGTAACCTCTTCTGGTGGTGGCACTTCGAAGAAAAGGAAAGCCATCACCTCAAAAGTGAAATTAGACATAGTTAAATGCTCTGAAAATAGCAACGAACACTAGCCGGTTGCTTGGTATAAGTTGTTTGATTGTCAAAACGATTATTATGTTAACATATGTCATAGAAATGTGTTGTTATGTCCTAGATTATTACTTTATTATTGCATTAGCATTGGTGAGTGATTTAAGTGCGTATTCATAGAAAATCATAGGCATGGTCTGGTCTGCACAGAAAATCATGATACAATGGATCATAGGAACAGAACTCTGTCATAAGCTGAGTATCTCCTGTACTATGCACGATATCTGATAACTTCTCTCAATTACATGATTAATGGACCTATTCTCCATTATACATATATGTGACGTATAGGAGGATAGTGTTTTAAACAGAGGTCTGAGTAATGTTAGTACACCTCCTATTTTTGAAACTGTGCAATGTGCTTTTCCCAGCAAGATAATACCTACCTGCATGATACCCATGCTACTCAATGTATTCTGCAAGATGTCTCCATTGAAGGTGTATGGGACATGATGGGATGACACCTGACTCATTCAGATAATCCACCTACATCTTTTCAGATAGGAAGTTTTATCATAAATATAAATAAAGCTGTCACAAATAAATAATTAAATTTTATCAGAGATATCATAATCATAAACTTTTATGATAAATGGCATTAAGCTCTCATAAATATTCTATCATATATCATTAGAAGTCGTATCATAATCTATTTATGATGCAAATATTTTTCATGTAAAAAATCAACTCAGCTATAGATAAAATTATTAAATGATGTTCACTCTGAGCAAGGCCTAAGAGCCACTCGAGTAAGAGGGTTACAGAGTAAGAGGCACAGTTTATGGGGAGATGTGAGGAAGATAACAGTTTTGTAGAGCAATTAATCTATACACGATATCTGATAACTTCTCTCAATTACATGATAGGTGAAGGAGAACTCTGAATTAAAATCCATGGAGAAAGCATTTGAGCACGAATTCAATAACTTTCTCAAGAACAGTTGTAGTTATCTGCAATTTACAAATATTAAAGAAAAGGAAGCTGTGGAGAGCCATGATCACCTATATATCCTTAAAGTACATGATTTACAAAAAAAAGCTTCTAAAAGATTCTTCCAGCTCTGTGGTGTCAACTGCAGACATCAAGGAATGCCTTGATCCTTCTCTCTAAGTGAAATTAAGCAATACTGCTTAAGACCAGGCAAATTACACTTTGTGAGTTTCACTAGCACATGTGATCTGAAGTTTACAAAAAAACTTTGTATTGAGAGGATGAAGGTGAAATGATTTAGAGGTTGGAAGTAGGGTCATCAGGGATGGGAAGAAAGACAAAAAAGGTCTTTACCTGTCATAGTCTAGAATTCCGCTGCTTTTCTGCATGCATTCTTTGACAGCTTGCATCCCCTCTCGGAACCGTTGCTGTAGTCGTCGAGCATACAAAGATGCCCCTCCTTCACTTAGGTATCCACTTCCCGTATCGTCGCAACGCTGGCTACGCAATATATCCCCATCGGATACGTAGCCAGATATGTAATCATAGGTATCCATGTCGGAGGCATAATCACTTTCTATAGTACTCTGTCCTCCAGAAGACATGGCTCGTTTTATATTAGCAGAACTGTAGTAGCCTCCTTGGTCCATGTAAGACCTGTTCATGCTCAGCCTGCTAGATCCACTCCCTCCACCTCCAGCGTACAAGGAGGTTGGCACAGAAATTCCTGGGATGTGGAAATTTTTGTTTGACGATGTTCCAACATAGCCCCTGAAGTAGCCATAAGGCATGGCTCGCATTATCGGGGGCATCGGTTTGATATCCATCGTCTCACCTGTATCATCAATAAAAGTCGTCTCTTTGTTATCTTTGTCTGTGATAATTGTCTCTTTGCCAGACTTTGTCACAGTTTCCGTCCTAACTTCCGTATCGAATGTCGTTTCTATCTTCTCGCCGTGTCTTGGCTGCACAATTGCGACATTATTTGCAGGCTTTGTGAGTTGTGAACTCAGAATTTTGACCCCGAGACGAGGGGAGTTTGTAGAGTTTGTAATTGGCCTTTCGGCAGCTATCAGATCCTCGTAATGTGATGTCTGCTGAATGAAACTCTCATTCTGACAGTGGATGTCTGTGTTCGACTTGTCTTGGCTTGCATTATCCTCACCCGCATTGCAATTTTCCTTGACCATATCCAGTTTTTTACCAGTTTGTCTCTGGAGAGCTGATAGATTAGTTTGTGTATTTCCATCAACTTTGGCCACAGGTGTAAAGGAATTGGGTGTGAGGGAGCGGGTAGGTTTCACTACATTTATGCTTTGCGACCCCGCTTCAGTACGGTCTCCACTACTCTCCCTATCTTTGTTTTGCTGTGAATTTCGGTTCTGGCTGCTCCGCTCTGACTCGTATCCAACGGCTGGAACAGTCACTTCAACATAGTGGCTACTAGACTTGCCGGGGATGCCTGTTTTTCCTACCATGGCTATTGGGTTTAGACCACGATTATTATGACCTTGGACTGCAGCTACTTGTCGTACACTAGGAGAGTTCAAAAAGTGGCCTGTCTGGTTGTACATCTCTCTGTCTCCAATGCAGACATCGGGAAGTTCTCGGTTCTGCACATAGTCACTGGGGATGCTAAGCAGCTGCTGTGACAGCTGCCCTTCGTCTGGGAGGGGTGGGGGTGGAGCCTGCTGGACGTTTAAATTCTGACGCGAATTTTTCGGCTGCCTACTAGATGAAGAAGGGGCCAACAGTTGTGAATGTCCTCCTTTGTTGTTGTCACGCACGGCTGATGTCACCCTTACTCTCTCTTCTTTACCACTTTTAGCCGATTTTGGCTTCGGAATTCCGGTCGATGATGGCGGCGGAATCTGGGAGGTTGGGGCGGAAGGCTTGGACTTACCCCCTGATTTGGGGATCAGGCTGCTAATTTTGGAATTCTTTTTTGACCCACCAGAGTCATCATCTTTGGATTGGCCACTCTTGGCGTCACTCTTTTCTGATTTACTACTGCCGGAAGACTTTTTCCCGGGGGGTGGAGAAACTTTACGAGTTACTTGATTTGAACAGTTGGGGCTGGGTGTGCGGGCTTGGGGTGATGGTGAAGGAGTACTGCGTTTAGATGTGTTGTCATCAGTGGATAATCCAGAAGAATCTCTCTTGGGGTTAAATGGACGACTTAAACCTTTCTTGGTTATTTTTGTTGTGGGTTTTGGGCTGCTTGATCCGGTTGGAATAGCAGAGGACCCATTTTCCATAGAACTTGAACTCCGAGAACTATTGTTTGAGGACTTTGAGTCACTCTTGGTTTCAGTATCACTTCTGCTGAGTGGAATATTACTCACAGATCCACTAATGGTACGCGATGGGCTTTTGACAATTCCTGTTCCTCGTCCTTTTTCCTTCTCTTTGTTAAAGAATTTCAACTTGTCTAGCATAGAGTTTTTGTTTCCTGCTACTGTGGTTGCTGTCGGTTTCTGGAGAGCACTCTTGGAGGACTGTGCAGGAACAGCTTGGTTGGAATTCAGGGTTGGAATACGTCCAGGCTGTTTCTCAAGTCCTGGCTGGGGCGCCCTGTTACCAAGGAGTTTACCCCCAGGGGTGGGAATGTTTGAAGGTACTGCCGATGGGGAAGTGGCTCGATTGGAGAGGCTGTCCCGAGAGTTGACGTTGTTGTTTCTCACAAGAGTAATGGAAGAACCTGCAAGTTGAAAGAAACAAAAAAGAAAGTTAATTTGATAGAAACGGCAATGTGCATAAAATAGCCAAAATTCTTATATTACTTTTACAATAATATAGCAATAGGAATGTTTTAATATCCGAACACAGTCAATACATTCTGGCCATAATCAATATTTATTGAGAGTTGTATTTTTCTTTTTTATTGTCAATGTTTCAATTATTATAAAAAATTACCTACATATTCAAACCAAAAACATCCTTGATAATGGTTAATATATTAGCTGAAAGTGCTCGATTACACATTTCATTTGGACAGTTCTTACATACTCAATGTTCAAAAAAGAAATCACTTGCATGAATGCAAGAAAAATATAATAATAATCTTAATTGCAGTTGTCCTTGTCAGTCATCTTCAATGAAATCTGTATAAAAGAGACACTGGTACCTAAATACACAATTTTATATATATGTGTGTGTCTGTGTGTGTGTATATATTATATATATATATATATATATATATATATATATATATATATATATATATATATACACACACGTACATGTATAAAGACAAAAAGGAAACATCTTACATTATTCGGACAGTTGTCCTCATCTTGTCATATTCACAATGTTTTGCCTATTGTACATACCAGCCTTCTTCAGGTGATATACATTGGAGTTTTGAACAGAACTCTTTATTTCATCTACTGGGATAGATTGTTTTAGTTCCACTTGCCATGCCTTTTCTGGATATCTCAGTTTCAGTTATTTCACTCCAAGGTATTGAACTAACAACTCTTTGTGTCAAGTCACTGAATTACTCCAATCAAGGCTTTTATCCACTGGGCCATATGAGGATAACAGTCCGAACAATGTAAATAGTTACAATACCTCATTTCAGAAATAGAGACAGATTTTGAAAGAACATTTTAGCCTACATGTTCATTCTCTGAGTAACTATATCAAGACAAATGTAAGGATTTTATTTTGCAACAAGTATTTATAAAGAAAATTAAAAATGTTAGTTTTTCAGAATTTAAAAAATTTTTGGCTAAAAAACTTTCTTTTTCAGAATTTTTGTTTGAAAAATTTGTTTCAGAATTTTTAATTTTTTGTCTTACATTCTTGCTTTTGTCTATAAATATTTGTTGCAGAATAGCAACATTTTTACTTTTGTTTATAAATATTTGTTGCAAAATAAAATTTAGTTTTGTCTTGATAAAGTCAATCAGAGGGCAAACTGTGTGAGGTAAGGTAAGTTTTCATTTTGTCTTTATTAATATTACCCTTTTACTTTTTTAGTTACATATCTAAAATTTTACATATGTATAATAATATATACATACTATTTATTCAAGCAGATGTTAAAACAGCATTTATAATTATAAAAAGAAATAGTATATACAAGAGTTCACAGAAGAGAAAAACTTTTCTCAAATTTTCCAGGATCTTTGGACTGGAATTCAGCATGTTACTTACTCCCCAGTTATTCACTTGTAGATAGATAAGCAGTCAGTATTATGAAAAAGCAGACAGGAAGCAATTCACTCTATTGTGGTTTCATTGGTAGAGGAGGCAAGAGTTAAAAATTGTTCTTGGGATTGGTCCTCATAAAACGGGCATTGCCCGGGTCAAGTTAAAACACTGATTTAAAGAAGAAAAAATTTAGGAATAAAGTGCAGGGAGGAGGACAGGAAAAGGAGTGAGTGGAAAAGGAAAACCCATCCAAAACTTAAGCCTTTCTCTGGCACAAACATTTCCACCTAAAAATAAAAAAGGAAACCTGTTTGTGGATCTACATAAGAATTGTTTGAAAGAATCTAAGATAGCATTTTTTTTACAAGAGCACTTTTTTTTTTTACAATGATCTTCACCCTGTACAAGGCTCAAGAGCCACTTGAAGTAGAGAGTTACTGAGTAAGAGACACCATCCCAAGCAAGATGGTAATGCCACCAAGATGCAAGGGGCCACCAGAAGTCAAAGAGAAGGAAAAAAACTTTTAGAGGGAACCAGAAACCCAATCCTAAACAGGAAGCAAGGGATAAATGGGAAACTTCTAGAGAACTGTCTACACTACAATATTACATCCAGTGATAGGATTCAAAGGATTTTTTTTACTAATGTTCACCCAATACAAGGCCTAAGGGCCATTCAAAGTAGAGGTTACTGTGTGGAGTTGTATTAGTGTAAGAAAGGGGAAGATAACTGGAAAGATGGACAGCTAATTCTAGGGTGTAGAGTTGAAGTAGACTTTAGAAGAAACCAGAAACCAAATCCTAAACAGGAAACAAGGGATAAACCTCTACTCCTGTTCAAAAGACTGGGGAGGAGTGTGAATTGGGTGATAGGCAAATCTATCTACTCCTGTTGGGAGAGGAAAAAAAATAATAATTACTGAATAAAATTTCAGGTGGAAATGTCAGAAGTACAGAGTTGAATGAACTGGAAACACAACCCTAAACATTAAACAAGGTATAAACCTACACTCCTGTTCAAAAACTCAGGGAGAAATATGAACCAGTTGATAGGCAAACTTATCTACTCCTATTGGGGAAGGAGAAAAATCATTCAGAGTGCAGGTGCAGATGTTAGAAGTATAGAGTTGAAGTAGACTTTAGAAGGAACTGGAAACCCATTCCTAAACAGGGAACATGGGTTAAACCTCTACTCCTGTTCAAAAGACCAGGGAGGAGTGTGAACTGGACAATAAACTTGTGAAGTATGCTGCAGGAATTGATCTTTCTTGTACATATATTGGATATTATTAATGTTTTAATTTGACATTAAAATTTGATTTAAAATTTTGTTGAATTTTGAATGTTAAATTTGTTTCTTTTTATGGGACTGGGTTTTTGTCCACTTTTGGGATAAGAGGCTGGGTTTTTGTCCTGGTTTCCCAGCACATATGTACAGCACTTAAAAAACACACACACACATCTCTGTTAATATTAACTTTTAAGATGAATCTTTATAGTAATAAGTGTTTATAATGTCAAACAAGCACAAACACAAGAACTAGAGTATTTAAAAATCAGAACAAAAAAAAACATAAATGAAAACTTATGAAAAGTAATTAATTCAGATCTTAAAAAAGAGGAAGTTAACAAGTTAACACACCCACACACACAACATATGTCTAAAAATGCGTGTACATATACATTAGGTCTCTCCCCAGGGATGAGGATTTTCTCTCATGTATGCTCCACCTATTTTTTCCCTTAAGCACTTCCTAGTCAACCATACTTAGTACATGACTAATTTATTTAAACACATCAATGACTGAACCACATACTTCCTAGAATTCTCAATTCGATTCAAATTCTACCTCTTTTTTTGCATACTGCTTCACTCCTTTCCAGATTTCTCTTCTCACAGAGAAAAATGCAGTCATTATTATGCTTCATTAAAGTTGTCTTAAATTATTATGGTAAAAAGATTCAGTTAAGCTAAAATTTTCTACAAGTATTTTTCTGATATCCTGCTTTTTATAAAAATGGCATTTATTTTTCTTTGATACTCTGTTCATTTTTTAAAAAAATGGAAACTTTTAAGTGGAAGTGAGTAAAATGACTCTAATAAAATGGGAATTTGATTTCCAATTTATAATTTCAAAATGATCCCTGACTTTGTGTTTAACATTATGATAGAATGTTTAATTTACAAAATAAATAAACAACTAAAAGGGACCAGATTTGTGTCTGTCCTTTTATGCAAATGTGTGGGTAATTTAAACGTAGAGAAGTCTAAAAAGGAAAAAAAATAAACATCAATATTCTAGAGTTAGGGGTTTAGGTAGTGATCAGAGCTGAGGATTTAGGGATTGGGGTTTTTCTAACTGAAAATAGAATTCTTAGTCACAGAGAAAAAAAAATGCAATACTATCTTTTTTGATTTTTACAGAAAAAGACCCATTATTTCCATAAAAACAGACACAAAGTAAGGACTAAACTTACATTTTAAATTGATTCCAAGTAAAGGTACCTTTACAAAGAAATTAAGCTTAAGGTTAGATTTTACAATATACTGAATTTTGTATGGGGCACCCAGTGAGAATCAAACTGATGACTCAGTTGTAATGGCAAACCAGATGTGTCTGATTAACCATTACCCTATTTAATTTTGTTAGCTGATTTTAAGACACATCAACATTTGTTGGCTTATTTAATATTGATTGCTGTATGGGGCACCCAGTGAGGATCAAACTCACTACTCTGTAGTAATGGTTAATGAGACATGATGTAGCTGTAAGCCCTTTTTCTCGGCGTTATGTAGCCCAAGAATCGATGTGTACCATCTGATAACATTTCTTTAATATTCATTGCAGGGTGTAGAAGAGATAGATATTATGGTCAGAAAAGGAAGCAACATTTTTAGTCAATCAGTAACTGTTATATAGTCAGATGCTTCCAACCCCAGTGGAGGTTAATTATTCTGCATTTCTTTACATGTCACATACATAAAATAACACTTAATACCTGGATACAAAAAGACCCTTTTTTATTGATTGTATTTTGCATATATATAGTAAAATCACTAGCAATGCATTTACATTATGCATATAACAACCCTATCCTGTCAATAACACCTATTTTAATATCTAATTACTCATTTTTAAAACAAAACATACAAACTGAATATCAAAATTTATGAAAATAAAGACCAGGTCAAAAATAGTAAAATCTTGTGCTTAATCAAATATTTTCCCTAATAACAGAAATATTTAACTGCTACTACAAAGAGTAAATAACACTAATAATGGAATAGTGATAAAGACTATAGTTAGCAATAAGAAAAGCTGAAAGCTTACTTATAATTGTATAAATATAAGTAAATATACTCGCCTGGAAAAACCTTAGGTGTTTTGGCTTGTAAATGAACAAACCAATACCCAAGGAAAAATAAGGAATAAAAAAAGAAAGAACTAAGAACATGTACTTCAGGCGAAAACAATTGTCCAGAATCCAAGCTCAGAGTTCAAAGAAAAAACCTCCAACATAAGTAAAACAAAAGTAACTAAGCAAAGTAGTCAATACACTAAGTAGAGCAAATCTAATTACGAACCTAAAGAGCCAGGCAAACCTACCTTGGTTTCACCTATGCAGATTGCTAGGTTTGCCTGGCTCTTTAGGTTCATAATTAGATTATATATATATATATATATATATATATATATATGTATGTATGTATGTATATATATATATATATATATATATATATATATATATATATTGAGTTTAAAGGCAGTGTGTACTAAAATACAAACATGATTGTTTTATTTAGAGTAATATTCAAAATTTAATAATTAAAATGCCTAATGCATAAAGATTTTAAAAGTATGTCAAAAAGCCACTCAAAAGACAATCAACACACAAATATATATATATTACTGTAATGAAGGAGTTGTTGAGAGAAGGCGTCATTTGCTCGCCGCAAAAGAATTTGCATGGCATCATGCATTGTTTGTAGCTGTAACCAGAATTGATTTCAGTGTGATTTGAACCTAAGCCTCGCATTAACCAGTTGAGGTTTATTTATCCAAGTAGAATGAACGCATAGCAGATAGGCCAGGATATTGGGAGAATGATGCGATTTGCATAGGCATATGCAAATCTAATCCAAACACTTGGATTGAGTACTTTTTGAGAGAATAAAAGAATGAACAAGATTGAGTTTGGGAGAAAGGCATTCTTAACTGTGTTTTTCTAAGGACAGCCATTTCTCAAGAAATTGAGATGCGCGACCATGTTTCTTTCATTTTGTCTTGTACTTCACTTTCTTTTTACATCATGCTATTTCAGCAGTGCTACATATTTATTGACTTCCCTAAAATGGCAATGGGGAGACTCAGCAGCAACATAATAAAGCCCTTCCATGGTGATAGAGATGTGGTGGCATTGCTGAAAAAGGTGTGGCTGGTGGTGAAACTCCAAAAAATAGAAGACGTGGCAAGCCTTTTATCTTCGTATTTGGAGAGAGATGCACTCCAACTCTATTTGGAGATGGATGAAGATCAGCAGACAAACATTGACTTGATTGAAGCCTGGATGAAGGAGGCTTTTTTGGACGGGTTGTTCGCTGCTTATGCAATGCTTGCTTAAACACTTTAGGTGCGCAAGACAGTGTGCAGATGTTTATGCCAACAAAATATGACAACTTGGAGGAATGGCAAGCTTCACTGGGTCATGAGATGGCAATGAAGCTGCCATTCATGACAGGGCTCCCCAATGACATCTCAGTGGAACTGCAACAAGCACCAGTCATTGAAACATTGACCATGGGAGATTTCACCATGGGTGAAGGTACTGACAATACATACAGCCAAAGATACAGTTGCAGCCATACAGCTACCTCAAAGTGTGGTCAAAGTTCTGCTTGAGGCAAATCCCCAAACAGGCATCACCTGTTACAGGTGCAGAGGCCAGGGCTACATTACCAGAGATTGCACAATGAGATGGCCCACTGGGACAAGCGCCAAGAGATGTGATGTTTAAAGTGCAATACGATTGGGCACTTTGCATCAGAATGACAGGGAAATGGCTTGGCAGAAAAGATGTCAGCCGACCAACTAACGAGTCCCTCAGCGGTAGAAATTGAGCCCACCCAGCATATATACGCTGCTTCTGATAATTGGCTGAGCATTCAGAAAATGATATATATATATACAGCAATGAAGTAGGCACTCTGGGATAAAATGTATGTTATATTTTGCCAAATGGAGAGACCTGACTGTTTCAAAAGCTGACGTATGAATGGCTGTGAAGAAATGAGAGGCATGCCAATCAATTGATCTTGTGCCTGTACACTGGCAAAAAGGAAGGCTTGACGTGAAGGACAATTGGAGCAGATTAGGAGTGGATATCACTCATTATGGCAGTGGCCACAATCTTACACTTATTTTTTTATGATTCCTCATGATTTGCTCTCTAGTGCTCTTGAGTCGGCAGGACTCGGCAAGTATTGTACGCCAGCTGCAGTCCATACTTTATGACTGTAGCCCACTTGTTGAGATCCTGACTGACAATGGCACCGCATTTACCAGCCAACACTTTCGGCAATTCCTACATGACTGGGGTATGCATCTTTGATTCTGATGTGCCTATGAACTGTCGGGAAACAGTATAGTTGAGAGAAGCCATAGAAGTGTAAAAACCACTGCAGCTAGGAAATGATGTTCTATACCAGAGGTGGTCTACTGGTATGTTGTCATATGTTAGGACAGTATCTCAACCTCCACAGTGCCGGACAACATTATACACACTTACAATGTCTGGCCACCCCCACACTGTAAGATATCCTGGGACAGTTCCAGGTGGGGAATACTCCATGAGTCAGCAGATGTACGAGTATGTCCAGGATGGGTAGGGTGACTGGAATCAACAGACCACACTCAGTGCTTGTTGATGTAATCCCTCATCATGTAAAAAACTTGTGCTCTTGTTCAGGAGTGCGTGTGCCATTCAGGAATGCCAGAGGCACCTCAGAAGAAAGCGAACCATTGGAAAGGCTAAAGTCAGTATCACTAGACAATACCTCTAACACCAGTAGCATGGAAACTGCTGAAAATGATGACAAACTGCCTGACAACTGTCTTGGATGTAGTTCTGAAGGGGTGCCCAGATAAAGAGACACACACATAACTGCCCTTTTTGTGATGAAGACATCGGGGGGAATGTAACAGAGGAGTTGTTGAAAGAAGGCTTCATTTGCCCACTGTAAAAGGAATTTGGGTGGCAACATGTATTGTTTGTAGCCATAAGCAGAATTGATTTCAGTGTGATTCGAACATGAGCCTCACATTAACCAGTTGAAGTTGATTTATCAAAGTAGAATGAATGCCCAATAGACAAGCCAGGATGTTGGGAGAATGATGTGATTTGCATAGGCATATGCGAATTTAGTCCAAACACTCGGACCTAGTACTTTGTGAGAGAATAAAAGAACGAACAAGATTGAGACCGAGAGTTCAGGAGAAAGGTATTCTTAACAGTGTTTCTAAGGACAGCCAGGGTGAACATAAATTGAGACGAGTACTATGTTTATTTAATTTTGTCTTGTAATTCACTTTCTTTTTACATCAAATTCAGATGTTATTTTTAATGAATATCCGTGTTTGAAATAGACATCCTGTTTCTATTTTCAAACAGTGTGTATATGTCTACTGGTTTGTGCATATGAGTTAAATTAAAGAAAATGTGCTCTCTGGCAGTGTTTGAATCTACATCTCCTTTTGTAGGAGAAACCACTTTTCGTCCTGTGTGCTTTTGACCACTTGACCACAGAGAGCATCACAGCCCAGCAAGGTTCAATTTCTGCTTTTAAGGAATGTGCACTCCATTGTTCCGATTGTTTTCGGAGGCTCATATCTACTTGATTTTGTATGTTGGATTAAAAATAGATCCATTAACTATTTAGAAATTGCTTCATCTGAAGAAGCTGAAATTAACAGATATTCCTCAAAACATGTTGTTTATAGCTTTTCCACATTGTCTCATCATCATCTCTCTCTCTAATATATATATATATATATATATATATATATATAGGATTAATAGAAATATAAAATTGATGTCATATTCAGTGCCTCTACTCCAGAGTTTTGTAGATGAACCTTTGTGCAGTTGTTTGGTCCACATGTCAGGAGGTATCAGCAAATGTCTGTCAATTTTCTCATTTTGATTATTTTTATAATTTTTTGGTGTTAGATTGATTTTTTTTTCTTTGTGTGCATATGTGTGTACATCTGCACATGTACGTATGTTCACATATGTAGTACATCATGGTTATTTCTTCTTTTCATAATTTTCTCGGCTCATTATACTTTCTCATTATTCCTTTTCTTTCTTTTCTTTATCTTTCAGCTCCAAGTATCAAAAGATATATATATATATATATATATATATATATATACACAAACAAACTGATCACTCTGTTAAAATTCTCTAAACATTTGGGTCATGCCTCAAAGGGGAAGGAGTTAGGCAAGGAGATACAATTTCACCTAAACTATTTACAGCAGGTCTTGAAAGTATCTTCCAGAAAATGAAAAAGGAAAGGATGGGAGTTAGGGTAAACATGGAGAATATTTAAAAGAATCAATGATTGTACAAATATAAGAAACACTGGATGAGTTAAAAGAAATGCCAACTGACCTAAATAGAGAAAGTCTCAATGAAGATTTAACAAATCAAAAGAAATAAAACAAATGTAATGTTCATTTATAATGTTACAAAAATGTCCATAACAATCTTTTTCTTTTCTTTTATGTGCTATGTGCCTTCAGAAAATGGCGTTAATGGCTCTCCACAACTTCCCATCCTTTGTAGTGCTCAGTAAAGTATGTCTTTTTGCTATATCTCCTAAACCCTGTTCTGCAAACCATTTACACAAACTCATTAGGTAGGTTATGCATTGTTTTCTCTGTCCCTCTTGCCTTCAATATACCCTGTGAGTGTCATATTTTCTAAGCTCTCTTTTCTCATTATATGACCTACTTGGTTGTTGCTCATATGTTCAGTTCATGATATTCTCAGCATCCTTCTGTAGAACCACATTTCTGTTGCTTAAATTCTCTTCTTCATCTGTGAGGAGATTGTCCACCATTCACTGACATATAGACTGACATTACATAAGTACTCTTTTCTTTGTAACTAAATTTTCCTGTGTCTTAATACTTTGCTTAGCTTTTGGGGGCATATTAAAAACATGAAGTTCAGGAATACATATACTTATAAAAGGCAAGAACATTAAAGAAATACCATAGAAATTAAATAAAGTGACATGTAACAACAAGGTTTAAGTTTAGATTAGTTAATCTAACAATAGATCAACCCTTGCTCTGTTTATAATGTTGGATATAAAATTATAGGGCAAAAACCACAAGGAATTAATAAATAGGTAAAAATAGATCTGGTTTAAACTATAGTAAAAAAAATGGTAGGGACAATTCCAGTTTAGACTAGAGGCAAAAAAGTAGACACAAGTCAAGTTTACACTAGAGTCAAATCGGTAGATGTAGGTCTGATTTACATTTTCTTTTTAATCATTTCACCCCAAGCAAGGTAATAATGCCACCAAGACACAAGTGTTTATTGAGACTGAAAGAAAATGAGAAGGCATTAGTGAGAAGAAAGGACAATAAAAGAACAGGATTTGGAAAGAGAGAAGATGGCAATTGATCTTGCATTTAAATTTTTGAAGATTATATATGGCAGGGTAGCAAGAAACCAGAAGAGAATTCCACATTCAAACAAAAGGTCAACCACTGTCAATACTGGCAAAGGCGATAACAGTGACCTGGAGAAAGCTATTTTGAAGAAAAATCTTTTAATAGAAAGATTTTATAAATTTTAATCAACAGTGGCTGCTTGGTCAGTGTATTCAGAATATTTCCTTATAAGGAAATGGCTAATCTTACAATTACCATTAGAGATGAGGAGAACAGAGTCTACACTTTGAGTCAAACAGTAGATATAGGTTGAGTTTACATTAGTGTCAAAAAAGCAGACACTGGTCAGGTTTATACCAAAATCTACAAGTATCCACCTGTAATGTGGTCTCTTTGTGATGATGGCGGAAGGTGATGGGGACTTACCTATCTGCAAGAGATGTAGTCATCATATTCTAAGGTAGTGATTCTTAACTGTTGTGCAGGTGCACACTAGTGTACTGTGCGATCCTCTTAAGTGTGCCACAAAATATTTTCACGGCATACATATATATGTGTGTAAGTAGTAATGGCACAGCATTAGTATTTGAATAAATGAATAAGTATTAAACTTTTTAAAAAATAGTTCTTTTAACTATTCTTTGATTATGCTATTTTAAATACTTTGTTTTAATATTCATTTTTTAAAAAGTAGTTTTATTTTTTTAATTTAACTTTTTAAAAACCATTTAACCATTCCTAGTGATTGAGGGCTCAAAATAAAACATTTGACAGAACCCATTGATACATTTTGGATTTCAATACAAAAGAAATATCCCAGATTAGCTAAAAAGGCTTTATCAGTTTTATTCCAATTTTCTAATTCTTATTTATGTGAATTAGGCTCCTCAACCTTAAATAACATCAGAAATAAGAAATGAGAAAGACTATGATGAACTGATGAAGAAATGAGGGTCTGCTTATCACACATTCAACCAAACAGAGAAGAAATCGTTAAAAAACACCTGGTAAAGGTTTCACTAAATAAGCTGCACAAATAGTTGAATAGAAACATTGAAATAAATTAATTTTATATTTGTGTGTGTGTTTTTAAATCTGTTGTTTTATTTCATAGCATTTAAATGTATACTCTTTAAAAAAATTTGCTAAGTATGCTATGATATTTTCATTTGCTCCTAGGTGGGCTGTTGCTTAAAAAAGGTTGAGAAACGCTGTTCTAAGGGCTGCTAAGAGGGTGAACAATATTGGAAAGTATTTAGCAACAACAGAGATGTAAAGAAAAGCCAATATGCTTGAAATGTAAAATGTACAGTGAATGTATAATTCTAGCCACAATGTACAATTACAAAACATGGGAACTAACAAAATCGCATGAAAACACACTCAAATAATTCATGAATATTAATAAAAAGAACAATAAATGTGTGTATTAGAGAAGAGACTAAGATAAAAGATATCACTGAAGGTGGTCAGGACGCATTAGAAGAAAAGATCACAGATGAAGCTATAGGTTGCTTGTTTGGAGTTCATTGGGTAATAAACATAGGAAGAAAAAAGTAGATAAAAGATGGAGATAGGAAATATAGAGAATAACACAGCCACAGATATCATAGGAGGATTGGGAAAGGCTTCTATCATGCAGTTGATGAGCACTATCTGCTGCTGATGATATATACATACATATACATGTGTGTTTGTCAACAGAGAAAAAACAATTACTGTAATCACTTTGTGACAGGATCTTTTAAATGGTTAATAACAGTAAGCAAAGGCTATATAAATTGAAGCAATTTAAATTGTTATATAAACAACTATATAAAATAATAAAAACTGAACTGAAAATTTATTTTCTTGAAATTATTTTTTAGAAAATCTGTTTTTAATTTGATAACAATAACTGTTTGATATAATTATCATAAATGGTTTCTTATATATATATATATATATATATATATATATATAAATAAACATACACACACACATATATATATATATATATATATATATATATATATATATATATATATATATATATATATATATATTTCTAAACAAATCACTTAAAATGTTATTTTTGTGGATAGCCACATCCAAGTAGATGGCCTGTCTATTTTACACAGTATATTTGTTTTTGTTTACTGCCCTGAATACTTAAAAAATCTTGATCATTTTCTTTAATAAGAAATAATTATTTCTCAAATATTCAGACTGGCAGATGAAAACAGACTCACTTTTAAAATAGATGACACATCTACTCAGATATGGGTATCCATAACATTTAAGTGATATTTTTTATACACATAATAATACTTATCAAAGTAATGGTGTTATATGTCATATTATATTTCCTTTTACATGAAGATAAATTGTATAATTATGTAATAAGGAAATTTATCGAGTATAAAATATAAGAATATCTGTAAATTCTCTGATAGCAATGATTCATGCTTCTATTTGATCAAAAAACCTACTAATATACTACTAATAATAACTTACTAAATATTATTAGACTTGTTAATATTATTATTTTTGTTGTTTTTTATCTCTCAATGTTCTTTTTCTATATATTATAAACAGAATACCATGCCAATCTTTCCTTGCTATATACATATAATATATTGCACATATAGTACTGGTGTTAATAAAACTGCCCAATATAATACAACAGAGCTATTAAGTATATATATTAATAAATTATCCCTCACCTATAACACTGGATAATATATATATATATATATATATATATATATATATATATATATATATATATATATATATATGTATGTATATATATATATATATGTATAATTATATACTATTATATATTAATTTATATATATATATATATATATATATATATATATAATTATATACTATTATATATTAATTTATTATATATATATATATTTATATATATAATTATATACTATTACATATTAATTTATTATATATATATATATATTTATATATATAATTATATACTATTACATATTAATTTATTATATATATATATTTATATATATAATTATATACTATTACATATTAATTTATTATATATATATATATATATATTTATATATATATATAATTATATACTATTATATATTAATTTATTTCATATATATATATATTTATATATATATATAATTATATACTATTATATATTAATTTATTTCATATATATATATATATATATATATATATATATATATATATAATAATAATGGATACTCCCGTCAGTTTCCACGTATGAGGATCTGACAGCTTAGCTGATTCAGTTATGAAATTTTGTGCGATAATCTTAAGTGGAATTTAAGACCGGCTAGTGATTTACAAAGGAGGCCACATATGGAGCAAGGGTGAGGATTAATTATACATTATTATTATTATTATATTATATTATTATAATTATATATATATATATATATATATATATATATATATATATATATATATATATATATATATATATATATATAATTATATTATTATAGGATAATATGTATATTTATTAATATAAAAACAACATATATATATATTGTTTTTTTTTCATGTACACATATATTTATTTAATGGTGCTGATGTTATAAATATGTCATATTATATTTCCTTTTGTATCAATATAAAGTGTATAATTATGTAATAAAGAATTTTTTCAAGTGTAAAATATATTAATAAAGAATCTGTAAATTTTCTGAGAGTAACTATAAAAGAAAAATGTTCCTACCATTGCAAGGAGGCTTCAAAGAGGAGAGATAAAGTTTTTTTAGTTCTTCTTCAGACCCAAAAAATTCTTTCTCAAACTCGGAAAGCATGATGATGTTGTAAAAGTATTTGGATTCTCAGTTCAGTTATTATAGGAAAGCCAGGCCATGTGAGCCATGATGTGAAACTGGTCAGTCAGACTGATAGCTACAGCTGTAAGTAAGCAATGAAATAAAAACACACACAAAATACCATCTTCACTACCACTACCTCCCACTTTTTCTAGTTACCAATAACACTTATACATTCTGATTACTAGAGTTGTTTTTGCTGTTGGTTTGACCGGATGTGGTACCAATGTTGACAAACGAAGAGAAGAGGGACCAGTGGAGACAAAAAAAGAGAAAGAGGCAGGAACTAGAGAGAGGGCAGAAGAAACAGATTAAGGAAAAGAGAGAGAGAGAGAAAGCAGTAGGTGAGGAAAGAAAAGTGAGTGAGAAACACTGCCAAAACGAGGAAGTACTTATTACAGGCCAAACTCAGCACAACTTTCAGATTGTTTGCATCAAACAGACTAAGTTTCTTAATTTTGATAGAGAGTGGAAGTCAAACCAAAAATAAATTAAGTTAATTAAGAAAACAGAACAAAATATAAAAATAGACCCCACCCTGAGAATACAATACTAATTTAATGATAAGTTCATGTGGAAGATATTTTAGTCTAAAAAAAAAAAATGTTTTTTTTTCCACTATTGTCTTAATTTCTTTTATTGATTTTATATTCCCAGAAAGAAGGAGTGTAGGTTGTAAGAGTTTCTAAAATCAGGTTTAAAAAGAAAAGACACCATTTCGTTATTGTTAATGAAGTAGAAATCATATGTGTTTGCTTTCATGCTGTCATGGTTGATAGAATAACATAGAGTGGCTTAATAAAAAAAAAAAAAATAGGGGCAGGGAGAAAAAAAATTCAAAATGGATCTTCATTTAAGTTGTATCCTTATTTACTAAGTATAGCTTAGTCTGGCACAAGGTCATGAGCTTCTTACAGTAACAAGTGTTCCCAAGTGGTCACTCATCTAAATACCGATTAAGGATTTTAAAAAAATCATTTCACCCCAAGCAAAGTAATAAAGCCACTTAGGAACAAGAGGTTACTGAGAATATGAGAAAAAAACAAGAAAACACTATCAAGGAGGGAGAACAATAAAAGAACAGGAATTAAAAATGACAGAAGATAATGATTGACATTGCAAAGTTGACAAGAAGCTGGAAGAGAGTTCACAAGCGAGAATTGTGATAGAAGGAACTGTTAACATAGAACTTACAGTTACATCTAGCCATTTCAACCGTAATGAGACCTTACTGCCAATCTAGTACTACATAGGGTTAAGTTTGGTGATTAGATAAGCTAGCTTATCAAACTATTACTTTAATTACTATAAATAAAATAAAACACTGATACGGTAAAGTTTGGTGATTAGATAAAAAAAATTATTTATTTTAAGTTAAAGATTATTAAACTGTAATGAATAATTATTGATTGATTTGTTTTCTATGGCTTATGAACGCTTTGTAGGTTATTTAAAGCCAGAAAATATTTTATTTTAATCTTTTTTTAGAGATAACAATGGTTTGATGATACATAGCTGGAGGGAGAAGAGATGGATTTATACTTTTCCCCAGGGTATTTGGGCATAAGTGAATATAACGAACCCAATGGGAATTGGAACTCATCTTTCCAATTAACAATTCCAAGCCATTATCCACTGCACCACCTGTACATCCAAGTTTACAGCACCTGATATTCCCAAGTGGTCACTCATCTAGGTACTGACCATTGCTTAACTTTGGTGATCATATGGGAACCAGTGTTATGTGGCAGTAAGCAATGAATAATTAATAACATTTCACTAAATTAAATATTGTTTTTATTTTAAGATATATTAAATTATTATTTGTTTCATTAAAAATATTTCCTATTTTGAATGAAAATATTACGTATTTTCTCTATGACTTTTTCCTGGCCAAAAGCCAAAGTTATGATTTTTCTTCCTATACATTTTTCCTCTTCAAGCAAATTGTTCTTATAATTTTTCTTCAATGAATTTTTGCTGTAACCAAATAAAGAAAGTAATTACTTTGATTGTTTCATTGTAGGCAGACAACATTAAATGTCATACAGAAAAACCTATTTGATATTTTCGCTAATAATAAAATGACCCAGTCATGTAATCAATTTCCTCTCTTATCATTTATTGTAAATAAAATGTATGTATGTATTTATTACTGTTTGTATTTTACATTTTCAAATGTGTGTTCTCCAAAAAGTTTTAAAAAAAATTTATGTTCCGAATATAAATTAAGGTAATTATGAAGGTTCATAGCTGAAGATTTTTTGTCAATACAGAAAATAAAATTAAAAGAAAAACCTATTAGCCTAATTTTGGGGGCCTTTTAAACAAGTATTAGAAATGGGGTTGCTAGAGTTCAAGGTAATCAATTAAATTTGATATTTTTCTGGGGGTATAGAAATAATTATAGGTTGGTGGAGGGTTGCTCCATACTGTAGTTGTGTATAAAATATGGTAGGTCCCATTTGAGTCCTGAAGGGCATTATATCATGGCAGTAAAATCATAACAAGTGGTTCACAAAAATTAACCAAAACTAGAATTTCAGAATAACTTCAAGAAAGTTAAATTTTTAAAATCTAATGTAAGCACGGGTTTCTTAAAAATATTTATAAAAAAGATGTTAAAATGAATCTCTATATTATGAAAAGGGATTAAAATAAATGCATGTATTTTTAACGGTTGATATTACAGAATTTGTTACAGAGAGAAAACTTTGATTTTTTAAAACACTGGAAGCAATTTGGCATAGAAATTGCAGCAAGCATGGATTTTCATATCCACAAAAAAACTGTGTGTCAAAAGGGCAGGTTTTTCAATGACACCGTTTTTATTTTAAATACTCCTCAGCAATGTTTATTGTTTTAAAATTAGAATTGTAATAAAACCTAAACATATGAAAGTGAATTCATGCATTTTCTTTCTTAATTGACAACAAAAATTATAAACACTATTTATTTATTAGATTGTTTATTGGAATACTTGGAAAAACATTAGCTAATTGCTAACTGATTCAATCTTTATAAAATAGTAAATAATAAGGATTTCCTTATAGTTGGTTCACATATTTTAAAAATTTAGTAAATGTTTATTATAAATTTCTGAATAAATAATTGTTTTCACATTTATTTCTTTGTAAATTGATGAATGATAAATATTGCACTGCATTAGTTTTAACTGTATTAGTTTTTAGAATGTTGTAAATATAAAGTTATTGTAAATAAACAATCTAATAAAAATAATGTTTAACATTTTTATTGTAAATTCTCAAGAACAAAAAAAAATAATGTATAAATTCACTTTTCTCATATGTTTAGGTTTTATTACAATTCTAATCATTACTTTTTAAAACAATAAACAGAAAGACAAAATTTATTAAGAGCTATAAAGGATAAGAAATTGTGGAAAGCCATGATTGCCAACATCCTAGACACATAGAAGAAAAATAAAGAAGTACATCTACGTATTTGTAAAAGATAAAAAAGAAAGATTTACAACAACTCTCAACTGAGGTAATTTTTTTAATTCAAATAAATAATATAAAATCTTATGGAAAAAGATTTTTACAATCTGTCAAGTGTTAAGAAACATATAAAATATATATTGTCTTATTGTTATTATTTAATCAATTAATAATGACATTTTTTCCATCTATTTTCTCACCGTTTTTACAAAGAAATGATTAAGATTAAACAAGTCCTACATGTGGCATTA
>OZ038496.1:21004684-21009684 GCA_964036315.1 Acanthosepion esculentum | reverse complement strand
ACTGAAGACAGAAGATGGTGACTGGTGTTGCATTTAAATTTTTGAAGATTGTAGGTGACTGGGAAACAAGAATTTGGAAAGAGTTCCACAGATAAGAAGTGTGAGAAAAGAAACTATTAGAATACAACATACAGTTGCATCTAGCTAGTTCAACAATAAAACAGTGAGATCTAGTTGCCACTCCATTAGCACACTTAAATTCATGCAGTTGAGGCACCAAGGAGGGAAATACATCAGAAGAATTCCTATGAAAATATTTATAGAAAAATCAGAGGAAAGCCATGTTATGTTGATGAAAAAGTGACTGAAGATGTCAGGTCAGGATAAACCTTTTCTACAGTTTTATGCAATTTGTCAGCATTCTGTGAATCCATTTTGCAATAGTGATTCTGCTGTCAATAGTAATGAAAGCATCAACTGGTTTAGCCATATCCTAATTCACAGCAACAGCAGGCCTGCCACTGTTAGGCCTGTCAGTAAGGTTATTTTATTCTTTCTCTCTTTCGAGAGTTTCCATTAATTCTAATGACACACCTTAATTTGCAAAATTGTGTACCCCTACTACTGTTAATTTTGATATTAGTCAATAATAACTACCTAGTTGATAAGACTTGATGATGACAAATGTTTACTTAAAACTTAATGGGAATTCATACTGAAAAGTATTATATCTATGATTAACAAGACAATAACTAATTTGAGGAGACAGAAGATCTTTACTAGCAAAAAGTTAATACACACTTTAAAATTAATCAAATGAGGGTTTTGGGAGATCAGATAAAAAGTTTCATTTAAATTTTATCAACTTGTAATGAATAAATTAATAAACAGTTTTGATTATTTGTGTTTTGATGCACTTGTTTTGGTACAAAAACATTAAGAAACATGAATGGGTTAGACTTAAAAAAAATTTATTTTGTACTTGGACTAACTTATTCCTTAAAATGAACAAATTGCTCAAAGAAGACACACCAAAGAAAGTGTCTGACAGATGAGAGAGAGAGAGAGAAAAAAAAGATTCAGTTGTTGTATCCAGTCTTCATCAATACAATACCAGAATGAAGAAAAGGTCAGCGGTTGAAGACATTAACTAAAATCTGACCTTTCTTAATCATCTCCCCAATTGAGCTAAGGAGGAGCCCTTCCCTTCCACAGAAGGTCAAACCAGAATTTGCATGAAATGCAAAATTATTGTTTTGTCCTCCACTCCTGTCAACTGCTTTTTACTCAGCCTTCACAGAGTGCCTTCAGATGGGTCTCCAATAGGCCATTAGGTTCTTGCAAAACTGAAAGGTGTGGTTTATTATTTGAGAAGAGGGAAATAAAAAAATAAAAAAGTAATGATAAAAAATAAGTCTTTTCAGGATTTATCTGAAGGCAGGGGTTGGGTGGGGTTAATGGCCCAGAACCACTTAAGTGAAGAATGAACTTCATTTTGGATCATTGCTTCATTAGCTTCTTGAAATCATAGGTTTATTTAAGAGCATGGTAGACTTTTACATGTATTTCAAGATCTTTAAGAACATATTTGAAAAACAAAGAACAGTGAAATGAAATATTTGTTATATAAAACCAGTCTATTTTTAATGATAAGAAAATATATACTGACGGCTCTACTGTAAAATAGGGTTATTTATATTATTTACGAACAGACTGTTTGTTATATTCCCTGCTAAGGGAATGAATACTTAACATCAGGTGGATAATAGAAGAAAGGTTTATTGTACACAACCAGTACAATATGAAATATGGTACAGTTATACACACAGATCAATCTAGTAGTGAGTGTCACTAATTGGAAGGTCAGATGTGCTTGCGTCTTCTCGCTCTCACTCTTCCTCCAGTCTCTCATAGACAGTTGACTTTATAGGTACTTACTACCTATAGTGTAATCATTCATGGGGGTGACTGGGTATTCCATTACATCACTATTATCCTCATATTTGTTGTTATTATCACACAGTTTCAGCTATCGGGCCTTCTGGCCTTCATCAGGCATGTGTCAATCCAGGTAATATATCATCTCGCTCTTATTTAGTACTGCTAAATTATTGTTCATTCTGTATCTACTAAGTCTAAGCCTGTACTACCCAGCCCAGGGATTGAACTCACATTTACTATGTCACCAAATTCATGAATCAATGCTTTTAATCTTCTAGTCTATTTAAAAAAAAGGGTCAGCAAGTTGCTTTTATAGACTGTTACAAAGACAGATGTGAACTCAATCAAAACTTGGCACAATGTTCTATAGTTGTAGCCTTGGGCTATCTACGATGAACTTAATAAATATTAATAAGGAAAACGGTTATAGTTATAAACCTCTTGAGAAAAAATGATTTGAAATTATGAAAAATAAATTGTCCTTCTTACATGTCATTAATTATGAAAAACTGCACAGACCAAATTCTGCTAATAGCAACCAATTTGTTTGTGTTTTTTAAAAATAAAAACCTAAATTTAAAATGTTAATTCTGTTTTCTTTATTTGGGTCTATCAGGGAATTCAGTGGCAATGACAATATAATAGTGTATTTAATAATTTTAAATCTATATCATATGATGAAAAAATGTTTCTTTTATAAATTCTAACACATAAAATACTTGAACTATATTGACAGAAGATTTATTTAAGTCAGTAAATTGTCACATATTTTCAAATATAGATGTTAAATAATCTTGGTAAAGCCTCTGACTCTGTTTTTCAGAGATATTATTTTATAGAAATCCCAAATTTGCTATGATACAGAAGTAATGTTGCTCTATCAGAAACAAGATACAGAAGTATATCAGTAAGTATATTTACCTGGCCTCCCTACAAAGGCTGGATGTGACACAAGGTTGTTTTAATGTGGGAAGCACCATATGCATACTTATGCATATGGACCAAGGACAAAAATTTGTTTTTTCCTCACCCCCCACAACCACTGTCATGCTGACATTGGTATTACACTGACTCAACATATTTAGTGCAATGAGGAAGGTGCTGCTGCAGGGTTGGAATCTTTAGGGGTAAGCAACTTCTCCCATCTAAAATGAGGAGAAACATAGCTCTACTAACAGCACAGGGGAGATAACTACACCTCAGTAAACCGTCATTGGCAATGGTTAACTCCTGTACAAGGTATATCAGTAAATTAATGTTGGAAAACGTATTTGACACAACAAAGTTCAAAGTTCACCCACATATATATAAGTTCAGATAAAGTTTATGTTGTTGTAAACTTTCTGTTTTGTATTTATTTTTAATAATTCATATTATATCGTGATACATAAACTATACAAATTGATACATTAGATAGACTTATTGCAGATATTGGATTTTTTTTCTTTTTCAAATGATTCGTTGAAAAAAAACTTTTCTTGAGAACAACATTTCCTTCATTTTCTTTTAGTGGATTTCCCTGATATTCTGATTGCTGGAAAACAAAGTAAAAAAAAAAAAGAAATAGCAAAAAAGATTTGCTTTAATTTTATATCTTTAGTTACTGAAAATTGTTTTTTGTCATTTTTTTCAATTTTTTTTTTCCAAATGATCAACTGAAAAATGAGTCAGTTTTTAATTGCTTCTGGCAAATTTCATTTTGAAGCTGATAAAAAAGAAGAAGTGTTAGAAAAGTTGATTATATTTTAAAATGGAATCTTTTGGAATAGAGAAACATATGAAAAACAGTAAGAAGGTGGAGTAGTGATCTGTTTTATGGTTGATATTTCAGTAGAGGACCACATGCGATATATATATATATATATATATATATATATATATATATATAGAGAGAGAGAGAGAGAGAGAGCGAAATATATTTTAATATATATAACTATATTTCTCTCTATAGTTATATATATTAAAATATATATATTTTAATATATATAACTATATTTCTCTCTCTCTCTCTCTCTCTATATATATATATATATATATGATATGATAAAGAACAGATAGGAAATGTTCTTTATACTATCATTCTGTTGTATTCCGATATGTGTGTGTGTGTGTGTGTGTGTGTGCATGTATATAGCTGTATCATCAATTTTCTGGCAATTGATGGCCTAATACTTCTTTTAATTTAGACAAAATTACAAGCAAGCAAGCATTTGAATTTTGTGTGATTGCTAGATTGATTCAATGAGTGAACACAGGTGGCACAGTGTGTGATGTATGGTCACTTAATTGTTTACACAGTTGATGATGCTGTAGAGATATGAGAGATGCATAATTAGTTGGTTTAGAGGTTTATGATTGAATCATTATTATATGACTTCTGTTGTTCTATCAAAATCAATAATCTGGTATAGTTCTGGAAACAATAGTATTGTAAAATCAGTGATGTACTATAACAGCTATAATAATTACTCATCAAAACTGATTATATTTCTTCTTGCTGTGTACCAGATTCCTTTCTACTTATATTCAGTTAAAAGCAATGACAGAAAAAAATGGAGGTATTTCCCCTATTTCTTTATGTCTTTGTTCTAGTCTTTCTACACTTATTCTTTTTCTCTCCTCCCACTCCTTCTGTACATTTCTTGTTCTTTCTATCTCTCCCATTCCTTCCCTACACTTCTTGTCCTTTCTCTCCCCCCACTCCTTCCTTACACTTTTTGTCCTTTCTATCTTCCTTGTTCTAAATCCCTTCTATCCCTCTTTCTACAGGGTGATTGAAAAGTAATGCCCTATTTTATGTATGATGGACTCTCCCATCTTGTAAAAATTATAGCAATACATAAAATAGGGAGTTACCTTTCAATCATCCTGTATATTTTAGCTATCCTTTCCCTCTCTTAGTTTTTGGTCATTCTCACTTTTTTTCTCAATAGAAACATTGTTCACTTCCTCTACTCCATAATCTTCCTCCCTAATATGTCTTCCACTCTTTTCCTAAATCAAATTTTCTAATTAACAAACACAGACACATGTTAGTAGGTTTAGCTATGCTATAACAGAGTAGTGGAATTTTGATTGCATGTGTTGATTTAAAAAGGAGACTTATTAAAAAAAGAAAA
>OZ038496.1:20984684-21002184 GCA_964036315.1 Acanthosepion esculentum | reverse complement strand
AAGAAAAATATACTATCAAGGAGAAAGGACAGTAAAAGAAATGGAATTATGAAAACAGAAGATAATGAGTGACATTACATTTAAATTTTTGAAGATTAAAGTTAACAGGAAAGCAAGAAACCAGAAGAAAAGACCACACACAAGAAGTGTGAAAGAAGAAACATATATCTATATATATATATATATGAGAGAGAGAAAGAAAAAGAGAGAGAGTGAGTGATACAAGGAACATCAGGTAATTGTGAATACACCTTTAGTAGGCCATCGATGGAAAATTAATTAATGTAATGTAACATGGCATATGCCAAATTCTAACATTTTCATTTCTCTTTTAGATGTAGTGACAGGAATTAACATAGCAACTTCCAATTTGTCATAGCAAATGAAAAGGTACACCATGCTCTAGGCATGAGCTACCAACCACAGTGATTCAGTGATAGCAAGTTTCTTGAAAGTGGCCAGGTGGCTCCTAGTGGACCCCACACCAAGTTTATGTAGTCTGTGATGGAATTACGAGTGATGTCTAAGTTATGTCCCTCCACTTATTCCTGCAGGAACTCAGGATCAATACCATCATCTAAGTTAAGGTGGTGGTCATGTTGAAGCCCTAGGTGGAGTAGGTGGCCATGTGGTGCAGAAGTGGCTGGATGAGAATTTCATAATCATGTCACCCGCAACATGTGGTCTCCAAGATCTCCTGATTTGAATCAGCTGCATTACTTCATCTTGGGTATGGGTGTGATTCCCAACATAAATGAAAAAACATCTTGATCCAGGCATGTACTTGCTTCCAAGGCTTGCCATGAGGTTTTATTGAATAAACTTTTTATTTTTCACTCAGTTGAACCTGTCTATAAAGGCTATATTTTTTTAATATACTGATTTTATCTGTTGAATATCTTTGCTTTTCTTTATAATTCTTTAATTACTTATTGACCTTTACACACATACACTCACATGTACACAGGGGACAAGTATCCACACCTGTAGAAAATGTTTGATACTAAATCCCATCTGGAATTGATTTTTTTATGGGGTATCAACCCTTTGTGGGTTATTTAAAGCTAAAGTATATTTTGTTTTGTGAGACTAATTCTTTTTGTTTTTTTGGCAAGTGAAAATTGCATTGACAATTTTTTGAGAATATAAATGATTTTTTCAAACTCAAGTCCTATTATTTAACCCATAGCTGGGGCAGGAGATGGATTCATACCTTTCCCAAAGGTATTTGCACATAAGTAAATATACTCCATGTAGGAAAATACTTTTTTACTGTAATAATATTTTCTTAACACAGTTGTATCCCAAGTTCCGTATGCATTTGAACTTTAATATTCTTTCTTTGTATATTTTAAATTCATTTTCATTTATTTATTGTATTACTAATAAAAACTAGATTTTTTTTGATAATGGATAATAGATTATATATATGTAATCAAGTATTTGGGCAGCAATCTCTCTTTTATACAGGTTTCATTGAAAATGACAATGATTTCGGTTTTGTCTGTCCAAGAGAACTGTTCAAATGATCTGTGGATCTGAGTTCATTATCAATAAAAAAAAATCTGCATAAGGTGACCTATAGATAAGACAAGACCTAAAATCTAGGTAATTTTTTGTGATTTTATCTGATACCCATAGTAAATTGACTGGGACACATATGACAAAATGGTAAATAATGATGTTCATGATGAGCTCTTTGCATCAGGTGGTGATAATTATACTAATTTTGTAGGGTCTTAATTATGTATGTGGGTTTCTTATGTTTTTATTCTGTAATAAAAAATAAAATTTTATGGCATCTTAAATGTTTTTTGCTTAACACCGTACAAAAAAAATACTGTATAATGTATGTTATTGAAAAATCAAATGTGCATGTTATTCTAAATGTTGTTATTTAATGCTACAACAATAATGAATTTTAATTAGAAATATAGATTGTATGTTAACCTAAATATTGTTATTTAACACTACTATTAGAAATAATGATTGGCGTGAATGCACACATAGCTCTACAAATCAAGAACATTTTGTTTATGTTACTTGTTACTTGTGTTTGTTGCTCAGTGGAACTTTTGCAAATTGTTATGTAACTGTCTCTTGAATATTGTATTTTAATATGAAATCAAGAAGTAAAAGCAGTTTTATTACATTTATAACTGTAGTACATCATTATAATGTGTATTATTTCAACTAGAAATATTTACATCGATAGTTACCATACCAAGTCAGTTGTTAGCTTACCACAATCCATGGCACAAGCGTACTAGCCTATTTATCAGTGCTGAAACACCAGAGGATTTAAGGTTAGCTTTTTGTAAATGTTGTATTAGACAACATATTATTTTGGAGGGTAATTTTTAAGATTTAATGGCCACTTTATATGTGGAAATATATGGAACATATTTAGATAATTAAAAAAATGATCTTTGAAAATAAAGTAATTTCTAGTCACACTGATAAACCAGTGTCGGGGTAAGTAAATGGCTAGTTGCTCATTTCCAAACAATGCCCATATGTTTGGGTGGCTAGCTAATCCTTATTGCAGATGTATTCTCAGGCACATTTGTATTTTTTCACCATCCATAGACCAAACTGTAACTCATACTGTAACTATGCTGAGCAGATTTTAGTTACAATTTCTGGAAGCGAGCAAATAATCTGGCATGATTACCAGATTAAGCAAGGCCAGTATGCTGAAAAAACTTGTGACTTCTTGCTAGCACAACTGCAACAGATTGTGAGCAGTTCCATTTACCAAATTTTATTTACAAGGAATATATCAACCTATTGTATGATTTTTAGGAATTTTTTAATGGTGCTGCATGAAGAGTTCTTTTTGTCAGGCCAATATAATCAAGAAGTAATCTTGAAGTAATCAACCATGACCAGATTTGTACTGGCATCTCATGTTTAAAACACTAAAATTCTAACCAATTGGCCACCTGATCACTTTCTGAGTAATTTTTAATGAACTAAATGTATTAAAATTAACAGACTCCCACTTCCCATCATAAAATATCTTGTCTTCTTTGTTGTGTTTTGTTTCTCTCACACTGTTGTCTTGTAGAAAAAGCTTAGCCTAATCAATACATTTATTCTTCCAGTTACTTCAACTTTACATTTTAGCTGCCAGCAAACATCATATTTATAGCTAAAGTTCTTATGACATTTAGTCAATAATATTTACTTGGTTGGCCTTAGTTCCCATTAGAACCACCAACCCCAACCTTATTCCTCCAAGAAACGACCACGGAAAATAGATTCATAGAAAATGAGGGACCATTTGTAGAAAATCCATCAAGCACAAACAGAAACGAAAAGCCAAAAGATCAGAAATTTAAAGGATTATCCAAGATTTTATTTTGTCAATGTCAATATAATTGATTTTGGATCTGGTCTGTGAGGGAAAAGGTTGTCGTTCTTCTTTATGCTACTGAATATTAACAGTTCTTCTAAGAGCATTTCTATAAAATCTCAGGAAAGTCTTTGACCCTTTAGCAACTAAAGCTTTCAAAATCTGATGTGATTATTCTTATTTTAATCTGAAAATCATTTCACTTCATTTTCTTGATTGTAAAATAAATTTCACAACTTGAAGGAGTAGTGTTACTGTAAAATAAGCTGTTACACAGAAATTTATATTTTTGTCTATTGACTGATTGATCTGCTTTTTACGGTTTATCAACCTTTTGCAGGTTATTTAAAACAGGAAAATATACTTAGATTGTAAGAATTTTTGGAGGATAAGAATGATTTTCTGATACAAGTTTTACTAATTAACCCATAGGGAGAAGAGAAGAGGTGGATTCATGTGTTTCCCAAGAGCATCTACACATAAGTGAATATAATGAATCTGACTGGAACTGAAACTCAGCTCTTTGATTTCCAGTTCTGTGCCATTATTCATTACACCACCCACACATCTAAACTTACAGCACCTGGCATAACCTATCTAGGTAGTGACCAAGCTCGACGTTGCTTAACTTCGGTAATTCTTACTGTCATCTAATATTATAATCATGGGGGAGGATCAAAATTATTTTCAATATTTGACAAAGAGAGGCTCTGCATAAAAGCGGGGTTAGAAATTCATTAAACGGTTAAAATATGGAATTTAAGTAAAGAAAATTAAGAAAAAAAAACATTAAGTTTATCAAAAAATGGAATGTGGTAATTCTGGAAAAAAATGAAAAAGAAAAATAGAGCACTATTTTTTAAACAATGCTGTCAGGAAAGTAAAAACTTGAACCGATGATAAGAATTATATGGGGGGAAAAAGGGCAGAATTAATAAACAGCTTGGGAGGGGTGCAGAAAATTTACTAAAGTACATATACGTCTCTCTCCCACTTCTATTAGGCACTGAGGAGTAAAAAAGAGACTTGATAACATTGTAATTAATAACTGCAAAATTGATTAATTAAAGAACAAATAAGAAAGTGTTTGCAATTTTAAATGTTTTGTTTTATTGCAGCTTCATCGGATTTTTTTTAAAGTAACAAAATATTACACAATATATTACTTCATTTCCCACAGAATCTTTTGGTGAAGCTGGAAAAAGTGATACATATACACGTCAAATTTACAAACATTTTTCTAATTGTTCCTCATTTAACTATTCTGTCAAATTTAATCTATATTTTTTCAATTCAATTGCAAAAATGTAAGTGAATTCAAAAATTTTAATTTATTAATGAAATCTAAATAGAATATAAAAATGGTTAGAGAAAACATTTATTTTCAGTTCCATGCTTTTGAAATTTAAATTAAATCTTATGACATCACTCTTATGTTTACACTCCAAAGACACGCACAGCTATATTCTAACTAAAATTTCTCTAAAAATATCTCTCACTTATCATCTACCCCTTACAAATTATGTTATTCAAATAGAAAGTTAAAAACAGTCTTTAGTTCAGGGAAAAACCCAAATTTCTTTCAATATGGAATCGAAAATTTGCCTTCCTGTTGAGTAGCAATTATTGAAAAATGAAGGTCATTACATTTTTGACAAATACTATTTAAATAAATTTAGCTTACATTTATTTTTTATATCCTTCTGGTAAAATGTAATTAATTTTTGAACATCCTAATATTTAAATAAATTGAACGTACATTTATTTTTATATCCTTTCTGGTAAAATGTAATTAATTTCCAAACACTTATATATATATATATGCATATATATTATCTTATCTATCAACTTGAGAAAACATTACGTGTGTGTGTGTGTGTTAATTAATCATTTTGCTTATATATATATATATATATTTATATATTTACTAAGGAAACTTTTTAGTTGGACAAGAGGGCAGATAGATAAGTGCTGAATAAGATTGTAAGATAGAGAAGCCTCAATACTTGTGCAAAAAGGTTACCTAAGGAAATCAATAGATTCTAAGCTAGAATGTTGTCTTGATGTATCAAGCTAACAATGTAATCCTCAGGCTTTGCAACTTGGCACAACTGATAAAACAACAGACAGATTGAAGGAGAAGTGATTGCTGATATAGTAAAGATAGAGGTTTTAAATGAAGATCATTTGACAATAGGCTTTACTCTATTTTGTTGATCTATCACAGAGCCTGGTTTATTACAAGATGAAGACATTTAGTACAAACCTGGATTAGAAAATAGCTTTTAAGCAGGAGGGAAAAAAGAAAGAAAAAAAAAACAACAAACTCTCCACGAAAGGAAACATAATAGAATTAAAATTATTCTTAAAATACAGGAGATACAAATATACTGTAAAATGCCTGAAGTCTAGGGTTAGCCTGTATCTTTCTTGAACACTTTATCTTCACTTCTTACCCTTTCTTATGCTCATACAACACCACACAGTAACCCTCTTCCTTGACTGCCTCTTGGGCTTTGTATTCGTGGGATGTTAGTATAAAAAGAAGATCTTATCCTTATACAATAAGCTTAAATAATCTGAATCTGGAAAGTCACAATTTTTCCAAATATGCCATCTTGTATATGTCACCTTGATTGTTCTTACATCATCACCAGATGATGCATATATTGACTATTAAAGAAGGTTGCTGGATTGCTAAAAGTTATTTAAATAAACAAGTTAAATCATATATGACTGTTGAGGGTGTTAAAATAGTTTTGCAGAATGAGATCAACTGTGCAAACAATTTCTTCATTTTGAATTATTGTTTGTTACAAGATTCTTTGTCCTTTTGCATCTAAACTTTAAAACCTAATCAATGCAAAAGACTAATGAAGGGAATAAAACTTCTGAAACATGTACCAACATCCAATAAAAAATATACTATACAGTTTGTTTTTTTCTGAAAAATGTAAGTCTTTGATTTTCTTGTCATTATTATGAATTTCTGACATCAAAGTTTTTCATCTTAATTCTGTGGAGAACCGTGACCATCTATGTCTTACAAAGACATGGCATTCAAAATAAGATTGATATCTGAATTAAATACTTTTAACAAATTCTGACTGAAATTCATGATATTAAAATAATAATCTAAATCACTTTTCTGGCTTAAGATCTTCAAAGAACAATAGCTCCCAATTTCTGGGATAATAGAAATTAATTTATTTTATTTTATTCACAAAAGCCAAATTCTTTGTTCCCATTTTTTATTTATTTTCTTGCTCATTAGAAAAAAAACTCCTTTTATTGTCATTACCTATTACCATTTATCTGACTGGAACCAGAAGCACTAACATCATCTCTTATTGCTACAGACATCAACTAATCAATTTTTATCAACACACTCATCATCCTCCTATTATCATTTGTAGGGCTATTATCATCTCTGAAATGTCTTATCTAGAATCTAAGTTTCTTCTCTAATCAATCCATCTCTTGCGATTAGCTTTAAGAATTCCAGGCTGTTACCCAGAGTTCACAGAGGTTTATTACTTAGGATGAATGCCTTTTAGAAAGGGGATATCAACCCAACTGTTAAACACACCAAGAAAATGGTCAGATTTCATACAATCATTAGTGCTACCTACTTAGACTGTCAGAAATCTCTAGGGCTCATGGGAGGCAAAATGGACAGTTTTTTTTTCTACCACCACTAACAAGGTAATATTCAGGCTGGAAGTAAGGTTTGAATTTTTATGTTACAGTGTTAAAAATTATCCTGAAGAACATGACACAAGATTTTTATTAATAGACAAAGAGGTGAATTTGGTTGCTATTTTGCTCACTTTCATTTTTTGACTAATGTTCAACGAATACAAGGTTCAAGAGCCACTCAAGATAGAGGGCTACTGTGTGGAGTTGTATTAGCATAAAAAAGGACAAGCATTAGGAGTACAGAGTTGAAGAAATCTTTAGAAGGAACTGGAAACCAAATCCTAAATAGGAAACAAGGTATAAACCTCTTTTGCTGTTCAAAAGACTGGTAATGATTGCAAACCGAATGACAGGTGAACTTATCTACTCCTATTAAAATTTTTTCTTACTTTTATAGATGTAAGATATATATTTTGTACTTGTAAAATCTGTGATATTACTGATATAGATATCAATTTCAGAACTAATTTTAGAAGTAAACTATATTTACATTATTTATATGTGGATTATTGTCCTCATCTTTGTTGTTATTATTAGAACATTTTGGTCATTGTCTCCTCTGGCTTTTATCAGTTGTATGTTGTTCTAGGTAACCTTCAGGTAATTTCAAACTGAATCCTTTATTTACTATACAGAGGTAGATTGTACTCATTTCACTGACCATGCCTAAGGATATCTTGTGCAGTTTTCATTTTTAGTATTACACATTTATTGCTTACTTTTTTAAAGAATGCTCAAAACATTGTGATAATTGCAATAAAAAAATGAGGATGATAGTCTGCATGTAATTAATGTAAATAATGATAATTTATCACCACAGAAATTCAGGTAGAAAGTAAACAATAGTTTTTTTTAATCAATATCACCCCATGCAAGGTATTAAAGCCACTAAAACACAAGGAGTTATAGGGTGTGGAGGAATTAAGAACAGAAAGATTGATAATGTGTGGAAAGAGAAAAGAGTAATCAGGAGGACAGTAGATAGCAATTGGCATTGCATTTAAATTTTTGCAGATTAAAGTTGGCTGGAAAGCATGAATCTGGAAGGGAGTTCCACAAGTGAGAAGCATGAGAAAAGAAGCTGCTACATCTAGCCAGGTCAACTGTAAACTGATGAGATCTCGATGACGGTCTAGTACTGCACTTAAATTCAAAAAGTCTAGGTACCATAGCAAAGAGCTCATCCAAACAATTACCATGAAAGTAGTTATAGAAAAGGCACAGAGAGACAACCTTACAGTGGTGGAGAAGTGACTGAAGCCGAGTCACCAGATCGGGACCAATAATATTGCTGATTCTTCTTTGGATCTTATCAAGGAGCTCAAGGTAAATAGCAGGGGCACTGGACTGTATGTATAGCAGCAATAAATATCCTATTTTTTCACTTGTAACAATAGTTAGAATGGTAACGGTAATATTAGCTGTTTCTTTACAAAGAAACATTTGGCATTCATTGAACAAGCAGCCAGTATTACTTTCAGTTGAAATTTATAAAATCTTTTCCTTAAAACAGTTTTTCAGGAAAATAGGTTTCTCAAGTTCACTAACTGTTATTACTCTTTCTAGTAGTGATGGGAGTTTCCTTCCTAACCTTTCATATGAAGTAGTGTAGAAAGTTAAAATCTTGATTACGTCATTATTTTCGCTTCTAGTTATGTGTGTTATCAATTTTAGTTGTTGTTGAAAGGCCACAGTATATCAAATAAGAAATAATAGAAAATGAAAGCAAATCTAAAAAACTATACTTGTTGGTAATCAATAAAGTTAACAGTGATTAATACACAACAAAGAAAATATGTACATTTTATTGATATTTTCTTGAGTCATATTTAGAGTGTAATTCATTGTAAAGTGTTTCTGACTCTTTGACTCTTCTTTTGATTGCTTTAAACATTCTAAGTGGTTGTAGAATAATGGTAATGGTAATGGTAATATTAGATGTTTCCTTATAAGGAAACATTTTCCATTCATTGACCGAGCAGCCAGTACTACTTTCAGTTGAAATTATAAAATCTTTTTCTTAAAACAATTTTTCCAGAAAATAAGTTTCTCAAGTCCAGTTCTGATCACCCTTTACTGTACTGATTAGGGTTTCCTTCCTAATCTTTTATTCAACGTGTGTGGAATTTCATCATTTTGATTATGTCATTATTTTCTCTTTGAGTTACATGTGATATCCGTTGTTGCTGTTGAAAGTCCTCAAGTGATGTGGTTTCTTTTATTTGGTACAGTTCTTTGTTTGTAATTCAGTAGCACCACTCCTCTGTGTTCTTCACCGAGACCCATAGGCTTCACTTGCTGAAAGCCATTTTTAATCATTGATCTTAGAAAGCAGTTGTATAAAGCTGATAGTTTAGATCTTCATAGATTGAAATTTTTTATTTATGGGTTTACGGTTTAAATATTTCTGCTCAGTTTTATAAAGAAAAATTTCAAATTCTAATTTCAAGCATCATTGATAATAATAATAAAAATTCCCATTTTTAAATAAATCAATATATCAAATCCACATATAAGTTTTCATGAAAAATGACCTGGCAATTCTTTGAAAATCCATTGAAATAAACAAACAAATACACAAGATGCATAAACTGGGAGAGACTTAAAAATCCATTAAGCATTATCTGTATAGAATATGGCATCTTACAGTTCATTACAAATAAAAAGAAGAAATTAATATCGGTAGTCTCAGTGATTGCTTTTGGAGGTCTGTGAATAATCATATTTCTAAGTAGACTAGAAAAACTTATCACTTTGAAAGTGAAAGCCAAGGCTCAACCTCACAAGATAGTTTAATTTGAGGTTTTATTTGCTTCTCTCTTATTGAAAAGGTAAGTTACAGATAAAGTTAAAAAGATCTTGTTCTAGAGTTTTTATTTTGATAACTTTTATCACTCTCTCTCTCTCTCTCTCTATATATATATATATTTATTTATTTATTTTAGGATATTAAAACATGTTAAAAATTGCTACACAATTACAATTATGTTTCAACAGCATAAATATGTCTCTTCAGGCAATGTTAAACTACTGGTGAATGAAAGATTAATTTAATTTCAAAAAGCAGAATACTTTAAAAAATAGACTTGTGGGCTTTGCTGTGATTAACCAATTAAATGGGACCTATGCTAAATTCACATTCACTGGAAAAATTTTTTTAATATAGGTCATGACACAAAGTTGTCTGTATATAAAACCTAGACAATTTCCTTATGGGCAAATGCAGACTGTTACATTATTTCATTGCAAAAGTGAAAGAGATGGGGAGGTAATTTAACATAATGCTAGCCAGTTATATGCTCATTCAGCTTCTTACATAAAATTTTGTAGTTGGTAAAAGACCTCTTTAAGAAACTGGCAAACAACCTTTCAAAAAAAATGGATGAAAAATACAGAACTACTTTAGCAAATTAATATGCAACTGTTAAATAAAGAGCATTCATATAAGATGTTAATAATACTAACTAATCAATGTAAGATGTCAATAATACCAACTAATCAATGTAAGATGTCAATAATACCAACTAATCAATGTAAGATGTCAATAATACCAACTAATCAATGTAAGATGTCAATAATACCAACTAATCAATGTAAGATGTCAATAATACCAACCAAACACTTGTACATCCATATATGATGTTAATAATGCTAACCAAACATCAATACAAAGCAATATTAAATCAAAATGAATCATACAAATAGAATGATAAGCCATATAAGGTGCACAACAGTTCATCTACTGGATATTACTATAAGAAAAAGTATTATCAAATTCAAAGTTTAAACATATTGTAAGGTAAAAGGCACAGTAAATTCACTTCTTTGATTTAAAAATAAGTTTTTATCAAAAAATCTGATAATTTCTAATTTTTAATGTAAGCATAGAAATCAGAGTTCATTTAAAGATTTACATGCTCTAATTTTTTTTTAAATTTCCCATTTTACCTTAGGAGTTTTATTAGCTTATTTTAAATTCCAAAAAGATTTAGAAAGAGATGTACTATTTTAGTAAGTACTATTGGTGAAGGATAAGACATGTTGATACCACCTAGTCTTAAAAGAATTCTTAGTACTACCAATATGTATTATGCCCTCTTTTGAATTAAATGTTACATATGGTGGAATCATACTTCATTGTCATTTTACCTATATATATATATATATATATATATAAAGTGGCCCGATGATTGCATCTAGCATGAAACAGACTGTCGTCTCTAAGTGTTGACTTCTATGTTCACTTTTATATTTACACACGCTCTATCTCTGATATTGAGCACTTTATCCCATAAATATAGCACACTTTAAGACTATATTTCTTCATATATAATATATATATATATATATATATATATATACATACACACACACACACACACTTTTATATTTATATTTACATATGCTGCTCTATAGATATGCTTTAACACATAAATCTAGAATACCATAAAACTATATTTTATATATATATATATATATATATAAAATATACTTTTAGTTATATATATATATATATATATATACATATATATATGTATGTATGTATACTTCACTCTCCCGTCGAATTTGATGTATGAGGGTCAAGCAGATCAGTTCCAAGGAAACCGACAGCCTGACAACAGCACATGATATTTGATTATAGTGGTGAAGGTTTTGTGCAGGACCATCCACACTTTTTGAAGGGCCGAATACAGAGACCTGGTGCACTAAGTGCCACAAGGTCCCCAAATGACCCTCCACAGGTTTTGAATTCAGAGTTGTCCTTCTCCTAGATCAGTTGCCATCAGTGTATGAAATATTTGCATTAAGATTAAAGTTTTGATTACTTTAAGCTTCATAAAAGTTAAAAATTACACAATGAAACTTGCTCTGCATTCTAAAGTGGAATCTAATACTGTCTGTTAGCCAGTGTTAAAAAGTGTCATGTTTCTATCACTAACCATTTTAAAGTCAGTTACTAACATTCCACAGTCTTTTTATACTTGAGAATGAATCAAAAACTTTAAATACTCTGAAGGAATCAAAACATTGCAGGAAAATACCAACATGACAATGAATAGGATATTAGTCTTGAATGAAATCACTTAAAATGACAGTGTGGCATGATGGAAAATTTGGAGCTTTCATTTGAGCAGAAAAAGAAATTAATCATAAGCCAGAGTTGTGAGTGATTCTAGCAATATTTCAATGTTTATTTATACCATCCTCAGAATATTCTGATGGGAATTGACTTTGCCTATTTATAGAAGCATACAAGTAAAAGCATATGGAAATAAATAAAATAAAATTTACATGATAAAAGCAGAATTATAAAGCGTAAACAAAACAAAATTAAAAGAAATAAATTGTCAACATTGAAGGCAGAAGGGAAATATTGAACCAGTCAATTTGACTTTAGATCCAGAGACATAGAATTCAGTCAGTTTTAGAATTTTACACTAAAAGTTTCTGCTGGAATTAAATTTTATTCTATATTGTGTTAGTTGAGAGGAAAAAAATAGATTAAAAAGGAAAAGATAAAAAAAGAAAAATTCATTAATGTTATTAATGATAAAATAATTTTTGACACATTCTCTAAATAATATTTCCATAATTTGAAACCAATATTTTTTGTTTTTAAAATTTTTAGAGAATTCAAGAAAAACTGACTTCAATCAAAAGTTTCTAACAAAATTCTGTACATTCGATTCACATTTGGTAATTGCAGCTACCCGCCCCAAAGAAACAAACAAAAAACAAGCAAACAAAAAAAAACATGGTCACTACTATAGATTTTCAGAAAATTCAACAAATTTTTTTTCTCTGCTCTTTTGTCAGGAAATATTTTCTTAATGAGAATATTTGTTTGCATTTATAAAACTAGAATTACTTCTAAAGAAATATCTAATTTCACATTTGTTATTAATGGAAACAAAAAGGAAACATAACATCAAGAGATAGTTGAAATTTCAAGGGCACATAATGAAGAAAGAAGGCTTGGAAATTCTGATACTCACAGGACAGATTGAAAGCAAAAGGGACAGAGGAAAACAATGCATAACCAACCTAGAGAGCTTAAATAAATGAATGGTGGAGCAAAGTTTAGGAGAGATAATACAAATACAAAATTTATTAAAAGCTGCAAAGGACAGGAAATTGTGGAGAGCCATGATCACTAATGCCCTGAAGAGACATGTGACATAGAAGAAGAAGAATGAGTTTGTGTAAATTGTTCGTAGAAGAGGGCTTAGGGGAGATAATAAAAATACAAAATTTATTAAGAGCTACAAATGACAGGAAATTGTGGAGAGCCATGACTGTTAATGTCCTGAAGGGACATCTCACATACAAGAAGAATAAGCTTGTGTAAAGGTTGGCAGAAGAGAGCTTAGGAGAGATAACAAAAAGACAAAATTTATTAAGTGCTACAAAGGACAGGAAATTGTGGAGAGCCATGACTGTTAATGTCCTGAAGGGACATCTCACATACAAAAAGAATAAGCTTGTGTAAAGGTTGACAGAAGAGAGCTTAGGAGAGATAACAAAAAGACAAAATTTATTAAGTGCTACAAAGGACAGGAAATTGTGGAGAGCCATGACTGTTAATGTCCTGAAGGGACATCTCACATACAAAAAGAATAAGCTTGTGTAAAGGTTGACAGAAGAGAGCTTAGGAGAGATAACAAAAAGACAAAATTTATTAAGTGCTACAAAGGACAGGAAATTGTGGAGAGCCATGACTGTTAATGTCCTGAAGGGACATCTCACATACAAAAAGAATAAGCTTGTGTAAAGGTTGACAGAAGAGAGCTTAGGAGAGATAACAAAAAGACAAAATTTATTAAGTGCTACAAAGGACAGGAAATTGTGGAGAGCCATGACTGTTAATGTCCTGAAGGGACATCTCACATACAAAAAGAATAAGCTTGTGTAAAGGTTGACAGAAGAGAGCTTAGGAGAGATAACAAAAAGACAAAATTTATTAAGTGCTACAAAGGACAGGAAATTGTGGAGAGCCATGACTGTTAATGTCCTGAAGGGACATCTCACATACAAGAAGAATAAGCTTGTGTAAAGGTTGGCAGAAGAGAGCTTAGGAGAGATAACAAAAAGACAAAATTTATTAAGTGCTACAAAGGACAGGAAATTGTGGAGAGCCATGACTGTTAATGTCCTGAAGGGACATCTCACATACAAAAAGAATAAGCTTGTGTAAAGGTTGACAGAAGAGAGCTTAGGAGAGATAACAAAAAGACAAAATTTATTAAGTGCTACAAAGGACAGGAAATTGTGGAGAGCCATGACTGTTAATGTCCTGAAGGGACATCTCACATACAAAAAGAATAAGCTTGTGTAAAGGTTGACAGAAGAGAGCTTAGGAGAGATAACAAAAAGACAAAATTTATTAAGTGCTACAAAGGACAGGAAATTGTGGAGAGCCATGACTGTTAATGTCCTGAAGGGACATCTCACATACAAAAGAATGAGCTTGTGTAAAGGTTGACAGAAGAGAGCTTAGGAGAGATAACAAAAAGACAAAATTTATTAAGTGCTACAAAGGACAGGAAATTGTGGAGAGACAAAAGAAAAAAACTGAAGAATGTACATTATTATTTTTCTTTTATGAACCATTTTTGATATGCATTCCTTGTTTAGATTCTTATGTAAAATTTTTTGATTTTGCTTTCTTTTGACACACTGGCCTCCCCTCTTAGAGAATTATTCAGATATCTGAGCCATCTTCATTTTCAAATGTAAATTTTCATTTTACAGATAATAAAAAGGAATCTATCTCTGTCTGTCAGGGAAAAGAACATGCACACACAAAAAAAAAAATAAAAAAATGAAGTATTATATTTTCTAGTGTTTAAAATTTACTTCCACATGCAATGAAATTTGAAGGAAAAGAAAAATTTAAGAAAACAAATATAAAACACAGAATAGAATAATCCAATTTTTTTAAACATTCTATTTTAACAAACCAAATAGAGAATAAGATATATCAGAAATGAGGAAATTAAGTACATTAAAAGAATAAAAGAAAATAAGGCAGCAGATGTCAGCTTTTTAGCCTGAAAGGTTCCAATATCAGTAGAGTGGGATACAAATTCTTAGCAGAAATCATGATAAGAAAAAACATTTTCCAGATTGATAAGGTTTAACTTCTCTGGATAAACTTTCTATTTCTTTCTTTTTATCTTTCCCTAGATTGAAAAATTTATAACTGCTAAAAGCAATATTTGTTTATCTATTTTTAAAATTAATTCCAGTTTTTATCATATTAGGAATATGAAACAGCACCTGTTAAATCATGACTTACAGATCATTGTATTACTTTGTCTGAATTATAAGAAATGTGAAAATTGGGGAAATAGGAAATTTCAGGAGGAGGAAGAATGAGATATGAAAAGAATGATGAAATTAAGAAAAACACTGAGAAAATTCACCTGGAAAATGAACATAATTTATAGATATTATCTCTAAAAGATAACTGGATCCTATTCTCTCTGTCAGATAAAATTTTGTGTTGAATTTTATTTTATAAGAGAAGTTAGACGTAGCTTGTTCTATATGAACTACTAAAGATATAGAAACACAGATATTTACACAACAGAATAAATTATCTATCAGAATAAAATCAATATTAATAAAAACACACATAATGTTTATTCAAAAGCATTTAAAAAAAATACAGATACCCAGCCTGAAATACAGAGAGGCACACCCGCATTCTCTCTTAAAATGAAGCAAAGTTTCATACAGTCATTTGGATGCAAAAACAATACACACACATTTACACACATACAAGCACACTCACACAAACATAATAATAATAATAATAGCCGGTGACTTGTTTCTGAGCACACCTGATAGCCAATTCCTGTTGCAGACATCTACTCAGGCACATAGGTTTGTCTAACATGCACAGAACCCACCTGTGGTTTATACTGTGACTATGCTGGACCAACCTCAGTTACAGTTGTTGATAGAGAGAACATCTAACATTCCCACCTAAACTGTAAAATTTTTACTTGTTATTTATTTATTTTTTCTCCACAACAGGAGTAGATAGGTTTGCCTATCACCAGGTTCACACTCCTTCCTAGTTTTTGAACAGGAGTAGAAGTTTCGCCCTTGTTTCCTGTTCAGGATTGAGTTTCAAGATCCTTCTAAATTCTACTTTAACTCTATACTTCTAACATTTCCACCTAAATTAAATTTATGCTATTATTGTTTTCTAGTTCCTTCCAAAGTTTTTTTTTTCACTTTCAGTAGCCCCTTGCAACTTAGAGGCATTATAACCTTGTTTGGGGTGAATTGTTTAAAAGAAAAAGTAAAGACAGTGGAATGAGAACAATCTACTGCCAAGGATTTGGTTCTAAATTCCAAGAAAGTTACTGAGTATGAAAACACTGGCTGAACTTTTATGAATATAACAGTTAAAATGAGCATGGTAGTCTGAATAGGAAACAGAATTCCTTATCTAAGAATTCCAACAAAAATTAAACAAAATCGACTTCACATTTTGTTTGTTAATAAAGTATTTTTTCAGAGTTAGTATTAGCCTTCAAATTTTAATATTATTTGATAAATAAAGTTTTCATAAAATAAATCCATAACTCCTTCTTTCTGCATATATATATATATATAAAATTTTGCTTATTTATAAGGGAAGTGTGCTCAATATTGTAGATAGAATATTTGTAGATACAGACAGTGTCAAAAGGAATGAACACATAATCTGAAGACTGTTTGAGCCATCAAGTTGACAATAACCATGCAGTGTTGATTCCTATATTGACACACACACATTCACACTCTCATATATATATATATATATATATATATATATATATATGGGGAAAATATATGAAAAAGTGGGAAAAGCTTTTGTGTGATGTATTTTGTCCTTTGCATCATTTGAAAAATTTTTACACTTTGTCATACATCTTTCCACAAAAATTGCTCTTGATATATAAAAATATATCAAATATATATATATATATATATATATATATATATATATATATATATATATATATATGTGTATGTATAAGCCTTAATTCCTGCATATTATGATTATTTTACTCAACTTGATGAAAGACATCATCGTATCTTGATCTACTAAGATCATTTGTTTTGATTCACAATCATAATGAAATAAAATATTAAGAAAGTGCAATTTTTGTTTAATTTAACCAAAATACAGATTACATACAAGTAAATAAATTTAAAAAATGATTACATTAAAAATTTATTATTTTAGGTGATATGAAATTCTGTTTATATATTTTCACTTAATATAGTAAAATTATATCAAGCAAAACTTGATATAGCTCACATTATATTAATTTTGCCAAATTGAAAGTTATGAAATAAAATTTTAGTAGATATATTAATACATAAGTTTATGAAAATTAAAAATTTATACCATATTTATAAACCTGTAATTAATATCAGATT
>OZ038496.1:20919684-20982184 GCA_964036315.1 Acanthosepion esculentum | reverse complement strand
AAAATGATAGCTTTTACTGTTTGTCTTTATTCTTTTTGAGTCACATTTTAAGGTACATCAATAGGGGGTACCTTACTTTGGAATAACATTGAACATGTTAGTCAAGTTAGTGTTACAGTAGTGAATTCAGTCCTCACTGGTGTCCTGGTTTTGTGTCCCTAAAACCCTAGTAGATTTTTCTTCTTCTTCTTTGTACCTTCAGGACATTGATAATCATGATTCTCCACAATTTCTTGTCCTTTGTAGCTCTTAGTAAATTTTGTCTCTCTGCTATCTCTCCTAAATCCTGTTCTGCCATTTATTTACATAAACTCATTCTTCTTCTTCTATGTGCTGTGTCCCTTCAAGACATTGGCGATCATGGTGCTCCACACTTTCCTGTTCTTTGTAGCACTTAATAAATGTTGTCTTTTTGCTATCTCACTTAAACCCCATTCTACCATCCATTTACACAAACTAATTGTAACTGTAACTTGGAACAATCTAAAAAAGCAGTGAAAATTTTTTTTAGATGAACTGGAAATTGAAGATATAATTGAAACCATCTAGATAACAGTGAAACAGGAAATTACTAATGAGACTTGCTGTCAGTTGATCTCCAGCAAGTGTTAAAATTTAATAAATAAAGTAATAATTTAGGTAATAACAATGGCAAACTCCATTGTCAAAACTTGAGTAGATTTTGGTCTTTAGTATCTTATTCCCAAATAATAATTATATTTACTGCCTGGACCAGTAGAAATTTTATTAGATATATCATATACACCATATACATCATTAGTACAAAAGTAGAAACAAAACACTTTCAGAATGTTTCAAAATACCACAAGCCAAATGAGACTAGGAAAATATGTCAGTGCCATAAGATATTTACCACTGATATGGCAAACAGAGTCAAAATAGATATATTCCTAACTTGACTATTTTACTGAAAAGAGCTTCTGGCTAATAAAGGTGAAGGAAGCATGAGATGAAAATGTAACATGGTAAACAGTTCTGCAATAGAAAAGGCATCATTTCTACTCGATCTAAGCCAAGTGACCATTTACTGTTATTGACTAGCAGAATAGTAAGAAATTGGAAACCATTCTTGCTCCATTTGTTAACATTTCTAGCAGGCTAAAAACCCAAAAAACAAGACGATGCCAATCACATTGACTGAGGCATATTGAAACTATCTTTGGAGTTGCAGGTTGGCTTCGATATCAACAGACAAATCAGTCATTAATAAAGGATTTGGTCAATTCAACCAAGAACAAATGCCTTGCATTGGATAAAAGTGATGGTCATTTTAGATACAAGTTCATAAACAGGTCTGCATAAATGGTCACAATACAACTATCAGCAAAGAATTGACTTGAATTTTGGACATAAGAGTTGTTATCTTGCTATATGTCTTCAGGCACAACTGATGCTAAGTGCAAATAATTTAGTTATATTGTTTTGCACACAGGGAATAAATGGAAAGACATAGGCTGTGCCTCACTTCTCATAGCTAACATTATCATTCTTCTTCTTCTTCTCTTTCTATCACTGCTATATATATATATATATATATTGATTGGCTGATTGATTGATTTGTTTTTTACAGCTTATCAACACTTACAGGAAATTTAAAGCCAGAAAATAGTTTTAGATTGTAAGAATTGTTTTTAGATAATAGCGTTTTACTGATACAAGTCCTAATGGAGTCATACCTTTCCCAAGAGTCAGTCAGTCATGTGCGATGCGTGATACATACTTAGGCAATCATGTATCTTTCAATACATGACTGACGAGCCAGATTCTTTCCCGCAGTAGGTTGCCATTTTTTTCTGTGGTAGACCAGTTGCCATCCAAGGCTATAGAACCTGGTCTAGTCCTGCTATTTATCCATACCTATTTGCATATAAGTGAATATAATGGACCCAATTGGAATGGGAACTAAGCACTCCAATTTCAAATTCCAAGCCATTATCCCTGACACCATCAGTACAACCAAGCTTACAGCACCTTGTGGTCACACACACACACACATTGTTGAAAGAAAAGAAGAAAAAAGAGTAAAAGCTAAAGAGTGAGTGTAAAGTGAAAAAAAATGAAAAGGACAAATGATCATGACATCCTACATGTATGCATATCTGTGCAGATGGGCAAATGCATATCTGCAGTGACAGCTGCATGGCTGCATGCATGTGCAAACACAAGAACTTAAACCAATGTTAAATGTGTAAAAAGGAAAAAATAAAAAAAAGTATAAGCAGTAAATGACTGATAGACCTTGAAGAAGGGATGGACAGGTCTGCCTACGAAACTCTGGAGTCAAGATGCTGAAGGTAACATCAATCAGCTAATTGCCAAACTTTTGCCCAAATTAATCATATATATTATATATATATATATATATATATATATATATATATATATATGTAAATAAATGACAATAAGAAAACAGTAATTGCTGACGCGTTTCGTCCTAATGCGGACTTTTTCAAAGCAAGTAACGAAATGATTTTAATCAAACAAAGAAAATTAATAAAAACAAAAAACAGAGTGTTCTTAGCAACGGGAATGTAGGAAACGCTATTTTCGTATTTTTAACTGAAAATAATCTTTGTTGATTAATACATATATATATTAATTTATTGCTTAAACATTATTTTTTATTTTTAACATAAAATATGTTAGATTAATAAATGAAAAATCCATTTATATATATATATATATATATATATATATATATATATATTTTAATTTATTTTGTTTATTCTGGCAAGATTTCTTGAATATTCAGAATCTAGATGGATAAAAAATACTGTTAAATTAAAAAACAGAGCTTCTACTCAAATATAAGTCTCCATCAAAACTAATGTTTAAATAAAATAAATTAAAAATGATGATATGCCAGATTTAATCAATTTCCTAAATATATATAAAGTAAAAGTGAGTTAAATACATAAAAGAATACAACAATAATACAAATGTCATTTTTATGTTGTATGCCCTCCTGATTAAGATCCTTTATAAGGTACAAGAATAGTATAATCTATGAACACTTAATCAGGGTTGGGTGACAGTAAAGCAGCATAACAGGTGCATATTCTCCAGGTATTGTTTTAAACTGACATATTTTTTTCCTTATATTGTAACTATTTTGCTTAAAAGTTCATATTTTCTTGATTTCAGATGAAATGTAGAAATGTTATGACATATTTCAATGACATTCTCCCTTTACAAAATTATAGCTTATAATTATAGTTTAGATATATGGAAAAAAAAGGTGTCAGTTTATGTTGATGCCAATAGGTTAAGAAGAAAAAATTAATTATGTTGTAGTTGAAGTCTCCATAATGAAGTTGATGTAAATATTATCGTAATATATATAGATTATGTACATTATAAAGAATTAATTAAACTATTTATATATGATTTTTTATTACTTTTTCCTTATGGGTGAAGAGAATGGACTTCCTTAAAAAAAATATGGAAAAAAAGAGACTTGCTAGCTGTGTTCTCTGTGACCAAGCTATAAAGCATGCTTATCAAACAGTGGTTTCTCCTACCAGGGAATGCATTTTTCTTTACTAAAACTTCTTGAATAGACATAATACAAACTGTTTAATAAATAAAAAATGGGGTGTCTATTTCAAATACAGAGTATCCGCAATAGTAATGTTTGAAGAAATATATAAATTATTAATCACTTTAAACATTATTTTTAGTGGGTATTCATATTTGAGGAGACACTGTTTATTTATTAAACAGTGTATTTATTTATTTTCATCTATAGGCCTGAATATTCGAGAAATCTTATTGAAGAAAAAATATGCTATTATTAAACATGTTTTTTTAGATGTAAAATGGTGCTAACAGAAAGAGAAAATGATTTTTAAACCAGGCCAGGGCAAGTTTTAAGAATTAATAAATACATTTGAGAAAACAAAAAATACCGACTTGTTTTTGTCATTAGGAATTATCAGTAACTATATAAAGCAGATTTGTGGATTTATAGACAGTGAGAGTGTGTGTGTGTGTGTGTGTGTGTGTGTTATTTTGTTTATATCAAGAATATGACTTTTCAGTTTTGCTTCTTTTTTTAATTTTTTTTTATTTTAAACATCATGCTTCTGATATTGATAGCTAAGATCAGTCCACATTGATATATTTTCCCATGTTCGGTTCCAGTCAGCAGGCACTTTGGTAGGAGTTTCTTAAAGTGGCCAATATTTTGAAAAGTGTTAAATAAAGTAGAAAAATAAAATGAAAAATCAATGTTGATAATGTGACGCTGAAAAGATTAAAAGTCCATTTTGAAATTGGTTATAAAAAAAATGAATTAAACACACATGCACGTATGCATGCACAAAGACAGAAAAAAAAAAAGAAGATAAATTTACTGGGATACAACTGTTGCAACCTTTCCCCTTTCAAAGCTAATTAGCAGTTTTGAGGGCAGATCAATTGAGAAATAGAGATCAATCATTCTTTTGTATTGGCTGATATTCACTGATGACTGACCTTGATTTGGTTTTGATTTTAGATAAATTGTATAAAATTCTTAGAATATTGCAAAAGTTATTAAAAATAAAAGGAAAGTGATCACAAATGAACTTGCCTGTGACAGAGTTTTTAATAATTCCATAGAGAATTAGCCAACTTGATTTTTGACTTATTGCAGTATAGCAAGAAAAACACATCATTTTTATATACAGCTCATATAAAACCACTGCTTAGAAATATTTTAATAATATAAATTATCTTGTCATTATATATGTCTAAATACATGGGTCATATTGGTTTTAACAATATTTTTTTAATCATTTCACTCTAAGCAAGGCAATAAAACCACTAAGATGCAAGGGGTTATTGGGTACAAGAGAATACGAGAAAAAAACATTATGAAGGAAAGAGAACAATAAATGAACAGGAACCTTTAACACACTGCATTATTCAGTACTTTCCTTTCCACTGCATCTTTTTTCATGTCTCCTCTACTGCACTACTTAATTTCAGTCATGATTATTTTCTGTTACCATAGCAGGATATGACAACACAACTGCAAAAATTCAAACAGGTTACCATTCATTCATCTGAGTGGTAGGATAAAATTTTTGCTTTGCAAACAAAATCACCTCCAGAATGTTAGAGAATAAGAAGAGAAAAGATAGCTATTGACATTGCATTTAAATTTTTGAAGATCAAAGTTGACTGGAAACAAGAAGCTGGAAGAGATTTCCACAAATAAGAAGTGAGAGAAAAGAAACAGTTAGCATAGAACTTATGGTTACATCTAGCCATTTCAATTGCAGAATATGAAAAATTCCAAGTAATAAAGCCCAAACTGAAATACTGAATTTTAGGACACACACACAATGCAAGTAACATAAAACATACTTTCTACCATACAATCTCTTTCAAACATTAATATATACAATTGAGCCTGACTTATGGCTGAGGCAGTTGCATATTTCCACTGGAGTTATTGGCCAGTATTCTAGCCAAGGTGAAAGAAAATGGGATTTTGAATGCTGATTTTTAAGGTATACATTCTCACCTCACTTGAAAGATTAGTGCAACACAGCATTTCTGTTTTCTCTTGTTAGTCTTGTGCCACACTTAGATCTGATTCATAAATATCATCAACATATTTACTTGAAAATTCTGAGAGAGTTCCATTTGATGAATCAATGTTTCAATAGAAAATGTATTTTTCAACATAATCTCCATCCTTGTCAATGCATTTAATCCAATGCTTTTTAATAATCATATAGAGAAGACATTATACAGTGAAACTTTCAAATCAACATTAAGCCGATAACTATTAGTGTACGGATATATATATAGAGAAAAAGTTGGTTTTAAAAAACAGTGGCTCCTACTGCTATCAAGCATTACTCTTCAAGTAAAATTGAATTGAATTCTATAAGCTGCTGGCGTATTTCATATAGAGAAAAATGTTAAAATTTCCTTCCTTTCCTGCCATGCGATAATGGCCTGGAGGTAAGAGATCTGACTGATGTCAGATCAGTTGGGTTTCGATCCCGGCTTGAAGCAATCGGATGTCTAGCTACACTGAGGAGCTGTGGTACAGTGAAACAGCCTGTCAGTGGATGACTATATATATATATATATATATATATAATAATACTTTTAGTTTTTAAAAATATGATTCCTTCGCTACATAAGAGTTCTCATGTTTCAAAAGCGAGAGCCGAGACCCCTAACATAATTTTTTAAGTTAAATACTAAGGAACACCGGATTATCTACCTAACGTGTTCTTTCCTATTTTACTGCACACCTGCATATATATATATATATATATATATATATATATATATATATATATATATACACACACACACACACACACACACACACACACACACACACACACACACACACACACAGAGGTATATGTGCATGTGTGTATGTGTGTTTATCACTTTAAACATTATTTTTAGTGGATACTCGTATTTGAGTAGGTGCTCCATTTAATTATTAAACAGCATATTTGGTTATTTTTGTCTACTGGCCTGAATGTTTGAGAAATCTAATTAAAGAAAAATCTATGCTTTCTGGCAGGAATTGAACTTGCGTTACTCAGGGTAGAGGGACCAACCATTGAGCCTGGTATACCTTACCAACTTGGCCACAAAGAGCCATCAGTTAGGTGAGGCAAAATTTTGTGCTTTCAAGTAAAATTTCTTCTGTCATAGATCTCTCAAAGTTTTTCATATCTGCAAAGTTTTTTTATCCAAAGAGAATTTTAGAATAAATTTTTATTAATCCAACAGAATTTTATCATATTTTTTATATATGTGTGTGTGTGTGTATATCTGTATATAATTGAATGTTGTATGTTCTTAATATAGGCAAATAATTAGAAAGAGAAGGCTTAAACTTTTGTGACACGTAATGAGAAAAGAAGGCTTGGAGGATTTATCACTCACAGGATGCATCAAGGGTAAAAAAAAACCCAGAGGGAAGCAACCTGTTTGACAAATGTGAGGAAATGGATGGAGAAAGCAACAAAATCGAAGAAGCTGATAGGAACATAATAGAGAGAGTTGGTATCAAATCTATATATTCTTCTTTTAGTATCAAAGCTAATTTAACCTGTACTAAAATTGAATGTTTTGTCTTGAAGCCACTGGTTGAATAATTAATCATTAAGCTAACCTACAGAGATGATTTGTTTCATGAAAGCTAAACATGATACACATTCTCTGGGGGTCATAACAGAATTCTGATGTGTGTGTAAGTGAACATGTCTCTATGTGTTTTATATAAATGAATAGGAGTATGTGTGTACATGTGTCTGTATATTACTTCTTTATAAAGTGGACTTGAAAATGACCTGCCTTTGTAACCCTGATAAAGAGCAAGCCTGAGCTGTTGGGCAGGGAAGAGAGTTGCACCAAACTGCTGAAACAGTCAAAGGACAGCTGATTTAAATGCCAAAAATGGAGAGGAAGGGTCTGTTGAATTAAAATGGTAAAAGTCTTTGCATTCTGCTAAGGCTGAACTAGCTTAGTTCAATCATGCATGAACAAGTCTCTGATCTCCAAGTCCCATGGGAGTCATAAAATAAAAAAAAACCCTGTTAACTGCTTCTAAGCTCACATTCACAGTGTTTCCCTGATCTAAAACATAATGGGCTACCTGTTATTGTCAGTGGATGGGTTGGGGCCTTCAGCTATAATTCCCATTTCAATCACAAACAAGTTTAGAGGGTCCAATTTTCAATTAGCATAAATCCTGAATGAATTATCAAAGCTAAAAAATAAGCATTAAAAACGGTAGCTCACTCCACCTTGAAATCCTGAAGGCTGACTTAAAATGGAATATTATCAATGATGCTTTTTGCATGCACTGAAATAGTGGGCCAAGTAATACATAATTCATGGATGATTAGCATGTCAACAGGAAAGATTTGATCTGTGTTTTGGCCATTGAATCTTTATAATACAAAGGTTGGCTCAAATATGCACGATCAACATGTTAACAACGGGAGTTATAGTGTGAACAATGGATATTTAAAGAATGAAAGACCAACTCAAATAGAAGTCATTACCATATCAAAAGAGACATCATTATTTGGATTTTGAACATCAAATATAAAAATGTAAAATATAAAAGAAACTAAAACGAACCTTGTTTTAGATATAAAGCCCAAAGAATATAAAGAAGGACCAAATAAAGAAGAATATTGTTTGGAAAATTTTTAGCAAGTAATGTTAGATCATGGAAGACAAAATTAATAAGTCCATAATTCAAGGGAAGGAATATTTTGCTGAAAATTAGGTAAAATAGTAATTCATATCTGAAGTTTTTATTTGGAAGTCATTATTGGTTTTGTATCTAGTATAATTTTATGCCTGTTAAAACAATGATATATTTTACATGTGGGTGTGGGTGCATATATAATTATATTTTTTAAAAGTTACAGGGATAGAGTGTTTGTAGACATAAACAATGTGGACATAGAAATCAACACTACATGATGACTGACACTTTCATTCCTCAAGCAATCACTAATCAAAACTATGTACATTATATATATATATATATGTATGTATGTTATATATAAAAAACTATATAATATATATATATATATATATATATATATATACATAATCAAAACTATGTATGCTATATATATATATATATATATATATATATATACGTATGTATGTATGTATGTATGTTATATATCAAAACTATATAATATATATATATATATATATAAATACATAATCAAAACTATGTACGTTATATATATATATATATATATATATATATATATATCTGTATGCATGTTATATATCAAAACTATATAATATATATATACATAATCAAAACTATGTACGCTTTATACATATATATATATATATATATATATATATATATTAAATAAAAACAGACCACTTTAAGGTTCCATATAATAAATTATTTCACCACAGCCCTTTTAATATATATATATATATATATATATATATATATATATATATATATATATATATCCGATGCGATGAGAATGAAAGTAATATATAAATTCTAATGTTCGCAGCGTTAATTAAAAAAAGAGCCCGATACAGGTAGTAGAGCGATATTTATTTATTATAATTTTATCATATAGACAAAACCATTTTACTCACAACTAAGATGCAACTTGGTATCAGTGCATTTTAACTGCACATCTACGGGTGAGGGTTTGGAAATGGTTATGAACAATCCTGTTTGTAGGCAAGCCCGGATGTAAAACGTCACTTCCTTTTTCCATTTTTTGAGAAGAAAAATGTACTTACAAAATATACATAGAGTATCTACGTGAAACAATAGTAGTTGTTGACAGCAGTTTGGTGTTGGGTGGACCGGGTAGTTAATGTTGAATGGTGTGTGGACATTCCCCACCCCCACCCGATGATAAACATTGGTCAAGGTTTAGGTATGTTAACTCACAAGCATCCTAAGTTTGAGAGGTAGGGGAGGGAAGATAGAGATAGGGGATAATATTACATTTGAGTAGGTAAAAAGATTTTCGAGTTATCTTTTATAATTATTAGAAGTAGTTGTTTTTAGGTTTTTCTATAAGATTTCTAAAGTTGGATTGCATTTCTTTATGTTTGGGTTATCACTATTTATTTTGTAATCGAAAGAGTGTTTTTTGTGTATATATAATTATAAAAGGTTCATAGTTATGGGATTGAGAATTTAGCAAGATTGTAGTGTTAAATCCTTAGTATGTCTACAGAAAACGGTAGTCTCATATCTCTGGTTTAATAATTGGTTATTATTTAAGAGTTCAATGATACATATTTTCTCCTGTAAACATAGGAAGCAAGGTTCGTTCAGTGAATTGCAGGTTCTGGCTTGTCTTAGGATTTTCCATTTAACTTTAGGTGTTTTAGGTGTGATGTCATATTTCGTTTGGCTGTATTTGTAAAGGAGTTCAAGTGGTTGTAATACCTATCCTTAAAAGGTCTGCTAGTAGATCCCACATACAGCTTAATATCTCTGGGGTTCTCATTTGATGAGATATAGGCCATATACACTATGGATTTGGTTAAGCATCTGTTTAATAATGGACATTGATCGGGGATTCTACAGTTGCATAGTCTTTTTTCTTGGGGTGTATTAGAACTTGTATTTAGGTTTCGTTTATTATCACTATGTAGTTTCAGTATTCTATTGTTATGTGTTTTAATAATTTTATCTAAGTTTCTAGAACAGCTGTAGCTAATTTTTAAGGTATTGCGGTTGAAGATCTGGCTTAATTTACTTTTTTTAGGGAAGTGTTTGTTAATTAGATTTAAGAATTTGTGCCCTAATTTGGTACGGACTAACTTGTTGAAGGGAGGTGTATACCAAATTATTCTCCTTCCTCTATTGTTTTTTTAGAGTAACTACAGTTTTCTCTATATTCTATTTTGGAAGATCTGTAACCACTGTCGGTAAGGATTTTGTTATAGATAATTTTGTGTTTATCGAATATTTCTTTGCTAGAAGAGTGCTTGTTTATACGGCGTTCAACAGATGATGGAATATGTTTAATAACTGGTGCTGGGTGATTGGAATTAGGGTTTATATAAATGGGGTTAGCATTATTCTTTAAGAAGGGTTGGAAATTATTTAAGTGTGAGTTTAAGGTTACATCTAAGAAGTCTCTTCATCAGACTAAAATATATTTTTATTGCTGGAATTATATTTAATTCTGATGAAGTTCTTTTAAAGGATAGAATGCATTGCACAGAATTATTTCCCGTTTTGACTTTCAATTACTCAACATTGTTCTGATATATGGAAATTTATATATCATATTCTCTCATATACATATGCATATTAATATGTGTATGTATGTATGTATTTTTGTTGCTTTATTTCACAATTAAAAGTGAAAAAACAATATATATATGTGTGTGTGTGTGTGCATATATATGTATATATATGACTCATTCTTTCTCTTGTTAAATTTTTATAGATTTATACATATATATTTATGCACATACATACACACACACACATATATATATATATATATATATATATATATATATATATATAAGTACATATTTGTGTGAATGTATCCAAGTGTGTATATAAGAGTAAAACTAAAACAAATTGAATATGGAAATATCTTTATCAGAATCACAAAGATCAATCCTATCGGTTTATTTAGTTTATGCTAGTCAAATTTTTTAATACCAGAATTTTATTTTTATCATCAAAATAAAATTTTAAAAAATATGCAAAAGTAAATCCAAATACTCAAGTGAGTCAAACATGAAGAATCAAATACTTTATCGTCAAATCATCGTAGTTCATTGAAAGAGTTTCTTTGTATAGCTTAAGGAATGCTGGGATCAATATCTGCCCTTCTCAGGCCAACAGAATGGAGATGAATTGTTACACAATATTGATTCATGATCTTGAGAGTGTGAATGGATATTGGTATGAACTCTGGGAGAGGGAAAAGTGTGGAGTTCTTCTGGTACTAGAAGCTAATACTTCTAATATCACCCATGTCACAATCTGGCTATCTTCCCACAAAACCACCATGAAGAGAAACTGGCTCCTAAAATCTACATTCCTCAACCATTTTATGCTCTTGTAATCCCATGTCTTACTAAATCCACAAGGTGAGTCTCATTTTGTAGACATTATTTTTCTCATTAGAAAGAAAAAGAGCTTATCTTTAATAATTATCCGGTCCCTAAGGGGCTGTAGTGAATTGCTTTAATGTATATTTTAGTAAGGAAATGATTTTATATCATTCAGTTTCTATAAGATAATCTCACCAAGAAATAATTTTATAAAATCAAGACTGCTACATTTTAATGATCCTGTGTTATAAAAAGTTCCATTTCACTTTCAAGTATATTGAAAAAAAAAAAAACAAATTTGTTATTGAAGTTCAAGAATAATTTTAATAGAACTTTTTAAAAATTTTATAATGTTCCTCTGCCTTGTTAATTTGTTTTATAAGCAAGTACACAGATAAAAATGATGAATGATAGGGTACAACTTTTTGATTATGTTAACATAATTTTCTAGCTACTGGTTTAAAAGTTTCTGTAATAAAATCAAAATAGCCTCATTTGTTGTTTTCCGTTCAGATATTTTGCCAAGGAGATTAACAAAAATAGTGAAATACATTCATTTTTGAAATTCAAGAATAAATAAAAATTTTGAACATCTGTGTTGATTAGAAAAAGTTTGGCTAAGTTTATCATGCAAATGAAATCTTGTAATATTGATTGAATCAAACACTCGGAGTCATTTAATGATATTTAATTGTGTCAACTCCACTTCACTTGAACATTTTATTCAGAAGCAAGCTATTGAAAAAAAATATCTTGGAAGAAACAGACAACAAATATCCAGGTAAATTTAAGTCTAAAGAATCTGGAATTTATTCTCACATATGCTTTTCTGACAGCAGCAAGAATTAAAGCAATCATATAGAAACGCTTACCTTGATTTTCTTGGTGTTTTACAAAGGAATTTTTCAATAAAAATTTCATTGAATCTGCTGGTATAATCCCAAATTAAGAAGAAATTGCTTTTTTTGATATTTTCATGCAGTAACTCTTTTTAAAAGTAGTTGTAAGATTGTAAGTAAAAATAATAAATCACGTTCCAGGGGTTAAAATAAATATTAAAATACTTTAATATTAGTCAAGGATTTGCATACAATCTATTACTTATAAAAACATTAAAACAAATATAAATATTCACACGAACACATACATGTGTGTGTATGTGTGTGTGTGTGTGTGTATAGAGAGAGAGAGAGAGAAAAAAAATAAATATTTATATAATTTATATAGTGAATAGAGAGATGTAAATATATAAGCGGAAGTGAAATAATCAGTGGCCAGAAATCATTATATTGAATGAAAAAAAATATAATCAAAATATGCCTGGCTGATTCCAAGTTGAGCTGTTTCTTGATGCAAATCTAGTATTAGATTTTTTTTAAAAAATGGAGCAATTATCCAACAGGGAGATTTCAATGATTCCTTCAGAAAAAAAAAAAATGTCCCAGTTATTACTATTTTAGAAATCAGAACTGTGAATATACAATTAACTTTTAGAAAAGTAGGAGAAATAAATATGTTCTTTTCTTTCTTGAAAAGATCTATGAGTAGATTTTGTAATTTTAAGAAAATTATACAGACTTTGTTTTACTTTTTTTTTCTTTTTTTTAGATAGCTTTCTGTAATAATCCTGATTTTGGAAAAAGTAAGTGTATCTGTGACAAGACTTAGAAAAAACAGAATTCTGCCTGCAGGAAGACAATACTAAAGACAGTAAGTCAAAGAGGAAGTAAAGAGTTCTTTGCACTAAAGGAAATGGCTGACTTGTCTGCTATGAACAGGCAAGCAATTTTTTTACATACCAATTACATATATATAGCTATATGACATAGAAGGACGATTGTGTGTCTATAGACAAATATGTCATAAAAAGTGAGTGTAGGTTAAGACTCTACTCACACACTTCAATCTTTAAAAGAAAACAAAAAGTGATAAATTGGGGCAATGAATGGATGAATGCAAAATGATGTTAGGGCAATGGTGGTGGTGATGGGATAGGGCAATGGTGGTGGTGATGGGATAGGTAGAAGAGAGTAGGTGGGCGAGTAAGGGTAAGATTACTTGACATTCAAAATGTTTCTAACTTATGGTAAACCAAAAAATTAAAATTTGAAATAAATTACAGAATTCCTTTTTGCTGGTATTATTAACTCCCAGACAAAATTAAAAAAATTTAAATTTCTGTTCTTATTTTAATAGAAATAAAAAGAGAGAGATTTGATGCAAACAATGAAAAAAAAAAAGAAGAAGGAGAAGAAATTCTTATATAACTTATGTATATGTATATATGCATGCCACATTGTCTTTGAGTAAATAGTTGGCAACCTATGCTAAGTTAGTAATACTCTAGTGCCCAAAACACTAGCACTGGTACCAAGTACTTGTAACATCAAAAGTTATGTGACAAGCATTCTTTACAAGTTTAAGGAAAGACATGTTAGAAATGTCAATACCTTAAAGTGGCCAGTCATTTGAAAAAGAAAAAACTGCATAAGGTTGTCAATGTTTATTGTCAAGTGCCTTGTAAGTAAATTACAATTATAAATTGTCTCTGACTTGTACCTTGGTTTATTGAAGAGTATTCTAATGCACAAATATAGAAAATATAAACTATATGTGTTTGTATTTGTGAATAAATATATATAATGATAAAAATATAGTATTAAGGATTTTATGGCTAAAAGTGCTGAATATCAGAGATAGAATGGACGTAAATATAAAAGTGAACACTGAGGTGAATAGCAATTGATGACAGTCTATTTCATGTTTCAACACAATCTTCAGGCCACGTGTGTTGCGTTTTGGCTCAAATATTTATATATACGGGTCAGTGGTACATTATGGATAATAAAGTCTATTGTATTATCCTAATGTTTATTGGGTGGGTGGTAATGGTTATGTTTTAAAATACTCTAGGGGCTGTTGAGTGGAAATAATTGTGGTTTATGGATATTTGTAGATATTTTAACATTTTACTCATTATTTATTATTAATTACTTAATTATTTGTTGTTGATTATTATTATTCCATTTAATTGTATTTATGTATGTATTCGTGGTTTGTTAATTTGGTTATTAATTATTTGATTTGTTTAATTAGATTTTTTTAAATTTTATATATTTATTTATTTTGAAGAGGCATAGTTATCTTATTTGTTTATTTTAAAGTATTGGCTTTATCTAAAGTATGTTACATTATCTGAGTTGTATATAGTGTGTATATTTGCATATTATATATATATATATATATATATATATATATATAAGTGGACATTGAATTCAAGACCCAGAGATGATAATATGTTTCATGCTAAGCACAATTGTCAGGCCTGATGATTTTGTTTAACATGAAACAGACTGCCACCTTTGGGGGGGTTGACTTCAATGTCCACTTTTATATTTATACATGTTCTATCCCTGATATTGAGTACTTTAACCCATAAATATAGCATACCTTAAAACTATATGTTATCATATATATATATATATATATATATATATATATATATATATATATATATATATATTATACCTCACCAGTAGCATATGATGTAATATAACAGAGGTATTAAGTATATATTGTAATAATATGTATATTTATTAACACCTTTGTTATATTACATTGTGCACTATTTTACTAACACCAGCTCTCAAAGTGCAATATCTTTTATATATATATGAGAGAGAGAGAGAGAGATAGTCAACAGATGAAGAAAAGTTCAAAGGACTTATCTTATGACTGACTTTGAGTTTCACATATACACCACACACCAGGCTGAGATTAAATCATTATATTATATAATTAGATTTATTGGATCCAGATTAGTAGTGAATATGTAAAGCTTAATGTCAGTCACAAGACAATTCTTTGGAAATTATTCCTTTATCTGTTGACTATTGTCAAATACTTTCTTTGTAAAAATCTTCTCACCTTTAAACATGTTAAATTCTATTAATTTCACATTTTGTTAGGCATTATCAATTTGTGATATTATTATTATTATTGATAGATAGATAGGGAGATGCAAGTATACACAAATAAAAAGAAAGCCTACATTAGAAGAATAGTTATTCTTGTCTAATAGAGAGTTTGGCAATTATAAGATGCCTTATACATAGACACACCTTCATATAGATGTCTCAAAACACATTTTCATCCATATAAGCATATACAGAAATATATCTATACACACATGCTTATACATACATCTTCACATATATTTGCAGATATATACACTTGGTATGCTGAAGGTTTCTGCCACATAAGTAGAAACCAATTAGTACAGATATTTCACACATTTGAACTTGTCTTCCAGGCAGCACTTACTTAATTTACCAAAAGGAATAAAATGAGGAAAATGCCCTGATGCTTAAAGCAAAAACAATTTCTGGACCACACATCATATAAAAAACATGAGACCATATGTTATATTTGTATATTAGTCCTTTTCAGGTGACTATATATATATATATATATATATATATATATATATATTAAGAATCTGCAATGTTACTGGTCCTGACCTGGCATGTTGATTTCAATCAATTTCCCACTGCCATAATGTAGCTTTCCTGTACCTGTTCTATAAATACTTTTATGGTAATTGTAATTGTTCTGATGAGCTTTCTTCTCTGGTACCTAGGGGTACCTGGTCCTATCTCAACGAGAAATTAAAAATGAAATGGGACATTTGAGAGTGGGGGGGATTTTTTTTCATGTTAGAAATGGTAGGATCTAGTAGATTTTGGTTTATTGTTTGCCACGATTAGGGTTGTAGAAGGCTTTTTGAGGAAACTGTATTCATTGATTACCCCCCCCTCTCTCTCTCTCTCTCTCTCTCTCTCTCTCTATATATATATATATATATATATATATATATATATATATATATATATATATATTTATTTATTATGCAGTCTTACATTAGAACATGCACATACCCACTACAAACTGTACATCTTGTTTCAACGTTAAAAAAGGAAAACCTTTTTTAACATTTCATCAGGTGGTATGTGGTATGTGCATGTTCTAATGCAACACTGCATAATAAATAAATATTTACGGCTCTACTTTTGTACTGTGCTCTGTTTTAAATTAATGTTTTGAATGCTGAAATCTTACTCTTCGTTCTTTTACATTTGGATATATATATATATATATATACACACACACACACACATACACAACACACTCTCACATGCTATCTATGTATGCATATTCTGCACAAACATATATTTACACATATATGCACATATTTTCTTGTGTTTTTTGCATACATCCTCACCCATGTTCACAAATACATACATGCATATACAACCTCACATTATACCTATGTATACATCGTTATACAGCACCTCAATCAGCAAAACATTGTTTTTTAATATATATACTAATGTGAATGAGTGAGTGTCCAAATTGATGGGATGAGGGTAATATTCAAGGCAGGGCATCTCAATGCCCACTGCAGTTACATGTCATGGTTAGTCACTTGTACAAATAAAGTGGTGAATAAGGAGACATCAAAGTGTTTGTGTAATAGATATTTCTATGGTCTGGTAAGAAGACAAGACAAGAGGGGAGTGGAGAACTTTGACTGGATCCTTACAGTTCCTCACATTGAATAGAGTATAAAAGGGCAAGCAAATGCATTTGTGTACTCCCATCCAGCCATCAAAAGGTTGTTGAGTAAAATTAAAAAAAGAAAAGAAATTTAAATTGATGAAAATAAAGAACAATTTTAAGTGGAAAATGGTTCTAGGGGAAAATGGCTGATGGGGTAACTTTAATAATTTCTTTTATAATCAGGAGTTCCCTGTGAAAGATTCTAAGGGAAAGTGGGAATTAAAGATTGAAAAGAAAAATGAGAAAAAAAAGAAGAAAAACAGAAAGAGAAACATAAAAATAGAAGAAAATGAAGAAAAATGAAACAGTGAAGAGAAATGTGAGAAAAAAAGATCTAAAAGTTAAAGAATGAAAAGAGAAAAAGAAAAAGTGAAGAATAAAGAGAGAGGAAAAAAAAGATTGAAGAGAGAGAAAAATGTAAAGAAGGAAGAGAAAGAAAGAAAAGTGAAGAATGAAGAGAGGAAATGTAAAGAATGAAGAAAGAGGAAGAAAAGTGAAGAATGAAGAGAAAGAAGGAAAAAGTAAAGAATGAAAAGAGAGGTGGAAATGGGAAATGAATAGAGAGGAAAAAGTGAAGAACGAAGGAAAATGAAGAAAGACAGGAAAAGCAATCAATGAAGAGAGGAGGAAAAAGTGAAGAATGAAGAGAGAGGAGGAAAAAGTGAAGAATGAAGAGAAAGAAGGAAAAAAGAAAAAATGTTGGAAAAGATGAGAAAAATAACAAAGGAAAAAGAAAAAGGAAAAAGAAAAAGTAAAAATGAAGAAAGAAAGAAAAAAACCTTAAAATTTTACTCAAGCTGGAGGTAAGTAAAATGGAGTTTTAAGAAAAATTATTAAAAGTGGGTTACAGTCTGTCCCAGAAGGATTTGGGGTGAGATGATGGTGATGAGTGTGATTTAGCAGATGAAGACAGCTAAAAAGCAAGAAAGTGGAAAAAGTATTGCTGTATGGCATACAGATGACAAACATTTCTTATAGTCTACAAAGAGGGACTATGGTGCTTGGGGAGTTTGAAAGTAAGGTCACCTTTGACAATTTTTATCCCACTAAATTTTACCATTGATGATTTCCTTTGAGAACATATAAAAGCCGATGTGTTGATAGACATCAAAGATTAAAAAGTGAGAATGAAATGTATCAATTTGCAGTGGAAATATAGGAGAGTGAGTGAGTGAAATAGATATACAGAGTGAGAGAGAAAGAAAATCATGTAGGTATTGCAGATTTTAAAAGTCTATGAATGTGCTGATGTGAGAAGATTGTGCTACACCAGTCTTTTAAGTTGCAAGGGTCTGCCCATCTTTAAAACAGCAGTCAAAATACTAACTTTTACCTGTTCTCAAGCAGAAACATGAAAACAAAACAAATAACAAGCACACAGATAACAACAAAAATAAAAACATTATTAATTTATTCTATCATAACAAGATGCACCCTAACTATAAATAAGATGAAAAAGTAATTGATAATATAGTTTGTCAATATATATCAATTAATGACAGCAATAATACCATGAATTTATCATTTACTATAAAAAGTTTAAAACCTTTAACCTAATCATTATCAATAACTCGGTACATTAAAAAAAAAAACCCAATGTAAAAACAATGTTGTTTATGAATTCTCATGACCAATGGGAGATTGTATCTCCAATAAAAATAAAAAAAAATAAAATTCTTACAATGGTCACACAAGCACTACACTTTCTCATAGGTTAACATGTTACTTATTGAAACTTAGCACAGTTTGTATACATATCAATTATCATATCACAAGCAGTCAAAATATTACTATTAGCATAAATATTAGTAGACAATACAAAAATACTTTTGAGCACTCAAAGTAAAGAAAGACTCAAAATACTTAAAGTTATTATTATACAAAAGAAACAGCCTGCATTAAACAAAATATCTATCACCACAGAAGGTGGCATTTTAAATTGTGTATAACATATTTAAAATGTACATAAGACATTTATAATGCATATAAAATATGTAATATATCTGTTTTCTGATGCTGTCATATTTTGCGGAAACTGTTCTACACATGATGTCACTTATATGAGAAGCTACATTTTAAAATTTGAAATGTAACATTTAAAGAATGCCAGGATGTAACTGACAAACACTTTGGTTGATAATACTTAACTCTTGGTAATGATGGTAGTTGAAAAGTACTTAAACAAAAACAGAAAAAAAAAATGAACTTTGGAAAGTTTGCCCATAGTTCTGATCTGGATGTGTAACAACTTATTTGAAAATTGAAAAAAAAAAGAAGATAATTAGACAGACATTGTTGATTGAATTTAATAAAGCTTATTGAAATGAATTAATGCTACCTAAATATGTATGATAGATATGAACAGACTGAGATGGATAGATAAGAACAGGTTGAGATAGATAGATGAGTAAACATGAATGGACTGAGAGAGATAGAATGATAGCACCAGGTATGATATGAAGAGTAATAGATAATGAACGAATAATGTTTGAATAGAACAAAGACGAGATACAAAATTAGAAATCTGAAGAAGCTATAGCTGACACCAAAGAAAAAAGGAGGCAAAAACAGATAAAGCTAGAGAGAGGGTAAAAGTGAGAGAATGTGGAAAGTTTAAAATTAAACAGAAAAAGAAAGGGGAAAAAATAAAAAATGAAAGCATGAAAAAAAAAAAACCTAGGTGGACAAAAAGATACAGAAAGAAAAAATGAAAGGTATGACATAATAGGAGAGAGTGTGGATGTTACCAAGGTTGTGGGTTTTGTGTGTATTTTCAGGTGAAGGTGCATGTTCAATATATGAACAAAGAAGATAAAAGAAGCATACAAAAAAACTTGAGTTTCTGCTACGGACATTTATTTCTTTTATGTTGACTGGATTGAAACAAAGTTAAATGTCTCTTGAGTATATCCATTTTCCTTTTGTTTCAGAAATAATTTATAGCAAGTAAGGATAAGAATGGGTAAAGATGGTCAAGCTCTAGTCAGTCTTGCTCTTGAGTTGGGATGGCCGAATTTATACTTCATGAGTAGGGTTGCTGAGAACATGCCAGACGATGTCATTGGTCAGTGGAAAGAGTTCAGTTGGTAGACTTGGGAAACTAACATTTCCCAGTTGTAATGCTATTGCTAAGAGGAGAAAGAAGAAAATTCTGTCCTTTCTGGAAGTGGGGGTCATAAAATTGCACATGAGACCAGCAACTCTTTCTAGTTTCTTTATAACTTGCATCATGGGAAAATGAATTTTTTTATTCATTATTATTATTATTATTATTATTTTATTTATTGGTTTTATTTCATTTTCCCCACGAGAGAGAGAGAGAGAATTAGAAAGCAGAAGAAAAGATTAAGAAGAAGAGAATGAGGAGAGAGAGAGATAAAAAGAAAAAGTATAGAAAAAATAGTCATGAAATATTATCATATTAATATTTTAATACTACTGACAATGAAAGATGGTTTGACTAATATAAAAGAGAATAGGGGGGAAAAAAAAGAGAGACAACTAATATGTGGGGATGATATTGTTTCAGTTTGTTATGTAGGAAATTTGTAAAACTGAATTTCCTGTCTTTTTTATAAATTTGAAGAGAGTTCAAATGCATCCAAATAAGTTAGATTGATGACAGAGAAAGACAACATATACAGGAGAGCCCAGAATGAATGCAATGTTTATAAATGCACACTGTCATTTGTTTTCTCCGGAAACATTTCTTTCATTGGAAACTAATGAAAAATTCAAATGCTAGTCTAGACAATTGCTATCTATGTAATTAAAGTTTTGAAGTAACATTTGAAAAAATAATCAGTGATGCAGATCCAGCCTCGCAAATCTTTACCTTCAAAACTCCAAAACAAAATTATGAAAATTAAAAAAAATTTTTTGTTAATTATCAGACATAATCAATAAGATGGGATTAATTAAAAAACAAAAAACAAACTAAGTTCCAAACGCATAATTATTTTTTTGAAACATTAAAGAAACCAGTCAGAACTTTTGAAAATATTTCATAAGGTTTATTTTTAAAACTGGAGACTAATTTGATAAAAAGATCAGACAAAAATCATTTTTTCATCATAAATGGTGAATCATATGTTCACAATAATGAACTAGTTGGAGATGATTCAATATTACTTCATTGTATTTGAAATAAAAAATTAGATTCCTTTATCACAGGGTCTCTTACTAAACAAATTATTTTTCTATGATCTGGTGCAACAGTTTTCTCACAGAAAAGAATTTTGTTTGGAAAGCTTGTAGAAGCAGAGAAATATTAAAAATAACTGTCAAAAACAAAAAAAGGTGGTTTATAAATCAGATTCCCCCCCCTTTTTTTTCTTTTTGGCAGTAATTTTAAACATGTCTCCACTTCTTCATGTTATACTTAATTTTTGTACCATTCAGAAATTATTTAAATTTTGTTTCTATTAACATATTTGATGCCACATGAAATTGACATTTTTCCTAAAAAATAGCTAAAAAATTATCACTGAAGTTGAGATATATATTAGAATTCACTAAGACATTAAAATCATTTTCTTAATATCCCTGCTGTAATGGGGGAGGGCAGTAGGGATCTTACATGCCATCAAATATAGAGTTTATATTTATTAATTAGTCATATATTCATTAATATTTATTTTCATAAAAGATATGCAAAATATGGTACAAGGCCTAAGATGGGGAGAGCTAGTCATCCATGTACCATCTTTTAACCTCACTGGACACAATCAGTGACCCAATTGCACAAATATTGCTCATTGGACCAAAACTTCACATTTACAGTTCTCAGTTGTACTACAGACACCATAATACCACAATTTTTCTATGAAGATTTAACTAGTCTCGTATGTACAATTTTGTGTGCGTGCCCCTGAAGGTCACTTGGATCAATAGACACCCGAAGAAGGTCAAAGGACACAATAAACAAAACACTGTGATAATAACAACAAAGATGAGGATATTAGTCTGAATGTTAATAAGATAAATAAAGATAACTCCTGATACCAGAAATTCAGATGAAAATTTTCAAAGTTCAAAGGAAAAAATATTCATAAATTAATTGCTTTACTGAAATAATTATTCATATTTAATACCACAGTTTCTCAGTAAATCTTTAATTTGTCCCATATGTACAATTTCTTGGTGGGGGGGTGGGGGGCGATAATAATAACATTTAAAAATTTAACCCCAATGTATATTTACAATGAACAAAACAATTTACAAAAAACAAGGAAAATCTTTGTTAGTAGCCGAACCCAACACAATACTAATTGTAGAATAAATAACAGTTAACTAGTCGGAAAATTTAGAACTGAATAATACATGATTCACTCCCTCAAATACAATAGCAAATAAGAAAAACACTCAAAATTGAAAATCATCACACACCAAGAACTGTAATCTGTCACCTAAAAAACGAGGGAATGGGGAAATAAATAAATGGGAGAAAAATAAACAGTCCGATGAACCTAAATAATGAAGCTCAGTTAAAACAATTGATTAACTGAAAAGAAAAACCACTTTATCCTTATGTAATACAGACAAGGTGGCCATGAATCAATTCAGAGGATCAAAATTTTCTTGTCTAAAACATAGTCATTTATTCAGGAAGTAATCAAAATCAAGGTTGTCTCATTTAATATTTATAAAGGAGATATGACTATAGTTTAAGGCTTACTATATTTATTTGTCTATAATACAGTGTAACCCGGATATAAGAGAGTTGTCGGGACCGGAGAAGAAGTCTCTTATATCCGGGCTTGGTCTATTATATATACATTAACACAGGCTCTAATTTGGGACCAGATAAAATCTCTCTTATATCCGGGTTTCTCTTATATCCGGGTTATACTGTATAATAAATTCTATATGCATATTTGGGCCAGAATATTCATTTTGGTTGTTATACTTACAATGTTTCGACCATTGTACTTTCTGGCCTTCTTTAGGTGTTTGACGTTATATACAGTAACTCTGCCAGAAATTTTAACCATAACCATTTATTTCAATCTACTGGAGTAGACACAGTTCTCATTCTGCTATTTTAAATCAATATTCACCAATTTTATTCCTCTTTATGATGCTTGTTCACTTGTTCCACTGAACCAGAGTATATGATATTTCAGCACTACCAGACCCAGGAATTGAACTCACAACTGTCAGGGAACCAGACCTATTTTAACCAATGCTTTAATCCTAGGATAATTCTATGGTAGAATTTTGGAAAGTTAAACCTAATGTCTGTACTCAGGTGTTGGAATAGTATGAGTGTGCTGACTCAGGTGGTGGAATTTATAAGGATCTTTTCTTTCTTTCTTTCTCAGAGGTATTCATCTCTATGACATCTACTTGGGAGGTTGAAAGCACCTAACATAACAATTCCTGGGTTTGGTAGGGATGAAATGTCACATGCTTTGACTCAGTGGAAGAAATAGACAGCCAACACAAAAATGAATAGACTGGTTTAGTATTAATTGATATGAAATATTTCCTCAGTTATGGAAAATGGAGTGAGAACAAACTCATCTTGTGGATTGAATAAAAGGTTTGGTTTGAAATTCCAAGAAGGCTACCAAGTGTGAAAACAGACTCTTGGAGACGGCTGTAGGATACAGCAGCTGAAGTGTTGTGAGTATAACAACCATGATGTATACTAGTGTATATAGAAGAGCATATAATAATAATAATAATAATACATTATTTCAAATATTCTGGCGAACATTGTGAGTATAACAACCAAGATGAGGATTATTTATATTATTCGGACTATTGTCCACATCTTTGTCGCCATATTTATTACAACGTTTCGGCTGTTGTATGCTCTGGCCTTCTTCAGGTGATTGGAATGTCGAACTGAACCCTTTATTTCGCTCACTGGGGTAAACTGTTCTAGTTCTACATGCCATGTTTAATGAATGTCAGTTATCAGTTATTTCCTGTTAATTTTCCCTCTGAATTCACTCTCTTTGGGTCCTGTCACTGGATCTAACCAACGTCTTTATCCACTGTGCCATGTGTCCTTGAGGACATCTGTGTATGAATTTCTGGGTATTATAAACCTAATGAAGGCCGGAGCATACAACGGCTGAAATGTTGTAATAAATATGGCAACAAAGATGAGGACAATAGTCCAAATAATGTAAATAATGAACATAAGACCTCATCTCAGAAATATAGACAGATATTCAAGATGAAGATGTTGGTCTGAATAGAAAAGCATATAATTATGATGATTCTACATCTCAAAGAGTCTGATATAATTTATAAGAAATTTCATAAAAGTATTGAAAGCACATATTAGTGTTGGGGGTAAGTGTTATATTTTACACCAGAGAAAATATTTTGATAATTTTGTTGACATGAATATGTAAAAGTAACGAAGATGTTTTCATTTAGTTTCTATTATAAAGGGTCAACCTGTTTACATGACCACTTTTATAAGGTGAGAACCACAAGCAATGTAAATTTAATTCTCATGTGTGGTTAATCTGTATCACCAATGGTAATAATGGGAAGAGACTCCACCAAAAGAAAAGCAATTGCCCTATCTCAGTGAAAATAATGTGGTCTAATTTTAGCATGCAAATACTTACATGCAGGCTTCTCCTGGCTTAAATGTTGCCTTCACTCGAGTAAAGGGACTGCTCTCCTTGTATATACATTCAACAGATAATTTTTCATGACAGAAACACTCATCTTTACTCTGCACTTGAACCATTAAATATATCATTTAAGATGAATTTATGATGATAAATCTACCATTCATCCAAGCATTGGATACAGTTGCCATATCTGGTTTGATGCTCCTGCTGTACATCTTGAGATTCTTGGCAAAATCCAAAGAAGGATCTGTAATGTAATCAATCATGACCTGACATCTTGACTTCAGTGACTTTCTGATTGACATGACATAGCTTCTCTCTGTCTTTTCTACAAGTAATTTCATGGCAACTGCTCTGATGAGCATTTTTCCCTGGTTATATGAATTTGAGCAGGCTACTAGATTGCCAACTAGGTCCCACTGTTTTACTGTTGAAATAGATAAATGTAACCACCACTTTTACTCCAACAGTTTCTTTTCTTGCACTTCCTGCCTGTGGAACTCCCTTATATTTCCCTGATAACTACAATCTTCAAAAATTCAAATGCAACATCTTCTTGAACTCCGTTCATTTTCTGTCCTCTCCTCAATCTTCCCTATTCTCAGTTTTTTCTTTCACTCCTTGTAACCTCCTGTGTACTAGTGGCATTACCACCTTACTTGGGGTAAAATGAAAAAACTATTAAAATAGTCAAAGAGGTAAAATTCTTAAAATACAGACAGAGTTTTTGCTGTAAAGTAAGAGTCATATTAGGTTTGAAAATATATGGGATTTTTACTTAAAGAAATAAGAGAAAAATTTACATTATACACAAGGTTAAGTAAGACACAAATATAGTACTCAGTATTGACGGATAAAGGGAGGAAGAGAAGGAGGAAAGGAAAATTTTAAGAAATTAGGACACAAATGAGAGGAACTTAGCATCAGTAAGCATCTAAGAATCATCATTTCACATATGCAATGAATATAGTTCATACGTCTCTTTATATAAATGGGAAGAATTTGTATGTTTGCTATCCATAGCCAAACCATTTCCTGTAGAACTTTCAAACTCTGGTATACATACTTATTGAACCCAGAGAAAAGTTTTAGCATAAAGGCTTGTCTCGTTCATAGGGAAATTAGGATCTCAGTAAGAAGGAGGGTTCTAACAATTAACACTAGTCAGGTTTGTTGCAAGACACAGACAATCATACAAAATTTAAATTTCCAAACTTCATTATTTACATTCACACCATCTTTATTGTTATTATCATATCATTTCAGCTGGTGTGCTCTCTTACCTTCTTCCAGTATCTGTTGATCCAGGTAACCTTTAGGGAATTTTGAACTGAACCCTTTATTCAATCTACAAGGGTAGATAGTTCTGCTGTCCATGTCTAAGAAAATTTTGTCTTCTTATTTAGTACTGCTCAGTTATTACTTGCCCTGTTTCCACTAAGTCTGTACTACTCAGCCCAGGGATTGAACTCACAATTACTATGTTATCAAATTCATGAACCAATGCTTTAATCTATTAAGCTATTTTCCTATGGGACAACCTTAAACCTAGATGAGATATCCCTAGATGTGGGCAGTAAAATGGAAACAATCTACCCCCATAGATTAAATAACGGGTTCAGTTTGTAATTCTCTGAAGGTTACTCAGATTAACAGGCACCTAATGAAGGCCAAAAGACACAATAACTAAAATGTTATAATAACAACAAAGATGAAGACACTAGTCTGAATATTAAAGGAAAAAATAATCACAAATTATCTTACTAAAACAATTATTCCTATTTAATTAAACATTAGTAATTAGATTTACAGATAATTTTTTGGCTGCAATCCAATTTTAGTAAATTTTAGGTACTTCAGATTCTTCTTCTATATGCTGTGTCCCTTCAGAACATAAGCGATCATGGCTCTCCATAATTTCCTGTCCTACATAGCTCTTAATAGATTTTGTCTTTTTGTTATTTCTCCTAAACCTTACTCTCCCATCCATTTACTCAAGCTCACTAAGTAGGTTATGCATTGTTTTCCTTTGTCCTTCTTGCTTTCAATCTGTCCTGTGAGCATCAGATTTTCCAAGTTGTCTTTCCTCATTATGTGCCCTAGAAAATTCAACTATCTCTTCTTGATGTTTAGTAAAAGTTTCCTTTTCGTATCCACTTTCTCTAAAACTTTGTCGTTGCTCCCAAGATCGGCCCATTGTATCCTCACAGTATCTTTCTGTAGAACCACATTTCTGTTGCTTCAAGTCTCTTCTTCATCTCTGCAGAGATTGTCCAGCATTCACTACCACATAGAAGGACTGACATCATGTAACAGTTCAGTACCGTTTTCTATGTTGCTAACAAAATTTTCCTATTTCTTAATACACAGCTTAGCTTTTGGAATGCCTCTTTAGCTATCTCAATGAGCCTTTGGGTTTCAGTGTCACACTTTCCGTCCCCTGTTAAAACACTTCCCAGATATTTAAATTTTTGTACTTGTTTGATTTTGGTATCTCCAATTTATAATTTAGATGTTGAGCTATTCCATTTGCTAACAACCATGTGTTCTGTCTCTTTGCAGTTGATGTTTAGTCCTTTTCCTAATGCTTTCTTCATTACCTTCTTTCAGAGATTTGTAGTTTTCTTTCCATGTCTGCTATCAACACTGTATCATCTGCATATTTTATATTGTTAAGATTGTGGCCACCAATAATGAATACTGGTAGGGTTTCTAATTCTCTCAGAATTGCTTCACTGTATAGGTTGAATATGTCTGGTTAAAAGATGCATCCTTGTCTTACACCCCTTTCTATTTTGTATACCAACTGAACTCATTTTTTATCTGCATGCAGGTGGTTTGCTACCAGAATAGGTTATATGCCTGAACTGAATACGTGTGTTAAAATATATAACAGAATAATAATATGGGTTGAAATTGAAGAAGCATAAAAAGATTGAACTTGTGAACTTTTGATTTGTAGTTCAATGCTTTATCAGCTCAGCTATTTCTTGGTGAAGATTCAGGAGAGCATGTATTTGGGGGAAAATGTTCAACTAAAATCTAGTAAAATGGAAACATCTCTAAGCTGTGAAATCTGCCACTTTGATTTCACAAAATTGTCGAGTAAATATTTATGCTAGATTAAGGAAAGCAATGTGGTTGAGTTGTTTGTATTGTGGAAATGGAAGCAAAAAATAAAAACAAGTAAAAATACACACTTTGTGTCAACAAACAGACTGGTTTTGAAATTAGAGAAGCATTTCAAGTGGAATAGGAGGAACAAGCCAAAGAAAGAAGCTAGTCTGGTTAATCCTATGGATTTTTTATTTATCCTGGATATAATGAGTTGGAAAAAGGAATCAGCATCATTTTTGAACACTCCTTAACCTAGGATTCTATCACAGCTGAATGAACAAAAAAATAGAAATATTAACTTTAGAGAATCTCTTGACTTTGAGTTTGTCAATCTGTTGCTTTCCTTCACAGGGTGTTACTTTATCTCACCAAAGTTTTATATTTTGTTTGTCTTTTTTGGTAGGAAGCAATGGACTTTTCATTGAGAACCTGCTTTGGGTGGGAGAGGTTGAATCAAAAATCATTTACCTCTCATACATTGACTTCCAGAATAACCAGGTATATTCCAAAACCTTTGAGTTTGAATATGATCCCTTTTTACAGTGATTCTAAATTACTGTTTATATTCTAAATACTAAATTACTGTTTATAATATATACACATACACACACACACACACACACACACACACACACACATATGTATATATATATATATAATATTGTATATTGAGTGCTGGAGCAGTCAGTTCTCAAACAGAACCTGACAATTGCATCATGCATGTCTTTTCTGAGTTACTAAAGGGAATTAACAGAAACAAAGATATGAAGAAAAGGCATGGCATGTGGAATTAGAACAATCCAGTCATGTGGACTAAATAAATGGTTTGGTTTGAAATTCAAATGTATATTGCCAGGAGAATGCCAGAGTGTACAATGGCTGAAATGTTGTGATTATGCCAATAAAGATGAGGACAACAGTCAAAATGATGTAAATATTGTAAATATTTATAATACCTCATCTCAGAAACATAGACAGATTTTTCTTTCTTCATTGTTAATTACAATTCCCATCTGTATTTTAAAGTATTTTTTATTGCTTAATTTTTCTTTTTTCTTTTATTATTAATTATCTTGGTTCCAGACTACTATATAATCTAGTAATAGGGGTTGAAGGTTATTTAGTAATTTATTTATTGCTATTACTACAAGTTCTTCTACAAATATCAGTTAAAGGAAACTTAATTCTGAGATCTTAAGGCATGGTAATCTTGACTCATTTATTCTGGTGAATGGATATTAGCTGAAAATATAGACACATTGTCCACTCAAAATTTATCCACACTTTGTTCATAGCAGGTCTTGTTATTACCTAAAAGTAAATTAAACACTTTCATAATAAAGAATAAATATTAAAATAAATTGTAGAAAGTAAAGCATTAAATATCTAAGTCAAAATGATGCTTAACTTTATGCATTCAAAATGTCCTCCATCTGCAGCAAGTCATAGCTCATATCAAGAGAGAGGGTTTTAAATATCAGCTAAGACATCTCTTCTAATTGTGCAATAATTCTCTTTGATTGCACTCTGTAATTGTACAAGTGTATTAGATCTCATGGCATAAACTTTCTCTTTAATGTTTTCCTATAAGAAGATATCAAGTAGCATTAAATCTTGTGAACTTGGGAATTTGGCATTGACTTGTCGTCCAATCCATTTATCTGGAAATATTTCATTAAGATAAAATGAGGAGTTCCATCTTGTTGAAAATAAAACTTCTTCCCTTTCTCAAATAGCAGAAGAATCTTTTGTATAACTGATCTTTGAAGAATAATGTATGTGTATGCAAGGATGAATCTATAAGTCCATAGCCTGGTATGGAGTTATTAGCTTCATTTATATCTAAAATTTTCACTATATAACACTTTTATAATTGATTTTTGAAAAGTAATGTATTTGTGTTCATAGCCTGACACAAGATTTATTAGTTTAATTTTGATCTGAAAATTTCATTGTATTACATTTGATCTATGCAAACAATAATCACCACTAAATTAAGTGCACTGACATGGAAGGAGATTACACTGAAAAATAAATATTTTCTATGTATCTATTTTTTTATTATGAGAACTTCCTGATGTACCTATGCAAACATTTTCTTGTATTTTCTATAAAGGAAAATATACAAAATATTGTACATATATATATATGTTTAGGAATCAGAGTTGTGGCTCATGTGATAAAGACTTAATGACAGCATAAAGGAGGCTTTATTTATCTATCATTTATCACAGCGGTTTTCAAATGGTGTGTGTGCCTCATAGGTGTGGCAGAAGAGGATAGCAGGTGAGGCAGAATGATTGAAAGACAATCAAAGATTTAGAAACAGTTTTGAAAAATTCATATGCCAAAAATAAATATTTCAAAATTTAAAATATTATTAAGGATTGTAAATGCATGCATGAATCCCAGTATAAATAGTTATAAATAATTATTGACCGATTTTATCATTGTGATATTTTTGCATTATATCAGGTATTAAGAATATAGTAACTAGACTCTGCAAATTGAAGGAGAGAGTTATCAATAATAATGTTCTGATTTTGAATTCACAGTTATCTCCCTTTAATCTTTTCTCTGTTTTTTACTTTTAAATGTTCTTTTTTTTAACAGAAAATTTGGTGAGGCGCAAGCAATTTTCATTCCAAAAATGCAGCTCAGAGAAAAATGATTTTGAGCCACTGATCTATCACATCAACCACAGTCAGGATCATATTGTCATTACGAACTCCATTGGCTCTATGGTAGTTGGCTATATAGTATTTCACCAGGGCTATATATGGTTTAGAATTCAGAGTTTTTCCTTCTCCTAGACTTGATGCTAACCATGGCTAGAAAGCCCGGTCTTCCCTACTTTATAACCCATAGCTTAGGTAAGAATAGATGGATTCATATATTTCCCAAGGGTATTTGTACAATTTTATTTACTATTTTTTCCTCAATAGGAGTTTGTTGGTTTGGCTATTATCCAATTTACACTCTTCCCTGATCTTTTGAACAGGAGTAAAGGTTTATCCCTTGTTTCCGATTTAGGATTGGGTTTTCAGCTCCTTCTAAAGTCTACTTCAGCTATATACTTCTAAAATCTCTGCTTAAACTCTGTAATATTATTCAATATTTATTTTTTCTTCAATGGGAGTACATAGGTTCATCTATAATCCTGTTCACTCTTGTCTCGTGAACCTAGGTAGAGTTTTATCTTGTTTAGGATTGGATTTTCAATTTCTTCTAAATTCTTCTCATTCTCCTTCATTCCCAGTAGACCCCCTTGCATCTTAGTGGCATTATCACCTTTCTTGGAGTGAATTGATTAAAAATATAAAAAAAGTAAGGTTTGTATTTCTTTCTTTAAAATTTGACCCTTAATATCATCTTGTCTCCTACTTAGTATAGGTCAGGATCCAAATCAAGAATAGGATTTACTAATCTTTCTCAGTAGAGTCTCAGAGATGTCTGAGAAAAAAATTTCCTTCAATTTTCTTTTTCCAAAATATTTATAGTTAAATTGATGGTACATCCTTTTTTCCACAAAATAGAGTAAATAAAATTCGATAGGTAGGTAGAAAGAAAATTGATTTCTACTTGAAGAAAATAAAGTTAACTGCAAGTCATTTTCTTTTCTATAATTGATCTGTTTTTAGTCAGCAACAAACAACTATAAACAATAATGACAAATTGCATTGCATTTGAGTACAAAACTTCTCTTAGTATAAATCAAGTCAATACAATTTAATTACAGATTGCTTAGCAGATCATTCTTTTTGAGTCAGAATGAGCTGATTTGGATTAAGATTTTGGATTAGGATCAAGCCTGTTTCTACTTCAGCTTTCTTTTGTCTGAGTAATTAAATGTTGAGAATATCTCTCTGTTTCTTTTACTCTTTCAATCAGATATTGCTCATCACTTATTTAAAGACAAACATGAATTAAAGCCCAAAAATAACTTTTTTGCTTCTCGACTACAAATCCATTTATTACTTTCCTTTGATCAAGGGAACTTCAAATTTTTTATAGGTCGATGCAAAAGTTTCCAGTACATTTTTTAAAAAACTTTTTATATAAATAAATTCATAGCATCATTACCAAAATATTATTCCTGATTTTTGATGGCTTCACATAAACTGTGTGTACTGTGATAAAAGAATGGTTCTGTGTTTGATTCTTCGAGCAAATTTTTGATATCATAAAACTGTTGGAACTGCTGACCAGTCAAGGAATGTGACATGAAATGAAGCAAATGATAGTCTGAAAATGTTACACCTGAAAATTATGTTGCACATGGAAGAATTTCTCATCCCAAATCCATAAATATTTATTGAAACATTTGAAGCATGAAGATGGACACTATCAAGCAGCAAAATCTCTAATAGACTTCTTTACCAAGAAAAAGGGCTTTCCCTTTAGAATGTGCCATTCAAACAAGACAATTGATCACTGTATCATCACTTAGTAACAATTTGTCGAATTCATAAAGAGTTTCTTTTGAAATATGAAGATTAGTTAACACTTAGAAATGTTTCACTCATTAACAGCCGCCATAAAATCCAGAATTAATTATGATCATTAAAAGGAAAATTTAGTGATAATGGTAGGTTTATTAAAAAAAAGGTATTAGTTACAGGTTTATAAAAAATATAATATTAATTATAAATATCTATTTATAACCCATTGATACCCACTGTGCCATTTTCAGTAGGATTTAATGGGTTAATGGAAATCCTGAATTCATTTTTATTATAGTCAGAGTTGTATGTATTATAATGAGAAATATTACAGTTCGAACATTTAAATTCACAGAATTTGAAAAAAAAATTCTTTTAAGTTTAAAACATTCATTACTCAGAACAATGTCCTTAAAAAAATCAAACAGAAACAGTTGTCATGATCAAAAACTCTACTTCAAACAAATTAAACTTGGGAATAATGTCATCCCCATTGACTCTCCTAGATTTACCATATGCTTAATGGGATTTTAACTTTTTGCACTGGAAATGACAGATTAAATGTTACTTTAGAAAAATAGGAGTTCCCATCTGCTTCCACAAAATGTACCAGTTTGACCTTATATTTTCTGTGTAACATTTGGATATTAGTTTGATATGGATCAAAAGAATTTGTCAGAAGAATTTTAAAGAGAACATTTTTTTTGAATTCCAGAATTAGAAGTGTATTTGATATTTATTCCACAAAATTTGGTAAGGAAACAACATAATTTGTAGTAATATTTAAAAATTAATAATTAACATCAGCTGGTATGTAAAGATTTCAAAAGAATGTTAAAAAGACATACAAAATGAGAATTAACATATTTACATCAAAATGGCAGGCTCAAGGAAAAAGCTGCCAAAAATAAAATCTAAAATAAAATTAGAAATTTGTGGATGTAATGGAAAACAGTTCATTTTCATGGCGTATTTAAAAAAAAAAGAATTATTGACAAATCACTGATGATTTGAGTAAATTCAAAAACCTTCAAGTTTGTGTCTCCTGAAAACAGATAAATACAAGACTGCTAAATGGCATTTTATTTACACAACTCTATGCCAAGCAACTCTCTTTCCCTAAAAAAGAAAATGAATAGGCTAGAGGTCAAAAACTCATTGACAACTGAAACTACATGAAATATACTTATGCTATTTTTCTTCTGTAAACTGTGAGTAATTACATTTACTAAAATGTGTGAACTTATTTTATATCAGGCATATTTTCATTTCAAATAATGAAACCGAAAAATGTTTGAAAAATACATCCACAAAGATCAGCTTAGGCATGTATATACATACCAATTTTTATTGCAAAAATGTTAAAAAAATTACAGTTTTAAATGTTATCACAATTATCTGAAGTTTTTTTACTATATTAATTATGACTATAACTAATTACTAACACCACTATATAATCACTTGTACATTTTCTTCTGGAAAACTCTTAAAATAAAAGTTACCTCCCTTTTCTGGTTCTATTTATTGCTTTTGTAAAAGGAAATAATCTTTGTCATCTTTCATCAAAGATGACCCTCCCAGTAGAATTTTAAAACAGCCTTTCTCACTGCCATATTGCTTTCAAATCTTAAATCAATTTGTTCACCATTTTCTTTCTTTCTTTTTATTTTTAAGTTTAAAAGAAAAAATTCATAATGTATGCTTCAAACACTTAATTACTATTAGCTGCTAAAATGGATTGCTAACATGCCCATGTGCAACCAAAAATCAAGAAAGAAAATTATGTCCATTTTATTTTACTTATTCCTCTTTGCTTTTTCCTTTTAAATTCTTTGACTTTTTCACTCTCTGCATTATTATTTATTTAGTTATGACATGGAAAGTGGGAAAATAGTTCTAGCCTTGTAATATTCTCCTCAGCAAAAAGAAAGTGTGAAGGGTTGGATTTGAATTTTCCTAACACCCACTAGGTGGTGTTGTATGAAATGGTATAAAAGGAAAGAACACAAACTTTTTTTTCTCTGTTCAACTACAGAATGTAGTAGTGAATAGATGTCTCATTTGCCTTCCAGGGAGGCTTCTTAGCCCACAGGTAAACCATATGTAGCATACAACACACCATACTATCTTCTATTAAAAAAAAATCATGCTATTGCAATAATATCTCCAACACATCCTGCCTGTCATGTGTGTGTGTGTGTGTGTGTGTGTGTGTGTGTGTGTGTGTATATATATATATATATACACACACACACACACACACACACACACACACACACACACAAGAAGAAAATATCCCTCTTCGATAAACAAAACAATGATGTTTTAAAATGATGTCTCCTGTAACAGACTGGTTTCTCAAAGAAACATATTACCAGTCACTTTCTCAACCACAGTGGAAGATTGGTAGTTTGTTGAAGAATGGAATTTTCTCTTTATTTCTAAGCTATTTTACACTTTGACCTGTATAAACATATATATATAGAATCTATGTACATGTTGAATTTACAAATTTGAAAATGCTGAAATATTCCACCAAATAACATTACAATTGGTAGCCCCCATTTTAAAAAAAATCATTTCCCCACAGGCAAGGCAATAAAGCTACTAAAACACAAGGGGGTTACTGAGTGTGAAAGAATAAGAAAAAGGAAAACATTATTAAAGAGCAAGAACAATAAAAGGAAGAGGAATCAAAACAACAGTAGATAACAACTGACATTGCATTTAAATTTTTGAAGGTCAAAGTTGACTGGAAAGCCAGAAGCAGGAAGAGAGTTACATAGATGAGAAGTGTGAAAAAAACTGATAGCAAAGAATATATAGTTACATCTAGCCAGTTCAACTGTAAAATGATAAGATCTGGCTGCCAATCTAGTATGACACTTAAATTTGTAAAGTCTAGGTACCATAGAGAAAAGTTCATCTGAACAATTACCATGAAAGTATTCATGGAAAAAGCACAGGGAATCTTTAAGCATATAGCAGTATCTCCAGACCAGATACGGCAGCAATATTCAAAGCAAGGACAAATAGTAGACTTATAAATAAGTGAAATAGATGATGATGAGAAACATTGTCTAGCACAACACAGCGAACTAACTTTCCTAGCAGCAGATATAGCAATTGATTCAATATAATCTTCCTACTTCATGTCTTGTATTTTATCAAGAATCTCTAAATATATATATCTGGCATGAAAAGTGGGAGAAATATGGTGATTCAATCCATGACATTAACAATAGAAAGAAGCATTCTAACCATTAATCTATGGCAAGTTTCCACTATACTTAAATATATAAGAACAAAAATTGGTGGTGGTAGTAGAAACAAGAGTAGCGAAAATAAACTAACACCAATAATAATGGTGCAAGTAGGGGTAGGTGCATCTGCAGAGGATGGTATTTGTTTTGCAGCTACTGTACTTTAGGTAATTTTTCTGGCACAATCATATGATGGTTGAGCAACCATGGATGACAGTCTTTTCAGTGTCAGCAAATGGTTTTTCTTATTCGATTAGGATACACTAATTTGAGCATTGATTCAGATATAATGGAAGTAACAAGAATAACAAGATTGGCAGATAAGTTCCTTTTATTTTATTAAGTGAAAGCTAATTCTTAAGACATGATGATGATGATAACAGTAAAGGCAGATGATGATAAAATATATTTGTAATGGCAAGTAATATCTTTAATTAAGTGTTATGGTAATTTACCCACGCACACATGGACTCTCCCAGCTATAAATAGGAGCAGGAATTGCCTTTTGGAGGGGGAAGTTTCCAGCAGTCAGCTCTGACAGTCAGACCAAACATTCTTGCTGTAACACTCTCATTTGTATATGTTTGTATTACTGTCTCTGTTAATATATTTAACTCAATTCCTATCTTTGTGTCTTTATTTCTGGCCCTAACAAGGCCACAACACTAAGTCTCATTAAAAATGGCTTCAAGTGAATGAATCATTTAGGTTTTAATGAAGACTAACCTTTATTAGATCTCATAGACTGGTGCTACAGAATTACAAACAAAAAACTTTACCAAATAAGGAAAACTAAATTACTTGAAGACTTCCAACAATGGCAACAACTAAAATAGGTAGCATATGTAACTAGATGAGAAAATAATGATATAATGAAGATGTTAACTTTCCACATTGCACTAAACAGAAGGTTAGGAAGGAAACTTCCATCAATACTAGAAAGAGCTATAATAGTTAACAGACTTGAGGAACTTATTTTCCTGAAAAAAACTGTTTGAAGAGAAAGATTTTATAAATTTCAAATGACAGTAATGCTGTTTGGTCAATGAATGCTGAATATTTCCTTGTATGGAAAAGGGCTAATCTCACCATCATCATTATCATGGAAGTAAAATAATGATGTAGATGGAAATGTTTCATTTCCATCTACATCATCTACATCATAATAATAAAATTCTTAAGATGTTTCACAATGTCTCTCTCTTATTTTTTTTTTTTTTTTTACTGAAGTTCATTTAATAAAAGATTTGAGAGCAACTGGTTATTAAACAAAGTGTATGATATGAATGTAGGTGGTAGGAAGTGAAGCTTATGAGGTGAAGGAGGACTGATCCTTGACTTGAAGAGGTTAAAATTGTAATGTTCATGGAAGCATCCATGCAGGAGTCTGTTCATGGGGAAGTTGTCTGAGTGGAAGTCCTTCCTTACAACTGGAATATGGAAAAAATGTGGGTGATTTAACACTGTGGATATAACATGGTATTCCCTAGCTATAAAAGTTTGAACTAGTGGAGCTAAAAAATGGACCTCATTTGAACTTTTGCTATGGAAATAGTGATAGAATAGCAATAGGCTTTTAGCATGACATTTGTGGGAAAGAAGTTGCCCAGGGGAAAATAAGTCATTGCCCAGAATACTGTGTAAATATTTATGAACTCTATCAAGGCTAGAAAGTGAGGATTGGGCAACCATAGTCCCGGATAGGGCAGTAATGTTCCATTTTTTGTCTAAAGCATGGCAGGAGGAGTCAGATACTCAGTCAGTCAATTAAGTGCCATATGTGATACAAGCTTTGGGGATCATGTCTCTTTTGATTCATGACTGACTAGGCAGAAGATTTTACCACAGTAGATTGCTATTTCTTTCTTCAGTAGACTGGTGGCCTACCAAGACTATAAGACCTAGTCTGTCCTGCTATTTAACCCATAGCTGAGGGAAGAAGAGATGGATTTATACCTTTTCCAAGGATATTCATGCATAAGTAAATGTAAAAAAACTCTGCTCTCCAATTTCTCATGCTGAGCTGATATCCATTACACTGCAATGCACATTCAGTCATAACTGGGACATTACTACCTGGGACATTACTACCTGGGACATTACTACCTGGGACATAACTGGCACATTACTACCTGGGACAATAAAAAGAGCTGACTTGTTTTTCTAGCTTCTATAGCAATGGATCATACAGATGAATTCCACTTTAAATTAAATTTATTTCTATCCCATCATGCTCTTCACTTCCTTTTGATTTTACTTTGAAGATACTGATTTTTATTAATGATTTTTATCCAGTAGAAAACTTGTGGCCCAATAGATGTTCAAGTAATACCAACAGAATTTTTCACATCAAAATAATGATAATCAAAATAAGATTATTAATGATGAATAAAATGTTTACAGAATCATACAAATGCTACTTTATATATTAAAATAATGACAATAAAATGGAACAAAACAAACTAGAATAATAAAATAATAAACTGCTGCAGTTCATTTCTTATTTTGCTTTTAGATATTCTTATACAAGCAGTGCATTTTTGCTAATGAACCATTTTTATTGCATGCCAATCGCCAAAGAGCCTAATGAATTACTGTTTGTTTATTCTAGCTAATGATTGCTGGCCATTGTCAGAAGTAATTCCTTCCTGCCAGTTCAAAATGTGTATAGGAAATCTGTTTCTCTTTGATTGAACGAGTTTTCCATCTAAAGAAGAAGAAGAAATAAAAGAAAACACAACCTCTGCACTGTACAAAAAAACAAACAAAAACAAAAAAAAACACTCTTCCCAGCCGGGAGTTAGATACAGCTCATTAATAAAAATCAGTATTTTCAAAGTGAAAATAAAATTATAAGGAAGTGAACAGCATGATGGGATAGAAATAAATAAATTATATAAATATGCACCTAAAATTATAGCATTATGATATATTTTTTTTAAACCTATACACATTATTATCCTATTAGATGGTTGATATAACAATAACTAAAACCAAAAAACACAAATTCTAAGATTAAATCATATGAAGTGTTATACAAAAAAAGCTTAAAGAGCTTAGGGTGTGAAATAATTTCCTCAAAGAAAGAAAGAAGTAAAGAATTCATAGATGAGGTTCTTGGAGTATATTTTCTTTTTCTTTTGGATATGCAGGTAATGTAATGGTTAGTGACTTGGAATGAGAAAGCAGCAAATCAAGTTCTGATTGAGTTTTTTACATTCCCTTTCACACAAATACTTTGGAGAAGGTAGGAATGCATCATATCTCTAAATCCCAAACCAGCTATCTGAAGCTGTATAATTATGGTTAGACATAAGATATTATGTCTGTAAAACAAAATAATAATAGATTTCAATAGATATGGATAATTCTTTGATTATCCAGATTGCTATTGACATGAATAGGCATTGGGCACAAGGAAAGTGAATGGATGGATGGATGGAGTGATTTTTGGCAGAAGAAACATTGGACACACTAAGCAACTTAGACGAACAGACTGATCAATCTGTTCAAATTTCCCAAACTTTGGATAATTATCTCACATCTACTTCTATGTGTTGTGTCCTAATCATGACCCTCCAAAACAAAGTTACACTCAAGCAGCTTCTTCCCACAAACCACTGCCCTGTGCAACAGATTTCCAAGAAGATGCTTTCCCAATCAAAATCTTAACCTGTTCAAATCTGTTTAATTGTTATATTCCCCTCCTATCCATATAAACCCCTTAATGTAACTCTCTACCTTGAGTGGCCCCCGGGCTTTGTACAGGGTGAACCTTACAGTAAAAATAACAACAACAAAAATTCCAGTCCTTTTTAGCCCTTAGTAAAGTTTATCTTTTTGCTATATCTCCTGATCCCTGTTCTGCCAAAAAGCATGTTAGGTAGGTTATCTATTGTTTTCCTCTGTCCCTCTTGCCTTCAATATTTCCTGTGAGTACCAAATTTTCCAAACCTCATTATATGCCCTAAAAATTTCAACTGTCTCTTTCTGATGCTACCTATGTGTGCCTTTTGCTTCCATTTTTCTCTTAAGCATCTCAAATATCAGCAGTATATCATAAAGTATATTATCACAAATTGTATATCAACCAATTGAAGCAAGGTTAGCCTGGTTGACTATTATCTACTGTGTAGTGAGTTCAATCCACACTGTATGCAACATTCAACATTAAATATACCAACAAGCAAAATCAACTAAAGTAATCTGTATTTTTGAACTTCAAAAATTACTATTTACGAATAAAATTTACGAATAAATGGCTATGCTGGACCATGTCAAAGTTGATAATGAGTTTAATAAAAGGTTTGAAATGTTGTGATATATATCAGCTCACTGGACACTTGCCAAAGTGTAATGATTAGAATGCTAATCTCAATACTTCAGAACTAGTGTGAGGAGTTCAATCCTTATAGTTGCCTCACTATTATGGAAAATAGGTTTGTCCAAATATTCATTTATTTTATTCTTTGTCAAACATTTTCAGCATAAAAGAAACTGGAAATAAGACACTTTTTATGATGAAACAAGGATGCAGGGAGAAGTGGATTCATGCCTTTCCCAAGGGTATTAGAATTAATACTTGGTCTGCTGATTCTGTTTTCTTTGACAATAAACACTATGCTACCTCATATCTCCTGACATGATATTAATCATTGTACTTCATCTTTGTACAAAATTAGCATAATAAATTCACTATTAATCAATTTTATTTCTTGTAAGCCTCAACACTTGAGTGATGTAAAAAACAATATAAAATCTAATTTTAGAAACACATAGATCGGTTAGAAATACAAACAAAACTAAAAACTACCACATCAAGAATTGTACCAAACAAAACTAATTGAAGAGTTCACCAGACACAGAAAGAAAACTTAATTTTTGAATTTTGGAAACAGAATTTCTTGGATGTTGTTTCAGAAAAAATTTATAATTAATTATTGGCACCTCAATCTCTGAAATGAAAACTGCTGTTAGATGTAAAAGCAAAACGTAACATTTTTTGAGAAACTGGGGATTCTTTAAACATTGGTGTTGGTTTTCAAAAATGTTTATAATCAATGCTTCAGGTTGCACTAATTAAATATGTCAAATAAATTCATTATTCATAAATTTAATTTGTTGAAAGATATGATACTTCTCATAAAACTTAATTACATCAAATTTGAGATGTATAATAAATTAATTATAAAATACAAGTCCAACTAAATTAAGAATTATAGTCCACAAAACTCTACCAATTAAAAGTTTATTGTATTCAATAATACTAATTCTGAACACTGTAGAATGAAAACCTGGGAGATTTGTAATTAAAAATTACTATTGTTTTTCAAACAAAGGTGTAATAAACAATACTACCTTTGTTCCATAATAGCTGTTATGAATAGTAGATGAAATATATTTGCAAATGTAACAACTATTATGGGACAGAAGTCGTGATATTTAAAGTTAGCAACTTAGTGTAAGATCTTTGTGTATAGTTGGATACAAACTAATTTCCTCATCTTTATTGTTTTGTTTGATCACACTGGTCTCCTTTGGGTGTCTGTTATATTTTAGAATGTTGAATCATACACTGAATGAATATGTGCTTCCTCTTTCATAGATGTCATATCTCCCCTTAGGGCAAGATTTGACAATGCAGAACACGGCAGACACATGAAGATGACTGGGGAGTATTAGAGCAAAATGTTGTGATAAAAGAATCAGGATGGAAAAATCAGTTCAAATTAACTGATACACAATTGTACAAACATACGAGCAGTGTTAGATCATACTGCTTCTTGGTAACATCTCTTGGTCTCTATGGTATTTCCTCTGAAATAATGCACATATCTCTCATTTTGAGGGTTTTCCAGAAGTTATTCTGGTAAAAAGAGATGTATGGGAGTATCAGATATCTTAGTCAGTTTATTCAAAACCATAAACTTCATGGTATAGGATGGGTATTTTCCAGCATGCCCATGTCTCTACCAAATGTGATACGAAATTTAGAGTGGGTTTACCAGCAATACCATGGAAAAATTGCCCAAGCCCTCTTGGCATTTCCTCTTTTGGGGACACCTCAGGCATCGGGCAATAAATCCAGTCCCTTCCCCAAGGAGAGATACTACTCAGGAGGAAATGATTTTCATGCGTAACTTAGATGTGGCATAAAGCTGAAAGTGTGGCGTATTCAGTGAGGGTTGAACTCATTACTCAGTCATAATAGATCTGGCTAGAGAAGATTGTTAACCATTATATCACATCAATGTAACTTCATGATATAGAATTAAGCAAAATCATTGTAATATATAATGAGTGTTAGTTGATGGGAAATACAGCAATTACTCATTTGCATAGCTATCTCATTGAATCAATGAAAACATCAAACTCTCCCCCAGAGTGAAACATGAGAGCAGAAGTAGATTGTAAAATTTGGATTCATAACAACAAAGAAAATATTATGGGTTTTATATTCATAAGTGCTTTTATTTATTGTGTCAAACAGAACCAGTTTTATTACAAGAAGAGAATCATGGGAAACTGTGTTTGTTGTAAACACAGCTGAAGTCTGTCCCGGGCACTGATACAGTCTTCATACTGATTTAATAATATAGATCTAAATAGAGAATCTAAAAACTTGCTTCAGTGTAAGAATTCTTTTTTTTTGGTAGCAGACAGCAATAAATCTATAATAATTACAGGATGAAGAGTTTCCCTTCTCCTCTGCTAAACACTGTAAAGTATTTGTTGATTTAAAAAGAGCATTCTTCTTTTATGCTGGTTAGTCAGAAAACCGATCAGTGAATTCACCACACATCAGATGGTGTGCATTGAGGCTATTATTGCAACATTTGAGCTTATAGTAAACATTACTATTCATTGCTAGGATGATATACGTGGTTTGGTTTGATGTTGACAGAAAAATCAATAATTTTTCCCACTGCTTTAACACTATAAAACAGTTTTAATTCAGCTGTTTTTGATGGAGCACAATGCAAAAATTCAATAGCATAAAAGCAATGTTCTAACAATCAGTTTTAAAAACAGTTAAATGTTTCAAGAAGACAGAATATATGGTTGAAAGCAAAAGGGACAGAACAAGTTGTGAGTTACACAACAGGAAGTTGCAGAAATAGGGGATGGAAAGTATGATATAGAAATTCAAAGATGCATAGGAATGATGAAAGATGCTTTTCAGAAACTAAGCAAAGTACTAAAGGGTACAAAAACATAAGAAACAAAGTAAAGAAAGCTGGTCTGCTTTTTAATGTCTATATAGCTAGGAATACTGACAAATTCATTACAAATGAAGAAAAGACTTGAAGCAACTTAGATATAATTTTATGGACAAATATTGAGAATATCATGGTAAGTGTATGCAGCAAATGAGGAAGTTTTAAGGGAAATAGGCACTATAGAGAAACTGTTGCTAACAATAAAAAAGAGTCAGTTGAAAATTTTGGGACATACTGAGGAAAGAAAGCTTAGGGGATTTAACACTCACAGGGTATATTTAAGGCAAGAGAAGCAAGAGAAAGTAGTGGGTAACATACAAGTCTGAGAAAATGGATAGAAAAACAAATGTCACAAAGAGAAAGAGAGATTGTAAAGGCATAAGAATTGCTGAAAGCAATAAAATAGAGTTGTGAGGCATCAACCCCAGCTTTGCAAATGTAGATTGAATGAAAAAGAAGTGCTTCAAAATAAAAAAAAAGGATTTAAATATTGGAGTGCTAGTAAACAAAAAATTGGTTTTGGCATTCTGGAATGTACAAGGAACTGACCATTTTTCCATCGTTTTTACTGACAGATTGTACATACAAGTTCCACGAGGTCTGGTTGATTGATTGATTCATTCATTTAATACAGCTTATCAGCCCTTTGCATGTTATTTAAAGCCAGAAAATGTTTCTAGATTGTAGGAATTTTTTTGAGATTATAATGATTATGATACAAATCTTACTAATTAAGCCATAGTTGGGGGAAGAAGTGGGTTCATACCTCTCTCCCTGGTATTTGCATGTAAGTGAATACGATCAACCTAACTGGAATTAGAACTCATTTCTATGACTGACAGTTCTGAGCCATTATTCATTATACCACCACGCATCCAAGCTTACAACACCTGGCATTCCCAAGTGGTCACCCATCTAGGTATTGACCAATATAACAAACCAAACTGGAATTAGGACTAAAATTAAAAATTCTGAGCCATTATCCATTACACCACCCACACATCCAAGCTTAGAGAAACTGGTATACATAAGTGGTCACTCACCAGGCTCAGCATTGCTTAACTTTGCTGATCGTACAGGAGCCTGTGTTTCAATGCCATAAGAACCACTTGAGAAGTTTAGTCTTAATAGATGCTAAAAGTAAGGAGCCTCATTAAAAATACAAACTGTTCATCATGACAAGAGAAAATTGCTTCTTTTAATGGTGATTTTAACTTTGAGAAAAGCTAAATGTTGCTTGGAGCCAAAACTGAACAGTAATGGAGGCTGACAGACTTAGATGATGCAATCTTTTGCTAAAAGACATCATTGCAAATGCGACAATCACACAGTGCACAAACTCATTTAATCTCATCTCAATGCAGGCTGAGTAACTCCAATGGGATAATGTCTGTTCATGCATGTGCAGTAAAAGTCTTCTGATTGGTTAGCAAATTACATCAAAGCAAGATTTTTACAGATATTTAAAATGGCTGGGTACTTTTTAAAAAAAAAATCATTTCAGCCCAAGCAAAGTGGGAATACCACTAGTATGCAGGGGGTTACAGGAAGTGAAACTTAAAGAGAAGACTGGGAATAGAAAGGATTGAGGAAAAGACAAAAGATGAAAGGGAATGCCACTAGTACTAGGGTTACAGGGAGTGAAAGTGAAAGAGAAGACTGAAAATAGGGAGGATTGAGGAAAGGACAGAAGATGAGTAGGATTCAAGAAGATGACAATTGATGTTGCATTTACATTTTTGAAGATTGTAGTTATCAGGGAAGCCAGTAAATAGAAGGGAGTTCCACAGGTGGGAAGTGTGAGAAAAGAAACTGTTGGAGTAGAAGTGGCAGCTGCATTTAGCTATTTCAACAATAAATAGGTGGGACCTAGATGTCAATTAAATTCATGGAGTTGGGGCACCAGGAAAAAAAGGTTGTCAGAGCAGTTGCCATGAAAATATTTGTAGAAAATAGGAAAAGGGGAGACGTGTCATGTCAGTGAGAAAGTGTCTGAAATCAAGATGCTTGGTCAGGATCGATTATATTGCAGATCTTTCCAGACAGATTTCGTATTTCAATGCTTTCTCAAAATATAGTTACTTGAAGTTTGTATTCCTGATAAACTATGCATTGTAATATTTTTAGGAGATTAGAAACTAAATTTTTCTGCTTGGTTTCACAAGCAGTTGACAGTTGAACATAATGGGCATCAGTGCAAGAAAAACAATAATGCTAAATCCAATAGCCAAATGAATCAGAGCTGATTGTATTTAAAATAATGAACAATTAAACCACAGTAACAATGACCAAACCAGCTCTTCATTGACTAAGTGATTATTCCATAAATGGGACAATGCCTTATTAATGTAAAAGTGGTTGATTTTTTTTTTAATTTTAGGACAAAGAACATGATTATTTAAATTACTTGAAACCAAAAACCCAGCCTCAAGTTCACAATAAATAATTTATTCTATGAAAAAGAGAAAGAAAAGAACTCCCCGAAAACATCACTAACTCTTAAAAGAACACAAAAGAAGAAGCACTTAGTTTTAATTCTATAAAACTATGAAGTGGAAGCCTCCTTGGTAGCTGCTATTGTGTTTCCAAGTGCCAATGGTCGATGTTTGTACTCAGGTAAAAATGTCTGGATTTCAAGTGAGGATTTTTCAAAGAGGGCTAGCCTACTCTTCTTGAAAGGTTGATGCAATAAAATCTTCCACTGATCCCATATCACCATATTCCAAATTTAGCTAAGCTTAGTAAATTTCAGTAAAAGAGTAAACAAATAGCCTTGAGATGAAATTTCATCTCAGACACTTGATTGGTAAAGTATCATTACCATAAAAAGTTAATTTTAAATTATGATGAAAAGGGATGTTCTACTGAGAAATGGGAAACTCATTATATAAAAGACAAAGATATTTACGCATCAGATACCTTTTCATTTTTAAGTAGTGCAAGGCACAAGAGATCAATGCACTGGTGGCCTGGTAATCAGACTCTCCACTCCAGATGCTTCAAAGAAACGAGAAATTGTAAAAATCTGTAATATCTGCATGAGATTCTTCAAAATAAAATAAAAAATTAACCCTTATTTTTTGAGAGAAAAAGACCTATGTAGAAATTGTATCTGCTGTGTACAGAAATCAACCTTGAACAAACATTCTGGCTTTTATTTGGTATGCTAGCCAATTAAAACCCTAACAGTTTGGTGGTTGGAATAGTGTCTATTTGTAAAACAATATATATATATATATATATATATATATATATATATATGTTATGGTAATTTACCCACGCACGCATCAGACTCTCCCAGCTATAAATGGGAGCAGGTACTGCTTTTGGAGAGGGAAGTTTCTTGCAGTCAGCTCTGACAGTCAGACCAAACATTCTTGCCGTAACACTCTCATTTGTATATGTTTGTATTACTGTTTCTATTAATAAATTTGATTAACTTAATTTCTCTCTTGTGTCTTTATTTCTGGCCCTAACAAGGCCACAACTATATATATATATATATATATATATATATATATATATATATATATATATATATATACTAGTTGAATCAACTAATACATTCCTGCTAGACACAATCTAGAGCAAGTGCAAGTAGTTATTAACATTGATGAGGATCAATTCTCTCCAAAAGTTCTCAACTGATTTGATTTCACGCAAATATTCTTTGAATAAACTCCAAACCAGGCTTGGGACCATGTTTTATTCCCAGTAAAACAAACCATTACTCACTTGTTAAGTGGATGATTGTTTTCAAAATAGAAGTAAAACAGGAAGTGGGGAGGATGAAGAGAAAGGCTTGGGTTTGGGATGAAAAAGGAATAAATAAATCACATGACTAACCAGGGCTCAAGTCAACACAATTTGGTGATGCAGGGGCTTTTGTATTTTTTTATTGCAGGTCAGGATGGGTCAACTCTGATAAAATCATTGTCTGTGTTTATTTGAGCAAACAGTCCCCATCTGTATGAGACACAAAGACGTTAATAATTGTTGCAATGGAAACTCTTATTTGAGTTTGTGTCTGCATAAGGCATTCATTTGCTTTTAACCTATAATATCAATGTGGTATTATTGTATTTGTAATTTATGTGCAGGCAAAAAGGACTATTTTATGCAGTGCTATATAGTTGGGCATAGTTTGTAGTAATAAACTAGTATATGTGTGTGTGTGTGTGTGTGTGTGTGTGTGTGTGTGCGTGTATTATATATATATATGTATGTATTATACACACCTTTCTTTTAAGCATGCATTGTTGAATATGACAGACAAGGAAAATTTAATTTTTTATTTAGTTTTTCCAGCATTCTTACATTTTTCTGTTTGTTGGAAGTAAGTGAGTGCAAAAATTGTCTGTATTGTGCATTGTTCGAACCACTTTTGGCCACTTCTTTAGCCATTTTCAAGGGGGTTTGTTTTGGGGTGTTGTTAATTTCTCTTCATGTTTGAATGTATAAGATGTGTTTTTGTGTTATGAATACCGGTGGGTGAGTTTATTCAGAGCTAGCACAGCTGGAATTCAAGTAAGCATCTTTCTATTGTTTTTAAAAAAACTTTCAACACACCATTACCACTGTTGAATAAAGTGAGGTTGATAGTGGGAGTGGGATATTTTATATACAGTAATTTGATTTATATAGAATTTTTGTGTTTTTGACCAGAATTTTTCTTAAGGGACAAGACCGTGTTTCTTGTTATAAATCAATCAATCAGACATACTACCACCTCTTTGAGTAACCACCTCACATGTCACTTATAAGGTCAAACTGCCATAAAAAAACATCTAGCCACCCATGATTTACAATATTCTTTTCATTTATGGTACCTAGACTTTATAAATTTAAGTGCAGTACTAGATTGGCAGTAAGTTCCCACCTTTTTACAGTTGAATTGGCTAGATATAACTGCAAGTTCTATGCTAACAGTTTCTTTTATTGCACTTCTAGCTTGTAGAACTCTCTTATGGCTTCTTGCTTCCCAGTCAACTTTGATCTTCGAAAATTTAAATGCAATGTCAATTGTTATCTACTCTTTTCTTAATTCTTGTTCTTATACTGTTCTCCCTCCTTAGGGCTTTCATTTTCTTTTTTATATTGCCTAAAAATCAGTAATCCCTTGCAGCTTAGTGGCTTATTGTCTTGTTTGGGGTAAAATGATTAACACACACACACACACACACAGATTTATATATAAGCTCATTTCCATATATTCACATTACTCTTGTTACAGACAATTATTGTGTATTAAAATAACAATTAAACAAAGTAGCAAAACTAATAATAAACTTGAATATTTACACTCTCAGATTTTATAAGTATGCATGTATATTACTTTATCTTTTGAAGAATAATAATTGGTTACTTTAAAAATCAATATTCTGAGCCTTTTATTTACTTGGAGTCGAACAATGATTTTAGCTTGTAGCACTAGTTTACTACCATTCAATCAGTGAAAAGCATTATTCAGATTAACATGTAAGCAGAATAAGGATGTTCATATGAACAACTTGGTATGAGTCACAGTCAGTTCTGAAATAGTGAAATATTTTTAGAACTAATATCTATATAATACTAAAATACTAATCTTGTATGTATATCTCTGTGCGTGTGTTCCTGAGATACAGCTTAAATGATACATAATACTCCAAATAAATTTAGGAGCATATTGTACCTTGAACTCCTGCTGGGTGCAGTGCCAAATCTCATTAAAATTAGACAAGCATTGTTTTTCTGTTTTTACAGCATTTTTAATAGGAAATTTAGTGTTTGTTCTGGATACGCATTCTTATATCAATCCGCATATATAAACAAACACTTTCATATTATATTCCAGCTATTGTGTATGAAAAATAATAGACATTCATAATACATTATAAGAACATTATTAAATAAATTTAAATATGTATAACACTGCATATATGTTATATTCCATGCTAATAGGAATATATACTTGACAAACACGGTGGATAAAATAAGTAAAGTTTTATTGTAAAACCCAATACAATAAGAATAATGGTATCGGTTACACACAAGGTCATTGCAAGTCAATCCACTAGTGAGTGCTACTATTTGAAGGTCAATAGTTCTCGTGTAAGTCTGAGTCATACTCAACAGATCCCAGCTAGACTCGATAGTCCATTGACTTACAGATACTTATAGGTAGTTGCTACCTATAGTGTAGTCACTCATGGTGGTGACAGGTTATTCCATTACATCAATATATTTATACAATTCACTACATTAGAACTATTTTTGAAAACAATTACTTGAAAGGTGAAAGTGCTACATGTGTCACATGACTTGATAGTAAATAAATAGATACACACTGATTTGCTGCCATTACATATTTTGAAATAAATGCAAGGAAGAAACAAGACTGTATAATAGAAAATACATTTATTATTTGAAAAAGACTACACCTGTTTTATGCTCTTACTCAAAATGTTTTAAGTATGAAGCCCAGTGGAACAATAAACCTTCTTATACCATCTTTAAATACAAATTAAAATGTGTAATTGATAATAAAATTGATAAAAGAAACCCAAAAGGTTTATGGGTGGTCTTTTTAAATAGACATTTTTTGTTTTTCATTTGTACTTATTTTCCAAACTGAGAGCTATAGACTTAAACTGAAATTTTAGAAGCTGACCAAAATATCCAAAGATTTATTATCAGCAAATGGTCAAATCTCAGGAGCCAATGGATCAATTAAAAGAAGATAGTTTTTTACTGAACAGGCAATATATTGAATGAAGAGATGAACTGTATGATTTAAATGTTAAATATTAACCTAAAAGGAAAATAAGAAATATTTATTCATAGCTATTTTTTGACTGAACTAAATCTAGTTATACTTCTCTACAACTCTGTTCTTAACCTCTGAAATGAAGCTGGGTAACAAAAAAATAAAGTGTTTCAGGGTGGGCACTAGAGTTTTAAAGATACCTGATTATATGATTCTCTCAGAAAGATAACATTTTTAAAACTATTATCTTAATGTAAAAATTACTTTTTGTTTTGATTTAAAATACACAAATATTTTTGCTTTTCACTTGTACTTATTTTCAAGAATGATGCCTATTGACTTATATGGAAGTTTTAGAAGTTAATATTTTGAGGGAAACAAAACAAATACAGGAAATTAAGTTTTCTGATTTATTTTAAAAAATTAATGTCAATAATATCTTCAGAAAACTGATGGAGCTGAGCTCAATAGCATTGTCATAGACTGAGGCCAAGAAGGCAAACATAGTTTTCTGCTTAGTTCTCAGTTTCAGCAAAAATGATACAGCTCAGCTCAATAGCATTTTCATAGACTGAGGCCAAGAAGGCAAACATAGTTTTCTGCTTAGTTCTCAGTTTCAGCAAAAATGATACAGCTCAGCTCAATAGCATTTTCATAGACTGAGGCCAAGAAGGCAAACATAGTTTTCTGCTTAGTTCTCAGTTACAGAAAAAATGTGTGTGTCTTTGTAGTGTAACATTTATTAAAAACTTAAGGTTTTTTATTTTAACTTTCTTTTGCATCCATTGTTTGTTAAATTTTTCTGAATTTAACAATCTTTCTCTGTCCTCTTCTGTATTATTATACATTGAGTAAAACTGTTTTTGACGATTCCAAGTGTATACTAAAATATTTCAAATGAAAACAGAGTGGTTTCATTTTCATCCAAAGGTAGACACACATACACACACAAAAGTCTTTGAAGAGCTGCGGATATCATGATGAAAAGGTAGAAGAAGAAAGACTTCACCTTTTAACTGTAGTGATATTCTCAACTAAATTGAATTGGCTTTTCATTTCTGTCAACACCTGTGTGTCACTAAGTGCAAATAGTACCCATCTGCTGGGTTTCAGAACTTCACAAATATTTGCAAACATGTAATTCCTGATTGATGTTTGTAGTGTGATTATTGCAATTTTCGTTCATTAGCTTCGTCTTTAAAAGAAAACTCTCCAAATATGCGGACAGAGTCATGATGAAAAAAGTGATAGGAGGCCTCCTATCTTTACTCAATAGTACCAGATGGCAATGTCAATATATTTTTTTTAGTAAGAAATGTATCTACTTTGCAATATCAAAATTTAAGCATCTTCCTCTATCCCACAGGAAAAAAATGAAATTAACATAAAAAAGAAACTATAATTTACAAAAACTGAATATTTTACCTAATTCATATTCTGCAGGTGTCTTTAAAAAATTTTGGCAATCTAAATTGATTAAAAAAAAATTAAATATTTTAAAATTAATATTTACTTAGATTAAGCCATGTACAAGTTGAAATGGTTCTACTGAAAAATGCTGGGAATACCATGGACAAAACATATAAACAATGAAGAAGTTTTAAGGAAAATAGGAACAACAAGGAAACGTATACTTACAATCAGAAAGAGCTAAAATTACTGGAATAGATAATATGAGAAGAGAGCCTGGAGAATCTAACACTCACAGGACATACTGAAGGCAAGAGAAACAAGAGGAAGCCTACTTAACAAGTCTGAGTGAATGGATTGCAAAACAAGGACAATGAGGGATAGCAAAGGGTCAAAAGGTATTAAGAACATCAAAAGCTGGAAAGTTGGGGAGAATTATGATTCCCCTTGACCTGTAAAGACATGTCAGAAAAAAAGGAAGAATAAGAAACAAAGGATGACATTTATAGCTTCACTAACACTTGTGAAAATGCTAGGAGCATGTGTTCACAAAATTCTACTATTAAAGAATAAGAAACATTTTCATGAAGGTAGAAATGTATTTGAAGTTGACCAGAGAGAATTATTTCTATCACTTCTTTTGTCAGATAGAGAGACAAATAATTGAAAATTTTCCTTTGTGGAGGATTGTAAAAAAGAAACATTTATATTGATCTAAAAAAAAAAAAAAGACCCCCCCTCCCCACAACTAAAAAGAAACTCAACTTCCTCCAATTTCAAGCCATTTGGGATACAAAACTAATGATTAATTGAATCCTGGTGACAAGATACCCATCCCCAAACAGTACCTCCTCATTGCATTAAGATGTACAGATTCAAGAATAATCCTTGATTTTTTTTTATATATATACAGCAGTGCTTTCAACAAGAGTGTCATGACACTCTAGGTTTTCTCAGAGAGTAGTTAAGAGTTATTGTGAGATTTCTTTTTAATCATTTCACCCTAAGCAAGGCAATAAAGCTACAAAGACACAAGGGAGGCTAATTAGTGTAAAAGAATAAGAAAAAGAGATACATTATTAAGTAGCGAGAACAATAAAAGAAAAGAAATCAAGAAGGCAATAGATAACAATTGACATTCATTTAAATTTTTGAAGATCAAAGTTGGCTGGAAAGCAAGAATCCTGAAGAGAGTTACACAGGTGAGAAAAGAAACTTTTAGCAAAGAACTTACAGTAACATCTATCCAATTCAACTATAAAATAATGAGAGCTTGTTGCCAATCTAGTACTGCAATTAAATTCATAAAGTCTAGGTACCATAGCAGAAAATTCACCAGAACAATTACCATGAAAGTATTTACAGGAAAGATACATTAAGGTGATGGGAAAGTGACTGAAGGCAAGATGGCAGGTCAGGAACAATAATGTTGCAGATTCTTCTTTGGATTTTATCAAGAATCTCTAAATATACAGCAGGAGCACTAGACCAGATGTGGCAATAATATTCAAAGCAGGGATGATTGAGAGAATTATAAATGTAAAGATTCTGGAGGGAAAAATTAAAATTAAAATAATAAAATTGACAAAAAAAAAAAGCAAAAGCCTATACTCACAAAAAGGAAAGATTTGACAGCAGTTTCTTCTTTGAGAGATTTTAACAGTCACCCAAAGAATACTTTTCTATTATTAGTTATCATATCTAAAAATGAATGACTGAGAATAAAGCCAAAAATGATGTATTTTTATAATTGCTATTGTTTATTTGGAGGAAATAAAAATGTTTTTTGTCTTTGAGGCACTATCCAAATTTGTGGCCCCATTCCCTGTTTTTTGTTGTTGTTTAGGATCAAAGTGTGCTATCTGTTTTCTTATGTCAACAAAACATAACATTAACTAGGCTGTTGCATATTTTCAACCTCAGGAAGTATGATGATGAGGTTGAAGAAAGGTTACAAATTACTATTCTAAGGGAACCAGGCAATTTTTAGATGACCCACCATAAACTGTGACTTTTCATTGCATAGGGATTCTATCTGATATAATAGAATAATAATCATGTATCATTTTCTACTGAAAAAAATTAGAGATAACCAGGAAAAAATGAAGAGACATTATGAAATATTTACAGGATTCACAAGAATTGTCTTCAAAAACAGGATATGCAGGAAAATGGTGGAATTCATCTTTGTGAGAATTTTTTGGCACGTAAAGTAAAATGGTTATAAAATATAGGAAAAGGGAAATGAAAATTAAAAGCTAAATAAAAATATCCTTTCTCACCCTACAGAGTTTCCAAGAATTTCCTGGATCTGGTACTGCTAGAACGCAAGTCAGATTAAGGGCAAAATAAATAGTAGACATCATGATTGATATTGAATCCTTCAGTTACTTGATACCTAACTCATATCCCACAGAATATCCTGGACTACTGCTTTGGGATGTCAGCTCCCCAGATAATTACTGTTACCACAGTTGTCACAAATCTTACTCTGAAATAATGACAACTCTAAAACAAGTGATCATAATATTTCACTGTTGAGGTTGTTTTGGTGTTGTCAATAATAAACTAACAAGTACACAGAATGAAAGCATGCTAACAGTCACATGACAATTTTAAGCATTCTAATTGGTTGGTTAGATTTAAATTCAAGTTAATACATATTTCCCCAAAAACATATTTTCCAAATGCATATTATAAGAAGAAATAACAGTCTTTTATTATGTTCCTTTCTTTGACAAAAATACAAATACTGATTTAACTATAGTTGATCAAAGAGATACTCTTAATCACATACTACTTGCAAACTATTGTTCTGATCACTGATTAAATCTAACGTCCATCTTGGATAAGTTTCTTTGTGGAGATGAAAATTTGTTTTTTTTATTTAATTATAGATTCTACCCATATTCAGTTTGTACAACGACTTATAATTGAATATGAACCACTATGATATATGAATTTACAACACTTTACATAGTGGTAGTTTAGTTTAAATGTATGAAGAGTACAAGAAAAACAAGAAAAAAACGTCCATATTCAATTTGTGTGGTTACTTACTTGAGCATTGCTGACTACAATAAAGTTGGTTCACTGTGTTGTGCTAGACAATCTTGATAAAATTCAAAGAAGGGTCTGTAAGTTAACCGATCCTGACTTGGCATTCTGACTCCAGTCACTTTTTCACTGATGTCAGGCTTCTCTCTGTCTTTTCTAAAAATATTCTCATGGCAACTGTTCTGACAAGCTTTTTTTCACTGGTGCCTCGATAACATTAATTTAAGTGTACTACTATACTGGCAACTAGATCTCAACATTTTACATCTGGACTAACTAGATGCAACCACCACTTTTATTCTAACAGTTCCTTTTCTTGCACTTCTGACCTGTGGAACTGACTTCTAATTTCATCTTTCCAGCCAACTTTGATCATCAAAAATTAAAATGCAATGTCAATCACTATCTTCAGTCTCCCTAAACCCTGTTCCTTTTTTGACCTTACCTCGCTCCTCCTCAGTAAAGCCTTCTCATTCTCTTTCATTCCCTGTAAACCCCTATGTTCTAGTGGCATTGTCATCTTACTTAGGGTGAAAATAACAAAAAAAAAAAAAACAATATATGACTTGACAACAAACAGGTTTACTAAGATATTGCAAATACCACAAACAGATCATATACACCATCTTTACTGAATAGATCATCCAAAGTATCTTTAAGACAGTTTAAATTATAGAAGGTGCAAACTAATGATTTTTTTTAGAATATTTCCTTTTATTAAAATTTTTGAAAACACCCTGAAGGAAAAAATTCACACAGCTGCTTCCTTAATGTAAGTCTCAAAAGTTCTGACTTTGTTTTATACATGAATCTAAATTGAAAATTTAAGATGGTTATACAATTACTTGTTTATTATTTAAGTTATGGACTCAAAACTGTTAATTTTCTTTAAATATAGCATTAAATATAGTAACAGGTGTTACAGAACTATTGTAAAGTGTGCAATTCAAGGCTTCATATTTGAATGCCTTTTCCACAGTAGTACTAGATAGGCAGCTAGATCTCATAATTTCACTGTTGAAACTGATAGATATAACTAGAAGTTTATGCTAAAAGTTTTTTCTTCACTTCTTGCTTGTGGAACTCTCTTCTGGCTTAATATTTTACTGTTAACTGTGATTTTCAAAAATTTAATTGCAGCATGAATTATCACTTCTCTCTTCTTGAATCTTGTTCTTTTATTGTCCTCTGTTTCTTTCACTCTCAGTAATCCCTTGCATCCTAGTGGTTTTTATTGCCTTGCTTGGGGCGAACATCTATCTATCTATCTATCTATCTATCACAGCCTGTTCAGATCTATCTATCTATCTATCACAGCCTGTTCAGATCTATCTATCTATCTATCTATCTATCTATCTATCACAGCCTGTTCAGATCTATCTATCTATCTATCTATCTATCACAGCCTGTTCAGATCTATCTATCACAGCCTGTTCAGATCTATCTATCTATCTATCTATCTATCTATCTATCACAGCCTGTTCAGATCTATCTATCTATCTATCTATCTATCTATCTATCACAGCCTGTTCAGATCTATCTAGCTATCTATTACAGCCTGTTCAGATCTATCTATCTATCTATCTATCTATCACAGCCTGTTCAGATCTATCCATCTATCTATTACAGCCTGTTCAGATCTATCTATCTATCTATTACAGCCTGTTCAGATCTATCTATCTATTACAGCCTGTTCAGATCTATCTATCTATCACAGCCTGTTCAGATCTATCTATCTATCACAGCCTGTTCAGATCTTCTATCTATCTATCTATCTATCTATCTATGTCTGTTCCTTTTTATCTGTCTCTCTTACTATCTCAGTGTGTTTATATCTATCTGTCTATCTCAGCGTGTTCATATCTATCTATCTATCTATCTGTTTCAGTGCGTTCATATTTTAAGAGACAAATCGTCAAGTATTCCAATCAAATTCCATCATCATCTTCTGTCTGTTTGAATCCTGTCCTTTTATTGTCCTCTGTTTCTTTCCCTCTCAGTAATCCCTTGCATCCTAGTGGTTTTTATTGCCTTGCTTGGGGTGAAGTGATTAAAAGAAAAAGTAAAGAACTGTGCATACGAGTTTATGTGCTCATACATAAATAATACAAGATTTCAACATCTGTCTACATTTCCAAGATGAGGTATTGCAACTATTTACACTATTTACATTTTTCGGACTGTTTTCTTAATATTTACTGTCATATTAATAATGTTTCAGATGTTGTACGCTCCGGCCTTCTTCAGGTGATATACATTGGAATTTTGAACCAAACCCTTTATTTGCTACCTCTGCGGTAGAGTGTTCTAGTTCCAAAGAATCATAAGTTCAATAACTGGCTACAGTAGAGGTGAACAAAAATTTTGTAAGTTGAGTTACTAATGGGAAATATCCAGAAAAAGCATGGCACACTGAACGAGAACAATGTACCTCAGTGGACTAAATATAGGGTTCAGTTCAAAATTCCATTGTATATCACCTGAAGAAGTCTGGATTGTATAATGGCTGAAATGTCATTAATATGACAATAAAGATGAGGACAACAGTTCAAACAACGTAAATAATACAAGACTTATTTCAATGTAACTACAAAAATATTAAAAGCAAGCTTTTCACTAAATATGATGCTTACAGCTCCTAATTATCTCCTATGTATATAGCTTCATTAAATAAATTAATCAAATTATCTTTGATTGATGCCAATAAAAAAAGAATTAAAACTTATGTTCCTCAAAATTATGGTATGAACTTTATTATTTACAATTAATCTTTATCACTCTGCATGTGACTTCATTTACTGTACAAAAGGTTTATCCTGCCACTGAAGGTTACTCTGATCCCTGAACAATAGTGTGATTGAATTTCATAGTTGTGTTGTCATATATTGCTATGGCAACAGAAAACAACTTTGAGTGAAATTAACACTAAGGATACTGAAAAAGAGAGGCATTGAAAAAGAATGTAGTGAAAAGGGAAGTAATATGAATAATGCAGAGTGCAAGCAGCATGATGTGGACCAAGAAATAGTGTATAGAATAAACAAAGTATTAGTTTCATATTCTTTTTCAGCCTGTGAAGGTACTTTGTTGGATGTAGGCCTTCCCCAGATCTCACCATCCTTGCTATTTATGTTCACCATCAATGTAGGTGATGTTATTGGGAGCTTGGTTTTAAATCTGGAATTGTGATGTTGTACCATGGAGAGGATTGGACCATTACCCTACTTCATTAGCCCAATGCATATTGGTAGAGGCAGATGTGACAGTTTGTCCTGCTATTTAGCCTATATCTGGGGCAATTAGAATTTGAACTTGTCTCTCCGATTTATAATTTTGAGCCATTATCCATCACAACAATGGCACATAAGGCCAACAAAAATATTGAAAAATAAGAAATTCTCCTTAAAACCCAAGATACAATTACTTCACTTCTAATGCTGTTTCCTGTTTGCTCTGTGGCAGTGAAACATGATACCTAAAATTCATCCAGGAGAAAAAAACTGCATGTATTCAATATGAAATGGTAAAGGAATCACTTGGAATGATTAAGTTATAAAATGAGTCAATCTATACCCCATCTGAAAGGAAATCTAAAGATTAAATGCCCTGGCTACTAGCCTTGTATTAGAAGTACTGTGGTTGGATCCTAATAGAAAACAAAAGTGAGGCTGATTGAAAAATAACTTGCTATGAACCATCAGAGAAGACCTTTGATGACTGAACAAGAGCTAGAGTGATATTCAGGTTGCTGACTGATGAGCAGTTGAAGGAGAGATTGTTGAATGCCTTGAGAGTCAAAGGAGTGATGATTGATAGAATTTGGTAAATTCTGTATTGCTAATTTCAATGAGCAGTTTTATAACTTTTGGCATTATAAGAGCCAAAAGATACTTTCTCCAAAATGATCTGTAAAATATTCTAACAGAAATTATTGGATGAAACCATTTAGATTCTCAGTATATTATTCATTTGTATTTTACAGCTTATCAACTCTTTGTAGGTTATTTAAAGCTGAAACATAAATTGTATTGGAGAAACTTGCTTTCAGTACCCGGTATACCCAAGCAGACACTCGTTTAAATACTGACGGACACGGTTTAACTTTTGTAATGAAATGAGAACTTTTTGTTTTCAGTGTTTAGTACATGAAACCTGTGTGACTGACCTTAGAAATGACTTTAATTGAATATTTACTCAAAAGACTGAGTCTATATAGAAGAGAAAGCTGAAAATTTTCAGCAAGACCAAGAAGCGCTTAACAAAACTTCTGATATTTGATGTGAATAAAGTCAACTGAGCAATTTTTTGCTCTCTTCGCATATATATATATATATATATATATGATAAATGTGTGTGTGTGTGTATATATATATATATATATGATAAATGTGTGTGTGTGTGTATATATATATATATATATATATATATATATATATATATACTATAAATATATATACCTATATGTGTGTGTGTGTGTGTGTATGTGTGTGTGTGTAAGTATGTATCAGTCTATATATATATATTTAAGTAGACATTTTTATTTTTTTAAGTGAAATTAATGTCTAGAGATTGAAAGTTTTAATAAAGAAATTATTCTTCCTGACAAGAATTGAACCAGCATTTCCTTTTTAACCCGGAATGCGAGTTCAATTCTAGTTAGGGATGCACATTTTCTTTATTAAAATTTTTAATTTGTAGACCACTTGACATCAATTTCATAAAAAAAACCCCAAACAAACAAAAAAAATAAGATGTCTACCCAAAAATATGTACCCATTAGAAATAACATTTATAATAATAAGAAATAATGTTGGATTAAAAAATCCATTAATTGCTTAAAATTATATATCTGTGTGTGTGTGTGTTGATCATCAGACAAATTTTAATAAATACAATATAAAGGGTATTTACATAATCAGAATTGAATTAACAAATAACAGGGATGCTCAAGTTAGTTGATATTTCAATGTTTTATATCATTATGAGTATGTCAACTAAGGAAGTAACTATCACTGTCAAAAAGTAAACAAAAATCAAAAAGGCAAGAAAAATAAAAAAGAGAGCTCATGTTGCCAAAGGCATCAGAATTCTGGCTCTTTTTAATTTGGTTTGTTAATTCAGTTTCTGATTTTCAAGAGAGAATACCTTTTCTTTTGATTCTATTCTGATGATAGTGATGATGATGTGAATAAAACATTGAAAACCCTAAACTCTCTACCTGTTAATCAAATTTTGATTATATACAAGTATGTTATTCAAAGTTACCTTTATTATATATATATATATATATATATGTATATAAGTGTGTGTGTGTGTGTGTGTCTGATTGAATTTTGCTCTTTTTTTTTTACTTCACCAGCAAAACATCCCAAAGCTATAATTACATTAATTGAAGATAATTTGGCTCATCAATTTTGTTGCCTGCAACTTTGTTGCCTTGTTATCAAGTAATTACTTCCTGATCAACTTGAAGATGTTTATTCCAAACCTTCTAATTTGTTGATAGGCTCCTGTTTATTTCTTGTCTTTCTCTTCCTCCTCATCCCTCTCTCTCGCCTCCTTCTCCTCTTTTCCCTTATGTTCCACCAAATGTTACTCTCTTTCTCTTAATTGTTATTCATACCTGTGTATTACTGTTGGTCTACACATACCTGCACATAAGTAATTGCACATGATTATATTACTTCATTGACACAAAGGCAATGGTTAAACCAGTCATATACAGGAATACCAGATTTAGAAAGTTATAATATACTTCCGGGATAAAAGCAGTTTGTGAGAAAGAGAGAAAGAGTGAGTGGTGACAGTCACATGGTGTTGACCACAGTGTCCACTCCTATATTTACGCATGCTCTATCACGGATATTGAGCACATTTACATATAAATATAGTATACTTTAAACTATATTTTATAATATTATATACATAGAGATAGGGGCACTTTGACTTGGTATAATGGTTAACAAGCTTGTTTTGCTAGATCACTTATGTTTGAGTAGTGAGTTTGATCCTCACCGAGTGCCCCATACTTTTTGCTTTGTGCCACAACTGAACTACACTTAGTAAATCACTATATAGTTAGATATACATGTACATAAATACAGAGACAGAGCACAGAAAAGGGAAATTAATATCTTCCAGCATAAAGATCAAAAGTCTTATTATAAAGAATATGTTTCCTGATAGGAATTAAAACTGTATGCCCTTTTAAATCTGGGAAACCACTTTCAAGCCAAGTGAAAAGAGAATACAAATTCCTTTTAGTAAGCACATTTCCTTTATTAAGGCTTTCAATCTCTTGACTAATAGACATTAATTTTATTGTTATATATATATATATATATATATATATATATATATATAAAGGTACATGGAAAGTGTTGATAAGTTCTCAGGCCAACTAAGTTTACAAAATAATCTGACCAAATGACTAAAAGTCAGAATATTTGAGGAGAGGCTTCTTGTTTGGGCTAAAAGATTTATGTACTCCCTCATGTATATATATATATATATATATATATATATATGATATAATATAAAAGTAGACATTGAAGTCAACACCCAAAGGCAAAAATCTGTTTCATGCTAAATGCAATTGCTAGGCCATTGCGTTTAATATGAAACAGACTGTTGCTTCTGAGTGTTGACTTCAATGGCCACTTCTAGATTGACATATGCTCTATCTCAGATATTGAGCACTTTGACACATAAATATAGTATATTATAAAACTATATTTTGTCACATCCATTTATTTACCTGTCTTAGCCAGTATGTGTATCTATATGTATGTGCAAAATAGCTATATATATATATATATATACACACACACACATATATATTATATATATATATACATACACACACACATATATATTATATATATATATATATACATACATACACACACACATATATATTATATATATATATACATACACACACACACATATTATATATATATATATACACATACACACACATATTATATATATATATATATACACATACACACACACATATATATATATATATACACATACACACACACACACACATATATATATATATATATATATATATATATATATATATATATATATATATATATATATATAGGTTTGCATCATGAAGAATTGCATGTATATAAGCATTAAAATGAAGTAGTAAATCATACATGGTTTGAATTTGGATAAATTTGTAATTAAGTCTTTTATGCTGACTTTAGACAATTTGCTTCAGAAAACAACCTATTTTGTTTATTTTGTAAATTACAGATTTGTTCATTGTTATTGTAACTCATCAAATGATCAGAAATCAGCAGTGTCCCACATAAAGTAGCTGATACACAAACCAAAATTTTAACCCCATGTTTTTTTGTACAATTATCCCCTTGCATATAATAAACTCTGGTGATCTTTTAAATAATTTAAAAAACATAGACATCAAAAACAAAAGATGAGTTTAGATATAAAATCTTTATACATAAATGGTCCTGGAAAGAAATATCTAAATTTACTAAAAACACACTTAACTAAAACAAAAATAAAATTACCTATTCCTACATATAAAATGTGCCACTTAATCACCTTGGATAAGAATTTTTATAGACAAAAATTTTGTTTATTGATAAATAAATAGCATTTTGGTTAAATCATATATATACAGGGTGTCCTAAAATGATGGGGCACATTTTAAATTCAAGTATCTTGGATTATAAAAATGACATAGAGTACCAAATATATTTATTACATAAATGATATACAAGAGTTCAACATATTATCTAAGATTTGAATATTGCATGTCTGAGATGGTGCACCACTATGAAGAGAATATGCACAAGCGTACTCTCTTATTTCAAACATGGACATTATGAGGGTCCACCGTCACCAAAAGAGATATCAGATAGTAGAAAGATGTAGGAAATAGTAAAATCTTAGCAATATGTTGAACTCTTGTATATCAGTCATATAATAAATATATTTGGTACCATATGTCATTTTTATCATGCAAGATACTTGCAGTGTCCTATCATTAAGTGACACACTGCATATAATTGACAAAACAAGGTTTTAAAAATGATATAACTTATTTAGAAATCTTCAAATCTACTGTGCTATTTGGCTATTTCTGGCTCTCTGTAATCTCATTAATTACAGATATTTTCTGCAGAATAGGAAATTGCCAGCTGTATATAACTTCAAACATGCATAGAAATGGATAGCAAGAAGATGGAAGAGATAAAAAGAGAAATGAAGATAAGTATTAATTAAGTAATGGCTGGCTGCCTGTTTCTGAGTAGGCCATCAGTTAGAAAAACTAGTTAATCTTTGCTGCAGGTGCCTGCTCAGGCACATTAGTGCTTCTTCAACACCCGTAGAGCCAACATGTGGTTTATAGTGCAACTAAGCTGCATAGATCTTAGTTACAGGTTCTGAGAGA
>OZ038496.1:20792184-20917184 GCA_964036315.1 Acanthosepion esculentum | reverse complement strand
AAAGACTTTAGAATCTATTTGGATGGCTAACTAATCCCTATTGCAGTCAACTGCTAAGGCATATTTGTTTTTCTTCAACATCCACAGAGCCAACCTGTGGTTTATACTGCAATTATACTGAGTGGACATTAATTACAGTTTCTGGTAGACAGCATATAATCTGGCACTCAAACGCTCATATGATTACTTGTGACATCATGCTAGGACAACAACTGAACAGTTTTGTCAACCCAATTTTGCTCACATGGCTTTGATCAACCTATGAATGGTTTTCAGGTATGCTCCAACAGTACCCTGTATGTTGGAGCCATCTCCCCATTCTGATATCAAGAAGTCATCTTGACAAATCGACCATGGTGAGATTCAAATCTGAGTCTTATAGTTGGAATGTTATTGTTCTAACTACTCAGTCATGTGCTTATAGTAGAGAATAGGTATTAAGAAAAAGACAAAGTGAAAAAGAATATAGAAAAATAGCAAATAAAAAGAAAAGAAAAAATGACTGGATGTTCAGGAGAGAGAATAAGGAAGTTATGAAATAAGAGAAATACTGTGAAAAGGAATAAACATCTTGGACAAAACAGAAAAAAGTCTTAAGATTTTAGTTCCTGATTAATGTCTCAAATGTCTTTCATCATCTTACCAGACCCAACACATGACTCCATCACAGACATTCCACTGCAAACAGAAAATTAAATGTCATGTACTAATAATGACAATGTGACTAACTTCCTAATTTGAATGGAAGTAATAATACTTTGCACATCTATTAGAATAAGTTCAGTCTAGACGTCAAGTAGAATTTACATATATGATCCAACACTAAACATGATGGAAAAATGATCAGGTCCTTGTATCACTCCAGAAAGTATCTGACACATTCTGCTATGCTTTGTCTTTTCAAAACTCAGATTAAAACAAATGTTTGGATGGGGTCATAAACACACCAACCATTGGTAGTTGGAGACCAGAGTAAAATAAAATATCATGTTATATATGAGAGATTCTGTCATGTGTTATCATTAGTCATTGCAATTTTAATGTTACACCTGGAATAAATCCATTTTTTATTACAAGTGACAATTTTGTTCAAAAAATTACATTTTTCTATGTTAATACAGAGAAAAGCCAATGTTTAAATACTCATTGCTATACATTTACACAAATCTTTTCTCTCTTAATGTATCATTCAAACAAGCCAATTGCTCAACATAGTAATGCAGAGCTAGACTTTGTCAAGGTTTCTGTAATTCTCTTTGAATATAACCAAGTACAGAGAAGAAGTTTTTGCTTCATCAAAGAATATCTGAAAATTATATTAATGGAATATCCAAGTGGGGGAAAATACAAGAAACACCAGTTACAATTTACATTGAAATGTTAAAGACAGAGACAGACACAGCCTTTAAATTTAATTTTGACATCATATATCTTGATGTTAAACTTGGCTTATATCATTCAAATTTTTATCACCTTTATTTTTATTGTTATTGTTTTTAATTGTCCCAAATTGTATTAGTTGTAATTTGTGAAGAAAAGAAGGTATTGTCTTTGATCTTAGACATAAACATACTGTCGCGAATTAGTTTACTCTCAATACATATTTTGCCTTAACAAATTTCTTTCTTTTTTTAATCAGAAATGCATTGTTCAAGTTGAAATTATAGTCAGACATATTATAAATGACTAAAGCATTGAATGTATTGCTTTGTAAAGATACTTTTTATTTAAATTTTAAATTCTGAAGGCATCTAGCTATCATTTTCTTCATCTTGAACTTTTGTAATGAATCCATTTTTTATTTCTAGTAACTATCTCATCAAAAACTGACTACTTTTATTTCTGTGCCAAGCAAGAAAAAAAAAGTTCTTTTGGTCAGTTCAAGTGAAACTCATCTTGGTAGTTTTTAAATTAAAATTCAAAAGCTAGTAATTATTTATAAATGACATTCTCAAGTAGACTTTAACACTTCTAATATTTCTCTAGCATTATGCAAATGATAGTAACAGGAACTTTTGCATCAAACTAATAACTAATAAGATACCTATGCAAGATTCTCTTTTTAAATTATTATATTTATATAACTGTGTTCTTTCTATGACATACAGAATTATTTTAACTGAAATATGCTGCATTTAAATACAATTTTAATAGTTACTGACATGAACAGATATTCATATTTGTCTTTCAAACAGTTATCTTGCATTTGTAGTTAAGTCTGTGCATGCCCACACAGTGAGTGGGTACATGTGCGTGTTATTTCAGGCTTTATTGAGGTTTAGCTGAACTTTAAAGAGGCAATATTGACAAAATTATCAGAAAAGAATTTTTACTTGTAAACAACATTTTTAAATAAAAGAAAGAAAAATACAGCTACAAAATAAAAGTCAAATCAAAATATAATGTTTTCTTCTACTCCACTTAGCCTAAAGTTGAATTTTATTATACAGATTTTAAAACATACTTAAGAAACAAGAATAAGTAACAGAAAAAAGGGGAGTAAGCTAAGCATAAAAGAAATAATAATATTAATTTTATCACTAATATTGTTTTAACAGAAGAAATTTTATAAGCTTAACAATGATAATGATATTATTATATATATTTATATAATAATATATTATTATATATTGTTAAGCTTATAAAATTTCTTCTGTTAAGACTGCCAACAATATTAGTGATAAAATTAATATTATCACTACTTTTAGTCTTATTATTATAAAATGGGAATACACACTAAATGTAATGGTGTTAGCTGCAAGAGAATGAATGATTCAAATAATAATAGTGATAATAATAATATAAGTAAGAATAAGGATCTTAGTGAAGATGGGAAATATAATGATATTTAGTAGTCACTAAAGAAATAGAAGTATTGTGTATAGCAATCAAAGACTTTTTAAAAAATTTGTATTAAGTATTAGTATAAAACTAAAACAAAACAGTTAAGAGTAGTATCAGTAAAGGCATTACCGATCAAAGTAAAAGAGGAAAAAATGGAAATATTCTATGGAAAAATATTTTTTTAGCTCAATAATCAGCTAAAAAAATACACTTGAAATTGATTGCAGCAGATGTATCGAGTTTGTAAGCAAACAAGCAAAAACAATGAGGACTGCAAATAATATCAAATCTTTAAGTCAGAATTTTAGAAAACAATGTAATCTATAAAAAAATAAAATAATCATTAAAATAAAAATTGTAAAAATAGCCCAAATCTGTGTACCCATGTTTGCAAGAAATTGCTTTTTTTTTTTTTTTATGGATTTGAATTCTTAAAAAAACTGCCAGGAACAATGGAATAAAATAAAAAAAATATGCACAATTCTAAATTCAGTTAACTTCTTAAAGATATTTGATGTTAAGTAAACAAAAGCCTGCAGCTGTTTGGCTTCATTTCTGTCTGGTTTGTCAAGAATGTTAATTAAAAAAAAAAAACAGTAAATGTACAATTAGGAATATCTTAATCTGGTCACCAGAAGCCAAGGAATTTAGAACAATTAAAATTTTTAGGAAGTAGTTTAACTTTTTTCTTCATATTTTATTTTTTTAAAACATGAAATTGTGTTCAAAGAACTTTATTCTTTTCAGAGAAAAACAAACTTGCACTCAAACAATTCAAGCGTTTTTACAGAAACAGTTCCAAAAGCAAAAAATGATTTGTCATTTATTTAAAATATAGTACTTTTTTAAAAACTGAAATACTCTTTGATCCAGTAGGTCATAGGGGCATTTTAACATTTTTTTTAATGTTTGGTGCCTTTTATGAATGGCTAAGTAGTTATGCATTAGACTAGAGCTTTCTAAACTGGTGTCTTGTAACACTTGAAGCAGACACAGAAAGGAAGCTACTTGAACTCCTACAGATGGTAGCAAAAGAAAGCAAGAAGAAAGGACTAATCAAAAGACAGAATGTTTGATCGTTAGCTAGAGGAACAGCCCAGGATGTGAATGACTGATTAGAGATCAAGCAAGTACAAAAATGTTAATATCTGGGAAGTGTTCTAAAAATGTGACACCAAAATCCAAAGTTACCTTTCAAAAGATAAGCAAAGTATTAAGAAACAAGAAAAGTTCATTAGAAACAAAGAAAAGGTGCCTTCCAAAAGCTAAGCAAAGTATTAAGAAACAAGAAAATTTCATTAGAAACAAAGTAAAGAGTTCTAAACTGTAATGTGAAATCAGTTCTGCCATATGTCAGTAAATGTTTATCTCCTCACAGATAAAAAAGAGACTCGAGGCAACAGAAATATAGTTTGATAGAAAAACACTAAGAATCCCATTGACAACACATGTGAGTAACAAGGATGTTTAAAGGAAAATGGAAACAAAAAGGACACTTCTATCTAGAATCATAAAGAGATTACGGAAATTTCTAGGAATCATAATGAAGAAAGAGTGCCTGGAAAATATGATACTCACAGGACATGTTAAAAGCAAAGGCAGTTTCAGTGAGTAACCAACTTAATGAGCTTGTGTAAATGGATAGCAGAACAGGGATTCGGAGAGATAACAAAAAGACAAACTTTACTAAGAGCTAGAAAAGATAGGAAGTTGTGGATAGCCATGATTGCCTTTGTCCTAAAAGGACATAGCAAAGAAGAAAAAAATGTTTAATTATTAACTAAATTTATCACTGAATTATTTATTTTTTATATATATTTTTTAGCTAGGTTAACAAAACTTAAGTTTTTTTTAATTTTTAAAATTTCACCTTTCACTGGTATTATTTTTCCTTTCCTCTTTTTTAGTTGTTGTGCACATATTTACATCTTTTGTTTTCAGTTGAGCTCTGAAGAGTGATGAGCAATGACTGGTTAACACTTTTTTTGGCTGTTGTTTCTTTTTTTTGTTATATTTTTCAATTCCCCATTTTTATGGTGAGTAATTTTTTTCTTTGTTCTTCCATCCCTCTTTATCGTGACATATTTGTAGATATTATGAAACTACATACTTTTTAAAATGGCAGCTTTTAAAGCAATTATAACATTTTTGTTTTTAATGTGTCTTACTATGGCAAGAGTTTTGGAAACCTTTGCATTTGATTTGACTCTTTCTGAATGTTCTAGTCACAGGTAGACAACAAAACCTTTATATTTTTTATCGTTAGTTAAAAGTTGTCCTTGGCTAAAAAGACTCATTTTAACTTTAAAACTTAAACTCATACATACATACATACATACATATATATATATATATATATATATATATATATATATATATATATATATACATATATATATATATATAATGCATTTCTCTTCAACTATGAATTGAGCTCTCCTGGCCACTGGCACATTTTGTATAGAAAACGTTAAAATTTCCCTTTCTCTCTACCATGTGATGATAGCCTAGGGGTAGGATCTCTGACTGATGCCAAATCAGTCAGATTTCAATCTTGGCTTGAAGCAATCAAACGTCTAGCCACACTGAAGAGCTGTGATACAGCAAAACAGTCTGTATGTCGATAACTACATATATATATATATATATATATATATATATATATATATATATGAGGGTGAATTAAGACAGAGTTTACAGTTTTAAGAAATCAATTGAAACAAAAATACAAATGACTTTCTGATTTATTTAGAAGATGTTTCTCTTCTGTTTTTCTTTTGATTGATTTTTGCTGTTCTCTTTTCTAACTTTTTTCAGCCGAATGTTTCATTTGGAAATTTACATTTATTAAGATTTTCAACAAATCCGTTTGGAAACAATAAAAATGTGAATGTAAGTTGTAAAGATTTATTGATGGATTTTTTGTCTTTTATGGCTGATCAATCCTTTGTTAATTATTTAAAGCCAAAACCTATTTTGGATTGCAAGAACAATTCTTTTTTTTTTGTGAGCGAGTGAATATGGCATTAACAATCTTTAGAGAATGACAATGATTTTTTCCAAAACAAGTCCCGAGGGGTATTTGCATATAAGCGAATACAATGAATTGAACTGGAATTTGAACTCAGCCCTCTGCTTTCCCATTCCGAGCTGTTATCCATTACACCACTCACACACCCACTAAGTGGAAAGAATCACAATATACGAAATAGTCATTTGCTAGTAATGTTCAACCACCGATAATTCTTTTCTTCCTGATTTTTACATTTCATTACTCTATTCTGCTAATGATACTTGTATTCATTTTTAACAATTTCTTTCTTCCAGATTTTCAATACATTTTCATTTTAAAATCACTTGCATTTTATCTGCATGAGCCACTTCCTAAAATTTATGACCAAACACCAGAATTTTTTGCAATGGCTTTTTGGCCGAACTGGGAACTTTTCAACATGAAACAAGCCTATTCTTACAGTAATTTGTTTTTTAATCATTTCACTCCAAGCAAAGCAATAAAGATATACGGGGTTACTGAATGTGAGAGAATATAAGGAAAAGAAAACATTACTAAGGAGAGAGGACAATAAAAGTACAGAAATTAAGGAAACAGAAGATAATGATTGACATTACATTTAAATTTTTGAAGATCAAAATTGACGGGAAAGCAAGAAGCCAGAAAAAAGTTCTACAAGTGACAAGTGCATAAGAAAAACTGTTAGCATAGAACTTATGCTTACTTCTAGCCATTGCAACTGTAAAATGATGAAATCTTGCAGCAAATCTATTACTGCTCTTAAAATGCTTGCATTCATTTCTGACCATTGATCATCCATTTCTTTCTGATTTTCAATACGTTTCTATAGTAAGATATGATTTTAAAAAATAATGTAAAAAGGTCATAATTATATACATTTACAACCAGGAAAGTCTTTATACATCTAAAATGAAAAAATAAATATGAATAATTCTATTAAATATATTTATTTAAAATGTGATGAATAATTCTTGATTTGCATAATAAAATTTCACATCTCCATATAAGTTATCGACACTATTTATATTGTTCGAATTGTTTCCCCTCATATTTACTACCATATTCATGACATTTCAGCCACTGTATGCTCCAGCCTTCTTCAGGTAATATATATTGGAATTTTGAACTGAACTCTTTATTTAGACATGAATATGGCAATAAAGATGAGGACGACAGTCTCAACAATGTAAATAGTGTAAATAGTTACAATTCCACATCTCAGAAATAGAGACAGATCCAAATAAGTTACTGAAAATATTCCTAATAAAAACAGATATTATAAACTATGGTATATTTATCATGAGAATACCCTGAAAATTTTACCAGCAGTTGGTTAATAGAAATTCTATTGTGAAAACATTGACTTGAAAAATCTGATGTAACATATTTCTGCATATACTGCATATTTCTGCATTGAAAGTGATGGGAATGAATTGTGTAGTTATAAAATATAGAAAACTCAGTGTTTAAGTATGTTTGTACTCTTCCAACGTATTTTCTCTCTGATAAGCACTAACTTTTCATTGTATTGCAAACTGTTTGGAGATATCACCCTTCTCCTTAGAATTTCCTCAGAGAAAATGAAAGAAAAAGGAGCTGCAAGCAATGCACATATTTAAGACACTCTTTCATCATTTAAGATTAAATGCCGGCTGGAGCAACCGATGTCCAGTCTAAGAAAATTTGCTTGCATTTTGTAAGCCTCCTTCTGTCCCCCCACTTTGTTGTTCAGTTGTAAATACCTGCCCATGTCCTAAGTGATGGACCTGATACTTGTGGCCATACAAGAGAGTGCTGGACAGCACTCTGCCGTTGGAGAAGCCACTTTCGTTAAAATCAATAAATTCCTATAGCAACCGATACCACGGCTGTCGAGCACATTTCAAAATGTGGCCTCTCAAATTTGCCTGGTGAAATTTCACTCTCTCTTTGTGTCTATTTCACACTCTTCTTGAATTCTTATGAAATAGAATCAGAAACATTGAAAATTGATTTCTCTGTTTGCTGGAAGGTTCATTTCCATCCTACACAGTATAAACTTTTATGAATCATTTTTTTCCCCTTATCCTTCCAAGTCAGTAAAGATGTTCAATTTATTTTCTATGTATTACTGAAAGCAAGTCAAGAGCATTATTTTTTTTTTTTTTAAATACTGGAACATTTGTCCAAGGTCTTCAATGAGTTAAAGCCATCTTTACAGTTCAGAATTTGTTCTCAGAGAAACAAGATTACTTTCCAACACCTAAAAATAGTCAGCATTTGATATGATTGAAGATGTTTCTTTTTAACATTAATATACTTATCTGACATAAAATAATACTAATTTATTTACAACTGACATTGCATTTAAATTTTTGAACATCAAACTTGACTGGAAAGCAAGAAGCTGGAAGGGAGTTCCACAGGCAAGAAAAGAAACTGCTACAAAATAACTTATGGTTACATTCAACCAATTCAACTGTAAAATGATGGGACCTTATTGCCAATCTAGTACTGTTCTTAAATTCATAAAGTCTAGGTGCTATAGAGAAAAGTTCATCAGAACAATTACCATGAAATATTTATAGAAAAGACACAGGGAAGCTATATTATGGCAGTGGGAAAGTAACTGAAGCTGGGATGCCAGGTCAGGGCCAATAGCATTGGATATTCTTCTTTGGATTTTATCAAGAATTTCTAAATATATAGCAGGAGCACCAGACTATATGTGGCAAAAATATTTGAGGTAGAGACAAATGATAGACTTATAAATATGTAAGCTACATTCTGGAGAGAAAGATTTTCTAGCACAACACAGTGAACCAATTTTCTTAGCAGCAGACCTGGCAATTGGTTCAATATAATCTTTCCACTTCATGTCAGCAGAGAACATTAGCCTGAGAAGGTGCAACATGTCACTCTTCTGGAGGTTAGCATCAGCCATACTGATAGAAAGCACAAAGAGGTCTCCCAAATGATTAATAGAGATCAGTTTTGTTTTGGAGGTGTTGAATTCAATCAGTAGTGGAATGACTGTAAAATACTTCCCACTACTCAATTTATAGGCAAAACCACACAAATGTATGCTAGGATGTTTTCCTAACCAATAAGATACAGCATTTCTCAGTCACATCTGACTCAATTCTGGTTTTGTCTTGAAGCCAGAACACTGTGATTGATCACTTGTCTGTATCCCCTTTTGTACATTAACACCCTTTCTTAGTTTGTGAATGTGTTGCTATATTACTGTTGCTTTGTCTTGTATATATTGTTTGCTTGCTTAGTATTATTTTTTGCCCTGTTCTTTTCTTTTTTCTATCTTGTTATTGTTTATTGCAAATTTTGTCAATTTTGTTTATTGGGCAGTTCTGTCAATTACACTTAACCCCGGCCAATTACAGGAAGCATTACAATTAACAAGCCATTCTGTGCCCCAGATAACAGCAGATTTTAAAATCATTTTCACAGGATTATTCTCTGTACTAATTTCATTGTTTTAAAGATTCTTTTACATGCTACTAATATTAGGATGTATAGGATGGTTGAGATAATAATCCTTACTAACCTGATGCCAAACATTTTACACATTTCAAAATTCAATGATTTATCACTGGTCTATATCAGCAAGTACAAATGTTTATTAGAAAATCAAAAAAGATGATTAAAGAACTTTCTAGAGAGACAAATGAAAGCCAGAGTGCCTACATTTTGAAAACATGAAAGCAAACTTTTCTTTACAAATGAGATTATAAATAGAAATTTCACTAGGAATAGATGGAAATAGTAATGAATTTTATTAAAAAGTCATAATGCAGAACATTTTAAAATGTGTCTTGAAATAAAAAAAGAGCAAAACAGGTAAAAACAGAGATAGATTTAGAGAGTGCTAAAAATGCTTTAAATAAATCTGAGTAGATTTTATGATTTTTTTAATCTTCTTTTCCTCCTACTTTCTCCTCCAGCCCCTTCTCCTCGTCTACTTTCTTTCCTATAACTCCTTCTTCCGATTCTTTATCAGTTTTCTTACCCTTCCATTTTCCTCTCCTACTTTCTCCTCCAGCCCCTTCTCCTTTTCTACTTCCTTTCCTATAACTCCTTCTTCCGATTCTTTATCAGTTTTCTTACCCTTCCATTTTCCTCTCCTACTTTTTCCTCCAGCCCCTTCTACTTGTTTTCCTTTAATTACATCTTCCAATTCTTTAACCTTTTTCTCACTCCTTGTCTATTTATTTTCCTCTCCCTTTTTGTTTAGAAAAAAAGAAAAGAAAAATTGCTTTCATAAGTAAAATATCAGAAATTCAATTAAACTTTTAAATTTATAAAGCAAATATCTGGTCTTTAACATAAAGATATCAGTATTCAGGGGATTTTTTGTGTCACCCCTGAAGCTTAGGAGTGTTGGGTTATGAAAAATAAGCTGTTGTGAGTAATATATGAAATTTTATCTAAATTATTAAATTTATAAAGCAAATATCTCACATTTGATATTTAGATTTATCATACATCCAAGTTTTGCTGGGATTATTCTGTTATGAGGTATCTGTCCCAGTGTCCCACTACAGACATAAGTTTTCAGTATTGTTTCTTTGTGTGCCAACCCTGAAGCTTAAGGGGTGCTGTGTCATGAAAAAACTTTATTATACGGGTTGTAGCAGAAATACCTCCCACATAATGTTAAGATATTAGTGGCAAGGGTGTCGTCATCTAGCTAATGTCTTACCATTATGTGGGAAGTATTTTTACTACACCCTGTATAATAAATGTTTTTCATAACACAGCACTCAGTATTGACTGTACAAGAACTTAAATCTATAACTAAAATTTAAAATTGTCCTGGTTTGGAGCTTGGAATTTACTGTTAGCCTAAAACAATGCTTATATTCAGAATAAGAAAGAGAAAGTTTGAACTTCTGGGACATGTAATGAAGAAAGAAAGCCTGGAAATATGACACTCACAGGACGTATTGAAGGCAAGCACAGAGGGAAACAGTAAGCAACCTACCAAATAAGTTTGTGTAAATGGATGGCAGAACTGGGAGGGGGATAGTAAAAAGACAAACATTGCTAAGAGCAACAAAGGATAGGAAATTGTGAAGGGCCATGATTGTACAAGTCCTAAAGAGACATGGTACATAAAGAAGAAAATAGGTAATCACTTGTTTTGTAGGATAGAATAAAATAGAGTTAAATAAACACACATTACCCCCCCACCAAAAAAAAAAAACAATTGGGGGAATATGAACAACATACAAGAATCATTGACTGCTTTTTCAACATATGAAAATTTATCAAACTCCAGATATAATATCATTATCTTTTTTCTGTTTCCCTCCAGTTTTTAATATATCTATTTTTTTATAGGTATTTACCCACTGCCACATGCAGCAAGATGTGGCAAAAGGCCGAGTTTTATCATGGGGTGTCCGAGGCAAAAATTCCCTGTAGACCTCGTAAAATGGAGTCAGTTTCCCCGAGACAAGACTCTGCCCTTTGACATAGCCTTGTCTCAGGGATACACTCTGATGACATGTGCCAGGTAAGCATATTTTGTATACAGTCAGTTAATATTTGTATCATTTTTTTCTATTTATTCCTTTAATGTATATGTACACAGTTCTTCAGCATGTTTTTATGATTTTTAATTCCATTCATTTCTAACCAACTTCCTTTTCTCTTTTTCTGACTGCATTTTGTCTTCCTTCCACTTCTTCCTCCTCCTGTTCACTAACTCTTCTTTCTCCCTCTTATTGCTTTTTGTCTTCCTCCCACCGCCAATTCTTCCTCCACCTGTTCAGTTTTCCTTCCACATCCAATTCTTCTACATTCTGTTCAGTTACTCTTCCTTCCACTTCCTTTGATTGCTTTTTTTATCTTCCTCCCACCTCCAGTTCTTCTTCTTCTTGTCCACATACTCTTCCTTTCACCTCTTCCAGTTTCCTCTTGTTCTGTTAATCCATCTCTCATATCCTTTTCTTTGATCTTTTTCTCCACTCTCATTGTTCTCCTTTTCCTTTATTATACTTTTCCTCTATTAGCCACTATAACTTAATTTTACCTCATCTCTCAGATATTATTTCCATCTTTCTTTACAATTTTTTCTCTTTTTCTCTATTCTAATCTTTCTCCATACTTTCTTCCCCAACAGTTTATTTTTTTATTTTATCTTCTGTAAATTTCTCTTACTATTCTATCAGGATGTATTTACACCACCATGCCCTGTTCTTTATTCACAATCTCTATATTTGCATCAAAGTGTATGTGTGTATCCAGAAATGTTTTCAGCTTGGAAGCAAAACTTATAATATTTTTCTTTTTTTTTTTAACTGAGTCTCAAACTTAATCAAAAGATTCAAGGAAAAAAATAACCCCAGAAAAGGTTGGACATTTATGTCAAAATTGAACAGAATGGCTTTTCCCAAGGAATTTATACGAAAAATCGTTCAAAAACATTCTTGTGAAAGTAGCATTAAAAAAGCATTTAATTGAAAGATTTTCAGATTAAAGCCTCTTTTTATCATTGTAGATTATATGACAAAATTGCTACATTCTTTGCAATATCGTAATGGCAATAATAAAAATAACAACTCAAAAAAGAATAGTAATTATGATAATGATAATTATTTTAATGTTACTCAGGATTCATGATATTTATATTTATTTATATATATATATATTATATATATATTTATTTATATAAATATACTGTTTAAAATTTGTGGTATTTATAGTTGAATACTGGGTTATGAATGGCAGTGGTAAAAGAATGCATTATTTTCAGTTCATGTGCTTTTTAAATTCCCTGAGATTCTCTCTCTCTTTCTCTTTCTCCCATACACACACATGCAAATAAAGAGGGACTGAAATGGTCTTGGTTTAAAAGCTGACCGAATATTTTTTTTTGGAGGGGGGTGTTTTTGGTTAGGCTGAGACCTTTTCAGTAGCGCCTCATTTGTTTTATACACACACACACACACATATATATATATATATATATATATATATATATATATATATATATATATATATATGTGAGTGCATGTGTATTGACACAGAAAAAAGAGTTATGGGTAGTGTTCTTTTGGAATCAAATAAGCAGAAAATCTAGACAGACAAATTCATTAAATAATTTATTAAAAGCATATGATTTAACATTTACAGAAGCATGTTAGAGCCTGCTTATTTTACTTAGAAAAGAGCAGGCAAATGAAGAGAAAAATAAATAAATACTATCCAAATATTGAAAGCAGAGCATTTGAAAAACCTTTGCAGCTGCTTTTAAGCAGGTACTAGAGAGGAAGTTGCTTGGGTTTCCATGGTGAGATGCTTCCTGATGTCAAAATGCAAGGTGTGAAAGAAAAGTAAATTGCTTGGGGACAGATCACAGTATTAACCCATAAAAAAAAGAAAAGTGAAATAGAAATTTAATTTTAGATTAGGTGGCAGAAAATGAATTAATATCTTGTATTATTCTATTTCTAACAGGTCAATAAAAATCTTAAGTAGAAAAGTAGTTTTTTCACTGTAGGGAAAATAAATATGTGATGTTGCATTTGTAACAATACTGACACTTCTGCTAATAACAATAATAGAATATCAAACATTATTTCTTATATTATGAACTATAATTACAAAACAGAATTTAACAGGTAAGCAGCAGAAATGTGGTTCTACAGAAGGATGCTGAGGATACAATGAACCAAATATGTGAGCAATGATGAAATTCTAGAGATAATGACAACAAAAAGGACACATGCTTACTATCAGAAAGAGACAGTTGAAATTTCTGAGAAATAATGAGGAAAGAGGGCTTGGAGATTTTCATACTCACAAGACAGATTGAAGGTAAGAGGAACAGAGGAAATCAATGCACAACCTACCTGGCAAGCTTGAGTGAATGGATGGTAGAGCAGGGTTTGGGAGAGATGGCAAAAAGACAAATGTTATTAAGAACTACAAAGGATAGGAAATTATGGAGAGCCATGATCACCAACGTCAGCATAGAAGAAGAATAACAATAATTATAAATTCCTGCCCATATAACATGACAATAAAACTTCATAATTATGAAATAATGCTGATAATAGTAAATAATGATTATAATTTTGTTATATTTTTCTGCTGAATATTCTTCTTCTATGTACTGTGTCCCTTCAGAATGTTGGCGATCATGGCTCTCCACAATTTCCTCTCCTTTTGGTTTTTTGACATTTCTCCCAAACCCTGCTCTCTCATTCATTGGCTCAAGCTTGCCAGGTAGCTTTCCTCTGGCCCTCACAGTTTTCCTATTTGAAATTTCTGATGAATCTTAATTCTTCAGTTAATGATTGAATAAGCTCATGGTGAGTTCTACAACAATAATAACTGTAGAAAATCCCCTGTCACATCATTAAATATTTGAGCTTAACAACTTTAACAAAATATTGCAATAACAATTATAAATATGAATGCTGGTTGTTATTTTAAGAAGTAAGGGGGTACAAATGAAAGGATTTGAAATTTGAAACTTTTTCCATTTCATTATTTGATTGAAAACAAATGGCATCTTTGAAGTCTTTCTTCTTCTCAAAAGATACATATGGACTATGCCATTATTTATGAGGTATTAAACACATCTTTCTTTCTTTCATTGAAACCAAGTATTGTCTCTATGTTTTGTCTTTCCACATAATCAAAATGGAATAGTCCATTATCTATGAGGTATTAGCAGGAGGTGTAATGGTTATGCAAGCTAAAAAAGCACAATTATTATATGATAATAATAATAGCAATTATATTAAATGCTGTACAAATAATAAAGTGATTGCAAATGTAAAGACTTATACAAGAATTATGGGATTCATAAACACTTTATAATGATTGCTTTTAAATATGCCTTATACTATGAATGTTAAAAATGCCATAATTATGATTATTATGACAAAAATAAAGTTACATGATGATGATGATGATGATGATAATGAAACCACTTTATGCAAATAATAATAGAGTAATGATAAAAATAGTAAGCAAAAAACCAAAAAAACAAACTGCATTACAACATGTTTAAGTGAAATTGAATGTCATGAAATGCCTTTGGGATTCTTTTCAAATGATGAGGAGGTAAGGTAAAAGCAGGAGCTAAGCTTGAAAAGGCAGGTCAAATGATGGAAGAAAAGAATGATTTGCCATTACAGGTGCGGGAATTGACAAATAAAATAAAAAAGAAAGGAAGCAAAAGGTTTCTGCTTATAAAAAGGTGAACATATTTTGATAAATATTATTTGTAAAAAAAATCATTTGTGCATAACCTTATATTCAACAAGAGATAAAATAGTGTGACCTAAATTCATTCAAAATTGCATGTTATGTATAAATTGTCTTCATTCAAATATATTTTGGCTGACAGGATCTAAATTTAAATTTTATAATATGCTAACATATATAGACAACAAATAACATGTTTATGAAAAAATTCAGAGAGAGTTACAAAGAATTATGGTCCATGTCAAATTTTTCAGACGAGGAATTATCATCATTATATGTCTTGCTATTTGAACCAAAATCCACATCTTGATTGTTATACTAACAACAAATTATGGGTAATGTTTGCAAATTCATCATTGTTTGTCTTCTAGCTAAAAAAAGAAATGAACAAATGTTTTCTTTAGCTATGAGTTAAAACAACAGTGAAAATTAAGTTTAAACACAGGCTTTATTTCATATACACTAACAAAATTAATACATGAAAGTTCACTCCTTCTTTCTTATTGGTTGGAAACACTTATTGGGGAGTTGAATAAAAACAATTCTATCTTTCCAGTTGGCTTGCAAAGAATGAGCATATTGAATAAATGATTGGGAAATCATATTTGGGACGGATATTAGAATAATCCAGAACCTGTACTGGCATCAAACCACCTGCATATGGAAAGAAAATGAATTCAGTAAATATACAAAAATAGATATGGGTGTAAGACAAAGATGTGTCTTCTCACCAGACTTACTGAACCTATACATTGAGGTGATTCTGAGTGAATTAGAAGTCCCACCAGGATTCATTATTGGTAGTCACAATCTGAACAACATAAGATAGACTGATGAGACAGTGCTATCAGGAGACACAGAAATTAAACTTAAAAAATTTCCCATTCTCAAAGCCTTCTTTCCTCATTATGTTTTCCAAAATTTTAGCTGTTTTATTCTGTTATCAACATGTTTTAGTTCCCATTCTCCTTTCTCATTTGTCACATCAAGGACAGAGTATATGATGAATTTTAAATACTGTCAGCAAAAGATCTCCTACATCAACTGTAAACATTTTTTTTAACATAGTAAAATTTATTCTCTTTGAACAATGGGAAGATAGAGTCGTTTAGAAACTTTCTTTTTACAAGACTAATAAAAAATTGATATTTCATCTGAGAAAAAAAAACATGATCAATAATGCATATTGTAAATTAAAATGTGAAACAAGATGTAAATAAATAATAAATTGTGGAAAATGTTCACAAATATGAACAATGAGAGAGAAAATAAGAAGTGTTCTTGGTATCAGGTGTGAAAGTGATAAATTTATTTAAGAATATTCTCTCAGGATAATTTCTTCATCTATAAACTCTTTATCACAGAAGAATATTTATATGCAAACTTGGAACTGTCTGTCTATTTACTACCAGTCTATCTTGATGGAACTGACAGACACACACACATCTATGTTGGTAAGTATCTATGTTTGTATTCACAATGGCACATAGGTATATCAATAAATTGATGGCTTAATGATGAAAAAAGTCTTTTTGTTTATTTTATGCAAGAATTTAAAAAAATTTCTGGTTAAATTTCTCGGATGAGAAGTTGTAATTATAAACATTATTTACTAAGATATTCATATTTGTTGTTGCTATCACAATGTTTCAGCCATTGTGCCATCCACCCTTTTTCAAATGGCTGTCAGTTCATGTAATTTTCAGGGAATTTCCAACTGAAACATATATTTAATCTCAGGTAGTTCTTAATCTGCTGTATATGTCTAGGAAAGTCTTGTGTTTTTTTTTTAATACTACTTAGTTATTGCTCACCCTGTTTCCATCAATTCTGAGCCTAGATAATTGAAGCATTGGTTTGTGAATTTGGTAGTATAGCTATTGTGAGTTCAATCCCTGGGCTGGATATTAATGACACAAACTCAGTAAAATTAGAGCAAGCAATAACTGAGCAATACTAAAAAACAAACAAGATATCCATAGAGATAGGCATTGGAGTGACAACAATCTACTTCTGTAGATTAAATAAAGAGTTCTGTTTGAAATTCCCTGAAGCTTACCTGGATTGACAAACACTGAAGATTGAAGGAGGCCAGAGGACATAACAGCTGAAATATTGGGATAATGACAACACAGATGAGGACATTAGTCCAGATATAAATGAAAAAAAAAAATTTTTCAACATAATCTTCTTTTCAATGTATTTAACCAAACATTGCTTCATTAATCATGTCAAATGGACATTATACAGAGAAAATTTCAGATGAAATATCAGCTAACTCCATGTCAGCCTATGGACTTACTGATCAACTGATATACATATGTAAAAATACAGATATAAATAAAAAATATATCTGTAAAAAGAATAATATTATTATTTTATTATAGCAAACAGTATCGTGTTTTTTGTTTTGTTTTTTGTACTCTGTGTGTGTGTGTGTGTGTGTGTGTGTGTGTGTGTGTGTGTGTGTTGGAATATAGGGACAATTCCATTGCTGGCACCCCAAGCCAATGCAGATATTGCAGAGAAAAAAAGTAATATTCGTATGGATAAAGACAAAAGGAATAGTTATGGTAAATAGGAACAGTTAAATGTTTTCTTTCTGTTTTTATTCATATATATATACTAATAATAATAAACCCACTACATATATTGGTTTTACTACAACCACACTCTCCCATAGACTTACCTGTCACCTTTCTGATCTTAGTTCTATTAAACAACATTTCTTAGAAAAACATAGCCATGTACATAATATTAGACAGATGTTAGTTGATAAAACAACAATACTCACACATACACACAGTAAAAAGAATGTTCAGATATTGGAGGCTATCTACATTAAAACAAAGCAACCAACACTCAACAAAATTACATTTCAAACTAGTCACAACACATTACAATGCATCTAGACATATGGTTCTGTTGTTAATATTTTGACCTCTCGCGTGGTATGATGTCATAGAACGACATCTTGAACTTACAAACTGTGTCTGCTATTCCGCAACCGTTATCGTCACATAGCAATCTTTTATGTCAACGTAACAAAATATTATTTTCAATGGTGAATATCTTTGTTAAAATATCTGTATAATCACTCTGAAGATGACTCATGTGAGCCAAAAGCTTAGATCAAGAACCAACTTAATAAAAATTATCCAAATGTTGGACAATTTTTGTCTTTATTTTCTCCTGAAATTAAAGTAAACATATGGACATTAGAATGGCTCATGATCAGACATAATAGATGTTCATTGTCTGTTATATTTAACAATATATGTTTAAATAATGATCTGCTGCCCCAATATGCTATATATATATTGGAATGTGTCCAAACAAAAGAGGAGAAATGAGACAAAATGGAAAATGCCATTCTGACTTAACACATGAAGATGAAATACAGTGTCATTAAAAAGTTTTTGAATTTGTCTCATATATAAATGAAAATACACACATACATACAGATAAATCACAATATGTGTGTGTAAGTGGGTAAAACTTAGTTTACTCAGTCTAAGCTAAGTATGGCACAAGACTAAACTAATTAAACATCTGAGGCAAGTAAGTGTGTGTATCTTGATAACCATTCCTAAGATTATGTACTGGATGCAGATGTGTGTGCATATGTTTATTTTAACAAGGTTAGGTATGCCTGTATGAGCAAAATGAAAAGAAATTCAAAATCAAGATGTCTGCTGGCTTAAAACAGAAATTTAGGAGAAATGAAATACAAGATTTTGCAATGAGAAAATAGGATAAAAAACAAAGACAAAAACTATTATAGTAACAACAAACAAAAATATCTGAGTTTTCAAGGAAAAAGTTGTAAAAATGGATTTATTACTGCAGCTGGTGTAAAAAGAAGAAAAGTTGAATGTGTTTTTAGTGGCTAATACAAACCATCTGTGAAACAACATTACAGTTTATAAAACTATTAGAACTAAATGAAAATCAGATATTTTATTGATCCTTAGTATGATTTGATAAAAATCAATTGCAGGTATAAATCAGTGGCAGAGGAAGAGTCAACAGGTAAGAATAATGAGGTTCTAATGTAGATTAATTTGAGTGGATATTAAAAGAAAAATGTTGTTCAAATTAGTGAAAAATGTCTTTCTTCTTATATGCTAGTTTTCTACCTGTAAAATTACTGTGAAATAAATAATATTTCTTGTAAAAACATATTTTTCAATTTGGTTGTTATATATGTACATAAATAACTAAATAATGTGTGTGTGTTTAAATGTGAATTCATCAGTTTTCAAATACACTTTGAAACTTACACGTGATTTTCCATGAAATTCTGTAAAGACATATTGTGTGATTTTTTTTTATACTGAACTAATTTTTTTAGAACTAGAATAATTTCTTTTGTCATATATCAGTCAGTCAGTTATGTGCTATATGCGATACATGCTTAGGCGAACATGTATCTTTCGATACATGACTGACAAGGCAGATTTTTTCCCGCAGTAGGTTACCATTTCTTTCTGCGGTAGACTAGTTGCCATCCAAGGCTACAAAACCCAGTCTGTCCTGCTATTTACCCATAGCTGGAAAGAGAAGAAGAGGATTCATCCCTTTCCCAAGGGTATTAGCATGTAAGTGAATGTAATGGATTTGACTGGAATTTGAACTCGGCTCTCCGATTTCTCAATGTCATATATACATTTTTGAAATACTCTGTGGGTCTTTGTGAATACCATGCTTTTTTTCGGACATTATGGACTGACGCCACAGAATCATAAAGAACTGTACCAAATAACAGAAACCAGATCACTTCAGGAATTCTCACAGCAACAACAGCTAAAATGGATATCACATGCAACTCAAAGAGAAAATAATGACATAATCAACATGTTAACATTCCACACCACTTCAAATAAAAGGTTAGGAAGGAAACCTCCCATCAATACTGAAAAAGTGATAAAAGCTACTGGACTTGAGAAACTTATTTTCCTAAAAATACATTTTAAGAAAGATTTTATAAATTTCAATCAAAAATAGTACTGGCTGCTTGATCAGTGAATGCTAAATGTTTCCTTGTAAGTAAATGGTTAATGTTACTGTTGTAACTGGGTACTAACGAAACAGAAGCACCGTTTCAGCTCTTGTTCAAACATGGAAGTACTGTGTCGGCCATATTGTTTTTGTGTGAATAAAAGAGATGGAGATAACTTCAGCAGACAGAAGTCAAAACTGCATTGATGTTGTTAGTATAGGACCCCCCCACACACACACACCTTACCAAGTTGTGACAGTTAACATTACCAAAGTGGAACATACATTATCTTGATAATTAAAAAGTTTATCTTAGTATAGCATGAAGACAGAAGCGAATTTCTGGGATGTTCATTATTTACATGCAAAGTACTGTTCTTATCTTTTTCATTATTTTCACAAAATTTCAAATAATATGCTCTCCAACTTTCATCAGGTGATACAAGTAATTTCAAACTGAACACTTTATTTAATCTATGGGGCAGATTATTCTTGTCCTGATGACCATATCAAGGGATATCTCATCTAGTTCCTATTTAGTACTGCTTAGTTATTGTTTGTTCTGTGTACTTGGACTCAGTGGAAACAAAACAAGCAATAACTGAGTAGTAATAAATAGGAACTAGACGAGACATCCCTAGACATGACCAGAGAAACAAGAACGATCTACCTCTGTAGGTTAAATAAAGGGTTCAGCTCAAAATTCCTTGAAAGTTACCTTAATCAACAAGCATCTAATGAAGGCCAGTGGGTAGATCAGTTGAAATGTGATAAGAAGAAGTAAGAAAGAAGAGAAGAAGAAAGACTGTGTTGTGGCAATCAATATTCAAAACTTTGTTTTACCTGAGTTATCATACCAATACTGGTGCTAATAGGAAATAAACAACTATGAAAGTCACATGACAGACCACCAAATAACTGATATTATTATATGATGAATAGAAATGGTAAGAATGTTAATCCTTTTTACATAAGTATTCTAAAATTTTATCTTTAAATAACCAACAGAAGAATTTACAATTTATATTAAAGTAGAATTCTCAAATGAATTGGTTACCTTCATCATATTTCCAAGTTACATCTGTCCTTCTTCTTCAAGACCATGTTATATGGAATGCTTTATTAAATAAATGTCAGACAAAATAAAAATGGGTAACAAGGATATCTAATGAACTCTTGAGACATTTTAATCAGAGCAATGCAAGGTATAGTTGCCAAAAAAGAAATTAAGAAACTGTAATTGGGATTTGGATGTGAAAAAGAATATTGGTATAATTCTTCCATTTTCCTCAGAACAGATAAAGAATGTGGCGTGACTTCAGCTCAATGGAGTGTAGCCAAGAGAAAATTTTGTCATTATTTGATTTATAGCTAGACAAATTGGAAAAAAGTACTTTGTTCTTTGGCAGAGACAACAATAAGAAATTAGCTCACAACTAATTCAGATGTTTGAAATAGGAAAGAAAAGAAAGAAAGAAAGGAAGGAAGGAAGGATTCTGAGCACCTCCATTAAAAGCCAAGTGACCAAAATAAGTTCATTTTTTTAGTTTATAGTTAATTTTGAGTGGTATCTTAGCAAAAAAGACTAGTTCCTACTTCATCACCAAAGTCATACTAACAAATCTGGTTGTAGAGATGACAATTTTAGAATACTGAGTTGTTCTAGGCAGAAATAAATGAATCTAGTTTCTTTTACATCAACCATCAACCCATTTGACAGATATTCTGGTAACTCAGCAGCCCAAAAGGGTTTGTCAAATATTTCTTACACTATTCTGACCTTGCTATCTATTTTTCTTTTTTTTCACAGTGAGGTTCACCCTGTACAAAATCTGAGAGCCACTCAAGTTAGAGAGTTACAGGGGAAAAGAGACAGTTTATGTGGATAAGTGAGGAAGATAACAATTAACCCTAGGCTTGAACAGGTTAAGATTGTAGTAATTGGGAAAACATTCTTGTGGAAATCGGTTACACCGAGCAGTGGTTCACAGTAAGAAGCTGCATGAGTGGAACTTACTTCTCACTGATGGAATATGGAGGGAAAGAAGGTTTGTAGTATGGAGGGTCCTAGCCATGAAGGTTAGAATTGGTGGAATTAAGAAATGTATTGTCGGAGCAATTTCCGCAGAAGTAGTGATAGAGCAGTGTGAGGTGTCTGTGAGAGAGGTTTTTCTGAGCGGAAAATAATATATATATATATATATATATATATATATATATGGATATATAATGTATGACTTGCTCTCATTGGACAGCTCTTTGTATGAACTGAGCACTCTAGTTGCTGATTTAGCATTTATATATATCATGTATATAATACATTAAAAGATTGCTTTTCTCTGCCGTGTATCTATAGCTGAGGGGTGGAGTCTCCTACTGAGGCCAAATCAGTTGAGTTTCAATCCTGGCTTGAAGCAATCAGATGTCTTGGTACATTGATGAGCTGTGATACAATGAAACAGTATATATATATATATATATATATATATATATATATATATATATATATATATATATATATATATATATATATAAAGGTGTATCTTGGTAGCAATAATTCTTTTAAATAAGTTTTGTCTATCAAATTTCTGAATTAGATCTTTTATGTTATTGTAAATTTGCCAAAGTTCATAATTATTTTTATTTTATATTAATTGTTTTTCCTGAGTACTTTCAAATGTTACATTTGTATTCAAGGACTGTGTTTTGCATACATACAAAACACAACCCTTGAAAATGAATGTAGAAACATTTGAAAGTACTTAGAAGAAAATTTAAAACAAGTTTTGTTAAATTCAAACAACAAGTTCTCTTTCTATAATTTCATTTTATACCATAATTTTCAAATTGCCAAAATACAATAACAGAAATTAAACAGATAGATCTCGTTGGTTGAGCTTAACAAAACTTGTTTGGATAAATTCTTACTGTCTAAATATACCCTTTATATATATATATATATATATATATATATATATATACATATTGTTATAAAGTATGATTCCCTTTGTATTTTATCAATCCAGCAGTTGTTTATCTTGCATACCAAGAGCTACTCTACCCTTACTGCTTGGGCATTTATATTGTCCATGTCTTAGCTATGCTAATTAGGCAGTCATTTACATATCCCTACATACATACATGTGTGTTTGTGTGTGTGTGTGTATATGCATATATATATATATATATATATATATATATATATATATATATATATATATATATGTACACATACATACATACATACATACATACATACATACATACATACATAATCTTAATTTGAGCTTTTCACTATGATATAAAAATGCATTCAGCCCTGAAATTACTTGTCTATTGCTTAAGAGTTACTTCTCATCTTGCTACAAACTGAGTTGCTACCTTTGATAAGTTAAATTTTAAACTAAACATGTTTCATCTAATTCTAACAATCAACTGAATATCAAAATAAAAATTTTTCTTTTTATTGCATATATTTTTCTTCTATGCTGGTAAAGGGATTCTAATCAGTATTGCCCATGTAGATAAGTATATGTATATATAATTAAACTTTGAATTGGTTAAAGTTAAAAACTTAAATACCTTCAACTGGAGAAATCTCCCTTATAATTGCTGATATTTGAGTAAAAAAAGTTTCATTATCCTTGTCTTGAAAGTTCAACTTAGATTCTTACAAGTGGGGGACATTTTTACTTCTATTCTCCTCTGCCCATTTCTCCCTCATGGGTACAGTTGACATTAAAAAAAAAAAAATAAAATCTAAAAGTTTTGAATAAGCACCCTTCAGTTTTAAATTTCAATCTGTTCTGTTTTTCATTCCTATTTATAGGTGAGGGGGCAAAGTTAGGGAGGAGGGAATTTGTGGCTGATTCAACTTCCCAAGTTACTGATTTTGGGAGCACAAAAATGTCATATCTTTAAATGAAGAAAGGGTTTGGGTGTCTTTCTTCCTGTGACAAGGCAGATGCAATTGCAGATCTGTCACACAAGAATCTTCGATTGAAAAATTGGTTGTGCAAATATAGTTGTGAAATCAGCATATGCAAATATGGTTATTGCATCATTGGGGGTTGATAGTATCTCCTTAAATCTCTGTTTAAGAAAAAAATACACATCATTATCATCATGATCAGGGCCATGCAGCAGAGCTTATAATTACTGCATTTTAAAAGAATGTGTGAAGTAAAAGGGAGGTAACTCAGTGCTGACTCCTACTCTTATACCATAAGATGGAAATCTCTAAGTTATATTTGTCTTCAGTTGAATCAGATTTTTTTAATGACCTGGGAGTAGTAGAAGATAAAAATTATTGTTATCAGAGACTGCATTACATGATGGCTTTTGAAGACTTAACTTGCTTAATTAGAGATTTGATATATTATAATAATAATTTCATAATAGCTTTGTATGAAGATAACAAGGTAGAAAGATATAAATATATCTCTTGCTTGTTGTGGCCTGTCTTATAGCTGAAATAGTTACATGCTTCCCAATCAATGAGAGATTCTAGAGTTCAATCCCAGTTAAAAGCTAAAATTTCAAATGCTGATTTTCTAATCAAGTAGATACTATCCACTTGGAAGACAGTTGTAACACAGTGTATGTTTGTAGGGCGTAGTATCCGAAACAAAAGTGAAGATGATAAAACAAAGTGGAAAATTGTTTTTGTTTTTCAAAGATGTGTTTTGCTGGAGAAAGCCTATGTTCTCTTCGGTGCTATCAGTTTGAATAAAACAAAGACAAAACTGATGACGTCAAAGAGAACATAAGCTTTCTCCAGTGAAAAATGTCTTTGATACAAAAATAAAAAAAAATCCACTTTGTCTCATCATCAACACAATCTTTGTATATCCTCATGTCACATTATTTTACCTTCTGTCACACAAAGCTAAGATCAGTTCAAATTAAGAATGACATAAAAAAAAGCCTTTTAGCAAGAAGGATTTAAATAGATTCCCAACAATTATAGTAAGAGAATGGTCCACATTCATGCCTTTGGGAAATGCATGCATCCATCACTTCTCCCCTTAGCTATATGTTAAATAATGTAGCTAGCTGGCATGAAAGGCATATAAAAACAGATATGATAGGGTAGGAACAGTCATGCACTAGGAACTGTGAAAATGACTCGTAAACAAATAGTTTTAAGCACTAGATACTCTCCTGAAAAATAAAAATGAACTTACTCTGGTACATTGAGATTCATACCAACCACTCTCCAAGTAAGGGGACCAAATCTCATAGTCATAAACAAAGAAAAAAGCAACTGTCTGATTGTAGACATTGCTTTTCTCAGATGACCACAGGGTGAGGATAAAAGAAAGGACAAAATGGAAAAAAATTAAACTCCCAAAAATGGTCACTGAGAAAAAGTGTGGTTCATGTATGTTCAGGTCATGTTTAAAATTGTTGGTGTACTTGGATGCATTCTCAAAATACTAAAATTAGTGAAATAGAGATGAGGAAGAACATAGACTATCTAATAAAGAAAGGATACTGAGAAAGATGCAGGATATTTGAAGAGATTTTCTGTCACAAAATATTTATTGATAATGAGTAAACAGCTTATATCAAATGCAAATGCATGAAACAACAAATAATAATAATAATGATATTAAGAGGAAAAAATGAAAAAAAACTTGATGATGATGATGATGATGATGATAAAGCCACAAACCAGAGAAGGTAATCAAAAAAGAGCAAGTCAAGATCTTATGGGATTTCCAGATCCAAACAGACTGCTGCCTTGAGACCACCAAACTTCGTCATTGAAAAACAAATGCCTTCTCATCCATGTGATTGTCTCTGGTGACCATAATATTGAGGCCAAAGAAATTGGAAAGCTTAAAGAGTACAATGACTTCCGGATTGTGGTTACCAGAATGTGGGGTGTTCAGACCATTATTGTCACAGTTATCATTGCGGTGTTGGAGTCCATACCACCAAACCTAGAGACCTACGTTAAAAATATTGGTATAAAGCCTTGTATCCCATCATTTCAGATGTCCACATTGCTTGGCTTTGTAAATATTCTGTGAGAAGGGCTATCTCTTTGAGGTTGTACAACTTGATAGAGAACACCCATACTACAAGATCTCTGGTTGAAAACTAAACAACTGTACAGATGAAGAGAGAATATTAATAATAATAATAAAGGAGATAATGAAAAAAGCTTATAATAATAATGATGATGATGGTTTTTTGATAAATGCACTAGTGGTTGTACAACCTTAAATTGATTAATTTTCATTTTATGAATGAAATGTCTAATCACAATACTGAAAATAAAAGTGTGAATGATACTAGAACTGAAAGGATAGAAAAATATCAGAAACTGGCCTGGGTGCTGAAGAAGCTATGAAGCATGAATGTAAAACTAATTCCTGTAGTAATGGGCATGTTTAGAACATCCCCTAGATAACTGAAAAAGTGTTTAAGGAGAATTGGAATTGAGACCAAGATTGTAGACTTCCAGAAAATTGCCAGCATCATACTTTACGAGGATTCTCCAAAAAGTTCTTGAGTTGTGAGGGGTCTTGTTGATACCATACTTCAAGAACAGAATTTCCATTGATTACATCAATGTTTTACACCAAAATAATAATAATAACGAAGATGCTACATGTCATATTTTCAATAAAGAACTCTACTACAAATACCTTCATGGTAATTGTCTGGATGAGCTATTCGCTATGGTATCTAGACTTTATGAATTTAAGCTCAGTACGAGACTGGCAAGAAAGTCTCATTCATATACAGTTGAACTGGCTAGATGTAAGTTCTATGTTAAAAGTTTGTTTTCTTGCACTTCTCGCTTGTGGAACTTCCTTCTGGCTCCATGCTTTCAAGCCAACTTTAATCTTCAAAATTTTAAATGAAATGTCAGTTGCTTTCTACTGTCTCCTTAATTACTCTTCTTCTGTACTTGCTCCTAGTGGTGTTTCTGTTTTCTAATTCTTCCAAACCTAGTAACCCTTTGTGTCTCAGTGACTTTATTGCCTTGCTTGGGGTGAACCTGATTAAAAAAATATAAATAAAAGGAAGATGGTATAGATAATTGGAAAGGAAGAAGAGAATGACTCCAGATTTATACTCCACTTAATTATCAAACCTTCCATGGTCAAAGTGGTTAAGTTGACATCCATGAAAAGTGGCTTCCTCAAGTGTGGGAAATAAGTTCAAGTCTTGTCGGAAGCTCCCTCTTCATTTCCAATTTTATCTGTTTGCTTGAGTGGTTTAATGGCTTACTGACTCTTTTATTGAGTTTATTCAAGAGTGTGGTGATAAAAAAGCGACAATAAATAAATGGAATAAAGCCAGTAATAGTTAAAAATTTCAAAAAATAACTTTATGGCAAAATTTTATTGTTTGGTTTATAAACTGAATATTCCCAAGGGTTTAAATTTGTTAAAATACAGAGAAAGATACTTATTATGATCACTTTGAAATATAGTCTTTTGGCAATGGTAGTGGTAATATTAACTGTTTTCTTATAAGGAAACATTCAAGCTTTCATTGATTGAGCAGCTCATATTGCTTTTTGGTTGAAATTTATAAAATGTTTTTGTTAAAACAATTTTTCAAAAAAATAGTTTTCTCAAGTCCAGTAGGTGTTATTGATCTTTCCAGTATTGCTAAGGGCTTCCTTTTCGATAACAGTAGGCAGTGGATAACAGTAACACTTCTATTACTGTGAATGAAATTTTCACTATCTGTTCTCTCTCTCTCTCTATATATGTGTGTGTGTGTGTGTGTGTGTGTTCGTGTTCAAGGCACTATTGAATGTTAGTCCCTTGCATTTATGCTATAAACTAATTAGAACTTTGTGGTATTGTTAAACCTGTGTTGACATATAGTAGCATACAATACAACCTGTTTTGTGACTGACTTATTTTATTATATTGTGTGTTGAGGGTGTCATTTAGATTAGTCATGAAAAATCAAAATCAATGTTTTTATAGCCATTTATTTCCAGTAAATTGATTCATTTTCTATGGCTTATCAATCCTTTCCATGTTATTTAAATCCAGAAAGTATTTTTAGATTATAAGAATTGGGGGGGGGGATAATAATGGTTTAGTGCTACAAGTCTTACTAATTAACCCATAGCTGGGGGAAAAGAGGTGAATTCCTACCTTTCCTAATGGTATTTCTGTATGTGAATATAATGAACCTGACTGGAATTGGAACTTGGCTCTCCAATCAATAATTCTAATATCCATTACCATACCCACGCATTCAAGCTTCCATCCCCTGGTATTCCTAAGCAAATGAAGATTGGACAGCTCTGTCCCAGATAAGGAGGAGTCAGATACTTACTGGAGTTGTACAATGAACCGCCCATTTTTTTAGTTCTTTAGCAATAGTTTATATATATATATGAGTTCCAAGCGCATGACATACCTGACGAGCTTGAGCAGGTGGATGACAGAACATGGTCTGGGATGGAAGCAGAGGGAAGGAGCTTGTTGAGCACTGCAAGGGATAGAGGGAGGTGGAGAGCCATGGTTGGACACGTCCTGAAAGGACATGACACATAAAAAGAAAGAGAGTCCCAATAGACATTTCAGGCAAGGAGCCTCCTTCAGAGAAACCCACCCATCATGACAGATAAAAGTTTAGGATCTCAGCACAGACATATAGTGTAGTGTACAATACAACCTGTTTTGTGACATATTTTTATTATATTGTGTGTTGGGGGTATCCTTTAGCATAGTCTGTACTGCAGAGTATTCAATCAAAACCAAAATAGAGATGCACATGAGAAATTGCCACTAACATCTTTATAGTCATTTATTTCTAGTAAATGGCAATTTAGTATTTTTCCCAAAATGAGCCAGCACAGCCAGGCCACAATGCCATAACAATGCAGCAGTGAAAATATTAAGCAAAAGATATAAAATTTGAGACAATTTCCAGTCATTATTAAAATCTTTATATTATTAAAAAAGAATATGAAATTTATTGTTTTAAATGTTTATATTTTTGATGTGTTAGAACTTATCTTACAAAGAGTCTAGAGGTGAATGATTTTGAAGATGATAACCGTTAAATTTCATTATCTGTAATTATAATAAATGACTTCCTCTATTGCTATTACTTTTATTAAATTTGTTCTGTCTCTGTATTTATATTAATGAAATTAGATTTTAATTTCTTGACCTGCAGTTTGTAAGGATGAATATATAAAATGAAGGGGAGTAGAAGTGAAGTGTTCAGATTTTACCTTTCCTTATATATATATATATATATATATATATATATATATATATTGAAAAGTATATTCTGCATCAGAAATGCAGTTTCTTCTTGTTGATATTTTTTACCTGTTAACCTCATCCTATTGACACCATGGACAAGTACAAAGACAGTCACATTACAATTTGTCTCCTTTGATGTAAATTGCTGTTATTGTTCATGGTAGAATGTCATGTGAGTCTATGAAAAAAAGTGGGAAGTTAGTTTTAAAATAAGTGAATATTTTCACTGCTTACTGCACTTTGCACATCAGTAAATTTCTGTCTTCCAGGCAAAGAAAGGTGTAAAAAAAAGTGAGTAAAATGACGATGATGATGGTGGTGGTGGTGGTGACATTGATAAAAGATGAGTGAAAAATAGATAAAAAAACCCCTCAAAATATTGAAAAAATGTTTATCTTTTTTTAAATAACTATTTCACTGAATTTTTCCCCTTCTTTTCAGTTCCTTATAACTTCCTGAATTGTCATAATGCGACAAAAAAAAGGTTTGATATTAAAAAAGGAGAGTTTGTGGAGGGAACTATAAAAAACAAAAATTGGTAGTGGGGAAACAGGGAACTTGTCACTTCCTTCAAGTCAACACCCCCACCCATCCCAAAAATATAGTATTGGAAGGTGTGTAGATAGGTTTACAAGCACTGCAGTAGAGTTGGGGAGAGAGGTGGTAAGAATACAAAGAGAGAAGTAGAGGGAAAAAGGGAGAGTAAGGAACAAGAAGAGCAGACAGAAAGAGCAGTGAAGAGGAAGAGTAAAGATGAAAGAGAAATGATAAAAAGAATGACAGAAAAAAGATGAAGAGTAAAGATTGAAAAAAAGTAGAAAGTTGATGAAAAATGAGTAAAAGAACAAATCGTAAGAAAGAAGAGGAAGATGAAAAAAGAGAAAACACTGAGAGAAAAGGAAAAAATAAAAATGTGTGAGAGAGAGAAAGAGAGGGATAAACAAGACAAGCTGAATGGTTTAAGAAATGAACCTGTTTAACTTAGCCTATTCATTCATCCAAATCCTACTAACATCATGAATAACAACTTCCTATCTGTCTTCATGAAAAGGCTCCTTCCCCAGCTACAGAACCCTCCCCTGAACTTTTCCTATTTTTTCTTCTCTTGCAACTGTCAACATTTTGCATTTGTCTTCAATCCTTTGACACTTTGCAGGAAATAGAGAAATAAATAACCAAAAACAAGAAACAAATTTACATGCACCTTTTTTTTTTGGTACAGGTTGTAGGTATGGAAAAATCATAGCAGGCATAGAAACCCTTTAACATATATGCGTATCTAATGTCAGTTATTGTCAGATACTTGAAGAATCCTTTTTGGTATACATAATAATCCCTCATGCATAGACATGCAGATATGGCGGAATCTATTGTAGCATGAAAACATTTGCATTTGTACGATTTTGTCTACTGACATATGCACACCAAGTATTTCCTATTGAAAACTATACATACTCCTTCTACCTTTTTCTACTGATATGCATAGTTTATTTATACTCGTGCCCACCTGTACAACATAGACGTTACTTCTAGTTTACTCTCTTACACAGACACACGTATGCTTTCTTAATTTCTCTACCTTGCAATGAAAATAGTAATATCAGCCATTTCCCTACAAGGAAACATTTGGCATTGATTGACCAAGTACTGCATTCAGTTGAAATTTATAAAATATTTCTCTTAAAACAAATAGTATCAACCACTAACACAGTGCTGAACAATTCCCTATCATTCATGTACTTGTAAAATCTATTTCTATGGTAATACAATTGACTATCAGGCCTCTGATTGATTGATTCATTCATTTTCTACAGCTTACCAACTGTTATTTAAAGCCAGAAAATATTGTAAGAATTTTTTTTGAGATAATAATGGTTTCATGATACAAGTCTTACTAATTAACCCATAGCTGGGGTAAAGTGGTGGTTTCATACCTTTCCCAATGGTATTTGTGTGTAAGTAAATATAACAAACACAAGTGGAATTAGAACATAGTTCTCAGATTAACAATTCTAAGCCATTATCCATTATCTCACCCACACAACCAAGCTTACAGGACCTGGCATTCCCAAGTAATGGCCTATTATCTATAGTTTTCTTGAAGAACAATACTATCTGTTATTAACGAGTATGAATGGTAATGATAATGGGGAAATTAGCTGTTTCCATTCTGGAAACATTTGGCATTCATTGATCAAGCAGTTGACATTACTATTGGTGAAATTTATAAACCTTTTTGAAAAGTTTTTCAGGAAATTAAACTTCTCAAGTTCACTGACTGTTCACCTTTTTTCTAATATTGAAGGGAGTTTCCTTCCAAACTTTTTATTTAAAATAGAGTATTAAGTAAACATCTTGATTAGATCATCATTTTGTCTTCTAGTTATATGTGTTACCCATTTTTGTTATTGTTGTTGGAAATCTTCACGTGATACAGGTTTTGTTATTTGGCAATTGTCTTCTTTAACACCTAAAGGATTAATTTGCTTGAAGACATTTTTAATCATTGATTTGAGAAAATGGTTGTATATAGATGCTATTAAAAACATGATACCTGTACCAAAAATTAAAACTGAATGAGAGAGTCAATAAGAACTCCACAATCCTTTCCTTAGATGCATAGTATGTACTTTGCCAGGGATAAAGAGTTTTGAATTCAGAGTTATCCTTCTCCTAGACTGGTTACTAACCAAAACTACAAAGCCTGAACTGCCCTACTGTTTAACCCATAGCTAGGCAGAGATGAAGAGATGGATTCATACTTTTCCCAATTTTTTTTGTGCACAAATAAAGTAACAAACTTGACTGGAATTTGAACTCACTGATTTCGTATTCCAAACCACTATCCATTACACCACCCATACATTCAGAGGGAACAATGGCTAAAGAGTTGTGATAATAATTACAATGAAGAGGACATTAGTCTGATGGCAAATAATGTAAACAGAAATTTGTAAACTATTATATTGTACCTACGGACGATAATGGGTATGTCACAATCCTCATAAATACAGTCTGTGGGGATTCACTACTAGTTCACTACTAGCAGTGGATTACTTACTACATGCTGCTGGTGAATCTTGTATGTTGTTAATGTTATAAAGATTACCGTTCCATTTCCAACCATCGTTTTGGTTATTCTTATTCAGTAACTTTTTCTAGGTTACAACATAAACAACAAATTTTAAGTTAATACAAGAGAAATACAAGTAAATATAGTAGAAAAATTGGCAAATGCATTTGAGTGACATCTTGTGAAATAGTGCAAAGGGTGCAAAAAACATAGCAGATGGTTAGATTTGGTGGGGGGTGGGTGATATTTGTTTGAATTGCCTATTCATCTTCATTGTTTTGTTTTTTTTACTTTCTCTGAAGTTTTGACTGAAAAGAAAATGAGAACTCCCTCTTACCTGAAAAATAAAATAATTATTTGTCTTAAAAAAAAAAAACAAAAAAAACACAAACACTTCAATCTTTTTCCTTTTTTGCTCCCTGATATTGACAGGACAACAAGTAGTTTTACTGTCAGATATAAAAGAATTAACGTGTTAATTATACAATCGAGTTGAAAAATACTGTGCCACATAGACCCAATGCCTTTACAAAAGAAAATGATCATTAAAAGTCTTTTTTTATTATCTGTGTGGTTCACTGAGCACGTTCTCTGATAGGGCCTGACAATGTGATGATCTAAAATAAGTTCTGTTTTAACTTTAAAATTTGTTAAATTTGGAAGCTGATTAAATGCTGACACCTGCAGTGTCTCTTTGTCAGTCATTATTCAGCTGAAATAGACAACCTTAAAAATAGAACTACTACTACTACTACTACTACTACTACTAATAATAATAATAATGGTAGTAGTTGCCTTGGTCAATTTCTTTATCATTTCAGCCGAAGCAAGGCAATAAATCCACTAAGATGTAAAGGATTACTGTGTATTAGAGAATATGAGAAAAAGAAAATACTATTAAGTAGAGGGGAAACAATAAAAGAACAAGAATTAAGAAAACAGTAGATAATGATTGACATTGCATTTAAATTTTTGAAGATCAAAGTTGGTTGAGAAGCAAAAAGCCAGTAGATTGTTCCACAGGCAAGAAGTGCAATAGAAGAAACTATTAACATAGAACTTATGGTAACATCTAGCGATTTCAATTGTAAAATGATGAGACCTTGCCAACAATGTAGTACTGCGCTTAAATTCATAAAGTCTAGGTACCATATCGGAGAGTTCATCTAAATGATTACCATGAAAGTATTTATAGAAAAGGCATAAGGAAATTATGTTAAGGTGGTAGGAAAGTGACTGAAGCCGAGATGCCAGGTCAAGACCAGTAACATTGTATATTCTTCTTTGGATTGTATCAAGAATATGTCACAGGAGTACCAGACCAGATATGGCAACAATGTTCAAAGCAATTATGATAGGTTGCAGTAAATATCTTATTCAATATCACAGCTTTACTTGTCTGGGCTTAGCTATATGACACACTGTGCATCTCTGCTCATGAGCAGGAGCAGCAGGGAGCATCATGGATGGATGCTGAGAGTATTATATTTTTTAAGTTTGAAGGATATGGCAGTCAAGGTGATTTGGGAGTCACATTTAGATAATTGGAAACATCTTCAACTGGAGACTGGACTAGGTTACCCAACATGAAGATATTTCTAACTGGATCCCACCTTCAAGGTTATGTGTTGCTTTTATGAAAACCTTTCACCAGATCATGTGCATTTGGCTGTGATGCATGTGCCTGGTATACCCTCAACAGATGGGGTGACATGATAGGTATACTGGGTTTCATATATGTGTGCACAGAATCTTATTTTTGACATGCTGCTCTCTCATAGATGTTAGGAGGGGCTGAAAAGTTTTCTGTTTGACCCATATCCCAACATGTGACCAAATGACCAAACAACATATTTTTGTAAAATCCTTTTTGGCTATGCTGAAAAGTTTTCAGAACACCCTTGCGTGTATTGTGTGTGCATATGTTTTATTCTCACTTATATATCAATATAAAATAATAGTTATATATGCACACCGGCATCACATGGTTGGCTTGCTCTTCCCTCACTCAATAATAATAATAATAATAATAATAATAATAATATATTATTATAAGATTTCTCAAATATCCTGGCCAGTAGATGATAGTAAATAAATATATTGTTTAATAAACAGACAGAGAATCCACTCAAATATGGGTATCCACTGAAAATAACATCTAAGTAAAAAATATGTCAAATTAATAAATATATATATATATATATATATATATAAAACTCCCAGTGTCTCTCATTTGTTTGCATGTGTAGTCACAATAACGTAAACAAACCCAATCCGCTGAAGTCCTAACGGATGGAATGCATCACAAAAAATTTTTCCCAGTTTGTCAAACAATTTTTCTCTCAAAACCGTTATTGATATATAAAAATTTATATACCATTATCCTATATGTGATATTAGTACAGAATTAAAGTAATTTATTAATGCATATATTTCTGGATCTCATCGATCATATCTATTCCCCAAATCTGCCAAAATTGTTAAACATCAGAATATATTTTTTAATCCCTTCTTAGTTAGGCTTCAAACTTTTCAGCTACATGTGTGTGTGTGTATATATGTCAAATTATGCACATATATATATATATATATATACATACATACATACATGTGTGTATATATATATATATATATATATATATACACATATATACACACACACACACACACACACACATATATATACATACATATACATGTGTACACTCACACACACATATATGTGTGTGTATGTATAAACATAAAAGAATTTTGATTGTAGTATATATTCCTATATATAGATATACAGGAATGAATAGATTATAGTTACGCTAAGTACATTCTTATATATATATATATATATATATATATATATATATATATATATATATATATATATATGTACTTGATCTGTTGTCTTCTGCGGATAGAGTTAAATCTTTAGAGTATTTAAATTTGTGGAGAGGGGAAGTAGGGACCTTAATCCTCTTTTGTGGATTATCTGTGACAGAAATGGGATAAAAAGTAGAGATTACTTGGCTACAGGAGACGTTTTGCTTCTATCTCACAACAGCAAATATCTTTACGATTCTAAATAAAGTTCTCTGCCCAACCTCATCATGAAAACAAAACAAAAAAGCAGACAAAATAAAATGTATTAACCAAATAGAAAAAAAGAATTTACAAAGTTTATTTGGAAAATATCCTTGTTTTCATTACTTTTTATTGTTTTGTTTTTGTGCTTCAACATTTTGAGTAGAATTCTTCTAGTGAACCTCATCATAAACCTGTTGCATTTTTACAGTTGTTTTTCTTGTGAGATAAGACAGAATCAATTTTCTTTTATTTCACTTCTTTTAAAACCTTAGAGTGCATCACAAGTGCTGTTCATTAAACTCTTTTAAATAGTATTTTTAAAAGTATTTTCTGATCTGTAACCTCTTTCCCCACAAACACAACATTGCAAGCTTATCACTATTTCCATGTTCAGATGAACTCCATTCTTTAGTTCCACCAGTTCTGATCATTACAGTTAGGACACACCATGTGATATACATTTATTTTTAATCATTTCACCCCAAGCAAGGTTATAAAAGCCACTCAAATGCAAGGGGTTACTGGTAGTGAAAGAGACAGAGAGAACATGATTTAAAGAGACAGAAGATGATGATTGAATCTGATTGGGATACTTGATGATTCATTTCTTAAACAAGATATGAACACACTGAGAGAAAGGGTCAGATTTTTTTTTAAAATCTGTTTATATGAATGAGAGATGGGAACTGTGGGTCAAATCAGTTGATACTGATAATTAGAAAATAATCAGGTATGAGATATGAACGTTTTTATTATAAAACATTTTTTTTTTCAGTTCTCCAAAAAGTTTTTTCATCCTCTTTCTCTCCCAGTAGCCTCTTGTATCTTAGTGGCATTATCACCTTACTTGGGTGAAATTATATATATATATATATATACATATATATATGTATGTGTATATATTGTGTGTGTAGGGTTTGGTACAATCCATAGTTTCAGGTATTTGAAGAGAATGCCTGCAAATAAAGGTAAAAGTGTTGCTGCATATTTTTCATAGATATAAAGTAGAGAATTAGTTTAGGACCTAAACCAAAATTACAAGATAAAAGAAAAAAATGTTACTACTGTTAGTATAAAAAATACATTATATTCTAAAAAACGATTGTAATAATGTTGCATTTATAAAAGACCATAAAGTGGGGAAACAGATGAGTAAATAAATAATCATGAGCTACTAAGAGGAATTAGGACAAAGATAAAACCATATTAACCTCATATTTTTGGATATACTCAAAAGAAATATATGGTGCAGAATTTTACTTTATCATCTTAAATCATTTTGATCCCATATTTTGTGCTTAACAAATCTTATTATTATTATAATGCAATCATGATTCCAAACTTTTTACTGTTATTATTGATTCTTCTTCTGTTTATTGGCTTACAGTTCCCATATGACTACTGAAGTTACGGAATATTGAGCTGGGTCAGTACCTACATGGGTAACCACTTGGAATGCCAGCTACTGTAAGCTTGGATGTGCAGGTGGGGTAATGGATAGTGGCTTAGAATTGTGAATCAGATCCAATTCCCATTGGATTCATCAAATTCTCTTATGTGCAAATACCCTTGGGAAAGGTATGAATCCACCACTTCTCCCCCAGCTATTGATTAGTTAGTAAGATTTGTATTATTAAATCCTTATTATCTAAAAAAAAAAACAATTCTCGCAATCTAAAAATATTTTCTGGCTTTAAATAAACTGCAAAGGGTTGATAAGCTGTAGAAAATCAATCAAGCAATTCTGTTTATTATTATTGCATATTTCTATGAGGTACTATCATTTACAAGGTCTTTTATCTAAGACATAAGGAAATGAAGTTTGTTTTTAAGAAATTATTCGAAAAAGACTTTCTAAATATGTGAGCTTCTTCTATGTGCCATATCCCTTCAGGACATGGGTGATCACAGCTCTCCAAAATTTTCTATTCCTTGTGACCAAAGCAGTTTTTACTAATCCTCCCACCCACTGTTCTGCCTTTTATTTACACAAGTTCGTCAGGTTGGTGGCTTGCTGCCTTCCCCTATTTCTCTTGCTCTCAATATTCCCTGTGAGGGTTAAGTTTTCCAATCCCTTCTTCCGTATTATGCATCTAAAAAATTTCAGCTGTTTCATTATGATTCTGAGTATAAGTGTTCTTTTTGTTGCCATTCTTTTGTATTTCAGATAAAGATGGATTTCCTGGGATTTTCTCTTGAATGAATATCTTTATTATATATATATATATATATATATATATATGTATAAAATATATTCATTTTTTTTATTATTATTATTATAATAATAATTATTATTATTATTATTTCCAGTTTTCTTCATTCGCTGTTTATTTTTTTTAAACCTTTGACTTCAAGTAAAAGAAGTTTTTTTTATAAAGTTATTGAGCATATTACATTGAGAGAGTTTTTTTCTGAATATGTGAGCAGTGATTGTAAGTACAATCTTCTGTATCTCAGATAGTGAGGGATTTCTTTTAGAGGGTGGGGATAATGATGATGACTATTACTATTATTATTATTTTATCAACCAAATTTTATGTTACTGAAATGCAAAGTTGTATATTTTCTTTGTTGTTTTCATAATTCATTAATATATTAAATACAATAAACCTTTTCTTGGAAAACATCCATTACTATTATTATTATTGTTGTTTTTCCAGTTTTCCTGATACATTCCTTTACTGAGTTTTATTTTAGACCTGAAGGAAGGTTTTTTCTTAGAAAATTATTGAGCATATTCTGTTGGGAGAGTTTTTCTGAGTATGTTGGAGGTGCTCATGTATACAATCTTTTCCCCCCATCTCAGATAGTGAGGGGTTTTCTGAAATTTTTTTAATGTGCGTATCAGTATACATTTTAATCATTTCTAGTGTTCCTATGATTACTGGAATAGAAAGCGTATTTAAATGTCAAATACTTGCAATTACTATTTCCTTTTCTGACTTCATCTTCCTTACGAGCTCTCAATTGGATTTTGATTTTTGTTTTTTTTTTGCTAACCAGATCCATAAACAATAAATTTAATGATATGGTTCAGCAAAGTGTTTTGCCAACTCCCAAAGAGTAAAGTCATTTAAACTGGTTTTAAAAATACAAGACTTGCAATTAAGAAGAAGGATATAGAAACTGGCATGATTACTATATTCCAACCAATAGTTTCAGTAAGAAAAGAAACAAAAAAAATGGTAAAAAAAAATAGGTAAAAATAAAGCAGATGTTGTGAAAGTCAGGGAAAATTTTCTACAATTGTAAACACTGAACATAAATAGCTTTTTGCTAACAAGGAAGGCATTCTTTGCAAAGTCCTTGTTCTACAAGTAAACATGTCAAAGCGATAGAATAAAATCATTCTATACAGTTACACATATTGTTAGTTTAGCAAGAATGAGATACACACACACACATACACACACACACACACACACATATATACATATATATATATAAATAAGTAAATTATGTAGATCTATAGTAACCAAACCAATTTCACAAGATATTCCCCTGTGTACTGAAATTAATCCTTACAAGGCATTTTAACATCAAACAAAACTAAGCTTAGTAATTCTTTCTAACTCTCTCTCCCTTTTATATATATAGATGTACATATGTGAAAGAGAGAAAAATATATATATATGTAAAGGGGGTGCTAAAAAGCAAACCATACCAAAAATGCAACCATACCTTAACCCTTTCAATCCTTATCAGGAATAACTGTTGAAAATAGCAGTTATTAATTTCTGGGATTAATTTCAGTTGTTTATTACTTGATGATACTGTTAGGACATTTCTGTCCTACCCCTAAAAAAACTACTTTGTTTAAAACGATTTTGGAGTCTAAAGGGTAGTGTTTATTAAAGATTTCATGAACTCGTTAATAAAAAAATAATAGACAAAATTTGATTCTGTAAAAGAAAGTCAGGTTGAAAGAGTTAAAAAAAGATTAATTAAAAATTTGTTTTAGCCATACCGATAATTACTACAGGTATCATATTTTATTTATTTTTTGTATCCTCAATTATTTTTAATTCTTTCATATAGAAACTGCAAACTTGCACATAATAAACATATATTATTTTATGTGTTGATGGATGCAGTTGCCTGTCCTCACTAAATGCCTAGCAGCTCAGGCATCTGATCACAATTAAGTCAGTACCTAGATGAATGACTACTTGGGAATACCAGGTGTTGTAAACTTGGATATGAGGTGGTGTAATGGATAATGGCTTGGAATTGGAGAACCAAGTTCCAATTCCAGTCAGGTTCATTATATTTACTTATATGCAAATACCACTGGGAAAGGTATGAATCCCTCACTTCTTTCCCCAGTTTTTGGTTAAAGAGGCTGACTTGTATCATTAAATCATTACTATCTTCAAAAATTTCTTACAATCAAAAATATTTTCTGGCTTTAAAAGGTTGATAAGTGGTAAAATAAAAATAAATAAATCTTGTAACCCAGGGAAAACAAGTTCACAGCTCAGAATTCCATTTCAAAAAGCAAAGAAATTAAAATTAAAAAGACTGAGAAAATTAAAAGACAGAAGCATCAATGTTAGAGAATGTGACAGTTATATTATTGTCAATTTTTACAAAGATGAAGAACTTGAAATAGAGACAGATTTTTCCCAGATCTCTTCAGATATGATTTTCAGTTTCCATCTCGTTAAATCAATGATCTTAATGACGAAATAAGTTGAAAGCTGTTATGTTTATATTTTATTAACTTTGTACTCTTGTTTTTAATTCTGCAGCGTCAATATTACTCTAAGTGCAAATACAAACTTCAAATTTTTTCCTCTACACATGTATTATAATGGTGGTGGGAGGAGGAGGAGGAAGAGTATTATTATTATTATGATGATGATGATGTTTGGCTCTGTGATTGAGCAATAGTACTGTATTCCTAAAAACAGAGGTTTGTTGCTCACCTACCTGGAAAAGCACTTAGTGTCAGAGGTTAAAACTATGAGGCCTGTAACTAGGCAATACTACAACATTGTAATGGATGAGGTTGAGAAGTTTTCAGATAAACAAATTTAACAATTTTTTTATCATTTCACCCTAAGCAAGGTGTTAGAGAATATGAGAAAAAACTGCTATTAAGAAGAGAGGACAATAAAAGATCAAGATTTAAGAAGACAGAAGATAACAACTGACATTGCATTTAAATTTTTGAAAATCAAACTTGACTGGGAAGTAAGAAGCTGAAAGAGAGTTTCACAAACGAGAAGTGTGATAGAGGAAACTGTTGGCATAGAACTTACGGTTAATTATTAGTATTTTGGATTATTCAAAAGAAATGAATTTCAACATTGAGGAATTTTATGCACATCCTTTTATATAAAGAACACAGCTCACAAAAAAAGACAAGGAGTAAATTATATTTACATGTATACAGATAGCTTAAAATAAGTAAAGAAAACCTTTAAACACTTAGTCTAGTGTGTGTTGATGTGTGTGAGTAAGTGAGTGTGCCACATGGTTGAGTAAAATTAAGAAGTTGGCTTGCCATGTGACAGTCTCCCCAGAGGCAAAAATTGGACATGTCTTCTACCTATTGCATCCTGGAGCAAAAATAGAGAGAGAGAGAGAGAGAGTTTATATCCCTTCCTTTTATAGTCATGAATACAACACTATCTAACAGTGTTAAACAAAGCACACTGGCAGACTAAGTGGGTTAATCCCCACAGGTCTAATGGTCTATCTTTATTACCATGATATTTCTTCTGGAACAGAATCTAAAGTTGAAGACAATCTTTCTTTGAAGTAGTAAGATAGACACTAGTTAACCCTACTAAATCTACATATAATATATGATAATAAAATTTTTTTAAATCAGTTGTTTTATGTGGTAGATGAATTGTAAAAGTGGACAAGAAAAATGGAGGTAGGAAAGTAGTTATTTTATTATCAATAGAATAGAATATTTTAATAGTTTATTAAAATATTATTTATTTTATTAAGAAAAAGGACACTTATAATTAACATTAGAAAGAGGCAGTTAAAATTTCTAGAGTACATAATGAGGAAAGCATGCTTAGAAAAAGTAACACTCACAGGACATATTGAAGGCAAGAGGGACAGAGGGAAACAGCACATAATCTACCTAATGAGCTTGTGTAAATGGGTGACAGAACAAAGTTTAGGAGAGATGACAAAAAGACAAAATGTGCTAAGAGCTACAAAGGACAGGAAGTTGTGGAGAGTCATGATCGCCCAACTCCAGAATAGACATGGCACATAGAAGAAGATTTATTTCATTACTACAAACTAAATATAATTTTTATTTTATTAAGATATACTAAATAAATTAAAAATTACTTATTAAAAATATTAAATAAAAAAAGTACAGAAAATAGTGGAGAGCCATGATCACAAACATTCAGAGGAGACATAGCACATTCAAAATATTACATGTTTTTAAAAATAAAATATTACTTATTTCTTTTATGACTTTTTCCTACTTGAAAAGTTATGTAAAGTTATGACTTTTGTAAGTATTTATTTGATTTTAAAATTACTGTTCACTGATGAATCTGTCAAGGTTATATCATTAGGACATACTTGTGATGCAGATGACAGCAAAGATGTCAGCTATAACTGAAGAAGCACAATGGAAAAGGGGACTTACTTTAACCTATGGCTCAAGTGAACATGTCAGTGTGTTCTCTTCCCAGTATATAATTGTTTCTGCAATGTTTATGTTCAGGAGAATGTTGTCTGCATGTGTGACTCAGATCAATGCTTAACATTATTTTCATACCTTTTGAGTGAATGACATTGGAATATGCAAATGTCACAGAGAGGAATTTAGATTTTTTTTTTCCAAGTAGAAACAAACTTTACCAATATGATTAAAAAGATTTGGATATTATTCATCATTTAACTATTTTTTCAGTGAAATTTAATATTAATATAAGTATATTCTGTCTGAATTTCAGGAATAAGGAGTTATTAATATAGACATTATTTACAGTTGGACTAATCGTCCTATCTTTGTTGTTATTATCACAACATTTCAATCACTGTATTCACCAGCCTTCTTCAGTCTAAGACATGGACAGCAGAACAAGAACAATCTACTTCCATAGATTAAATAAAGGATTCTGTCTGAAATTCTCTGAAGGTTACAAAGATTGACATAAACCTGGAAAAGGCTGAAGGACATAACCAGTGGAACATTGTGACAATAATAAAAAAGATAAGAATATTAGTTCAACTAGAAATAATGTAAATATTATAGATTTTATAAGTATACTTGCAATGATACCCAACATTGCACCTCGCAAGTCCCTTTCTTTTGCACCACTTCACGATTTATACTTTTCTTTGAGAGATTTGTATAGGCTACACAATGGTATTTAGTATAATTCGATAAGTTTGATAGGTTTAAATATTTTGCTATGTTTTTATTATTGTGATGCAAGTAATTCATACTTGAATAAATCTTCTTCAGTTGTAGGTCTATACATACAAGTCTATGTGTTCTAATGCATTATATGCATACGTCGATATAGACCATTCTATTTACTTATATGTAAAACAAGCTAGGCTTATTTCAGTATCACTAAAATTACAATTTACTAGAAATACCCATGAAAATTTAATGGTTTTCCTTTTTGAATTTTCTGATGAATCATAATACTACAGTTAATGATAGAATAAGCTCATGACAAATATTTGAAAAATCTTATTAAAAAAAATATGTGCTCCCAGCAGAATTTGAACATGTGTCACCTTTGGTAGGAGAAACCATGAAAACTATGAGAAAGATTTCATTTAAATTATTGTTCACCCTTGCTTGATTGGCAAATGTTCTTTGTAGCTGAGTTGGTACAAGCACTGGATTTAATGATGGTTACTCCTGCCAAGTGGGACACAGGTTCAAATCCTGCTCGAGTGCACATTCTTTCTAATAAGATTTCTCAAATATTTAGGCTGGTTGATGAAAATAAATAAATAAATATACTGTTTAATAAATAAATCGAGTATCTACTCAAATGCAAGCATCCACTAAATAATAATAATATTTAAATTTATAATAATAATAATAATAATAATAATAATAATATATCTATGTATATATATTTGCTGGGTCTGTCTAACCACATTGAGCACTATTATGTTTACACCTCTTGGCAAAATATAGTAATTATTTATTTGCTTACCTGTGTATACAAGCCAGCACACATGTATATGTTTGCTTACATTTAATTATTTCATTTTCCTAAACCTATATATATATATATATATATATATATATATATATAGATAGATAGATAGATAGATAGATAGATAGATAGATAGATAGATAGACACAAATAATAAAATATAAGATTAAAATATGCTAAAAGCTTAAAATATAAATTAAACTGAGGGCACAATGCTACAGTCGACAGCTTAAATATAGGATATTACAATAATATTAATACAACAACACTAAAATAGCATCAAAATTCACTACTGAAAGTGGTATGTTGTATGAGAGATAAGTGTAAATATAAAGTTTTGGTGAAAGAAATATTGTAGAATGAATAGCTCAGGGACTGAGCAAGGTTAAAAGATAAGATAGAACTGACCAGCCTTTGCTTTCCCCTATTTTAAACCTTGTGCTACATTGTATTTTTAATGATAAATTTTAAACTGCCTTTACTTAATGTCACAGTTTTACATAATATTTGCCCACACAAACAAGAACAAACAAATAAACAACCAACTTTATATATATTTCATTTGCAGGGTTTTGAGTACACACAAACATTGAGCTTTAAATATTAGATTATATTCATTTTATTTCTGTTAATTGAAATACTTTGTACTGTCACTTCGTTAGATAAGCATTACATATGAATGATGATATAGCTTAAAAAAATAATAACTTACTGTATAATATTGGCTCGTCTATTAATGCTTGATGCATTGGACCAGCAATCTTCTTTAACTTGCTTATTTTCCTTTCTCTTAGAACAGAGTGATAAAGTTGTGCATAATTAGAAACCATGTTGTGACCACATCAGAGTCACTGATCATTTAAACAGTTATCAAGTGTATTTTACAGGATGGTGTCCCCAGTTCTGTTTGTAGTGAATGCTGCAGATGGTACAAAGCTGAATATTGACCAGGGGTTAATCGTTTAAACTTTACCAGAGAAACAGATGGTCTGTTTATTAGTCATTTTGTTTCATCAGAATTATTGAAATTTTTGCTTCACCTGAAACACTGGCAATTTACTTTTCCTCTAGTTATAGAACTTTGCTTGGTATGTAATGACAAATTACACTGAGAATTATTAATACCTATGTATCTATATGTTTAATTAGTCAGTGAGAATATAGAGTCACATACACCTAAATGGTGGTCATCCTTGTCCATCGAGTGGACAACCATCATATGTTGTATGAAGGGATTTTGTATTTATTCAACTTTTGGGAAGTGAGCAAAGCTGAGAACATTTCAGAATCCCCTTCTGTGTGCCTGTATTTATGTGCATAGGAGAGAGAGAGAGAGAATAGTACATATTATTTCATACTTCTGACCAAAATCTTATTTGTAATCTTGTAAAGTACACATTTATATATACCTACTCGACTGTCAATTATATTAATATTTTTCTGTTATTCACCAATCAAGAGTAGAAAAATATTAAAAACTTCTTTTTTTAAATTATGAATAGGGAAAAGTGTCTAAAAATTATTTCATGATTTACTTGTCTAGCTGATTTTTAAAGAAAAAAAAATCTATAACCTTACTATGTAAAAAAGATTAAATAAAATTAAGCTAATGACTCATCTTAAATCACGCCATTGAATGCAGATAATGTTTCAAGCATTAAGTTTTTTCTTTTCTGGAGAATTCCAGCTAAAAAAAGAAAAGCCAAAATATTTCTATTTCCTGAAATCATACATTTTAGAAAAATATTTCAGAAATGAATATATTGCTTCCCTACTTAAAAATAAATTATATTAGATGTGAAGAAAAAATAAATAAGAAAGACATACAAAAAAATAAGAAAAAGATCTAAATTAGAGCATCTATACATTATATAATAATTTTTGATTAAGCATTTTTATAGGAAACATTGTACTATAAAGAAAATGTATGCTTAGTTAACTTTATTGAAGAAATGAAAATGTAGGTTCAAGGACATAATAAAAAATGAAACTTTCTGTCTAGAGCTATTTGTTAACTTCCTTTTTTTTGTTTTTAATAATAAAGTATATTGAAATTTCACCATTGTATTTTTACATTAGGGGAATATATATATATATATATATATATATATATATATATATATATATGGATAAAGATGTTTTTAATGTTTAAATTATTTTAGTTTGGGATCACTTTATGCATTATATATTTTAAATAACATGAATATTATGAATTTAAACATTTTCATTACATTTTTATAGTCATTTATATTGACTAGGGAAAGTAGTAATTCTTATAGGAATGGAGATAATGGGAAAAATCCTGGGTGCAGATTTATATTTTGATAAGATTCAATAGTGGCCCTCTCAAGAATTTTCATTCTATGTAGGTTACTTTCTCTTTTAATAAGTGTAGCATTCTTTAGATCAAAGTTGTGGTTGAATTTATTTCTATGTATTTATTTGTGTGTGTGTGTGTGTGTGTGTGTGTGTGTGTGTGTCTCTGTGTATAATGAAACTTTTAAAACAATGTGCTGCCTAAAATACATTTGATTTCCCTTTTCTTTTCTTAATTTATACCCTTGATGATGACTCATTTGAGATAAAAGCTTTGACTTAATACGAATATTGGCTGTTTTTTACATCTATAACAGCTACATTTATGAATGATTATTTTCATATTAGAAAAAAGGATCAATAAGTACACAAAAAAGTCCATTCTTTTTAATAAGACATTTTTACAATAAAAATTGCAGCCAAAATATACTGAATATCTCTCTCTCTCTCTCTCTCTCTCTATATATATATATATATATATATATAGAGAGAGAGAGAGAGAGAGAGAGAGAAATATAAGAAATACTATATATATATAGAGAGAGAGAATGAGAGGGAGATAGATAGATAGATAGTTATGTGTAATGGAGCCTTTTTCTTTTCATATTTAATATTAAAAGAAAAATATAAGCTTGGATTATTTTACCGTGATAGAAAACAACATAAAATATTGAACATGAACGAGAAATGATCAAGTGAAAAAATATATAGGTAATGACATGAAGTTGTCCGCATATAAAACCTAGACAATTTCATTCAGGACATATATACATAGGCACATGGAAGAGTGGTTAGAATGTTCACTTTCTGACAATGAGGCCTGGGTTTGAATCTTGCTATGGTCGATTTGTCAGGAAGATGACTTCTTGATGTTACTGATCTGAAGGAGTCAATCCTAGCGTGCGGCACTTTTGGAAAATGCCTGAGAACTAAACCACAGGTTGACCCACGCCTTGTGAGTGAAACTGGGTAGATCCTTGGGAGCTGTTGATGGTTATGCTAGCACAAAGTCACAAGTCATTGTGACCAAGGGTTTGAGTGTGTTGACCTTGTTCAAACTGTTGATCACACTAGATAACGAACACGCTCCCAGAAACTGTAACTAAGGTCCACTCAGCTTAGTTGCAGTATAAACTACAGGTGGGCTCTGTGGGTGTTGAACAAACACAAATGTGTCTGAGCAGGAATCTGCAATAGGGATTAGCTAGCCGCCTTGTTAGACAGACATCTTCAGATATGCGTAGCTGTGCCATTTAGATAAATATATAGAAACAATTCAAATACCTTGGTGTCCTGATCAGTTATATCAAATTTAGTATTTGAAATAAGGAAACTAAATTTTACTCAGGGTAGTTTTGTCCAACATTGCATGATGCTACAAAACCAAACCATTAACCTAAGAACTCAAGTCCCATTCTTAAATAGCCTCATCAGATTGAGACTTTCATATGAATGCCAAGCATAGTGCCAAACCCATTCAGAAATGTATAAACTGTTAATTGTATACAAACACTTTCTCAGGTCAATGATTAAAAACAGTTTCAAGTTAATGAACCTAGTAAATCTTAGAGAGGATCATGCTTCTTTAAACCTTCTGGACTGGCACTACCGAATCATGAACAAAGAACTGCACCAAATAACAAAAACCACATCACTTGAAGACTTTCAACAGCAACAACAATTAAAACAGAAAGTGCATATAACTCAAAGAAGAAATAATGACATAAGATGTTGACTTTCCACACTGTTTCAAATAAAAGATTAAGAAGGAAGCCCCCATCACTAGTGGAAAGAGCAATAACAGTTAGTGGACTTGAGAAACTTATTTTCCTGATTTTAATGGAAAGATTTTATAAATTTGAACCAAAAGTGGCATGAATGCTGAATGTTTCCATATAAGGAAATGTCTAATATTACCATTACCATTATTGAACAATGATAAAAACATAGCAGATGGTAATGGTGAGATTAACCATTTCCATACAGGAAGCATTCAGCATTCATTGACAGAACAGTTAGCATTACTGCCGGTTTAAATTTATAAAATGTTTCTCTTAAAACTGTTTTTCAGGAAATTGGACTTCTGAAGTCCATTAACTGTTATCACTCTTTCTAATATTGATGGGAACTTCCTTCCAAACCTTTTGATTAAGGTTGAAAATCAACATCTTGATTATATAATTATTTTTCTTTTGAGTTACATGTGCTACCCATTTTTGTTGCTGTTGTTGTTGCTGGAGGGATGAACTGTTCACTAACTAAAATTGCTTGGCATATTTAAGAATTAAAAATGTTCTGATGGCAAAAAAAAAAAAAAGAAAAAATATGATAAAAATTCACTCTGAGTAATTACTCTTAATTATACCTGGAATTACATTCACATAACTTTGCAAGCAAAATTGTTTAGCTCAGTATATATTTAGAATAACAACATATCTTCATTACAAAGATGGATGGTATTTCTGGGCACACAAAGCGTGGCAGGAAGTGATGGTTTCAGCCAACCAGAATAGGTTTTACAAGGTTAAAGTTCCATGACTTTGTGTCTTATAAAAGTAGCTGAGGCCTGTAGGTTAAAATGAAAAATAATTATGATGTTATAAAAATATTACACTCCTATAGGGAAACTTTTCTCAAACATTTGAAGGAATCTACAAAAGAATATAATAAGAGGAATGGGAGATAAATAAAAGTATGCAAGCATCATCACTATTATTATTCAAATATTTGAATAATTCTAATTATACCTTATGGTATGAAAGTTCAATTTGAAGTAACATCTTAATCATTGCTTGTTTATTTTTCAATGCTTTGTTATATTTCCTAGAATAATTTTTATGTTGGAGTTTATAGAGTTATTTTGATTAGGGTGTATCAAAAGTATTTTCATTTATTACAGACCTTTACTCCAAAGCTTATACCATGTACATACCTAAAGACTATCTATGATATCACTGTATTATTATTATTATTACTACTAGTAGTATTACTATTACTACTACTACTATTATTAGTACTATTATTATAATTACTAATATTATTATAACTATTATTATTATTAATACTACTACTATTATTATTATTACTATCATCATCATCATCAGAAGCATAATAATAAAGTAATAAAAATGTGGAAACTTGAAACCTTGATTATCCGTGTTGTGATAAGGCCTTTGAGCATGATAAAAAAAAAATGTTACCAATAATCACAAGAGTAAAATTCCTGGACACATCAGCATCTCAGAACTACAAAAAAAATACTTTTTGCAGAACTGCATATATCATCTGCAAAACCCTCTCCATCTAACCAAAATGTCCCAAATGTGCATAGAAAACATTCATACATTGTCCTTTTTTACTTATAGATCCTGGAGGGAACTTGATAATTAGGCTCTTAAAATTACTCTTTGGCAAGATGATACCGCACATAATGATGATAATAATAATAATAATAATAATAATAATAAATAGCTTGATGCTACATCAGGCATGGTTCTCATGGCTTCTGATTTTAATTAATTGGTGGTACAAGTTTTTGACTTGATTAATTAAAATTGGTTACATTACCACATTTGCTTATCAATTGCCTGACCTTACCAGTTGGACATGTCCCCTAAGGGTGGATGCACTGTGCATCTTTGTCCATGAGTAGGAGCAGAGTAGGAATATCATGGCTAGGTGTCAAAAGAGCTGTTTTATTAAGTTAGAAGGATGAATCAGCCAAGGTGACTTGGGAGCCATATCTAGATGTTTGGGAACACTCTCAATTGGTAATTGTCTTACCGATATTTCTAACAGGTTTCTTACATGTTACTTTTTCAAAACCTGTTACCATACCATGTACATTTGGCTGTGATGCATGTGCCTGGTATACAAATAACAGACTGGATATCATGATGATTATATTGGGTTTTGCATATTTGTAACCAAGCATCACTGTTTTGGCATGTTTCTGTCTTGCATATATGAGGAGATGCTGAAGAGTTCTCAGCTTGAACCATATCATAAATGTAACCAAATGGCCGAACACCAGATTTTTGTAAAATCCCTTTTGGTCACATGGAGAACTTTTCAGCACCCCTTCATATGGGCATGCACATATGTTTTATTCATATTTATGGTATAGCCATATATACATTTTTATATATCAATAACAGGTTAGAGCAAAAGATGTATGACAAAGTGGAAAAAGGCTTTGTGTGACACATTTTGCCCTTTAGGACTTTGGTCTAAGTTTATATTTATGTTGATGTGACTACATATCCACAGGAATGAGAGACAGAGGGAATTTTAAATTTAAAGATGATTTTTTTTTTAATGTGTTTTGCCAATTTCATTTAGATTCTTTTTCTTTTAAAGGATGAAATGTGTCACATGAAAACTTTTCCCATTTTGTCATACATCTTTCCCCAAAAATTTTTATCTATATATCAATATAAAGTTGTTGTTATTAATATCATCATCATCTTGATAAGGGTACTATATTCTTTATACATCACTATAATTTTATTATTTTTAAATTTGTTGCTTTTAATATGCTTTTTAAAGCTTGCAGATGAAATAATGATTTTTATGTTCGCTAAATATAGAAAATACTATATATAACTTCTTGTAGAAAAAGTGACTAACTCCAAATTCCAAGTGCTGTATACAAACTTTGGTATTTTGGGAGAATGAGCCTAAAAAATAAGGAAAGACAATAAAAAGGAATGAAACTAGAATTCTATGTTAGCAAATGATTAACAAGTGGTCCTGAGAAGAAAAAAACTACAAAAAAAAAAAAAAATGACAGTAAGATAAAACATGCAATGAATTCTGGGAAAATATAATACTAGAAAAATAGTGAGGCCCGAGGTAGGCAATTATTAAAAAGTAAAAATGTTGGTGATATGAATGACAAGTAAAAAAAAAGAAAAAAAGATCTTAAACTGAAAAATAAGTAATGAAAACATATGTTAATAAATATGTCAGTCATTGGCACAGAAAAAATAGGTAGAAGCATCATTAAATATCTATACAAAATATCTTGGGAATGCCTATATGAATTATACATATATATTTCTCTACCTAGCTATATAACTATTTAGTATGAGATAGAGAGGTAGGTAGAAGTTAATAAAAGTCTCTCAAGTCAATGGTACAGAAAAAAATAAGCAAAAGATTATCTTTGACTCCAGTGTATAATAATAATAATAATAATAAAGTAACAAAAATGTGAAAACTTAAATGATCCTTCAGTATCTGTCTATATTTCTGAGATGAGGTATTATGTACATTATCTACATTATTCGGACTATTGTCCTCAAGGACACATGGCACAGTGCATTAGTTAGATCCAGTGACAAGACCCAAAGAGTGTAAGTTCAATACCTGGTTAAGGCAGTGGAGAACTTTCAGATGGAAATTAACAGGAGATAACTGACATCCATTAAACATGGCACATGGAACTAGAACAGTCTACTCCAGTGAGCGAAATAAAGGGTTCAGTTTGACATTCCAACCAGCTGAAGAAGGCCAGATCATACAACGGCCGAAACGTTGTAATAAATATGGCGATAAAGATGAGGACAATAGTCTGAATAATGTAGATAATGTTAAATGATCCTTGTTGTGTATAAAGGGTACACACATGCACACATATATATTCACAAAATATTTTAAGTACAGTTAAATGAATTCTTTTTCACTCTTTTACACAAACACATGAAACATACATATCTATAGATATATGTATGCATCTCGATATATGTAGATTCACCATTAACTCTGAACCAGAATGATGTAAAAATGGAGTTATTTTATGGAACAAATATTTATTTTTTCACCATAATCACCTTCCATGTCAATGCACTTAACCTAATTAATCTATTAATTACATAAATCAAATATTATACAGTGAAATTGTTACATCAAAACCAACTAATAATTATGTCAGGCTATGAACTTATTGACACATGTACAGGAAGATAAACAGATATTGCACATAAGCTTACACACACACATACACTATGGAAAAAAATTGCACCAATGAAAAGTACATATATGAAAGAAAAATCAAGAAGTATAAGCAGTCAATTGCTGATACCCCTGACAAGTGGACGGAGCAATTCCTGGAGTGTCTGTCTCTGAAACTCTGTAGTCAGGATGCTGAATGTAACATCAATCAGCTAAGTGACAAACCTTTTACTTGTATCAAATATGAGCTGCTTTCGCTGGTTCCCAGGCCTCATGAATTTAAACGTCCTACAAGGCTAGCATCCCATTCCCACCCCTTCACCGTTGAAACTGTTAGATGTAGACGTCTTTTCTACTCCAATAGCTTCATGTCTTGCACATCTCGCCTGTGGAACTCCCTTCCTTATTCCTGTTTCCCTGACAAATATAATCTCCAACTATTTAAGTGTAACGTCAATCGACATCTCCAGTTGCCTTGATCAATCCACTTCCCTTCTCCACATCCTTTCACCTTTCATTCCTATCTGCTCTTGCTCCAAATCTTCTGTAACCCCCTTGCCTTGATTGATCCACTATCTTTCTCCACATCCCCTCCTTTACCACTCCTATCTGCTCTTCCTCCAAACCTTCTGTAACCCATTGTGTGCTAGTGGCTTCCAGCCTTGCTTGGGGTGATAAGCTTAAAAAAAAAATATATGGTATAAAATGTATATATGGAAAAAAATCTTAGATTCTGCCGACACGTTTTATCTTTCGACTTTTTCAAGGCAAAAATGAAATCAAAATGTCTTTGTTGTTATAGTTACATTAAAAAATCCAAATTTAAAAAGATAGATGCTTCTGTCTAAGCCTTTTTCAGGTTAATGTAAATTTCCTTTATCCAAAGAGATTATTTTCTTTTTATGTTGACAATACAGTTAAATTCCCAGATCAATTCTGTGAACAAGACAAATTGGTATAAAATGACAATATAATATATATATATATATATATATATATATATATATATATATATATATATATATATTTCCACTAGTGCTAAATGTGTATAAAAAGAAAAAAATGAATAAATATAAGCAGTGAATTGCTGATAACTCCTGAAGAATGGATGAACAGGTCCGTCCACAGAACTCTGGAGTGGAGTCAGGATGCTGAAGGTAACACCAATCAGCTAAGTGACAAATTTTACTAACATTAATTATATATATATATATATATATATATATATATATATATATATATATTTATAGTACATGTAATCGATCCATTGATATATAATCCAGGTGGATCCTAGTAATATTAATTATTAAAACTGATCCACAGAGAGCTTGATGTATTTATTATAACAGAGCATCTGTATTTTTTACAGCAAAAAACAAAAATTGCCTCAACATAGAAGACAGTCTATTTCAAGTTCTTCTGTATGCGGCTATCATCAGTCAAGTACAGAACAGCTTGAAATAGGCTATCTTCTATGTTGAGGTAATTTTTGTTTTTTTGGTTGTAAAATATATATATATATATAATACATACATGCATATACACATGGATAATTTAATGACAAAATGGAAAATGTTCTTGTTACATCTTTCGTTCCTAGAAAGGACTTCATCAGACTAATTTTATCAATTTAGTGTTATATATATGGATGGGATGGGATGGGGAACATGTACAGTTAACATTTTACAACATAAATGCTGAAGATACAGGGATTCTTAACTTTATTATTACACTGATGAAGTCCTTTTAAGGGACGAAACATGTAACAGTAATTTTTTCCATTTTGTCATTAAGTTACTCGCTATTAGTCTGATATATAGATTTGTATTGATATATAAATTTGTACTCTCTCTCTCTCTCTCTCTCTCTATATATATATATATATATATATATATATATATATATTAACAATAAAAAAAGTAGTGTGAAGTTAGAAATGCTGTAAGTCAGTGGGAGACAGAGGGAAAAGTCAACGCAGTCCTTAAAATAAAGTGCTCGATATCAGAGACAGAGCATTAATAGAATTAATGCAAATATCAAATATGTTACTTAGCTGATTGATGTTACCTTCAGCAATATGCCTGTACAATGGATATCAGCAATTCATGATATTCCAGAATGCCTGATGAGTGGATGGAGTGATTGTTGGAAGGTTTGCATACAAAACTCTACAGTGGGGATGCTGAAGGTAACATCAATCAGCTGTCACAAATTTTATATTTGTATTAATCGTACATACACACATACATATATATATATATATATGTATATATATATATATACATACACATATGTATACATACATGCATGAATATATATATATACACATATGTATACATACATGCATGCATATATATATACACATATGTATACATACATGCATATATATATATATATATAAATATAGGTAACTATACTCGTCTTGAAAAACCTTTGAATTCTTGATTTACCAATAATTAAATCAATCTCGAAGGGAAAAAAAAGTTTTAAAAAGAAAGAGCCAGGAACATGAAAGTCTGTCGAAAATAATCGCACAGATACAGGTTCAAAGCCGAAAGAAAAAACCCCAATACGAGTAAACAACTAACTAAAGTCCTCGATACAAACGTAGAGCAGACCTAGTCAAACCTAATGAGCCAGACAAACCTACAAAGGTTTCACTTAAGCAGATCGTCAGGTATATATATATATATATATATATATATATATATATATATATATATATATTTATTAATTTTGGAATCTTTATGCTTAAAATTATTCCAGCCTGTACTATGCAAGCAGAAGGAGAATTTATTAAGATCCTTGAATTTATTCGGAGATATGTGAGCTTTAGTTTTTCCGTTTTATGCTCCACTGGATCAATTTCTTTCTTTATTTATGTATTTTAATTGTAAATTTATTTGTTTTTTTTCTTAATTTTATGTATTTACAACATTCGTAATTTTAAGCGTGTTCCAGCAGGATCTCTTATTGGTCCAAATGAGTTAAAAGTTGCAACAATTGGTTCCTGATGATGCGCTGGCCAAAAGGCAGCCTAGGAGGTCCGGATATTTAAAAAAAAAAAATGTACATAAAATTGTTTATTTAAATCAATATTCCTGTTCTGTGGTGTCAGGTCTTTGTTTCAATATTTAAAATTTAGATACCATGTGATAATTATTAAGGACCTCAATAACTTGATAAAGCTTTGTTACAAATTAAATTCATTGCGTGCCAAAAGAAAATTTATTTTCTCTTGTTTATTCTTTGGTGTTGTCCCTTCATTCATTAAGCACAGACTAGGGCAAAAGTCGATTACAGTTACCAACTTGAAAAAGCTTTTATCAAATACAAACTTGATAAATTAACACAAATATTTCTTTCCATCTACACGATATATCGTTCTTTGTTAACAAGAATCAAAAGACAACTTTCGTTTTTTGATTGTTTTTGTATTTTGAAATATCTAGCTAAAAGCAGAGTACATTTCGAAGAGAACACTGCTACCAAAAATAATGCCTATATCAACGCTCTAATCAAGAAGCGATTTGGTGTAGAGGATTGTTTTTTAAATAGACTTATAATTAATTTGTCTAACATTAATTTGTCTGAAACAGAAAAAGTTGTTCTTGCCAGAGGGTTGGATTTTTGTATTCCCCCTCAAAATGTAAATAAAGTTGAAGTTCTAGCTGAATTTGAAGTTATGTTTTCACAGCTACTCCATCTTGTTCCTTCCTCCGCGGACCAGTTCGCATTGTGCAAATCTAGGATTTCAGAAATAGTGCATGAGTTTATTTCCACACCAATTGATCGTGACACTGTCTTTAAACACCGACTTTAAAATCTCGTAATGATATTTACATTACGAAACCTGACAAAGGTGTTGGTGTTGTTATTCTAAACAAATTTGACTATGTGAGTAAGATGAACTTTATTCTAAGTGATACTACAAAGTTTTGTTTGATTGGTCTGTCTTCAATATATGACCGAACTGATAAACTTGAATTAAAACTTCAGAAACGGTTGTTAGAAATATATAAAGGCAATCTCATAAGTAAAGATACCTACAATAAGATCAGACCCGTAGGTTCCCAAAGACCCAGACTATATGGTTTGCTTAAAATACATAAAAATAATGTGCCTTTATGTCCCATTTTATCTATGGTGGAATCGGCACAACACGAGTTGTCCAAATGGCAGTCTGAATTGATCAAACCTGTTTCTGATTACTTCTCAACATACTGTGTATCAGACTCTTTCACCTTTTCCAAATTCATTAGAAACTGTCCCATTTCTTCTTCTGATAAGATTTTGGTTTCTTTTGATATTGTAAGTCTGTACACCAACATCCCCCTCCAAGAAACAGCACAGATATGTGCGGACGCTCTCTACAGAGGTTGCCTGGGTCCTCCTTCTATTCCAGAGACTTTGTTTTTGGAGTTCTTTATGTTAGCAACTAAAGGAATAGAATTTAGTTTTGAAAATATTATGTATGCTCAAGTAGATGGTGTTTCTATGGGTAGTCCCTTGGGTCCTTTGGGTCCCTTTTTAGCTAACATTTTTGTTGGTTATTATGAGAGCCTTTTGTTTGAGAAGCATCAGAAACCGTAAATCTATCAACGTTACGTTGATGATACCTTTTCAATGTTTAATAACATAGAGGAGGCAACACTTTTTTGTGAATCCTCAAATGGTTTGCATCCATCTTTGGTTTTCACAATGGAGGAAGAAGTGAACAACTGTATTTCTTTTCTGGATGTCCTTGTGGAAAGGAAGAATGGTATTTTTATTACCAGTGTTTTTCGTAAAGACACCTTTTCAGGTCTTTACACCAGTTGGAATTCTTTTGTCCCTCAGCATAGAAATAAATTTGATTAAAACTTTAGTACATCGAGCCCTATTAATTTGTTCATCATGTACATGCCAGCAAGTGTTAAATAAGATCCGTTGTATTCTTGTCAGTAATGGTTTTCCAACTTTTGTGGACCGTACAATGAAACAAAAAATAGACAACTTTAATATGGCCCCTAAATTGGGTCCTGGTCTGTGTCCTATTTATCTTAAGTTACCTAGGCTTGGCAGAAAATGCAAACTTTTAGGTGAGAGAGTTTCTACTATTGTCTCCGCCACTTTTTTTTTCAGCCAAACTACCTGTCATTTTTGGCACTCGCTCGATTCTACCTTCATTTTCTAAAGACCATCTAATCTATCACAATAAAAGTTTGCTTATTTATAAATTCAAATGTCAGTGTGAAGCTGAATACATAGGATGGATGAGTCTCAGGTTAGAGTCGAGAATAAACCAATATGTTCCTAAGTATATTAGATTACATTCTTGTGATCATTCTCGTGTGTCGCAATCAGCGCACAAGTCTTCAATTGGACAACATCTATTGGATAATGAGTCATGCTCGTCTCGTTTTTCGACTGACTCGTTTTCCATTTTGCATACAGGCAGATCAAAACACCATTTATTAATTTTGGAAGCTTTATGCTTAAAATTATTCCAGCCTGTACGATGCAAGCAGAAGGAGAATTTTTTAAGATCCTTGAATTTATTCAGAGATATGTGTGACTTATTTTTTCCTTTTTATGCTCCACTGAATCATTTAATCATAAACTTATTTTTTTTTTCCTTAATTTTACGTATTTACAACATTCGTAATTTTAAGCATGTTCCAGCACTATCTCTTATCAATCCAAATGAGTTAAAAGTTGCCAATAATTGGTCACTGATGATGCGTTGGCCAAAAGGCAGTCTCGGTTTGGATATTTCAACAAAAAAAAAATTATGTTTACTTAAATCAATATATATATATATATATAAAATGTAAATGCATGCACAGAGACAAAATGAATGAATATAAATATTCTCTTGATGAATTTCTCTTATTGCTTTAGCTTGATACAAATTTAAAAATATATATGGAATGGTACTTTTTAAGAATAATTGTAACCCAACCTGAATGTTAAGTATGAAAAATGTAGGGAATTGTATAATTAGATTTGATAGCAGACACTTTGAAAAAGTACAGATTTATCCATAATCAACAAATAAGAATGGATTTGGATCTTCTTCTTCTTCTTCTTCATCATCATCATCATCATCATTATTATAACTACTACTAGTCTTTGTCAAATGATATTACAGCAAAAACATTTAAAAAATATAATTAAAATATTCAGAGACTTAAAAGAAACATGCTAAATAAACATATTGAGAATAAAAAATAACAGTAAATGTTAATTTATTATCTATACTATAAATTCAGTGCATAGCACAAAAGAGTTCTCTTGAGGAATGAAGTGTTATCCCAAAACCAACAAAGCAATTTACAATAGCCAAATAACATCTTTACACTTTTCTGTGAGTTTTATTTTTTTTCTTATTTTCTTATTCTTTGTATTACATCATTCCTATTTGTTTTTTTTAATGTGCTTAAAAGTCTAATATAACAAAATTAGGAAATAATTTTTTAATTATATAATACCATTTAAGAATAATATTGTTATAGCATCATGATCAGCTATATATATATATATATATATATATATATATATATATATATGTATATATAAATAAAAAGAAAGAATAGTAAGATATATAATCCGGTGTTCTTATAGATATTTTTATTTTTATTTTTACATGTAAATTTACAATTTTACAGAGCATTAACTGATACAACGAAAATTGTAGCTACCACCCCTTGTTTAGATGAGTATCCTTGGAAACACTCAATTATGAGTCTTTGCCGTGCCTTTAAAACTGTAAATTTAAAAAAATAAGTTACTCCAAAATTCGCTTGACGAGGAAATGGAACTAAAGTCTTTAATTTAATAACAAAATTAAATTCGAAGCTTTTAGCTTCCATATTTGAAACATGGTTATTACTGTGTAGCAAAAAAAAACATATTTTAAATCAGTTAATTTATAATATATATATATATGTATATATATATATATATATATATATATATATATATATATACACACACACATTCTGGGTATGATGATAAACTATATCTGGTGGCAAGGCCTTTGATTGTGAGGTTCTGAAGAGCATGGAACTACCTCTTAATTACTGTTGTTCCCAGGTCTACTGCTAGCGTTCCAGCTATGGGCAAATAGTTAACCCCCAAACTGGAGTCAAAACACTATAAAAGTATAAAAATACATTTTTTGTAGTAAAATACCAGCGATACATTTTTGAAAAAAGAAAAAAAAATTACCAGCAATACATTTGACTCTTCACAAAAACCCTCTTTACAAAAATACTTAATGAAACCTGATCTACAAACTGATTTCTTACAAAGAATATATATTCTATTCCTATGAAACTCCCCTAAAAATCTTGTCAGCATTAAATAACTCATTGAGGTTGATATACCATAAAAGTAAAACCAAACTTATATATATATATATATATATATATATATATATATATATATATATATATATATATATATAAGTAAACCAAACTTATATATATATATATATATATATATATATATATATATATAAAAGTAAACCAAACTTATATATATATATATAGAGAGACAGAGAGAGAGAGATTTTATATATGCCACTGTCTATAAAATACTTCCATGGGATGTGTTTCAAATAGTCTCTGACAATGAAGTCCAGATCCAAGCCAGAGAAAGGACAAAGGCAGATAACTGGCGCCTCATTATCAGATGCTTCGAGCAGGTGGGGCTTGACAGCCCAGGAAGGCAGTCCACTTAGAGGAAGGAAAACCTTAATTTTAAACTTCCACTCCATTGTGGTCATATCCAAACATGGAAAAAACTATGGAAGTAAATCCAGACAGAAAACCCAGAGTGGAGCCCCGAAGGCAGTTGGCTGTCAAAACACAACTTTCCAGCAACTTCGGCAACCAAACCAACCCCAAATGCAAATATTCTTTGGATATTGTTGGTATGGCTGAAAAATTTGCAAGTCAGCTGGTGGGCTGAAAAAAACATGCAAAATGTCACAAAAATAGAGCTAATGACAAGAAAAATATAATTCTTCTCATGTCTACCAATTTTGTGTCATAGGTTTTAAAACTTTGTCTGATTTAAAGCTTACTTTCAAAGCATATATATATATATATATATATATATATATATATATATATATATATATATGTGTGTGTGTGTGTGTGTGTAAGGTGTATTTTGACAGCAAGAATTCTCTCAGATATGTTTAATTAATATGGACAAGAGTTCTGTCTATCAATTTTTTTATTAAATCTTTCAAATTTCTGAATAAGCTGTTTTGTACTATCAGTAAATTTCCCAAAATTAATATTAACTCTTATTTTATATTATTTACTCTGGCCCAATTTCAAGTCACTCAAGGTGATGTCATATAAACAGTCAAACTGAAATTTTTGGGGGTAAGTTTACTGATAACACAAAACAACTTATTCAGAAATTTGAAAGATTTAATAAAAAAATTGATGGAGAGAATTTGTTCATATTATTTAACAAATATATATATATACACACACACATATATATATATATATATATATATATATATATATGAGAAAAGAACAGTTGATCCAAAGTACTGTTTAATACTACATAATTTTACATGGATCAAAAATATGTCAAAAACTGTTTCCTATTCTGATTCCTATTAAATAACAGTTGAGATAATCAACTTATCTGTTTCTTGCAAGTATTTTAAACTTGATCATGTTGAAGATAGGAGAAGTGCCAACTGAAATCTGGCAACAAACAATGCACCAAAGATGGGGATAATAGTCCAAACAAAGTCCTGAATACTAATAATGCCTGATGCTGCAAATAACAAAACAGGTATTTATTCCTTCTTGAGGGACAAAGAATCGAAGTTGTTGGTAAAATGTCAAAAAGCCAGCAGCCTGATGAGGAGATGAGATACAAAAAAGAAAAATTAAGAAGAGAGAGAAAGAGAGAAATACAATTACAGATTACAGGGGAAAAATGCTTGGACTGTTAATAGATCAAGCATCAGGAATAAAAAAAATGGCTGAAAAAAAATAAATGACTGTTATATCAGAATAGAGAAATTAGAAAGAAACACTAACCTGAGTTAGAGGACAACTGGTTGTTATTTTGCTGGTTTAGATGAGATCGAAGCTTTTCATGGGTACCAGATGCTGTACTGCTACCCTGAGACTTGTTCCTGGAATTGTTGAGATTTGTAGTGTTGGCATTGCCATTAAAATGACTGGTGTCTTTTGTGGTGGGATTAGTGATGGTTGGACATTTACTACCCTGTTTGAATGTGGCAGGGAGCCTGGAAAGAAAAATAAAAGAGGGAAATGAAAATGGGCTTGAGAGTCTAATGACATGAATTACATAAAGAAGGGGAATTTAGTAACAAATAAATTTGGGGATATTTATCAAAACTCCCATTAAAGCATAATCTACTATTTTATAATAATAAGCAGATTTTTCTTTTTCAGTTTTCATCCACTTATTTGGCTGTAGTTTGAAACTGATTTTTAAAGCTGTCATCAAAATAAATGAATATTTTTTTAAAAGTGTTCACTCACTTATTTAGGTGTAAAGTAGGACCAATTTTTAAAGTTATCAGAAGAAAAAGTTCCTTCAGTAAAATAGAGAGAAAAAAAAAGTCATACATTGTTTCATTTGGAAAATGAAGATGAATAAATAATTTAAGATTACCAAAATCTTTCTGCTTTTCTGGGATAAGAAGTTATCATTACTTATATTATTTACATGTGGACTAATATCCTCATCTTTGTTGTTATTATCACCTGATTGCCTTCTGTCTGAATTCCTGGGATGAGGAGTTAAGAAAAGTGGATTATTAATCAGCAAGACTATAACTGAAATATTGGTGTTGCAACTGTAAAAATAGACTAACAATACATGGAAACTGATTTCAAAATAGTAATTTTTTATAGATTAATGTAGACCTACATTGGATTGACATGAGCTGGAAGTCAGGTCTTTCATGAAAGTAGTCAAAAAGTAGATAGTTAATGTTTTGTGTTAGTGTTGCAGGCATTAAAATTTTAGATCCTTTCAAATTTGATGATAGGATCAAGGAAAATGCAGGGAATGATTGTAAATTCTTAGACAAAACATTTTTGTGTACTACAGGTCCCAACCAAGAGGCTTTAAGGTAGATGGTATATTTATGCAAGATACTGCTCCTTCATATTTTGCAAAGCTAACTATTGCCCACCTTGCCAAAAAATTAATGGAATGACTTCCAGCCTTTCCAGACATTAGTTCAATAAAAATCTTTGGTCCATCATTAAAAGATATATATATATATATATATATATATATATATATATATATATATATATATATATATATATATATATGAGAATTGAAAACAATATTCAAGCAAGAAACAATAAGTAATGTTAAAGTTAAAAGAGTAAAACCGTTAATAAAATCAATGATTGATGAAGGCTATAGAATTTCAATGAGTTGATATTAATATCTAAAATAATAATGATATACTCAGGTATATAGGATATGTTGTTTATCAAATGTGTTTCTATCATTGATATATTTTGGATTTATTTGTAAATAAAAAATTTATATTGCACTTCTTCTTCTATGTGCCATGTCCCTTCAGCACATAGACAATCATGGCTATCCAAAATTTCCTCTCCTTTGTAGCTCTTAATAAATTTTGTCTGTCTGTTATTTCTCTTAAACCTCGTTCTGCCATCCATTTACAAATGCTCCCTAAGTAAATTATGTGTTGTTTTCCTCTGTCCTGCTTGCCTTCAATCTATCTTGTGAGTATCACATTTTCCAAACCCTCTTTCCACATTATGTGCCCTAGAAATTACAACTGTCTCTTCCTGATGTTAAGTATAAGTTCCCTTTTTGTTTCTATTTTCTCTGAAACTTCATCATTGCTCACATGTTTGGCCCATGGTATCCCCAGTATTACATCCTTCTGTGGAATCAAGTCTTCTCTTCATCTGTGAGGAGATTGTTGAACATTCACTGCCATACAGGACTGATATTATGTAAGAGTGCAGTAGTCTTTTCCTTGTTTCTAATGAAATTTTCTGTTTCTTAATACTTTGCTTACTTATATTGGTGAAATATTATAAGAGCCAGGGTTCAAATTTACTGTGGATGACCTTGCAATCAAAGTACACTCTTTCACTATTCCTGGTAGATTTTCTATTATCACAGTGTGTGATACCTAACAACAAATGTGATGGAAACAAAAAAAGAAAAAAGAATTTAAATGAAATCAGCCAGAAAAAAAATTATTTTTAAAAAATTCCCAGCTTGTTGCACCAACATAACAAATTTAGTCCAATGATGTCTTAAAGGATGAAACATATCAAACAAAAACTTTTTCCACTTTATCATACATTTTCCCCCAATATTATTCTTGATATATAAAAATTTATATATCGTTATCACATATATAGCATATATAAGTATATTCTGAAAATTTGACCAAATTTGGTTGGTTAATACAAATAGTGAATTTCTATGAAATACAAATAAATAATGGACAACAGACATTTTTTTAAACCAATTAAAAAAAATAGAGACTAAATGCAAAGTGACCATATTAAAAGGTTTCTTATGTATTCTCATCATGTCTAAAGTAAGTGTCAAATGAAATAAAAACAAATTATGTTTGACACTCACTTAATAATTACATTTTATTTTTGTATCTTCTCAAAATATTAGTAATAATACAGTGTATGGCAGAAATACCTCCCAGAAGTACCTTATCAGTACTAAGACATCAACTAGATGAAGACACCATTGCCACTAATGTTGTGGTATTAGTAGGCGATATATCTTCCACACCTGTAGAAAACAATTCAGCACTACTTAAATTAACTGGACCAATCATAACAAGAGGGAAAATTTTAGGGAGGGAATAATTTAGTAGATTAGTTTTCATTAGACCTTCCTCAAGTCATGATGCTTGTCCCAATAAAAAAAAATATTGATTTTCTTTTTTATCATTTTAGAAGGGAGGTCCTATTCATAATATTACATTGTATTTATATTATGATCAGGACCCCCATTATAAAATGATAAAAAAATTCAATATTTTTTGATTATGACAAATGTTGGGGCTTGAGGAAGGTTGAATGAATGTGAATCTACAAAAATTGTTAAAAAAATTAGTTCAATCCTCACTGGGTACCACATACTTTCGGCCTCTTGCCACATCTAAGCTATGCTTAGAAAATCACCATTTAGGGCACTTCAATGTGGTGTAATGGTTAGCAAGCTTTTCTTGCTAGATCAATTATGACCATAGTGAGTTCAATCCTCACTGGGTGTTCCACACTTTTGGCCTTGTGCCACATCTAACCTAAACTTAGAAAATCACCTTGGGAGTTTCAAAGTGGTTTATTGGTTAGCAAGCTTGTCTTGCTAGATCAATTATGACTGAGTAGTGAGTTCAATCCCCACTGAGTGCTCCAAACATTCGGCCCTATGCCACATGTAAGCTAAGTTTAGAAAATCACAACATCTCTTTGTGGTGTAATGGTTAGTTAGCTTGTCTCACTAGATCAATTACAACTGAATAGGCAGTTTGATCCTCACTGGGTGCCTCACACTTCCGGCCTTGTGCCACATCTAAGCTACGCTTAGAAAATCATCACATATTCTTATTAACAATCAAGATCTGGAGTAATGATTTATTCAAATTAAATATAAATCAGCCGCATTTATTAAGTTATGCATTATGCACAGTATTTAGATGTGACAGATTTTCTATTCCAGTCTCACTTATGAAGACACAGATCCACATTCACACCAGCTTGTGAGGGTATAGAGTGTGCTTGTATAACAAAGTTAACAGAGACGATTTTAAATTTCAAAAACTAAATTTTTATTTAACTCTTTGATTGGATGCCCTTCTGATATGGATGCCCAGGGCCGTCACACCCTCTGTCCCACTTCTGCACGCTACTGGCTGTGACAGTTTAGATGAGTTAAAGCTGCATTAAATTTCTGTCAAATATCTTGGCTGCTGATGTTGATTCAAATGAACAAAAATATTGATGCAGTGGAAACGTTGTTCTTCCAAGGGAGACTTTCAATCTGATTTGCAAACATTACTAGAATGGAATAAAAGAGTCTATGAAATAATGGGTGCATGTGAATGTTTAAGGATTTAATGGTCCATCAATTTCATTGGCTAAATCCCATAGTATCAGTGAACATACTCAGTGTAAGCAAGTCAGAGTGAGATTTATGGCAGTTACTTATACTATGTGACAATTTGCTTTCTTTGAACTTATAGATACATAAATCATTGATAGGTGATTAAACAGGCATATCTACACAAACAAAAAGATATACACTAGACATCAAAATCAAGCAAGTACAGAATTTTAAATATCTAGTAAGTGTTTTAACAGAGGACAGAAATGCGAAGATGCATTAGAATAATGAAAGTTGCCTTCCAAAAGCTAAGCAAAGTATTAAGAAACAAGAAAATTTCATTCGAAACAAAGAAAAGAGTATTGAGTTGTTATATAATATCAATCCTCTTATATAGCAGTGAATGCTGGACAATATCCTCACAGATGATGAAGAGACTATAGTCAACAGAAATGTGGTTATGCAGAAGGATGCTGAGAATACTATAGACATAACATGTGAGCAATGACAAAGTTTTAGAGAAAATAGAAGCAAGAAGGACACTTATACTTAGAATCAGAAAAAGAAAGTTGAACTTTCTAGGACACATAATGAGGAAAGTGGACTTGGAGAATTTGACACTCACAGGGCATGTTGAAGACATGTGAGACAAAGGAAAGCAGCAAATAACCTACCTAACAAACTTCTGCAAACAATTGGTAGAATAGAAATTTGGAGAGATAGCAAAAAAAGAAAAATGTACTCAGAGCTACAAAAGACAGGAAGCCATAATCACACACATTGAAGGGACACAGCAGATAGAAGAAGAAACTGTAATTTCACAACTACAGAGTGAAGCTATAGATTAATTTATAGAATTATAATGTGTATGCAAACACACACACATAAATATATATATATATATATATATATATATATATATATATATAGAGAGAGAGAGAGAGAGAGAGGTGCAAGGCTGAGTGGTTGGAATGTTCACTTTCCAACGATGAGACCTGGGTTAAAATCTCACCAATATTTTTTACTGGCCTGGGGTAGGTGACCCTAGCATATGGCACCTTTTTAAAATGCCTGAAAATCCTATCACAGGTTGACACAAACCCTGTGAGGGAAGCTGATTTGACAGAATTGTTTGCCAATGCTTATGCAAGCATGAAGTTACAAATCATTGTGACTGAGGGCTTGAGCATACTGGCCTTGTAAAAAATGTTGATCATGCCAGATAATACGCTCTCTCCCAGAAAATATAACTAAGGCCTGCTCAGCATCTTTAATAGTATGAGCCATTGATGGGCTCTCTGGGTGCTAAACAAAATAAAGAGAATGCACCTCCTGACAGGAATTGAACCAGTATTTTCTTTTTCAATCAGAAAAAAAAAACACTTTTGAGCTAAGTTTGTTCTACCTTTACGTCATAGAAAATTTATGTCACTTAGCATCCTCCATAACTTACCTAGACTTCCCATTTAGCTTAATGAAAATGTATGAGCATTTCTTAAATTGAAAAACATTTTTACTTTTGTTTATAAATACTTTTTGCAAAATAAAATCTTTACATATCATCCTTGATAAAGACCATCAGAGGGCAAAACTCATCAGCTAATATAAGTTTCCCTTTCGTTGTTATATATATATATATTAAGTCAACCCATAAGTTCCGTCCGAATTTTAACTTTTTGTTAAAATGAACAAAATTTAAAGAATATTTTATAATGTCTAATGGAGCTGAACATTATTTTTATGTTTAGATGCATTTAAACTGATCAAATTTTATTTCAGAGAACAATAAAATTGAATTTTGTTTGATTAAAACCCTGCTAACATAGAAGTACCCAAGAATCATTTGAGGCACATAATGCTTTATGAGTTCAAGAAAGGAAACTCAGCAGCCAAAGTGGCTAGAAACATTCACTCAGCTTATGGAGAGGAATGTGTGAATGAAAGAACTTGCAGAACATCTGCTCTTCTCTCCATTCTCGCCAACTTGTTTCACCTTTTTTGTGACTGGCGACGAAAAATGGATCTTTTATCGAAATGTTAAGCATCGTAGACAGTGGCTTGGTAAATGGGAAGGACCCCAGCCACAGCTGAGAAGGGAACTTCATGGGCAAAAGGTTCTTCTTTCAATCTGGTGGGATTTCCAAGGAATAATCCACTTTGAATTCTTACCACCTAATGCAACAATTAATGCTCAAATATACTGGCAGCAATTAGAGCGTTTGAACCAAGCTTTGAGGAAAAAAAGACCTGCTCTAGTGAATCAAAAACGTCATCAGGACAATGCATGACCACACACAGCAAGAATCACGTCACAAAAGATTGGTTGGGAGAAAATTCCTCATCCACCTTAGTCTCCCGACCTTGCTCCTTCAGACTACCATTTGTTCCATAGCTTACAGAATCATTTGGAAGAAACAGCTTTTGTAACAAAGGAAGAGGTTAAAACTGACATTTGTGAGTTCTTCAAATCAAAACCAAAAGAATTTTACAGTAATGGAATTAATAAGCTTGTTAATAGATGGAAGGAAGTCATAGATAATCAAGGAAAATACATTGTTGATTGAATCTGTAATTAAATGTAACATTTGGTCACTTGTTTCAAAATTCAAAATTCGGACAGAACTTATGGGATGACCATATATATATATATATATATATATATATATATATATATATATATATATATATATGTTGTAAAAAATCAGCTATATTTCTGTATGATTTAACGTCTATATTTCAGTATGCAAATACTGATGTATGTTTAAATGTGTATGCCAGATATATATCCTATCTTCAAATATATGTCAATATATTCATAGTTTAATGATGAAAAAACGTTTATTTTATATAAAAAGATTTATTTTCTGTCTGAATTTCTGGTATAAGGAGTTACTTACACAGTTTATATTTAGACTATTGTCCCCATCTTTGTTGTTATTATCACAATGTGTTGGCCATTTATCCTCTGGCCTTCCTCAGGTGTAACCTAGGAAAGGTTACTGGATAGAATAATCAAACAAAGGTTGGTAAAGAATGATAATACTTAGGACAAGAACAACACATATAAGATTTTCCAGTGGCATGTAGAAGAAGTAGTCAACTGCTAGAAGTGAGTCAAGTGAATTCCACAATAAATCTCCAACTGCAGAATATCTACCAACTGCCCCAAGCAGTGAGGAATGTGAGGAACCTGAGCCCATAGACTCAGCCAAAAATTCCCTGTAGATCCCGTATAAAATGGGGCCGGGTAGCTGTTTCCTGAGACAAGACTCTGCCCTTCGATTTAGACTGGTCTGGGGATCCTCTCTGCTCGGAGACAGAAAGTTTGACTGGCACCGCTGGAGATGAATCTCCGACTGCAGACCAACATACAGTATTTACTATTGTATTTATGTGAATGGGGACATACCCATTATGGTCTGTAGGTATGCTACAGCAGTAACCTACAGAGAACTCTGAACTGAACCCTTTATTTAATCTATGAGGGTAGATTGTTCTCATTTCATGGCCCATGTCTAGGGATATCTAGTCTAGTTCTTATTTTTAGTACTGCTTATTTATTACTTGCCCATTTCCACTGAGTCTAAGTACACACCCAAGGATTGAATTCATAACCCCTATGTCACCAAATTCACAAACATATATTTATTTTTCAACATCATCTCCTTCCTTTTCAATGTACTTAATTCATTGGTGAATATTAATCATATAGATAAAATATTATGCAATGAAAATTTCAGATCAAATTTCAATTAATAATATATATCAGGTAAAAGATTTATTGGTAGGTATACATGTTGATATAAATACATGTAAATATGTGTTTAACGCTTTCCTTTTGCCAGTGGCCTTTGTCAGAGCTCTCATACCTTTGTTTTGCTGCTTGGGAAGGACCCCTAAAATAACACCTAATTTATATCACCTCTTTTGTTTTAAAAAGAAGTGCCACAGTTCAAAAACAACTAAATTGTCCCTGGAAGCAAAGGGCTAATTCTCCTTAGTAAACAATACCTGTACATAAACACTTGTGAGAATAAAAAACAGAAGTAAACAAAATAATTCAATTTACCAAAAGATCTGCTTATAAAACTTGATCATTTCTACCTGGGAAAAATACTCATATTTCATGAAATGAAAATGTTCACAGTCTTTAACTACCACTATTCTGGGTTGGATAAAAAAAAATCTTGTGATATATTTATGAAAAAAAATTACAGCTACTTGTATTTAAGCATTTTTATTTTCATTTTGTGAAAATTTATATGCTGAAAAATATCATTTAACTCCAGAAAATACATTTAAATAATGATCTATATTTGGCTGAAAAACAAAAATCTATGATTGGTTTTGACAGTGTTTTTGAAAACATCTGTGAAAGATTTTGACTGATAAAATTTCACATTAATAATAAATTTGTTCTTAATATTAATTTTCTTAATTACAGTGAAACAATCAATAAAATAAGCAAATCACTTCCAATTGTAACATTTCTAGAATGATATGAATAAACAACGAAATATTAAGAAAGTCAAACACATTTCTTTAAATCAAACTGTATTTATACTTTTAATCAATTTGTTTGTATTTTAATAATTCTAGTCTTAATGCTTTGAAAGTGATATAAATAAACACTGAAATATTAACAGTCAATCATTTTTTTTGTTAAACCATATACTATATTTGTTTTATTTAACATATATCAGTTGTATCTGCATACAGAATACTGTTATATATATATATGTGTGTGTGTTTTATTAACACCAGCACTATCTGTAATATATTATATATATATATATATATATATATATATATATATATATATATATATGTATGTATGTATGTATTTTTTTTCTCACCAGTAGCATGATCTAATACAACAGAGCTATTAAGTATATATTGTATATATATATATATATATATATATATATATATATATATATGTATATTTATTAACAGCTTTGTTATATTACACCATGCACTATTTTATTAACACCAGCATTTAAAATGGAATATCTTTTGTATATATATATAAATTTTAAAAATAGAGAGAAACTGAAAATCTTTTTGGTTATAATGATGTTATAACCAAAAATGTTTGTAGTTTCTCTTTTTTTTAAATATACATTTTTCTCTTGTTGGAACAATTATAACCTTTTATATATATATATATATGAGATAACAATATATATTTTTATATATCAAGAACAATATTGGGGAGAATTGTAAAACAAAGTGGAAAAAGTTTTCTTGAAACGTTCCATTTAAAATGACTTCATCAGTCTAAATTTATTATGTTGGTGTGACTACACATGCACATGAATGAGAGATGCTGGGAATTTTAAATTAAAATTTTTTTTTTAATCAACCTGATTTCATTTAAATTCTTTTTCTTTCCCTCACTTTTGTTAGTAGATATCCCACACTGTGATAAAAAATGTTCTGCAAGCATCCCTCATTTGTGTGCATGTGTAGTCATATCAACATAAATTTAATACAATGAACTCATAAAGGACAAAATATGTCACAAGAAAATTTTTTTCCACTTTGTCATACATTTTTCCCAATATATATATATATATATATAATATAAAAGGCTCAAACACTAATATTCCATGGTTATAATTTATTACATTGGAATCGTAAGCATGGAATATTAGTGTTTGAGCCTTTTATATTATATTCTTGTTTGAGTCTTTTATATTATATTCTTACTCTGTCCTGGACATTGAGTTCTACCTGGATTCTATCCTCTTGGAATTTATTTATATATATATATATGTATGTATATGTATGCATATTGAGCACTAATATTATATATATATATATATATATATATATATATATATATATAACATTCTATACACACATACAATGTATGGTTTTGGTTATTCAATTGAATGGAAATATCATTTAAGCACCTAAACTTTGAGAAACAAAGAGCCAAAAACAAAAAAATTGTTTTAAAAGGAAGCCAGGCAGGAACAAAATGGAAAATATTTATCTGGGTGACACTGAATACCTCAACAAAAAAAAAATTAAAATTTTACCATTATATTCAGATTATTTAAACAAGATCAACTCACACACAAACAACCCCATCTCTCCAAAAATGAAAAAAATTATTTTAATAATAATCTTTACTTATATCTGTTAACAAATTAATATATTCATACTTAAAATTGTTTTCAAGAATAATTTCTATTAAGTTATAGATAATTTTTTAAAGATTTAAGCTGACAGTTATCTACACTATAACAATATTACTGAACTCCTGCATCCATTTGCATTAGATGTATTATAATTTGGAAAAAAATTCCAAATTTTCTGCAGAGATTTTTTGAAAACTTTTCATCATAAATAGACATTGATTTAATTGAACTGTTGTCCTCATCTTGCTTCTTAGAGTCACAACATTTCAGATAAAGAAAACACTGATCATTATTATTAAGAAGATAGAATGCATTGTACTGAGCAAAATGGGACTGCCCAAGATGTGATTTACACACTGGGGATGTCAAATTTAAACAAGTATAGAAATTCAACTATCTGTGCAGTATAATAACAGACAATGGAAAGTATGACAGAAATTTGAATGCATTTATGAATAGTGAAAACAGTTTGGAACTGTGCTTATGTATTTTATAACTGTGTACAACTGATATTGTCCTTTATCCAGATTCATAATAGTACACAACTATCAATGATGCAGCACAGTTTCAAACTTGGCATTTGTAAATAAAAATTAAATGTAGATAACTGTTTAAGAAGTCAGGGATTGGTTTGGCAATGTATTTATATTATGAAAAGGAATTCCTTCTAGAATGATACAAAAAATTAATATTTTGGGATTTTGACAAATGTCATGGCTTGTGAAAGGATTAATGAATTCTAATTGACAAGAATTGCTTAAAAAAAAAATTCTTCCTTATATTTACAAGTGGACCAGTCAATTTAAATAGTGCCTAAAATCCATTTTCTTATGATACTGTTTGATCAGCAAAATGTCAAAATAAGAGTTTTTCAAATTGTCTTGGATATTTACCATTCTATCAGATTCTCATCCAAATATAAATCATTTGGTAATATTCTTGTAATTTTGAACCAAACCCTTTATTTAATCTCTTCTCATTCTACTGTGCATATTGATGTAATTTTGGAGCTTTAAACCTAATGCCTCTTCTTCAATGTCTTTAAGGCTCTGAAATTGCACCATCTTATTATCCTGCAGGATATAAGAGTTGGTTAAGTGTTGCAGTTTACCTGGTGGTCATATGTTCAATTCCGGGGTCAAGTAGTGGAATCCATATATTGTAGTTCAGCAGGATGAATTAACAATGGATGAAATAAAAGAAGAATTCACTAATATGCAATTTCCCTGAGCACAGGCACTGGAATGAGAACAGTTTACCCTCATCTATAGAATAAAGGATTCAGTCAAAAATTCTGAGAATGTTAATGAACAGGTAGGTGAAAAAGGCCTCAGGGTACAATCTTCAAATTGCTATGACTACCACAACCAAGATGAGGACAAGATTTTGCTTAAATCAGAATATAATAATGATAATTTCTCATCTCAGAGATTCAGATAGAAATTTTCTTCCTCATAAATATCAAATTGTGAATAATGAATGGAAAAATTCTGGTAAATGAGGCATGATTACTTTTATGGTCTAAACATCCATTCCCATATAAAAATATTTTATTTTTGCTTTTTTCCATTTTCAAATGAATACAATAGTAATAATACAAACATCCATATTAAATTTACTGGAAATTGTATTCCTCCCCACATGATTTTGTCACTGAGAAAAGTTACTATATTTGGTTACTGACTGGAAATTCCTCAAGGGAAGGGGAAAAACTTTTTTTCTGAAGGAATAAAGTTAACTATTGAACCCAAATCACCAAATATACTTTTTAGTTTTAGTAAATATATAATCTGAAACCCAGTAATAAATGATAAGAGTTAAGAACTTAAATTATCTCATTAAAAAAATAAAATAAATAAACAGAAAAGAAGCCATTGTTTATGGTTGAATAAATATAAATTTAATGAAGACATTCCTTACCATTTTGATGATAGATTCCAATAAATTATTGCCTTCTGATATAATATTATAAATAGCCTTTTGGGAATGTGCCTGATATATAAGCTGTATCTTACGCTCCAGTAATGTGGAAAGCATTCATTTTCATCAAAATAATATTAATAAAACTCTCTGAATATTACAATAAAGACATCATAAATTTAGAACATCATCAGAGCCATGACTGCCTATATATTTAAAGATGGCACTGGGAGAGAAAGACAGATCAGTTCTAAAACTGATGAACTGCCACTTTGGAAAAGGTGTGTACCTCAAAACTCTAAACGAGCAGAAATTCATTATAAAAAGGAAAACCCGGTTTAACCTTAAATAAAGATGGAATTACAAGGTGTCAAAAGAAGTTACAATAATAGGAAAGAAAACAGTTGATCATAAACACTTAGAAAACACATTTTGCCAGTGGAAATCATTGAATTTGGAAAAACACATTAAAAGAAATAAATGCCACTACAATTTCATGTTATACAAATTTAATAATTGTTTGAATTCTAAAAACAGTATTATAGCTATTTCAATCTGTTCATATCTATCAATCTGTGCATATCTATCAATCTATCTATCTATCTTTCTAAGTTTGTTCATGTCTTATGTGCATATATTTTGTAATAATGCCAACTCAAGTAAATGACAGGATAAAAATCACCTCAAAAGAAATAGCTTCCCAAAACAATTGTACTCAAGATGTATTTTGATGTAAATTAACTTTAAGCTAAATTTTAAATAACAATGTGCTGACATTTTTTAAAGATAAAAATGATTATTTTCCAAACAAAATGAAATTTGTTTAAATTTATTAAATTAACTGAGATGTATAACTATAACTAACAATTTGTATTTTTTTAAAGATTTATAAGTCATGAAAAACATTTTCAAAATTACTGACAGCAGACAATAAATTTATAGAAGGATTTTATTACATAGATTGGCATCATTTTACAGTTAAAATGGCTAGATGTAACCATAAGTTCCATGTTAACAGTTTTTTCTCTCATACTTTATGCTTGTGTAAGTCCCTTCCAGCTTCTTGCTTTCCAGTCAACTTTGATCTTCAAAAGTTTAAAATCGATTTCAATCATTATCTTCTGCCTTTTTAATTCCTTTCTTTTATTGTTCTCTTTTCTTAATAATGACTTTCTTTTTCTCATATTCTTTCACACTCACCTTGCTTGGCGTGAAATGATTAAAAACAATACTTTGACACTAATTATTTTCATTATATCTCATCAAAAAATAGAAATTCTGATGTCAGAAAAAAATATTGTCATTTTTAAGATATATTAAAAATATTAGTGGGTATATAAGAATTGAGTTAAAAAATATTTCAAGATTAGAAAATATTATATATATATATATATATATGAAATGAAAATAGTTGTTTTTTAATGCATGAGTCAATATGTCTAAGAGCATAATAAAATATGTTACAGTCTATTTATAATAGAACTATAATTTTTAATAAGCTTTTGCAGCCATAATGCCAAAAATAAAAACAAACCCAAAACAAAGAGAGGATTTCCTGTCTGATGTAAACTCCATTGTCAACTTTATTCAAAACAACTCTGCATAATGGAAGAATTTATTGAAATGTTCACAATCTCAAGTACTGTTATAATTATGCTTCTCCCGTCGAACTCGACATATGAGGGTCAGACATATCAGCTCCCAGAAACCGAAAGTCCGACAGCCACACAGGACTTGATTATAGTGGTGAAGGCCTTGTGTAGGGCCATCCACACTTTTTGGAGGGACGAATACAGGGACCTGGTGCAACGGATGCCACAAGGTCCCCAAACAACCCTCCGCAGGTTTGAATTCAGAGTTGTCCTTCTCCTAGACCAGTTGCCATCCAAGGCTATAGAACCCAGTCTGTCCTGCTATTTACCCATAGTTGGTGGGAGAAGAAGAGGATTCACACCTTTACCAAGGGTATTAGCACGTAAGTGAATGTAATGGAATCGACTGGAATTCGAACTCGGCTCTCTGTTATCCATTACTCCACCGTGCCTCCTTGTTATAATTAATTATACAATTAAACATAGACTTTTACTCACTAAGAAGTTTCAATATACTGTTTATATATGTCTAAACAGATTCATATGATCTGTTTAGTGCAAATTCTTTATATATATATATGTATGTGTGTGTGTGTGTGTGTGTGTGTGTGATAGTAATATCATTGCTTGGTTTATTTTCAAATATGAGCAGTGCAGATGTGACTTTTTAGTCCTGCTAGGGACTTACACTTTCTTGCACAGATGTGGCAACATTGAAAATTTCTTGTAATCATACAAAAATGCAAAAGTAGTGTTGTAGCATACCTACAGATGATAATAGGTATGCAGCCATTCCCATAAATACAGTAGTGAATACACTATGTGGTCTACAGTTGGAGATTCGTCTCCAGCTGTGCTGTCAAACTCTCTGCCTCTGAGAGGATCCCCAGACGAGTCTATATTGAAAGGCAGAGTCTTGTCTCGGAAAACAGCTACCCAACCCCATTTTATACGGTGTCTATGGGGAAATTTTGGCCGAGCCTATGGGCTTGAATACCCCACATTAAATATGGCCTTGTGCCACATCTGGCAACATTACGTGGTTGGTAGATGTCCTAGAGTTGGAGATTCATTGTGGAATTCAATTGACTCACTTCTAGCAGTTGGCTACTTCTTCTATGCACTGCTGGCGAATCTTACATGTGTTGTTCTTGTCCTAAGTATTATCGTTCATTTCCAACCTTCGTTTAATTATTCTATTTGGTAAGCCTTCCCTAGGTTACAACAAGTAGGTATGCAGTACTAAAAAATAAAATATATTGTATTGATTACACAAGCATATCAATAATACTGTGTACTTACTTTTGTAGACCCCTGTATATATAAGTTGTGTGTGAAGTGGGGATTCTGATGGAGTATTGGTTACAAGAAATAGCTGTTTAATAGGCCATATTGTGCAAGAACAGAATCAATTTAATATTTTGTTTTTTTTATGCAAATCTATTTAAAAGAATTTCCATTTATAAAGATTAAAAATGTGGTCCCGATATGTTTCACTTAATCCACTGTATATATATATATACACACACATATTTATACACACACATACTCTAAACATGTGCATGCATATACACACACAAAGAAGAAGAAAAAAATCAACCTAACACCACTAAATATCATATAAATTATTTTTTAAAAACTTAATATAAAAATAACGAAAATGAGGAAATTGCCAGATTGCTGATAACTCCTGAAAAGTGAACTGAACGATTGCACAAAGGTTTGTCTACAAAACTTTGGAATCAGGGTGCTGAATATAACATCAATCAGCTAAGTGATAAATTTTATATTTGTATTAATCATATATATATATATATATAATGTACAAAGAAAAGAACCAAATATAGGAATTAAAATGAACAAAACAATTAAGGTATCCATTTCTCAGTATTTTGAGATTGCAAATGCATCTTCCTCTATCATGTTCTCTATCCATCTACCTACATTATATGTGTATATATGTATGCATATGCATGCTTATATAGATATACACACTTACCACTCATGAAAATATACATGATTTAGAGAACAAGGTAATCAAAATCTCCATCTTTAAGTAATTCTAGAGTTTGATATCTTGCATGTTTAAATATAATAGTAAAACAAAAAAAGTGACAAAATAAAACTCTAACAAAAGACATTCTGATGGGTTGAGTGTCTCATGTTTCAAAAGAACTTGATATACCATTAAACATCCTCTTCTCAATTCAGCTAAATGACAAGCATAAAATATCAGACAACCAGAACAGAACTGACATATTTTAAACACAGAATACCACCCAACTGTTTCAATTTCCAAAATCAGAAATTAAAGAAATTCTAGTGAAAATAAGAAATGATGAAGTCAAAATGTTCCTCATGTTGATGTCTTTCATTCTTTCCGTGACCAACTTGGCAAAGTTAAAGCTGATGTGAGTTTTATGCAATAAAGAGTAAAAGAAAGTAAAGTGATCAGAATTTAGCTGAACTGTCAACAAACAATGAAAGTAAAGAACCATTACATGCTGCCAATATATGACATCTGCCATGTTTTTCATCTACTCTATTTCTTCCCTACATTTACCTGTCAGATTTTTTTTCTCTAGACTTTGTTTTTCATCTTTTGTTTTTACTTGCTTTTCTTCCTCTTTCTTTCATCTTTTCTTTCAGTTCATATCTGTTTCCTTTGTTTTACACATCTTTCAGTTTCATCTTCTTTTAATCATTTCTTTCTATTTTTTCTGCCTTCTTTCAATTTTTCCTTCAATATTATCCTTCATTCTCTTTTCTTCTTTACAATTCTTCTTTCCATTTTTCCTTCATTTTTATTCTTCATTCAATTTTTTATTCTTTCTTTCAATTTTTCTTCCTTATCGTTCTTTCATTCTCTTCTCCTGTTTTTAATTCTTCTTTCATTTTTATTTTTTCTTTACCTCAATTTTTCTTCTTCACTCTTATCCTTCTTTCAATTTTCATTTGTATTTTATCCTTTTTCAGTTTTTCTTCTTTTTTTATACTTCTTTCAATTCATATTTACTTCTTTATTTTTATCCTTCTTTCAATTTTTTCTTCTTTATTTCAATTTTTCTTCTTTGTCATACTTTCTTCAATTTACTCTTCCCTTTTATTCACTGGTTCGTGTTTGATCACTGAAGTTAAGCAGTGTCAAGCCTGATCAGGACTTAGATGGGGGACTCTTTAGGAGCACTAGGTACTGTAAACAACCTCCAACAATCCAAAATATAGGTTGTTTTAAATAACCCAAAAACTGCCTTAAAAAACAAATCAATCAATCATTTTTTAAATCTTCTTTCAATTCATATTTTCTTCTTTCATTATTCTTTTTTCCTTTTCTTCCTCTCTTCTTTTTCTGTAGTCAGTTAATTTTTCCTCTTCATCTTTTTCTCTATTTTTGTTTCAAAATATTTCCACTTTTCTTCATTTATATTCCATCAATCTCCCATACTATTAAAAAATGAACCAATATGTCTATAGCTTCACATGCAGCTATTAAGAAAATTTTGGTTTGAAATTTTTACTATATAATGTTCATTTTACATTAATAATAATCTGTAGTAAATTAAATGCATTGACAAAAAAGGAGATTATTTTGAAAAAAAAAAATGCTTATTTTTAATTAGTCTAGACTTGTTGATGCATCTATGTATTTTCCATCCTTCTATTCTTATTGACAATATATCACCTGCGTTTCTTTATCACGTGTATCTTTCTTCCTTGTTTACTTCCCAATATGTACTCATAAAAACACTACTTATACATAGATTCAAACTCTGACAATACACAAGTTATCAATAAATAGTAATGGGAAAATGTATGGAACCAGAAAAGTGACATAATCAATCTGACACAAGTTGGCAGTAAACAAAGGAAGTAACTTATTTTTATGCCTCCATATATGAGAGGGGAGAAAAATAACATGTCTAATGTTCGACTAAATAGCAGTATTGCATCTGTTGTCTCAGCCAAAAAATGATTCTGACCATCTAAGACAAAATGTAGGAAAAAACAAAATAGCTGACACTTAGACAGCCAAGCAATCATTAAAAGAGAACTGGCTGAACAAATAAGTCACAATTGTCTGAACAACAATAGAACCAGAAAATGATTGTAGAGAGAAAAACCCAAATAATTTTACTGTCTTGAGAATGACTGGAAAATGACACTAAACAACAAAACTAATCAAATGCAGGTATTCTTTTCAAACTTGATTACTGACAAATTAAATCCAAGTCATGAAAAAGTGATTTGATATCACTTGATTGTTTCAGTAATGTACTTCTGCATATTTATAAAATGTAAACAAATCCCATTGTACAGCTACTTAGAATGTTTAAAGCAATCAGAAGAAGAGTCAATCAGTTCAAAAACACTTTACAATGAATTACACTCTTAACATGATTCAAGCAATAAAATGGATATATTCTCTTTGTGTATTAATCATTTTAACTTAATTGATTACTGACAAGTGCAGTTTTTTACTTTTACTTTCACTAATCTTTTCAATTTTCCTGATCAGAACACACACACACACACATATATATATATATATATATATATATATATACTAAGTAATTTCATGTTTTAAAAACCTTTACTCTAAAGTACTTCATGCAGACAATCTATGTAGTCACTATATTGTTAGTACTAGTTTAGTACCTGTCTCTTCACTGATACTAAAATGATAAAATTTCAAATCTCAATAATTTGTCCATTTAAAATACATTTATTCAAAAATATATTCAGTTTCAATATGCTAGTCATAAAAATAACTTCAAAGGGCTTCACATTTCAGCTGATACACTTTTCCTGTTATCCAGAGGTTGTTGTCAGACAGAAAGAGAAATTAGCTCTCATGACACAGATGTCCATTTCAATTTCATTCAAACTGTGTGTATGTATGTAAGTTTGCATGTGTGCATCTATATTTTAATTCAATGACAGACCTAAAAATATATAATAATCTATTTATTACTGAATTATTTATATTATAATAAAATCCCATAATTATATTATTTTTAGGGTTTAAAATTATTTTTTTCTTGTCTCCAATTTTATGATTTTATTGTTCAGCCCAGGGTAGAGGGGGCCCAGACTGAGGCGGGGATATATTATTCTAATGTTTTATCTCAGACTTAGTCAAACTGTGTGTGTATACATTGAATTTCAGAAGCAGGTGTAAGTCACTCACACACAACACAGACACAAGCATATACAAGGTGCGGTGGGTAAAATGTCACCATTTTATATTCAGTTTTAATTTCACACATGTGAGTTGTTTGTTTTTGCTTTTGTTGACTGCACAGTATATTAGAGCCAGTTGGGCATCATCTGTGAGAAAAAAAGCACCATGACGTAATTCATTCCATGAGAAATTTGGAAATGGCAAGCTGTACTGCTTGGCATTTGTGCCAGAAGCTCCAATGCAAACACTTCTGAGGACAGTGTAGAAGATTCAGAAAGAGTTGGATGAGTCTAATGGTGATTACAAATGTATGTCAGCTTGGAAAACTCACTCTGACTGATAACAAAAGAACTCTCAAATTTATTGATGAGGACCTAAGACTCAACACACAGGCCTACATCAAGTGTTTGAGTAGTCCTTAGTCACAGTTTCTGGGAGAGAGCACATCATTTAGTGTGATGAACAGTTCAAACAAGTCTAGTACATTCAAATCTGCAGTTGGGACGATTTGTGATTTTGTGTTAGCAAAACAATTAATGTCCTCCAAACAGTTCTATATATAGTGTTGGATGTTTTGGAGCAGACCACCAACAAATATATATATTATTTAAATCTTTCTAAACACATTAATCTCTAATAATTTACTGACTGGCATATTTTATTAGGTGTTAATTATCTTTGTTCTTGCCACTGAGGGAGGGAGACAGACTGATATAGATGTACGTGTAGCATAATTTCTAGCTGATAAATATGAAACTATATATCTTTAAATAAACAATTACAAAATGAACTTAAAAAAGAAATAAAAGAAAAGAATTTGTTTCATGAGCAATATTTGAGTGTATATAGTTGTTTACTAAACTTTACTTAGTATGACACAAGGTCACTATTGAAGGGAACTAAATTTGCAAATTGGTCTAAGAGCCAAGCTTATTAACCGTCACATAAAAGCAGCCATTTTTGTCAAAGCAGTAATGAGTAAACTCTAAGCTATATACTTTTATTCCTCAGACACACACATTAGGTTCATCATAAATAATTTTCATTTTTTCTTATTAACTTTATTCTTGAAAAAAAAAAGCTACAATTACATTTTATTTTCCATTATTTTCAATGGCTTGTTGCCACTTATCAGACAGCTCTTTGATACCTTCTGAATAAAATTTTGAAGGCTTTCATGTGAAAATGTTTCTATCCAAGTTTTGAATCTGGTTTTCATTGGAGAATGTTTTTCTCATCAAAGTGTTTTGCAGTTATCAGAAAAAGTAATATGAAGTTAATGCAATGTCAGGTAAATATGGTATGACATGTCTCTAATTTGCATTTGGATACACTGTATTTATTTTCAATTTTTCGAATTAAATTGTTCACGTATATTGCACATGATCCATTATTGTATATAATTAAGTTACAAATGAAATTTGTATATGAAAACTACCTTATGAAAATTGAGATGTAGTAGTGGGAGACCCTGTATCATAGATAGGGTGGGGACACAAGACCCTTGCACCAGGCCTGGTTAGGATGATACATTTGTCATTACAACATTATATATATATATATATATATATATATATATATATATATATATATATATATATATATATATTGTGCATTTAGGCAGCAGTTCTTCTTTTATAAGTTTCATAAAAAATGGCAGACAAAGTACAGATTTTTTGCACATTTTATGCCCAGAAAAGAAAAAAACTTAAACACAAGAAAAAAGCTTAATTACAGTTCCTTGTCAGTTGTCTTTAATGAAACTAGGACATATATATATATATATATATATATATATATATATATATATATATATAGAGAGAGAGAGAGAGAGAGAGAGAGAGAGAGAGAGAGAGAAAAGGAAAACTTATCTTCGCTGACACATTTTACCCTCTAAGGAATTTTATCAAGGTAAATGCAAGGATTTTATTTTATAACTAGTATTTATATATCAGAGAAAAATTGCTGTTATTTTTTCAAAAGTTTTAAATTTAAGAATGCTGATAAATATCCATCAAGTAAGCTAAAATGTCTAAATTAATATTCAAATTATTTTATCTGCCTATATTTCTGAGATGAGGCATTATGTACACTATTTACATTATTTGGACTATTGTCCTCATCTTTGTTGCCATATTTATTACAATGTTTCGGCCGTTGTATGCTCCGGCCTTCTTCAGGCGGTTGGAATGTCGTTGGTTAGATCCAGTGACAGGACCCAAAAGCGTGTGAGTTCAATACCTGGTTAAGGCAGTGGAGAACTTGCACAGGGTAATTAACAGGAGATTAACTGATAACTGACATCCATTAAACATGGCACGTGGAACTAGAACAGTCTACCCCAGTGAGTGAAATAAAGGGTTCAGTTCAACATTCCAACCACCTGAAGAAGGCCGGAGTGTACAACGGCCAAAATGTTGTAATAAATATGGTGACAAAGATGAGGACAATAGTCCAAATAATGTAAATAGTGTACAAATTATTTTAGTTTGGAATTAATTTATGTGTTGTATATTTTAAATAACATGATGTTATGGATTTAACTATTTTCTTTTAATTTTTTTACATTTTTATAGTCATGTCTGTTGATTTGGAATGTAGTAATTCTTTCAGGAATTTGACATGATAAAGGATGAAACACATCAGCTAAGTTTTCCTTTTCTCTTTATTCATACTGTCCTTTTACAGATGTACATGAACTGAAATTATATATATATATATATATATATATATCTCAAGAAAAACAATAGAAATCTTATCAAATCAAAATTATAATATTTTAATCAATTTAGATGAGTAGATATCAAACAATTTGAGAAAAAAGAGATAAAAGGCAAGAAATAAGTAATTTGATGAGTAACATTTGAGTGCATTTGTGCATTTACACATACATATGTATCACTTGACAGTGTGATAAAAATGTTTTTTTACACTCCTTTGAAGTTGTAAAGTTGAAAAGACTTTTACTTTGCCTGCTTTCATCTTGTTATCTTTATCAAACTAAAATATGTGAATAACTATGTAGATTGTTATCAAAACAAATTGTGCAATGACCCATCAAAAATTTTATCTTCTTCCTTATATAAAGAATCAATCATATTTCCAAGTTTTTTCAAATTCTTTACAAGTTTAGAATTATTATTGATTGGATATGTTTTTTTTTCTGGGAATATTGGAAGCCAAACTTGTGATCTATTTGCCAGGATGCAAAAAAGAAATTATATATTTTTATATTTAAAAAAGATTATGAGTAAAAAGATAAAAAAATAAATTAATACTTCCCTTGAAATAATAATGGAGGGCTAAGAAAAATTAGTCAAACTTAAAAACAAGCAAGAATAAATTGTCACAAGTTTTCTTAAAAACAGAAAGAAAAATATAAACTGAAAAACAGAAAGAAAAATATAAACTGAAAAACATTGCACTTTGTTGGTTTCAAATTTCATATGAATTCCAGAATATTTTTCAGTTCATTCTATTACTACTGGAATATTTCTTGTAAAAAAGAGATTGATAGATTCCTGTTTTTTTGTTTTTTTTAAAACACATTTTTAAATGTACGTATTTCAAACCTACATTTTGAAAGCTCTTTGGGTTGGGAAATATGCCTTCATATGAAAATTGAAAAAAAAAAAAAAAGAACCCTGATTTTTTGAAGAAGATTTTTTTTCTGATGTAGTCTTAAAAATCTCTCAATTCAGAGATTAGAGATGGAACTAGCTGCAAAGGAACTAAGAGAAGACATAGATATGGGTTATTTTTTTGTTTCTTTCCCTCTTTCTCTTTTCAATCCTCATTTTCATTCATTCTCTATTTCTTTTTTTTTTGCTTTATTACAATATCTTTTCATTCAGTTTGGATTTTTCTACATTTCTTTTTATTAATTTCTTTTTTCCTTCTTGTTTTTCTTCATGATTCCTCTTTTCTTTCTTTCTTTCATTCGTTCATTCATTCTTTCTTTCTTTCTTTCTTTTGTTTGTCTTCATTGGGTTTTGTTTTGGACTTTCTTTAAATCTACTGTTTCTTTCATCTTATTTTTATTTTCATTCATTTTTTATCCATCCTTCAACTATTGATATGAAGATTAGCTTAGTATGGCAAAAGGTTAAACCATATTTCCCTTCAATATGATTAGGAAGCTTGCATTGCGCCATTCACCGAAAACGTGATCATTGAGGTTAAAGTGGAGAAATAAAGTGTGTGCAGTTGATGTGTAATAAAAATTTCATATGTCTTGCGATTTTTAACTTTTCTGAATTATGTTAGGTCAGTCCAAAATAAAAAAAGCAATATTTAATAGTAAATAAAAAACACTTAATAAAATTGTATCCTAAAATGAATGTAAAGCTAAAAAGAAAATGCTGTATATTTAAATACAGATTTATTCTATCAATGAAATTTTGATAATATTTGCTTTAGTATAAGTTTGGAAGATGGGATTAAATAAGGTACATTTATGACAAATTTCTTTTGGGACACAGAAATGAACTCTTCCCTAGTAAAGATAGGGAGTTCAGCTAGTATATATAGCAATATCTTTGTTGTAAAATGTGTGTATTTAGAGCTGGCGAGGTTGTATCTAAAAGCCAGTGATCTGCTGGTGGAGTGTATCAATGCGCTTGGTCTTTATCAAATTAGAGTAAGCCAAATTTGGTACAAGGTTGGATTTATAGGATTCTCAATCAAAAATCAAATAAATTCTTAATCAAAAATTGAGTTTGCTCTCACTGTGAACGCTATCAAATAAGTGACTAGTAGCAAAACAATATCTCTCAGACATTCGTCTTGGGAATATATATCCCATGGATATTTAATTCCAGATGAAGATAATATGCCTCAGGTTTCCTATCCATAAAAATAAGGTCTTCGTTGTGAATGTCTTCCTAAGGTCATCAAACACATACTAACTATTGTAAGCAATACAAAGGAGATCTGTGCTTCATCTCAGACAGGTTCATTGCTTGGGTTCTTCGTATTTGTATCTGGGATCAGTTTCTAAGCAACTTGATCGGTCAGAATGAAGTAGAAGACTTAGTCAATATGAACAAGATAGGGGAAAAAAGCAAAACAAAAAATTCTGATGTTGGTCTCAACCCAAAGCAAAGCATAACACTTAGTATAGTATTGATGATTATTTCAATAACTGACAGCCATGACTAAAATCTATGATTTACAATGTTCCTTTTATAATCTAAGAAGACTGACCTGTTCTTACTCAATTCTGGGTGAGGTATTGATTTTATTTGTATATTGATTATGTGTATATTCTGATACAGAATGCTTATGTAATATTATGACTATGTGTAGCTGGACAAAGAGGTGCAGTTGGCTTGCTGGTGTTGACACTTACAATTTCAGGTTGGAGTGCCGCACAGAGTTGCTGTGTTTGAAAAGAGAAACTTCTGAAAGTAAGTGGACATATGTCAATATTGGCAATGCTTTAAGACTGTGGATCTCTCTATATATCTATATATATCAGTCAGTTATGTGCCATGTGTGATACACACTTAGGTGATCATGTATCTTATGATACATGACTGATGAGATAGATTTTTTCCCGCAGTAGGTTGCCATTTGTTTCTGCAGTAGACCAGTTGCCATCCAAGGCTATAGAACCTGGTCTGTCCTGCTATTTACTCTCTCTCTATATATTCATGAATTTATTTCTGTACACTATGCAAACACATAATTTCATCTCGAGCAAGATGATAATGACACTAAGATACATGGGGTTACTGAAAGTGAAAGAAAAGGAGAAGACATTAGTGAGGAGAATAGACAATAAAAGAACAGGGTTCAAGACGACAGAAGATGGTAACTAATGTTGCATTTAAACTTTTGAACATTGTAGGTGATAGGGAAGCAAGAAACAAGAAGAGAAGTGTCAAAAAACAAAACTATTAGAACAGAACTTTTTGGTTATATGTAGCTATTTCGATGGTAAAATACTGAGACCTAATTACTAATCTAATAGTGAACTTAAATTCATATATATATATATACACCCATAGATATGCGTGTGAGAAAGTAGCTTACAGCCTGATGTGCATTTATTAGCTGAAAATCAATCTGAGATTTTCACTGCATAATGTCCAATCTTTGTGATTAATAAGTACTAGTGAATTAAGTGCATTGACAAAGAAAGAGATTGTATTGGAAAATAAGTATTTGTTGTGCAAATTAAATTTTTTTCTTCATTAGGTGAGGGACTAATTGATGCAGATACATATATTTACACATTTATACATAGATATATTAATATATATATATATATTTACATAAACGTATGTAATATATATAATAATAAATAAATAATATAAACAATTCTTAACAATAAGACTAGGATCATGCATAATATCACTGTTCATTACAAAAGCAATAATAGCACAATGTGGTATACAAACTAACAGAGAACAAAACAAATCTATTTGGAATGGGTGGCTCTAATATATGCATATATATAAAAAAACAAACCAACAAACACTTTCTGGTCTCTGGTCATCAGATTTGAAAAGGTAATTTCATTTATTACCCCTCATATCCACAAAAATCTCAATGCATTTTCCTTATACACATTTTTATCTTTCACTCTGACCTGAAGACATCAAACCCAACACATGTCAGTCATGTCAACGAAACATGTCATTTTGTATACTATTATACATTCTACAAAGACACATATGTAGATATGCATAAATATGAAAATGTATGTGAAAAAGATGTGAGGTCAGTTTGCAGCTTTTAGTTTTTATGTAGAAAATGAAGAAAAACCTAAAAAGGAAATAAACTGAAGGAGGGATAGGAGGAGAAATGGAGTTGTAATGAAAGGAGAAGAGAGTGGAGTAGGAGGAATGCATGAAGATGGAGCAGTAGGAGTGAAAAATAGAAGAGTGGTGGTAAGAGAAACATCAGTTTTTGTGAGAGGGGGGAAAAATAACAATAAAAAAAGAGGAAATATGGAAGTAAATGAGGATTATGAATCAGAGCAAAAAGGTAGTAAAATCAGTAGGAAAGGGTAGTAGTAGCCATATTTAAAAACAAATAAAATGAAAGAGGAGGAGATGGTGGAATAGAAGAAGAAAAATAGGAGTGAATAATATTTTAGGTGTTAGCAAATATATAATAGAATAGAAAAAAAAGGATCAACAAAAGTAATAGCAATAAAATGAAGATAAAAAAATAAAGGGAGAAGACGTATGGAGAAAGAAAAGAAGACATATATAAAAGGCTAGAGGAAAGAAAGAAAAGAAATAAACAGACAAGAAATAAGTAAAAGACAAATAGAAAAAAAGAAGCAATATCCAGGAAAAAATGAAAAGAAAAGAGAACAGTAACAGTGAAAGAAAAGGAGAATAAGAAATTTAAGAAGAAAAAAGAAAACATAAAATACAATTAAGAGAAAAGGAAAAAAGAAACAAAAACAAGTATAAGCAAAAAGACAAAAACAATAAGTATAAAATGTAGAAAGTGGTCAACAATAATAGACTGAAAAAATTCAGGAAAATCAGTCTTGGATGTCAAGGGGAATGAAAGAAAACAAATCAACTTCCAATATGTTGGCAAGGTTGGAGGAAGAAAGGGAAAAGGCCATTATGTATCTATTAATAACCCACAAGACCTCTGCAGTTTGGACATGCGATAGAAGAAATTCTCAACTCTTCAACAAGGAAATAAAGGTAAGGGTTCCTGTTCACCATTACGCAAGGTCATTGCATGTAATATCTGATCTTAGATAAAGTGTGCTTGCTAATACATTATCGTACTCAGCATAAGGTGTTTAGAATGGAAAGAAAAGACGAACACTATTTTTAATAGCTTTCTGAAAAGTGAACCATTCACTGAACAGACATGTCAAGAAAATGTTTTTTTCAGCTCATCAAACCCTAGAATACCTTCAACCATTATAAATAAGGTTGGAGGTAAATTTAAGATCATTTGGGAAATTAACAACAACTTAGGTCATATAACCAATACAACCTATGCTTATTCATATTCTTACACATCTGGTAATATTAGCCATTTCTTCATAAGGAAACATTTGGCATTTATTGACTGAGAAGCTAGTATTACTGTCGGTTGGAATTTATAAAATTTTTTTTTTTTTAATTTTTCAGGAAAATAGGTTTTTCAAGTCCAGTAGCTGTTATTGCTCTTTCCAGTATTGATGGGGGTTTCCTTCTTAACCCTTTATTTGAAGTTGTGTAGAATATAACATTTTGATTATTATTTTTTTAATTGTTTCACTCTAAGCAAGGTGATAATACTACTAGAATGAAGAGGGGTGCTAGGAATGAGAAGACTGAGAATGGAGATTATGTCATTATTTTCTCTTTGAGTTACATGTTCTATTATCTATGTTAGTCATTGCTGCTGTTGGTAGTCCCCAATATAGTGATATGACTTCTGTTATTTGGTTTAGTTCTGTGTTCATGAATCTGTAGTGCCAGTCCTCAATGTTCAATAAAAGATAATCTTTATCAAGATCCTCAAGCTTCACTTGCTCAAAGTCTTTTTTAACCATTGATCTTGGAAAGCAGTTGTATACAGCTGACAGTTTAGATATTTCTGAATGGATTTGATGACATGCATAACATCTATACAAAAATTTTGTTTTGACGAGCTGTACATAAGAATATGTAAGAGCACTTGAATGTTAGTTCAGTCTTCAGTGAGTATTCAAGAAATGTAATCATCTATCAAAGTTAATCTTATTCAAGAAAAAGGAAGTACTCACTGTTGTGCAGTGGTTAGTGTGCTGTTTTTGCAAGTCACTGAATTTGAGCTTGATTCTTGCTAAATTCTCTTGAAAAGTGTCTTGAAATGAAATTTGACTGAAGAGATTATTATTCACAATTTTTTTTTTTTTTTTTTTAAATCATTTTACCCCAAGCAAGGTAGAAATGCCACTAGTACACAGGAGGTTACAGGGAATGAAAGTGAGTGAGAAGACTGAGTATTGGAACGATTGAGGAAAGGACAAAAGATGAATGGGATTCAAGAAGACAGAAAATGGTGATTGACATTGCATTTAAATTTTTGAAGATTGAAGTTATCGGGGAAGCAAGTAAACAGAAAAGAGTTCCACAGGTGGGAAGTGCAAGAAAAGAAACTGTTGGAGTAGAAGTGGTTATTTCAACAGTATTTTATTTAGCTATTTCAACAGTAAATGGGTGGAACCTAGTTACCAATCTAATAGCATGCTTAAATTCCTGTAGTTGGGGCACCAAGGAAAAAAGCTTGTCAGAATAGTTGTCATGAAAATATTTGTAAAAAAGACAGAGGGAAGCCATGTCACATCGGCGAGAAAGTGACAGAAGTTGAAGTGTCAGGTCAGGACCTTTGGATTTTGTCAAGAACCTTGAGATGAATGGTAGAAGGACAAGCCCAGATATGGCAGCAGTATTCAATGTAGAGATGAATGGTTGATTTGTAAATGTGCAAGATGGATTCTGATGAGAAATATTTTCTGGCATGGCACAATGAATCAACTTTCCTTGCAGTAGATGCAGCTATCGATTTGTTGTAGTCACTTCACCTCGAGTCAGTTGAAAACGTGAGGCTAAGAAGGTGCAATGTGTTGCTCTGCAGGAGTCTAGTGTCAATCATGCTGATGACTGGCAAAAAAGTTTTTAAAAAGTTTTGGCTTACTCAAGAAGGAAGTTAAAAATGAATTCTGATGTTTGGCCATTTAGTCAGATTTTAGTAAGTTGGTTTATCTGAAGACTTTTCAGCATCTCCTAATATATATTTTTGGCTTTATTTATGATTACTGTGTAGCAGATAACCTTAAAATATACACTGCAAAGATGATACTGTTTTTGTAGTAGACTCAGAAAGAAAAATGGGAGAACAATTAGACAACATAGTGAAGGAAAGCAAACAAAAGAATAGTCATTAACTGTAAGAAGATAGATTTCCTCTACCCTACAGTAATCTAATTTAGTAAGCCTCTACCTTGGTTGGGCCTTGTATTGAATTAATTAAAAAAAAGAGAAAAAATTGCTGAGAATAACATTGACAGAGCACATGAAGAAGTTTTAAGGGGAATAGGAACTACAAAGAAAATACTGCTAACAATTAGAAAGAGATAGCTGACATTTTGGGGTTACATGATGAAGAGGGAAGGCTTGAAGAATTTAACACTCAAAGGCCATACTGAAGGTAAGAGAAACAATGAGTAAGTAAATAGATGGCAGAACAAGGACCACAAAGAGGAATAGTAGAAGGAGAAAAGTTACTCAGAACAATAAAAGGAAGTTGTGAAGAGTCAGGATTGCTCACATCCTGAAAGGGCATGACATATAGAAGAAGAAACAGTACAATAACTGATAGGAATTTGATTTGGCCTTTGTTGTTGGCGAGGCAATTATTTATAAGTTTATGTGAATTCAATAAATTTAACTTGAAAAAGAGAGAGAGAGAGTAGAAGACAAGATACGATCTACTTAAAAGTCAATTTTGGAGGTTAACCCAAATATAGAAATGTCCACTGTTAAGATCTTAAAAATGGTTATTCTGCTTTGAATTTGTCCAACTGATCAGCATGATGGCTAAATACCAAATAGCCAAATTTAAATCCTCATCCAATAGTGACATTAACATTACAAAGGTGGAACTTAGATGACTGAGGACTCTCGTTTACTTACAGTTTCCCTAACTGAAATGACTTTAACAAAAACATATATTTATATCTATTTATTCAATCAATTTCTGTCCAGATAGCTTCTCCTATTTCCTATTTGGCTCTTTTGACTGACACCTTGCATTATATTTATATATATATATATATATATATATATATATATATATATATATATATATATATATATATAGGAGGCATGGTGGAGTAATGGATAGAGACTTGGATTGAGGAATCGGAGAGCCGAGTTTGAATTCCAGTCGAATCCATGACATTCACTTCCGTGCTAATACCCTTGGGAAAGTCATGAATCCTCCTCTTCTCCCTCCAGCTATGGGTAAATAGCAGGACAGACTGGGTTCTATAGCCTTGGATGGCAACTGGTCTAGGAGAAGGACAAAAATTGCGAATGGTCGTTTGGGGACCCTGTGGCATGTAGTGCACCAAGTATCTGTATTCAGCCCTTCAAAAAGTGTGGATGATTCTGCACAAAACCTTCACCACTATAATCAAATCTCATGTGCTGGCGTCAGGCTGTCAGTTTCCTAGGAACTGAGCTGCTTGTCCCTCATACGTCGAATTCGACAGGGAGAGTCGAGTGTGTGTGTGTGTGTGTGTATATATATATATATATATATATATATATATATACACACACACACAAATATAATTCTTGGTCATCTATCTATCGATAGATAGATAGATAGATAGATAGATAGATAGATAGATAGATAGATAGATAGATTTTAATTAAGGAACCAACATTTTTAACAAACAACATAGGATGTAGGTGATCATGGCTCTCCACAATTTCCTGTCTTTTGTAGCTCTTAATAAATTTTTTGTTATTTTTCCTAAACCCTGTTCCACCATCCATTTACTCAAGCTCACTAATTATGTTATGAATTGTTTTCCCCTGTCTCTCTTGCCTATAATCTCTTCTCTGAGTATCAGATTTTACAAGCCTCCCTTTCTCATTATATGCCCAGAAATTTCTATGATCTCTTTCTGATGTTAAGTATGTTTCCTTTTTGCTTCTATTGTCTCTTGTCATTGCTCACATGTTTAGGCCATGGCATCCTCAGCATCCTTCAGTAGAACCACATTTCTGTTGCTTCAAATCTCTTCTTCATCTTTAAGGAGATTGACCAGCATTCACTATCATCAATACATCTATATTTACATTCTTGTATATCACAATTTTTTTTTACCTCACTTATCTATTAATTGTGTATGTCTGTGTTGGATAGATATTTATAAAGTTTAGTCTAGTTTGACACAAAGCCACAATAGTAGTGTACTTAGTGAAGATTAAATACATGAACAATTGTTTAACTCATTATTGCCCACCATAAATTCTAGTATTAATTATAAAATAAAAAATAAAAATAAAAATCTGGTTTTAACTATAGATTAAAAAAGATGTATTAGCTACAGATTAATAAAAAGTTTGTCATTAATTATTGGTTTATAAAGTCTGTTATTAATTATAAGTTTCTTCCTATAATGCATTAATGCTCACTGTCCCATTTTGGGGATGACAGACATTAATGAGTTAACAGATGAGTTTATTAACCACTGATCTATAATAGGTACCATGGAGCATTTGTTTGTGTGAATATATACACTAGCATGTTTGAAATGGTAATGAGAAAATATAGTTGTGTGTAAAGAAAAAGAGAGACATGAAAGAGAAATAGAGAACAAAGACGACAAATATTTGTGTGTGTGTGTGCGTTTGGCAGAGAGAGAATGCATAAACTTGAATGAGAGAGATTACCATAAAGAAAGATCATACATAAGATAGAGAGAGAAGGCTTTAGAGTGAGAAAGGGAGGGAGATAGAAGAAAAATAATTTTTTGTCTATGTCTTTGTTTTGGTGGGGATAGAATGTAGATGTATAAAAAAAATTGTGAAAATGCAATAAAAACTGAAGTGGCAAAAAAATTAGAAACAGCTACCTAATAATATATAGTTCCCCCTTTTGCCTGAACAACAACAGCTCTACAATATGACATGGAGTCAATGAGGTGTTGTGCAGCTATATCTATCCAGGCACATTCCTGGCCTGTCTATAATTGAATTGCATTTGTTGGGTGTAGCTGCAGGGAATTTAGTGAGAGCTGCAACATGCCCTATATTTACTAAATGGGTTTAAATCCGGTGAGTGCAGTGGCCAATGAAAATCAGCTAAATGTTTCCGGAACCAGTTTTGTGTTACCCACCAATGATGAGGGTAAGGCTGCATTATCTTGTTAGAATAAACCATCAACAGCAGGAAATATAGTGGAGCATAAAGGAACACAAATGGTCTGTGACGGAATCTGTGTACAAAGTACACACCAGTAGTCTTGAGAATTTTTTTTGAGAGACATGTATTTATTTCAAAACAATGTAAAACTCTAAGCTTCTTCAAAGTAGGACTCCCCACAATTTGTATGCTCTTGTTGTAGCACTCCAACCACTTCTTGAAGGTTCCGTCATAGCTCTCCAAAATAAAGGTGTCCAGAGTCCTTGTCACAGCCTCTTTTATCTTTTCCACATCCTCAAAACATTAATCTATATGCAGTCTAAATTATTACATATGTTTTTGATAAAGTTGTGTTAAAAAAAAATGGGATGAAGAAAGAGGGCTTGAAAAATTCAACACTCATAGGACATAGTGAAGGACAGAGGGGAACAAAAAGTAGCCTGCCTATAGATTGTACAAATGGATGGAAGAACAGAGTAGAAAGAATAATTTAAAAAACATAAACATTGCTGAAAGATAGGAAGTTGTGGAGAGCTATGATCACTCATGTCCTGAAGGGAAATAGTATGCAGAAGAAGAGCAATATGTCATTCAGCTTTGTCACTTATACAAATGAGGAGAAGTGAAACAAATGTACTGCTGTTTTTCATTTTTTTAACCTTGTTTTATGTCTGAGGGAGTGAAAGGTATGAAAATTGAGAGAAAAAATGCGTATGTTCCTTTATGAGAGAGAGAAAAGGAGGAAAAAAACAAAATGTGTGTGCATGTTTGAGGAAGTATGTAGTCATGACAAAGCAATGGACTCAACATGCAAAGGAATAAAAAAAAAAAGAAACTTAGGGCTGAGAAGAAGAAATAATTGTTTTCTGCTCAAACAGTAAGTAAATGAGATGATCCAATTCTTTCTCTAAGAGAATATTAATTCCTCAGTTGACAAAGGCAAGCTATGACTACATGCCAACAGATTACAAAAAGATTCAGAGAAAAACTCTTCCAATGATTCCAAGAGAAGAACAATTCAGCAGTTCTCAGATAAAAAGGACCATTTTTCAATCCAAAGATGGGCAATCACAAAGAACAGGAAATTAAAATGGCTTTGTCTTTGAAATCCAGCAAGGTAATGATAAGATAGTGTTATCAACAAAGATTCTAAAAAGAAAAGCTGATGGAAATATCAACCGAGCATTGTACTGGAATCCTTCAAAGGCACAACTCGGTGCAGTAGGTAGCAACACATAAACAGAATTTGAATTCTGGGTGTGGTTTCTGGTGTCACCTTTGTGTTGAGGCCACTGGGAAAAGTATAACTTCCACCTTCCCTATCTCATTATCAGCTGTCTTGACCACAGTCAAGACATTGAAAATAGTGGTATATTGCGAAGACTGACAGAAAGAGCTGGATATGCTTACAAATATTATAAGATTTATGCTTACAGGGTTGATAATTTCTGGAAATACTTGTTTTTTTCTGTTCTTCTTTTTAGCTTTTTAATAAAAATTTACCCCAAGCAAAGGGTTACTGGGTGTGAAAGAATTAGAAAACAGAAGCATTACTAAGGAGTGAGAACAACAGAAGAATAATCAGGAAGACAGTAGATAATGATTGACATTGCATTTAAATTTTTGAAGATCAAAGTTAACTGGAATGCATGGAGTTGGAAGATAGTTCCACAAGTGGGAAGTGTGAGAGAAGAAACTGTTACCATAGAACTTATAGTTACATCTAGCCATTTCAACCTGAAAATGATGGGACCTTGCTGCCAATCTAGTACTGTGCTTAAATTCATAAAGTCTAGGAACAATAACAAGGAGCTCATCTGAACAATTATCATGAAAGTATTTATAGAAAAGGCACAGGGAAGCAGCCTTACAGCAGTTAGAAAGTGACTGAAGCTTGGATACCAGGTCAGAACCAATAACATTGCTGATTCTTCTTTGGATTTTATCAAAAATCTCACAATATATAGCAGGAGCTATAAACTTTTCATCACGCCCTTGTAGAAACAAAACGTAAAAAGAAATATTCTGTCAGAATTTACACTATTTATATTCAGACTACTATCCTCATCTTTGTTGTGGTTATCACAACATCCCAGCTATTGTGTTGTCTGGCCTTCCAAACGTGTATATTGATCTAGGTAACCTAAAGGTATTTCTGAACAGAACCCTTTATTTAATCTATGGGGGTAGACTGTATGGAGCAGATTTTTGCTGACTTTACTGAATGACCCAGGAATGTGAATGTTATAGGTTAGCTCATTTCAGGAAATAAACATACAGATTGACTATTCTGGGTTCAATTTAATATTCAAATAGATATCACCTGAAGAAGGCTGGAGTGTACAATGACTGAAACATTGGGAATGTGACAATGAAGATGAGGACAGCAGTCCAAATAATGTAAATAGTGTAAATGTTATTCTTTATAATATATATATATATATATATATATTCTCCATGTGTTGAATTCATTTATTTTGTAAGTTCTCAACCTCATCCCATCGCAATGGTGCACTCTGCCCACTATTTTTACAAGGCATTTAAAAAAAAGATAGTAAGGTAACCTGGTAGAGTCAATGCATTCTGGGGGACTATGTATGCTGTAGATACAAAGGTAGGGTAGGTAAATAGGAATAAGTTTATTAATGCATAGATCATTAAACACAGAAAATAGGTACTTTACAAAATGGAGATTTCAATTTGCAACCATAAACAATCCAAAGAATAATCTTCATGGAGACAGGAAGTGCTTGATAGGCTCTTACATAAATATTTTTTATGATTCTTTACTCATTATTTTTTTTTTTTAAATTATTTATTCTTTCCCCAGTGAGGTTAATTCAAACTAATGAACAAATACATAAAGAGATTTTTACCAAAACAGAGATAAAATAATCCGTTCATAGCCTCCTTCATTATTAACACCTTTATATTATTATGCCACCTTCTATTTCACCTTTGTTTTCCTGGGCTTTTTTCCAAAGCACTTGAATAAGCTACCACTTCCTTCCTTGAAGGAACTGAAGACTGATGAAATCAATTATTGGGAAACAATTGATTGCCTTTGTATAATTCATCAGACAAGAATTGAAAATTGGCATGTTTGCATTCAAGTGTCCGTCAATTGTTAGTCATTTCTTAATATACAGAGTGGGCACGTGGCTAAGTGGTTAGAATGTTAGCGTTCTGACAATGAGACCCAGGTTCAAATCTCACCATGGTCAATCATCAAGAAATGATTTCTTGATAATAGTAACCCAGGGAGATGATCCCAGGGTGTGACATCATTGGGAAGTGCCTGAAAACCATAACATGATGACCCAAGTATTGTGGATGAAACTGGGTGGAAGAAACTGTCCAAAAGCCATTGGTAATTCTGCTAGTACTTGTATTTATAGATATGTTTCTTATGACTTATGTGCTAATACCCTTGGGAAAGGTATGCATCCTATTTCTCTCCTCCCAGCTATGGGTAAATAGCAGGACAGACCAGGTTCTATAGCGTTGGATGGCAACTGGTCTACCGCAGAAAGAAATGGCAACTTACTGCAGGAAGAAAATATGTGTTTGCATAGTGTACAGAAATAAATTCATGAATATATATAGAGAGAGTAAATAGCAGGACAGACCAGGTTCTATAGCCTTGGATGTCAACTAGTCTACTGCAGAAAGAAATGGCAACCTACTGCAGGAAAAAATCTACCTCGTCAGTCATGTATCGAAAGATACGTGATTGCCTAATAGCGTGTATCACGCATGGCACATAACTGACTTCTTATGACTGTCCTTGTCAGCATCTCTGGTATAGAATGGATTTTGAAAAATTAAAGCATTTGACAGGAAAAACAGTGAAGCTTTAGTTAACAAAAATTCAAAATTCCATAAAGTCTTGGATAAAAAGACACATGTATGGTTGGCTTCACATTTCTGAATACATTTATCTGCTAAGGTAGTTAGGTAATCCCTGTTGTCGATGCCTGCTCAGGCACATTTGTGTTTCTTCAACACCCACAGAACAAACCTGTTGTTTATACTGAAACTATGCTGAGTGAACCTTAGTTACACTTTCTGGGAGAGAGAACATAATCTGGCACTTGATAAGGGCCAGTATATTCAAATCCCCTGTCACAACCATCAACAGTTTCTAAACAGTTGTGTCAACCCAATTTTACTCACAAGGCTTGAATTAACCTGTGGTATGGTTTTCAATCACTTCCCAATGGTGATGTATGCTTGAATCATCTCCCAGGCTGATATTTTCAAAATGTGACCTCCCTGACATATTGTCCATGGTGAGATTAAAACCCAGCTCTCACAGTCAGAATGCTAATGTTCTAACCCCTTGGTCACACACCCACAAAAATAGTCATATTTACTGAGTGAAGCCCACTTTGGTGTAAGGTAATGTTTGTTGAGCACTCAAAAATAGATTAGAAGAACAATAAGCTAATCATCAATTTCTTTGGATAAATGAATAAAGGCACTAAAATACTATTTTTAAAAATCTGTCTAGCACTGCATTTTAAGGAAATTGATTAATCAGTCAGCCATATTTATAATCATAATTCAAAATCTAATGATTGGACAATTCATCCATCTTGAATTTTGTACTCTTCTTTAATTCTGCTCCACTCTAAAGTCCAATACTTTTGATTCTTTATTCACTGAGCTTTAGAAAATAAAGATATTTGGGAGGATACTATATTTCACCTCAGCTGCCTCCAGTATTGAAGACAGGTGGAGCCTTACACACAAAAATAGAGGTTCATCATTTCACTTCAACAAACTCTGTCTTTGTGCCTAGAATCTAAGCATGCCTGAATAAATTCTGTTGAGTTATTTTCAGAATCTTTGATCTTATGAGACTAATACAAATGAAGCAGTTTCCAAGTGGTATATCTTGCATTTTTTATCTATAAAATCTAAGATACTCATGATATATAAATATTCTTTTATGTGCTATGTTCCACCATGACATGAACGATCATGGCTCTCCACAGCTTCCTATCCTTTGTAGCTCTTAGTGATGTTCATCTTTTTACTATCCCTCCTACTCCCTGTTCTGCCATCAATTTACACAAGCCTTTGTGGAAAAGACTCCCAAGAGGATGCTTCCTTGACCACTATAATTTTAAACCATTGAAGCTTAGAGTCAACTGTTATCTATCTTAATTCTCACAATCTGCATTTACTTACATCCATAAAACAACATTGCTAAGTAACACTCTACCTTGAGTAACTCTTGGGCCTTGTGTTGGGAGATCATTTAGTTAAAAAAAAGGCTTGTTATGTAGGTTGCTTGCTGTTTTCTCTACCTCTCTTGTTGACAATATGTTCTGTGAGAGTCAAATTCTCCAAATCCTGTTTCCTCTTTACGTGTCAAAAAATTTAAACTCTTAAATTTCTGATTCTAAGTATAAGTATCCTTTTTGTTGCCATTTTCCTTAAAACTTCCACATTGCTCACATGCACAGTCCATAGTATCCTCAGTATTCTTTTGGAGAAGCACATCACTGTTGTTTCAAGCTTCTTCTTTATGTGTGATGAGATCACTTCATCTGCTACCTCAGTTAAATTCCAAGTGCTAAATTTTACCTCACTAGTTTTATAATTTGAAATCTCAGCTCAATATTTCACTAATTTAAACTCTTAGCTCAATAATTTTTACACCTTTCAAATCTAGTTTCATAATTTTGATTAATCCCCAATTAAGGTTTCATTTTTCACCATGTTCAAGTTACAGCTTGAGAAATTCTTGCAGAGACAGAAACCTCAATCTCCTTTTATGAAGAGAAGGTGAAGTAAGAGAAAACAATGAATTTGTTACATTTGGAAAAAGTCATGTTTGAAATTTTTTAAATCCTAAGTCAGTAAATAAAGATAAAAATATAAATTTCCTGAGAGGCATAAATAAAATCTAAGCAATTTAGCACCGTGCTCTTTTGAGTTTTAACATTTTTTAACATGAAAATTAAATTTAATAAGAAAGAAAATCAGTAAAAGAATGAAACATTGATCAAAAAGCTTAAAATATACCTTCTTTTTTAAAAAAAATCAGTATCACCCCATGCAAGGCAGTAAAGACACTAAAACACAACGGGTGTGGAAGAATTAGGAACAGAAACATTAATAATGAGCAGAAAGAGAAAAGAGTAATCAGTAGGACAGTAGATAGTGATTGACACTTCATTTAAATTTTGGTAGATTAAAGTAGGCTGGAAAGCATGGAGCCAGAAGGAAGTTCCACAAGCAAGAAAAGAAACTGTTAGCATAGAATTTACGGCTACATCTAGCCAGCTCAACTGTAAATTGATGAGATCTCGACACCAGTCTAGTACTGCATTTAAATTTAAAAAGTCTAGGTACCATAGCAAAGAGCTCATCTGAACAATTACCATAAAAGTATTTATGGAAAAGGTACAGAAATGCAACCTTATGGTGATGGAAAGTGATTGAAGCTAAGCTGCTAGATCAGGACCAATAATATTGCTGATTCTTCTTTGAATCTTATCAAGGAGCTCAAAGTAAATAGTAGGGGTACTGGACCATATGTGGCAGCAATATTCTAAGCATGTGTGAATGGTAGAGTTATAAGTATGTTTAAAAATAAATTGAAAAAAATTTCACCTGAATTTTGGAGATGAGATTTTATTGCAACTGTACATAGATTCATATTTTTATTATCTTTATCATAATTGCAGTACCTTCCAGCTTCCCTCACATGTCTGTGCACATTTGGTAACCTTCTGGAATGTGGAACCAAACCCTTTATTTCATTCATAGGTGTATGTTATTCTCATTCCATTACCTGTCATATCCAGACACCATTCTTAGGAATTTCAGAACTCATAACTGTCAGTTCTTCCTTATGATGTCAATCTGCCTTTCCATTGAGCCAATTTCTTCACTGGCTGAGCCAGGAAGTAAACTTACAAGTTTCAGGGAATCATTTTACCTTAAACAAGACAATAAAGTCACTAAGGTGCAAAGGGTTACAGAATGTGAAAGAATATTAAAAAAAGAAAAAACATTATTAAGGAGAGAGAACAATAAAAGAAGAGGAATTAAGAAGATAATGATTTATGTTGCAAGATTATTTTAATTTTTAAGTAGAAAAAGGCCTATATAATTATTACTGTCCATCATCTATGGCAATACAAACTGGCTAGTATGTGACCTGAGGGTTGCCAATCAAAAGTATATGCAAGGACACCATGTGGGACTTGACATTGCAAATGGCGAGATATTATCTGACTGTTGACCAGAGCAGCATCTCTAAGCACTACTGAAGAATTCCTTACTAATATTCAGGATGGAGCATCCAGAAAACTGCCAACCCAGTACTCTCAAAATGAAAAGTCGCAGCCACTGATCAGTCAGATCACCAAAAAGTTAAGACTGTTAAGTCATTATGGCCATGGAAGAAAGGAACTGGTAGACCACATTGTAAACAGGAAACAGGAATAAATCTCTACTCCTGTTCAATAAACATGGAAGGATTATGAGCTGGGTGATAGGTGAATCTATCTATTCTCACTGAGAATATAAGTCATGATAATTTGAAAAGATTAAGCAGCAAAGGTCAAATATTATCATAGGATGTGTATTTATTCTTCCAAATTATTATTATTATGTACACACTCATGAATGAATTATATACATATATATATATATATATATATACACACACACACAGTGTGTCTCTCAAAAATGTACTCACTTTTTTGACTTTATTGTTAGTTTGAATATTTAGACATGCATTTAATTTCATTTGATACTAAATTTAAACTGAAATCTTCTTTGTAAGTCAACAATCACTAATATTTCTTAATTTTAATCATTAATCCTGTTTGCATATCAATAAACACTGAATTTATTATCCTTTATAGACTGAGTACATTTTTGAGACATCTTATATATATATATATATATATATATATATATATATATATATATATATATATATATATATATATATATATATATATATTTATTATGAAATGGACAAAATCTGACAATTATTTTTAAGACATTTTTATGTTTATACATTCTTTTTATAGATACAAATATTTAAGTAAATGCTCTGTTTATAATAAACAGTATTAAACAACGTTTACTGGCCTGAATGTCCAAGAAATTTTCATAGAAAATATTCGTCCTCCAACAGGAATCGAACTTGTATCCTATACATTCATATCTGCTCATGGCGTATCCAAATGTAAACAAATGATGTTACACATTATGAAATGGATAAAGTCCGACAATTATTTTTAAGATATTTTTATGTTTATATATTCTTTTTATAGATACAAATATTTAAGTAAATGCTCTGTTTATAATAAACAGTATTAAACAACATTTACTGGCCTGAATGTCAGGCTATGTGACAGTTCCATATAGGATTCAGGTTCGATTCCTGTCGGAGGCCGAATATTTTTTATGAAAATTTCTTGGACATTTGGATACGCCATGAGCAGATATGAATGTACATGAGCGAATCATGGAAGATTGTAGTTTAAAGACAGTAAAATCGACTTTGCTAACCGAACGCACCTCTGTGGCCGAATCGGTTAAGGCATGTCAGGCTATATGACGGTTCTGTATAGGATACAGGTTCGATTCCTGTTGGAGGACAAATATTTTCTATGCAAATTTCTCGGACATTCAGGCTGGTAAATGTTGTTTAATACTGTTTATTATAAACAGAGCATTTACTTAAATATTTGTATCTATAAAAAGAATGTATAAACATAAAAATGTCTTAAAAATATATATATATATATAGAGAGAGAGAGAGAGAGATATAGAGAGAGAGAAATACAATTAGATGATAACTGACTTTCATGGACCAATTTCAGGGGGCTTGATAATAAAATTGAATTTATTTAGAGAAATTATATTTTCTTATTTTAAAAAATATTGTTTCTGTAGATAAGTAATTTCTGACAAGTGGATGCAATTTTCATGTAACTCAGCATGGCATTTGGGCCACTCTTACTCGCTCTCTCCCCCTATATATATATATATATATATTATACATACATACATACACATATATATATATATATATACACAAACACTCATGTCCAGTCATGTTTTCCATTGTCTATTTTATTAAAAAGAATTCAACCATATTCTCTGTCCTTTTGCACAAAATTAAAGTCTGAAACTATCATGAAAAGCAAAACAGAATTTAATCATTTAAGTAAATCTTAGAGTAATAATTTGTTATATGATTCATCAGTGTGAATAGATGCTAATTTCTATAATAAATTTGTACAGATGACAATAAATATGGAGAATTTAATTAGGTATGTTAAAAACAAGCCAGGCTGCTAATTTGTATGCAATTCAATCTACAAATGTCTTTCTGAAGCCAATTATGCAAATAAGTAGCAGATTTGATGTCAATCAAACACTGCAAATGAAAATAAAAATAAGCTGGGCCTACTTCAAACCTTATGTAATGATGTATTTCCAAGTGGCACCAACTGTTAATACATAAACACAACTAAAAAGCAGCCGTTTTAATTGCCAATTTTCAAGGCAAGCTCTCCCTGTTTGGACGATTGGTTCAGTATGCTCCTCCTACCCCTATTTCCCTCTATTTGACCTACTGCCATATGAAACTAAAGGAATATCAATAACTGTTGTGATGAGATGAACTTTTATCTAAAAATATTTCCTGGAACCATGAAGCATTGTTACAAGCCATAGAAAGCAAGTTTCTCATTACAGGCATCAGATTAGACCAAAAAGAGAATATTGCTGCCTTATTTGAACTGGAGAGGCTTAATCCTCTCTTTTCAGCTTGGATAGGGTTCAAAATTGTTAATGTGTGCAATTAACTATTTTCCATTTGACCACCTCATATAAAAACAATGTTGCAAGCCTGTCACTATTCTGTTGCTATTTCCATGGCAAATGTTTGGATGAACTCAATTCTTTAAGTTCCACTTTTATAACTAGAAAATACCATGCCACTTCCATGGACTCACATCATCCTCATTTCCTCAGTGTTCCAAATTTAAGAAGAAAATTTCCACCCAGACAGCTTTTTCCCAAGAACTGCCACATGATCTCTGAACACTTCAATCTTGGCCACTTCAAGTCAAAGGTCAGTTATCATATTTCCTTCTTATCCCCATAATTTTAATTTCCTATGACTTTCATTTCCTTCATATCACACACCTCATTCACTATTATCACCTTGACTAGCTCTCATTCTTGAGTGACTTTTGAGGCATGTATTGAGTAAAATTTAGTATATATAAAAAGGTCATTTTTCACTGGGTTCTCTATGAATACTCACACATTTTTTAATCATTTCACTCCAAGCAAGACAATTGAGATGTAAGGGATTACTGAGTGTTACAGAATATGAGAAAAAAAAACACTGTTAAGGAGAGAGAACAATAAAAAAAACAGGAATTAAGAAGACAGAAGATAACAATTGACATTGCATTTAAATTTTTTTAAATCAAAGTTGACTTGGAAGTAAGATAGTCATACAGAGAATAAGTGCAAGAAAAGAAAAGAAACTGTTAGCATAGAAATTATGGTTCTACCTAGTCATGTCGACTGTAAAATGATGAGAGCTTTCCGTCAATCTAACACTGTGCTTAAATTCATAAAGTCTATATATCATAGAGGAAAGTTCATCAGAACAATCACTGTGAAAGTATATATAGGCACAGAAAACCTTTGTTATAGTGGTGATAAAGTGATTGAAGCTAAGATGCCAGGTCAGGACCAATAAAATTTCAGATTCTTCTTTAGATGTTATCAAGAATTTCCAAATATATAAATTATAAATATATAATTTGCCAGAATTAATAAATTTGAAAGTGAGATATTATCTAAAGGAGAAATATTTAAACATTAAAAATTGTTTGTTGATCAAAAATAGAGGTAAATGAAAATCTATATTTTAATGAGCAAGAATGTTTTAAAAATCAAATTTGTATTAAATAATGGAAGTGTACAAATTTTAAAACAAATGAACTGAAAATGCCAGAGTTTAATTATGGTTTTACACACTTTCCCTCAGGTGAAATTAAGACAGCTAAAATATCTGAATACACAAATTATAAGATTGTGAATCGTTATCATTATGGGGGAAAAAGATTTTCATAGACTAGATTTGAATTCTGGTGGCTGAGGCTATTAATGTACACTTTGCAGTAAAGCCCATAAGAAAAGCCTTAATCTACTTCATCCTGTGTTCTGTCCCACTGCCAGATATCTTGGCAAAATGTGCTTCTATAGCAGGTTAAAATACTTGAGCAAGAAAAGATAATCATTTCACTTGTCCAAGCAGCATCAATAAAAATCTATTAAAACTATTATCAAACTTGATGCAGAAATTTCTTTAAAACTTATTGTCAATATTTATAGTGAAATCTATTAAACCTGTCAACCATGGGAGGGAAATCTATTAAACCTATTGTCAATATCTATAGGGATATCTATTAAAACTTTCAACTTTGGGAGAGAAATCTATTAAACCTATTGTCAAAATTTATAGGTACATCTATTAAATATATTGTCAACATTTGTAGGAAAATCTATTAAACTTATTGTCAACATTTATCAGAAAATCTATTAAACCTGTCAACCTTGGGTAGGAAATCTATTAAACCTATTGTCAAAATTTATAGGGAAATCTATTAAACCTTTTGTTAAACTTGACAAAGTCAAACCCATTAATTTGTATGTATAATAAATCATGTATATTTTACTTTGAACATTAGTCCTTAGAATATTAACTATAAAAATAGAGCAAATTACATGAGATGAAAAGTAGTTTATATAATAATCTTCAACACATCTAATATCAGTCATTAGTTATGAGATGATTGTGAATCTTTTGGTGCCTTTAAGTATCATGTATTTAAATGTATCATGATTGTATGTGCCCAGCTCAGAATGCTTTATAAGAAAATATGAGCAAAGAATTACCTAAGAAAATATATGAGCATTTTTGAAAAGTTCAGAATTAAAAAAGTGATTATTGTTACACCTCTTCTGAGGAAGAGGAGAAATTCAAACTTTTGTTCAACTTTTATGGTATGTAGATAATGAAATGAAAATAGAACATTTCAGTTCATGCTCAATATGTGATTCTTATAGTCCCTACACATGAAGAAATAATTTATCAGCAGTTATATAGTGTTCCCAATTCTAAAATCTGGCAGAGGGAGAATGCTCATTGTTGGAAGATGAGATAAAGTTCTCAACAATGGACTTAAATAGATGTACATTTTTATAATGGATGAAGAAAACCTTGAAGAACATCCTTGTTGAGAAGCAATATTGATTAGCAGATTGATTTTGTTAATATCTTGTTTCCAAATTTTGTTTGGACAATTGAACTCATCCACATTCTTGGTGTTGTTGCCCAAAGTTTCAATAGATATATTCTTCATTTTCCATCAATTTGTAAGAAAAGAAATTAATCTTTGGTGAAAACGTGATAACAAAATCAAAAACACAAAGGCATTCGAAGACTGAACAAAACTAGAAATGCTAATGACTCTTATAGTCAATTATCGTGTTTACACATTGAAATTAGCAATTACTTTCACTGTCATTGTTATGCATATATAGAGATACAAGTGTATGTAGAGTCATCTACAATCATGCATATCTATCTATAGCTTGTTCATATCTATCTATCTATTTATGGCCTGTTCATATCTATCTATCTATCTATCTATCTATAGTCTGTTCATATCTATCAATCTATCTATAGCCTGCTCATATCTATCTGTTTGTATTTATTTATTTATCTATGGCTTGTTCATATCTATCTTTCTATCTATTTATGGCCTGTTCATATCTATATATCTATGGCCTGTTCATACCTATCTATCCATCTTGTGTGACATCTGTCGGACTCAAGAGACCATGGATCTGCACCTGAAAGAGTTATGTCTCAGCTGCTGATGACAGCACAGAATCTGTTATGTCTGTACAGGCCCACATGGGAGTGAGTCTTGATTGCAACAAATGCATGCGAAATGCTCTCCCCCAATGTCACTGCGTTGTTTTCTTTCTGTCATGCATGCTTCTTCCCAGTCCCTATTTTTCATCTCCTCACTCCAGCTCTCTTTGTAAATTGCATCTCCAGTGTGAGCAATCATTGGCAACATTTTTTCACCTTTTGATGTCCAGGTCCATTACCCTCATGTCTCTTTTGTAGATGTCCTTGAAGCAAAGATGAAGTCACCTTCGTGATCCCTTGTCAGTAGTCAGTTCTCTGTACAGAAGGACCTTTGGAACCCTCCCAGCCAGCATACAGTGTACATGCTCAAGCAAGTGGAGCTGGCACTGTTGGAGAAGGGTGTAGAGGCTGGGTAGCTGGGTATGAGTGAGAACTTTGACTGGTAACCTGGTTGGGCCAACTGATACCCAGACTGCATCTCAGCCAAGATGAAAGGTGTTGAAGCATTGTCGCTCTTGTCTGCTATAGTGCAGCATGCTGACAATGCATGCTCTATAGATGGCCTGTTCATATCTATCTATCTATCTATCTATCTATCTAATGTTATGTTTTTTAGATCTTATTAAAATGTGAGAATCATATGCATAATTAAAAGTTTCAGAATAATCAAGCACAGTATATAATCCATCTGTGCTTTGATAGAACTGATCAACAGAGGCTTGTTAGATTTTTAATAAGATCTAAAAAATGTAACATTACACTGCATGGCACTGAACTCATTCAGAAATATCTAAACTGTCAGCTGTATACAACCACTTTCTCAGATCAATGGATTAAAATGGCTTTGAGTGAATGAATCCTGTAGGTTTCAACAAGGACCATCCTTCCTCAAACCTTGTGAACTGGCACTACAGAATTACAAAGAGCTATAGCAAATAACAGAAACCATATCATTTGAAGACTTTCAACAGCAGCAACAACTAAAATGGATAAAACATGTAACTTGATGAGAAAATAATAACATAATCAACATGTTGACATTCAACACTATTTCAAACCAAATGTTAGAAAGGATGCCTCCATCAATACTAGAAAGAGTGGTAATAGCAACTTGACATTAGAAACTTATTTTCCAGAAAAAAAGTTTTAAGAGGAAGATTTTATAAATTTCAAACAAAAGTAGCACTAGCTGCTCGGTCAATGAATGCCGACTGGAAAGAGCAATAACAGTTAGTGGACTTGAGAAACCTATTTTCCGGAAAAATGGTTTGAAGAGAAAGATTTTATAAATTTCAACCAAAAGTAGCACTGGCTGCTCGGTCAATGCATGTCGACTGGAAAGAGCAATAACAGTTAGTGGACTTGGGAAACCTATTTTCCTGAAGAATTGTTTTAAGAGAAAGATTTTATAAATTTCAACCAAAAGTAGCACTGGCTGCTTGGTCAATGAATGTCGACTGGAAAGAGCAATAACAGTTAGTGGACTTGGGAAACCTATTTTCCTGAAAAATGGTTTGAAGAAAAAGATTTTATAAATTTCAACCAAAAGTAGCACTGGCTGCTCGGTCAATGAATGCTAAATGTTTTCTTATCAGGAAATGGGTAATATTACCATTAACACACACATACACACACACACTTTACTTATATATATATATATATATATATATATATATATATATATATATATACTAGCAGCATAGCCTGGCGTTGCCGTGCTTGATTCAAAAATCATACGACTCATACAGCAATTGCTATCACTTGACTTAAAATATTTTTGCCCTTCCTTGCCTTTAAAGGAGTGCCCTTTGCCATGCTGATATTGCTACATGCCTTACTTCTTGCCTATCTCACACTGCAAATTTTTTCTAAGCTCTATACTAAACATTAAATCTGTTACGAAAAAAGAACTAAACAAAATGAACACAAAACGATCAGCTTTAAAAAAGGACTCGTAACTGGAAAAACCGAATGAAAAAAGAATGTTAACAACAAATACTTTTTCACACCCAACCCAGTTCTGCGGAATCAGAATCAACGTTGAGTTTAAGCAAGCGAATGAGCCAATTGGAGTAAAGTGCCATGCAGATTTAAATTTTTCCTACTTGTGACGGATGCAGCTATTGATTTTTTTTTGCATGCTAGCATGCTAGTTAACATTCATGTCAGTCAGCTGTTGGCTCTCACGCTGGCCAATAGAATCTTCCTGCCTATTCGTGGCAGCCAGCTACAGGCTCTCACTCTGGCCAGTAGAAAATGGCCACAAACTACATGAAAACTGCCATAGAGGTATGAAAAAATTGATTATTTCCACTATCGATGGGAGTTGGGAAATGCAAAGTCGGTCTTGGCCTTCAAACTAACTTGGAGCATGTGCATGTAAATTTTGGTGCAAATCTGTTGAAAATTGTGGCCATGCATTCGTTACATACACAAACACATCCTGCCTTATATATATATATATATATATATATATATATATATATATATATATATATATATATATATATATAAATATAAAAGTGAACATAGAAGTCAACACTTAGATCGCAATCGTCAAGCAACTAGTGCTGTTATTTTTCTCGGCTATTTATATATAAGGGTCAGTGGTGCATTGTGGGTAATCTATTTTGGCTGTTATTTTTACCGGAAGTCGCTTATTTGTTTATTTATTTATGTCGAACATGGCACAAATAATAAAAAAGAACAACAGGAAAATTATTAACAAGCCACACGAACAAATTAAACGAATGTCCCTTAAATGGTAATTGTTTACAAAACAACGTAATCTACCAAGCCACTATAAAATCAGCAGATAATGAAGAAAAGGTATACATAGGAGTAACTGAAGGACCCTGGAAACAAAGAAATTATGTACACAAAATGTCTTTCACAAATAGTAAATATGCGAACAGCACAATGCTTTCTAAGTATATCTGGGAAATAAAAAACAAAACGCACACCACACCAAAAATATCTTGGAAAATAAAGAAAAAATCATCAGCCTACAACAACCCATCAAAAACTTGCAAACTTTGCTTGGAGGAAAAAATAGCTATCATTACCTTCCCAGACCAAAATAAATTATTAAATAAAAGATCCGAGCTAATCTCAAAATGTAGACATGAAAACAAATTTTTACTACGTAACTTAAAATAGAAAAATAAATAAATATAAAAACAAACAAAATGACAATAAAATAAGTAAATTAATGCAAACAAATTACCAAACAACACCTGTTAGAATAGGTGAAATAGAATAATAAAATAAGGAGAATTATCAAACTATTATGAACAAAAAATTAAACTATAAAAATCAAAACAAAAAATCAGACGGAAAATAGTTATAACTGTTATATAACGATAAAAAAAAAATTAATAAAAAATAATATACTGCGTTACTTAAAAATCGAAAACCAAAAAGAGAAATATACAGTGTAACAAATAATTAACAACAAGTATAATAAATTGATTTCAATACATCCAAATATATAAATAAACTAACAACCGATACCGACAAACTAGCCGTTTAGAAAAAACAAATAAAGATAATCAACCCAAATAAATAAATTAAAAACTGTTCCCACCAAAATAATAGTCATAACAAACCACAACATTCAACCCCAAAATTCAACAAATAGCTTTAATCAATGACAAATAAATAAATATATAAGATAAAAAATAAAAATGAAAAATAAATAAAAACAAGCAAAACAATTTGACCCAAATAAATAAGCAAATAAACGACTTCCGGTAAATGACCGCCATAATAGACTACCAACAATAAGCTATATAAACAAATTTTTACTACGTTAATAAAAAACACCGATCAGAACAAAAAATAAATAAATAAATATATAAGATAAAAAATAAAAATTAAAAAAAAAACAAAACAAAAAAAACAAGCAAAATAATTTGACATAAATAAATAAATAAACAAATAAGCGACTTCCGGTAAAAATAACCGCCAAAATAGATTACCCACAATGAACCACTGGCCCTTATATATAAATAGCCGAAAAAAATAACAGCACTAGTTGCCTGACGATTACACTAGCATGAAACAGACTGTCGCCTCTAAGTGTTGACTTCTATGTTCACTTTTATATTTACACACGCTCTATCTCTGATATTGAGCACTTTATCCCATAAATATAGCACACTTTAAGACTATATTTCTTCATATATATATATATATATATATATATATATACATATTTATGAAACTTATTACTTAGTGGATTGAGGTTATATTCAGAACCCTGATACCAGAGTTTCATAGGGAAACATTTTGCAATCATTCGAACAGGAGGTATCACCTGTATATCTACATATCTTTATTGTTTGAAAATTCTCTGTATAATGTTTGCTGTATTCAGAGAATTTCCAAACAAAAAGAATAAAACTAACTCAGGAAAGCATTCAAATATTATCTGCAATAAGGATTTTCAAAGTTACTTTAATCCGTTTCACCTGGAAATTTTCTGGTGGGCAGGGTTTTTAGAGAAATGCACACATATATAATTGGGAAGAGTTTTTTTTTGTTACTCATGGAGAAAAGTGCCTAACTTTTTCTGTTACATAAATTTATTTTTAAAAGTAATAATTATTATTTGTAACCATTCCATGTAAGTTTAGAAAAATATATGCATGCTTTGAAAAACCTACATTACAGAACTATTTTTCTTACAAAATATAATTTTCTACTTTTTATAGTATTTTCTTCCACTGGAAACTCACCAAGAATAAATAAAATCCATTTTGCATTCTTTTCTACAGATAGAAAATGCAAAGAAAGATTGTGAAATAAACATTTCTTATATGTTTGATTTCTTTCACTTTGAAATAAGTAATTATGTGAATTGAAGTTAATCATTCTTTGTTTCCTTAAGCAGATGAGCTCAACTTCTGTACTAACAAATTATAACCAGTCTTGGATGTTTACCCTCTGTTGACATGTACTTCAGCTAGTGTATAACTATAAATGAAAGAAACTGATTATGTAAGTAAATTCAAATGGATCTATGTATATACAGAGAAATAAATGATTTTGTATGTATTTCAGCAGGTATCTTTAATGCTAGTTTGATTTGTGTAGGACACTTTTAATAGTAAAACAGTTTAAGTGATTTATCTTGAAATTGAAAATATAGACTTTTAAAAAAAATTACACTAATGGGAACAATGTTAGATTTAAGTGATGTCTGGGGTATTTTTAGTGAGCATACACAAAACACATTGAATGAAAGTTATCGATGAAAGAGCAGAGGAAATGCATAAAAAGTCAGAAAACATCAAGACACATCCACAAGTAGAAATAATGAATGCATCAATCAAGTAATGCCTTCCGAGAAAAAGTCTGTACCAATTGTCGACTTGTAGATGTTATTTTCATTGGTAGTAATTGGTAATTTAGTGAATTCCTTGATAAGAATGCTTTCATAGTATAAAATTTGGATATGTGCATAACTCACAAGTAGATATTGTATGGTTATATCTCAATTGAAATAGAATAAATCTTTCTAAATTTTGAAAAATAGTGAATTTTGCTTGACCTTCTAAGGTTGGAAGCACCCAAATGTGTCCCCCAATTTCACATGATTCCTGGGGTGCCTGAATGCATCTGCAAGCATTTAGCACTGTATTTTAATACACCGTTTAACAATCGTCACATGATCAACCAGAAATTCCGGAAATCTACAACTTTGTAAAATTGTAGGCTTCCAAAACCCTATCTGATAACCAGTAGTACCAAGGAGTCTAAATTTAGTATCATTAGTAATGTTTTTGTTTTAATCAATTGATCCCAAGCAAGGTGAAAATGCCACTAAGATGTAATGGGCGACTGGAAATAAAAGAAGGAAAAGACTTTTGCAGGAACTCCAATCTTAAACAAGAAACAAGAGATAATCCTCTACTGCTGTTCAAAAGACTGAAGGAAGAGCGTGAGCCAGACAATAGGTAAACCTATCTACTCCTATTGAGAAAAAAATAAATAAATAGTAAATAAAGTTTCAGATTTTAGGCAGAGATGTTAAAAGTATAGAGTTGAAGTAGACATGAGAAGGAACCAGAAACCCAATGTTAAACAGGAAACAAAAAACTGGGGAGGAATGTGAACCAGGTAACAGGTGAACCTATCTACTCCCGTTGAGTCTTACTTTCATATAAAATCAAATCATAATACTTGCTTTTAAATGTTTTTTGAGATATCACTTTGTAGCAGATGTTAAATCTTTTCGTTCGATTTGCATGTATTGATAACCCTATCACTGGCAATAACTCCTTTTCATCTTTTACACAAGCAGAACACGTCAAACCTATGAATTTTAGCCCCTTTAAGTGACTGTTCTGTTTAAACAAATTTGGGAAAAATGTACAAAATATTGCATACATTTTATTCTATTGTTGTATAATTGGTCCAACTAAGCAACTATTCCATGTAACTAATGTTCCATTTAACTGGAATCAATTGTATACCATTATTTATTGAATATACTAAACTCTTGGTCATAACTGACACATGCTTCCTTTTGATTGATTTTTCTGTTATTCTATTGTTCAATATGTACTCCAACTTCTATTTTAAGTACAATAGGCAGGAAGCGATAAACCTAGGAAAAAATGGTCATTTTATGACTATACTTAAAAATAAAATCAATGAGCTATGTAGCAATAATGTAGAAACACTCCTTCTACTTTAATGTGCCATGTTCCTTCAGGTCGTGAGCGATCATGGCTTTCCACAACTTCTTATCCTTTGCAGCTCTTAGTAAAGTTTGTCTTTTTGCTATCCCTCCCCACCCCTATTCTGCCATCCATTTACACAAGCTCATTAAGTACATTACTTGCTGCGTTCCTCTGTCCCTTTTGCTTTCAATGTCATATATTCTTTAAGCCTTCTTTCCTCATTTTGTATCCTAGAAATTTCAGCCAGCTCTTTGTAAGTATAATTATCCTTGTTGTTTCAATTTTCCTTAAAACTTCCTTGTTACCCACATGTTCAGTCTATAGTATTCTCAGCATCTATCTGTCGAACCACATCTCTGTTGCCTCAAGCCTCTTCTTTATCTGTAAGAAGATTGTCCAGCATTCACTATCATATAAGAGGACCAATATTACATAACAGTTGAGCACTCTTTCCTTTGTTTCCAACAAAATACTGTATATTCAACATTTAAGGATGTGAATGTTCCATAATGATTACAGGCGTGGAAAGTGGAATCAGTTCAAATTTTGACCAAATCTGTTTCATTAACTTCTCACTCATGTCTTTGGAAAAGGCAGGAATCCTAACTGTTAAATTTTAAAATTAACCAAAGTGTTTCTAACTAGCAAGTTTGTTATGGTTAACAATTTTTCCTTAGTTTATGCAGTTGTTCTGATGATGCTCTTACTGAATGAAACGTTGATAACAGAATAAAATTTTAAACATCCAACTGGTTTTCATATATTACATCTTACATACTATGTACATTCATATACCTATAATATTTTGTTATAATTTTTTGCAACTGACATCAGAATAAAATATGCATAAATGAAAATAACGTATATAGGAAGTATAAAATAGGTGAAAGAATATAGTAAGTTAAAAGAATACAACCACTTTGCACTGAGTTTATCATAGGAGATTAAATATGTAAGTAATTGTTCAGAGACTAGTTGATCATTAATCAAGATGTTCACTTAAGTCATTAAGAGAGCTAGTGGTAACTGATGTCAATGAGAACTCAAATCAATGATAAACTGGAGGGTCACAGTACATTCAGCCTAAAGTAAAATATTGAAATTAATAAAGGTCTACAAAATAATCTTCAGTCTGCTTCGGAAGACTGCAGTCTGATAGAATATAAAAGTGCAATAGGTATTTTTAGACAAAATCAATTTTGATACCGAGTCGACTTTGAGAAGCATCCTGAGATAACTGAACTTAGTTGTAAGTCCAGCTTTTACTTCTGTGTGCCGTGTCTCTTCAGGGCGTGGGTGATCATAGCTCTTCACAGTATTTGCCAAGCCTCCTAGCCACTGTTCTGGAAATGTATTCAAATGAGATTGTCAGTTAGATTCTCTGCCTTCCCCAATCTCTCTTGCCTCAATATGCCTTGTGAGTCTCAAGTTCTCCTAGCCCTCCTCCTTGATTAGGTCTACAAAGAACAATATCTGTTTCTTTCTGATTCTGAGTATAAGTGTTCTTTTTTATATCATTTTCTTTAAAACTTCCAAGTTGCTTATTCATTCCTTCCATGGAATTCTCAGCAACCTACTACTGATTTATAAAGACTTCTGCTTCTTCTTTTATGTGTTATATCCTCTCAAGACATCGGCAATCAGGGCTCTCCATAACTTCCTTTCTTTTGTAGCTCTTGGAAATGTGTACTTTTTTATTATCTGTCCCACTCCCTGATCTGCCATCCATTAACACAAGTTCATTAGGTAGGTTACTTGCTGTTTTCCTCTGTCCCTCTTGCCTTCTTCTTCAATATGCCGTGTAGGTGATTATGGCTCTCCACAACTTCCTATCTTTTGTATCTTTTAGTAAGTTTTGTCTTTTTACCATCACTCCCATACCCTGTTCTGTCATCCATTTATACAAACTTGTTTGGTAGGTTACTTGCCGTTTCCTTCTGTCCCTCTTGCCTTCTTCTTCAATATATCATGTCCCTTCATGGTGTAAGTAAGCATGACTCTCCACAATTTCCTATCCTTTGTATCTCTTAGTAAGTTTTGTCTTTTCAGCATCACTCCCAATCCCTGTTCTGCCATCCATTTACACAAGCTTGTTAGGTAGTTTACTTGTTGTTTCCCTTTGTCCCGTCAGGAGGTGAGTGATCATGGCTCTCCACAACTTCCTATCCTTTGCATCTCTCAGTAAGTTTTGTCTTTTCACCATCACTCCCATTCCCTGTTCTGTCATCCATTTATACAAGCTTGTTCGGTAGGTTACTTGCTGTTTCCCTCTGTCCCACTTGTATGCTTTATAAGTGTAAAATTCAACACTTTTTTCTTTGTTTCTAATGAAATTTTCCTGTTTCTTAATAATTATGTTTAGTTTTTGAAAAGCATCTTTCATTATGTCAATACACTTTTCAATATCAATATCGCACTTTCCAGTGTCTGTTAAAAAAAACACTTACAAAATTATAATGTGCATTTTCTGACAACAAATAGATTTATACCTTTTCTTTATTCTTGAGAATTTACAACAAAGATGTTAAATACTATTCATTCATTAAATTGCTTATTTACAAGAATAATTTCATATTTACAAGATTATAAAAACATGAACCAACTATAATTAAATATTTATTAGTTACCATTTTACAAAGAAATAAATATATAAAAAGTTTTTATTCATAAATTTATAAAAGTGTCTGTGAACAAGAAAATTCAAATAAACACAAAACAACAAGTAACTCTAATAACAAATTTTGAAAAATACATTTTACAGGAATTTATTTTATTTGCTATCACTACATAAATTTATTAAAATAGGTTGAGAGCATCTTTTCCTTTGAACCAAAAATAGAAATAAGTGGATAAATATTAGTTAAAATATTTTAAATTTTCCACTATGCTACCTGGCAAATATATCTTTAGATTTTATCCAGTTTTAATCAGTTTAATACAATTATTTTCTTCTTAATAATTTAAAAATACTGGATAATTTACATAAAAATTAGTGTTTCATAAATGTTGAGATGTTCCCTAACAATGATTATGTAGTGTACATCGAATGCAAAAAGAAAAAACAATTTTTTTTCTTTTTTCATTGATTTATAAACTCAGATTATTTCTCAAATCATTTCTTGTAAAGAGGTAATTGCTGCTTTAAAGTATTATTGTAAAAAACGGACAAAATTTTATTGAAATTTGAGTGGTTAATATAAATTGTTAAAAATATCAATATTAAAAAAAATATACTTCATTAGTACACTATTACGCTGAAGTACAATACAAAAAAAAATCAATTTAGAAGTGTCTGATCAATTTTGAATGAGTGAAAGAAAAAAACCATGATAGTGACTATTTTGATAAATATTGATTGGTTAACACATGATATAATCTCTTTCAACTAAATTTGATTGGTTCCTACATAGCTTTTTATTACATTCATTTTTATTCCAATTGGTTGCTTCATGTCTATGTATAGCATTAACCCTTTCATTCAATTTAGATAAATGTCACTTTATATCATTCAACTTTGTTTATATCTTCCTTTTTTCATGATTCTCATTTGCTGTAATAAAACATAAGAACACTAATGCATACTCATTGGCTAATCTGGCATTCTTTATTTTGATTGGCTGCCATATATTTTCTTCACAACTAATAATCTAGTTTGATTGGCCATGACATTTCTGTTTATGGTCTCCATCTTTTGAACTGATTCTAATTTGCTGTTATCTTCTTTGAATCTTTATAGTACTTTTCTTTTAACTAATCTGAAAATGCAGTAATATTGATTTAAAATGCAGGGTTTAGAGTAAAAAAGATAGCTTTCCTGTGGTAAGGCATAACTAAGATGCCCTCAAGTCTTTTGTTTAAGAATAATAATGAACCCCAAAGAAGCCAGTACTTTCACTCTGTGGCAATAGAGAATGTCTCACATGTAAATTCTCCTCAGAATAATCTACATATTGAGAGGCAACAGAGAATGCTATTTCAATGGTAACTGACTCTGATAGAATTTTCATTTCAAGTAGTGTTGTTGACTCAGATAAAAACACAACTGAACAAAATATGATCAGTCGAATGGTGGGGAAATGGTAAAATATCAGTAAATAAAAAAGATAAAAGAAAACTGAGAAATTCTGGAAGCTGTTTAGCAAGATATTGTCCTGGAAGTAAAAGCTGCCAAATTTCTGTCTATTGAGAATGAGTGGTTTTCTCTCTGTCAATGGATGCATTTATACAAGAAAAAAGTGTTCTTTATGATGCTTCTATCCTCTTAAAAGCAAGAAAAAAAGTCAGACAGTTGTTGGAAGCTGCGTTTGAGTGTATATATATATTCAGGTATATAATTGAGGTATAGACAAGTAAAAGCAGAAATTTGTTTGTTTACAATAATACAAGAGATATATCTATAATCATTATGAAGGCCAATGCTTTCAGAATAAAATTGGTATTAACCAATCAATGTAGGTATAATTTTTAGGATATAATCAAACTTAAAAACTTTACCAAACATCAGTGTCTTTATATTAATTTAATTGTGAAAACATTGGTTGGTACAATAAAATCTGACAGTCATTTTAAAGCATTTCATAACTATGTATATGCATAGGTTGGTATTTTTTATCATCACAAATACATTAATATAACACTCACTAGTTATACAAACTCACCAATTGCCTGTAGCTACCCAGATGATGACTTAAGAAAGTCAAAAGCTTGGACTATATTTCTTGTACTTTTCTTCCCAAATGAACTTTGGAGAATTTCCAATGGAATTTCATCCTTGTTTAAGAAGGATTTTGCACAATTTGGAAAACATGAACATTAAAATTAATTGATACAAAACGTCTATCATTTTTAATATTTCCGTTAAATAATACTTCCTTGTGCACATATTAAATATAGCTGTCTCTCTATCTTACTCTTTTATATATATATATATATATATATATATATATATATATATATATATATATATATATATATATATATGTGTCAAGCAGGGTGCCATAAATTAAAAAGTTGGGGTGGGGGGTAAATCAGATGCTAAATATGGTGGGTTAAGATATGAAGTTTTCCAGATTACTAATTCTAATTTTTGTATCTGATTCTCTCATAAAATTAATATTTTTTAAGATCAATTATCATATAGTAAACACTTTTTGTTTTGATCCTAAATACAGTTTTATTTTTTTTGTCGCTTCACTTGTAATTATTTTCTAGAATGAGTCAAAAAAGACTTTTTCTGCATATAAGACTTACAGAAAAGTTTAAAAGTTAGCAAATGCTTTTGAATAAAAAATTGAAAATGAAGTTTTCTGATTTATTTTGAAAATTAATGCTAGTAATGATTTTAGACAAATGATACTGTTCGGCTAAATGCAATTGTCCTAGATTAATACCAAGATGACAAATTTAGTCTTTTTTTCTAGCTATCAGCTTCAGGGAAAAATGTGTGTGCATTGGTGGTATGTATGTATATATATATATATATATGCATAATACCAATTTGTGACTGGTAGGGATATTAATTCCAAGGCGGATATTAATCCAAAGAGACCAATATATATAATAATATATTTTTTGTAATATATATATATATATATATATATATATATATATATATATATATATATATTATATTTAAATGAGAGAAATAACAGATAAAGCAAAAATCTACAGTTCGTAGTATTTACTTTTAAAATATGCGCTCAATACAAAGTAAAGCAAAATATTTTTTTTTGTAATAATAATGTATATATTTTTTGTATGTGTATGTATGTATGTATGTATGTATGTATGTGTGTGTGTGTGTATGTGTGTGTATATATATATATATTTAAAGACATTTATATTATGTTTAACACTTAACAAATCTACCAAAATCAACTGATATTTAAACAAGTGTTGTTTTCCAAATGAATAAAATATGTTTTCATTAGACATTCTATAAATCCATCCTGCCTTATTTTCATCATAGTCATCATGACTAGTACACTTTTTCTTTCTTTTCTCTTCCATTTGTATGCACTCTTGTTATCTGCAGACAGTCAGGAAGTACCAAGGTTTCTTTTCACTTCCTAAAGAATACCAGTCCTGTTTATAAAAAGATGATTAGCTTAGTGCACAGGCCAATGAGTGGATATTGATATCATTTGTCAAGTTTTATATCAAATATTTACTGTAGTTCATATAGTTATATAAAGCTTAGCCTAGCCTGGCACAAGACCACAGTAAAGGGGTTCTTAATCTGGACTGAACTTTTGAGAAACTGGTTGTGATACTAATTTACAGATGATTATCACTCAATGGTAGATGCCCTATTCCATAATTTATGTAAATATAAAATGTGAATAATGTTCACAAGTTAGATGGAAATTTATCTATATTTGTACAGTTGTGTCTTGTTATTTATGAAACTAAATTTACATATATTTGCATACATATAGACAAATAATTGTCATACATAATTGTATAGAGATACAGACATATACTGACATATATATATATTTTCATTTTTCGTTTCAACCTTTGGAAGTAAAGTCTGATGATCCACGGTCCTTTAAAAGGGCTGTGGTGAAATAATTTATTACATGGAACCTTAAAGTGGTCTGTTTTTATATATATATATATATATATATATATATATATATGAGCAATATATATAAAGTGGTGCTGTAAGCCAAACTTACTCCCCAAAATGCGACCAAATGATCAGATATCAGAATTCTGTTTGGAATCTCTTATTCAGTCTGAAGTCTTTTCATCACTACCACCACCATCATTATCATCAGCAGCCTCCCCTTCCTAATATTATTATTATTATTATTATTATTATTATTATTTATTTATTCTCATTCCTTAATCCTGAAAATACAACTGAACCCTTCCAGAATTAATGATTATCCCCCCACTCTCACCAATGACAGCATCCCTAAACATGTGAAAGATTTATTGCAATCATACAATTCATGAAGAAAAATAGGCATTGGTTTTTCAGTTGGCAGTTTCAAACAAAACCTACTCTGTTGGCATCACTTCACATTGTTGCTGCTGCAGTTGACGTTGAAAAGAAATAATTAAATGGAAAAAATTCCAGGGAGCCACCTCGGTGTGAAATAAACACCAAACAAACAAACAAATAAACAGATGCTGTTTTACAACCTGAAAAGTGTGAAATGCATTACAGGAAATTAGATGTATTGAAATTTTCAGAATTAAAAACCAAACCACTTGTTAGAAAATGGTGCCACTCCATGCCAGTGTTCATTTTCTTCTTGCTCATCAGACTATGTCTCTTACGTGGAACGTAATTCTCATCAGGTACAGATATCCCCCACTCAATAATAATCAGCCATGTTGGTTGATGCACTACAGACCCTGGGAAAGTCCTTCAAGATAAACCTTAAGAACCATATAAACCTGCATCTTAGTATGTTAACCTTTACCTTATCATTTGCTGTACAAAATGTTTATTCTGCCACTGAAGATAACTCTGATCTCTTAATTTTAATTTTAATTTCATAGATATGTTGTCATATCCTACTATGGCAACAGAAAACACATTTGAATGAAATTAACAATAAGGTTACTGTAACTGAGAGGTTTTGAAAAAGAATGCTATGGAAATGGTAGTAATATTAATAATGCAGAGTGCGAAAGGTTAAGAACTGAACTTTTAAAATCTGTAATGCCTATCAGATAGAAATATCAGGAAAGATAATAACCGATTCATTTAAAGTAAAACATTCTTTTAATAAATCCTTTTAGCTAACTTGCTGATTTCAAATTTTTTCTTTATCTGAAGAAATTATTGTTACCAAATATTTAACTTTAAACAATACTGAAATAAATGAATACATACTTTTTAGCAATGATAAATTCAACTCCAAATTTATGAACTTGAATTTGCCTGTGTATGCTTTAAACCTGCTTGCTAAACAATTATTCTATAGATGAAGGTACAATACACAGTGTCAGTTGATCTATTGATAATAAGTCTAGACTAGAAAATTAATGTTTCTACTTTTACAATTGATGAAACAAAGACAACTATGAAAAATGTAAACAAAGAGAATTTCTGAAGAACGGCATTTTTCTGGTTCTTTCTGAGATAACAAAATCAAGAACAATGTATCAAGGAAGTAATTCTTGTCCTCGAGATGTTAATGCTAAGGAAATAAATGACTCAAAGCATATAAGGTCATGTCCAATGGAAAATGGAAACAAAATTTTTCATATGTTAGAAAAATATCTTTGTCTCTTTTATTTAAAAAATCAAATAAATAATCATCACATTATTTGATTTATAGTCAAACAAATTAGATATTCACAAAAAAAAAATTGAATTTTTTGATCGGTATAGGCATTTCAGGCTTGGTAGCATAAAAACATAGTCATAAGGTTCATATCCAATTGTGAAACTGAAGCAAAATATTTTATGTTTTAAAAAAAATCAAATAAATAAACATTATATAATCTCAATTAATGTTTTATAAAATATTAAATTATGATAACAAATCCAAATAATAATAAAATATTAAAAATAATAATATAAAAGTATGCTTAAATCATCAATTAAACATTATTTTTTTTTTCTAAATGATCTGTGACAAATTGTAAGTGTATGTTATATGGTGGGTAATATGGTATTCATATAAACTTGTGTATCACAATGATAGAACTTTTGATTTGTAATTGGTGAATTTCATGATGATATCATAATATTATTTGATTTTTACAATTGAAAATTCCTTCCTTATTATTTCTACATACCACAATGATATTGGCTGATAATAACAGAAACATGCTATCAAAACACTACCACATCCATCCCAGATGACAGGAAAATATTTTTCACAGTATATATATATATATATATATATATATATATATATATATATATATATATATATCTTTGTGTATGTGTGTGCATGCATGTAAAATCTTGCTCAAGAGACACTTCAAATTTGTAGAGAGGTTGAATGCTGACTCAGACAAAATTAGTCATGTCTCTTCTGGATTCAGAGGATGTCTAAAGACGAACTAATATGCCTGAAACAGACAGATGACAGACAATCGTGGCAATGAAAATTGAACATAGGGTGGGTGGTAGAGCTAAAGACAGGATATGCACATTATTATCTTTTGAAAAGAAGGCCAAAAAAATTTTGTGAATTCTCTAAGGACCTAGATGCAATTTGCATATCAAGGGTGTTAAAAAGTTCTTAACCCAACCGAGAGGGGAAAAATAATTGAGATGTTTGGTCATTTGGTCAGGTTTTGGAAAGCAGGTCAGACTGAAAACTTGTCAACACCCTCCATGTATATTTTAAGGAGAACATAGAAAGGATTCCCTTTTTACGGAGACTTTACTATCTTTTGGAGGTCATGACTTTATCTTTACTCTATATAAAGTTGTGTTAAGTAATTGTCTGATTAGTATTCAAGAACCTTATATATTGGAGTTTCAGCTGAATATTTATTTAGAAATACTTGCATAAATGCGGTCTTTGACAGCCTTTACTCAATATCAAGTCACTTCTTATTTACAGAATTGATATTATTATTTGCAAATGCTAGTTATCATCCAGTTTAATTATTATTAAAGTATTATCACTGGTTTGCCACTATGGCTGATAGAGAAGAATGCAGAAAGGTCAGGGATTATTCCCTGCTTATTCCTTTTATGAAGAAAAATCAAGTAATTGACGTTGTAATTAGCAGATAATAGAACTGGACATATCTCCCTTGCATGGACATTTTTTTGCCACTTTATACTTAATTGAAATTTACTCAGAAATTATTGGCATGATAAGACTCAAAGTTTTTCTATGTACAAATAAAAATTGCACTATGATGAGTAGTTTTTGTTGTACTACAGTTACAAATGCAAAAACAAAGAAAGTAATTCTCTATGATATGGCCATATCTAAAATTTTAAAAATGCTATGTCATTTCAGGATGTAATTAATCATTGCATGGCAGAGATTCCTTTTCTATATTATCTGTGAATTGTCATGACTTCTTGGAAAGATAGTAGCCTGGTTTTCTGTCACCTTCTCTGTGTTTTGGAATTCATTTGTACTTTTCCTAAAATAGTTACTACCTAAGGTTAGAGAGCCCAGTCTATTTTACTATTTTACCATGACATTCTCTTTAGAGTTAAAGTGAATGCAACAAAGTAGGTTGGAATTTGAACTTGCCTGACTAATTCCATTTTCTGCTTTAATAACTGTTACGCTAACCACACCTCCAGCCATATCTAATAATAGCCCTAAATAGAATCTATATTTATTTATACATAATTGTATTTCTGATCTTTTTATAAGTGTATGTATAGCTATACACTTGTGATATGGTGATATACATTTTTTATGCAAGGTTTTGTCCTGTCAAAATTTCAATTGGTTTTCCATTAGCACAATTTTATTATGTTAGCATTTATATTACAACTTTATATATATATATATATATATATATATATATATATATATATATATATATATATGTATGTATGTATGTATGTATGTATGTATGTATGTATGTATGTATGTTATGGTAATTTACCCACGCATGCATGGACTCTCCCAGCTATAAATAGGACCAGGTACTGTCTTTTGACGAGAGAAGTTTCCAGCAGTCACCTTTGACAGTCGGACCGAAAATTCTTGCTGTAACATTCTCATTTGTATATGTTTGTATTACTGTTTCTGTTAATGTATTTGTTTAACTCAATTCCTCTCTTGTGTCTTTATTTCTGGCCCTAACAAAGCCACAACAAATATATATATATATATATATATATATATATATATATATAGTGTATTTGGACAGCAATCCCTCTTTTATACAAGTTTCATTAAAAGATGACTGACAAAGTAATGCAATTAAGCTTTTATTCAATTGTTCTTATGTCTGTATCAGTTATTTCTTTTCTGGACATAAGGTGTGTAAAAACTGTCCAAATGTTCTATATATCTGACAACTTTTGGCTATTCTATCAGTCATTATCAATAATGATTTTTATTTTTAATTTAATGTGTAGATTTTTTAATATATAAAGTAATGGGAATGTTTTTATTATTTTCCAAACACAACACATTGAGGCTATGTTCATAGTTGAGGTAATTGAGTGTTGATTTTTTCTTTTTTATTAGTGCTTCCATTTTTTAATTATTTTTTACATGTGGATGAGGCTATTATACTTGTATTTTCTACAAGATAGAGTTTGGTAGGTTTTTGTGTGTGGTTAAATGAGTCCTAATTGAGCTATGGTCAGAGAGGTGTAACATGAGTCTTCTTGATAGGCATGTAATGGTATATAGCTTGAATGTGGTTTGATCAGGAACATAGTTCTTTAAAGGACATGTGAAATTATAAATGATATTGGTTTTCAGTAATTTGTATTTTGCAGGTGAGTTGTTGTTGACTATAATGTTAGCTGTTTTAAATTTTTATTGTAGATAATTAATTTAATTTTCTTGTTCTGGTTGACTGGAGTTGTGTATTTATTTATAATGTTTCTAAGGGAAAATTCATCCTGCTTATAGTTAACAAGCATATATATAAGAAGAATGCTGAGAAAGTAATACATCCTATTTATTTCCATGGCAATTACATCAGGTACAAAGAGCATAATAGTACTGCTTGAGATCATTTTAAATTACAAAAAACTATTGTTCTATATAATTATTATCATTCAGTTCAGTTATCTGTCATGCATGATACATCCATAGGTGATCATGTATCTTTTGATACATGACTGATGAGGCAGATTTTTTTTCCTACAGTAGGTTGCCACTTCTTTCTGCAGTAAACCAGATGACATCCAAGGCTATAGAACCTGGTCTGTCCTGCTATTTACCCATAGGTGGGGGGAGAAGAAGAGGATTCATACCTTTCCCAAGGTTATTAGCACATATATGAATGTAATGGATTCAACTGGAATTCAAACTCGGTTCTCTGATTCCTCAATCGGAGCCACTATCCATTACTCCATCGTGCTTTCTTTATTATCAATGGCTATACATTTTTTTTTATTGAAAAATATATATATATATATATATATTTGTGTATTTAGGCAGCAATCCTTCTTTCAAGCACATTTCATTAAAAACGACTGACAAGGTGCTTTTATTTAGTTTTTTATATAATTTCTCGTGCGATCTAATAAAGTTTTTCTTTTCAGAGGATAAATCATATAAAAATTGTCCGAAAGTTCTTTTTTTCCGAGCGCTTTCGGCTATACATTTAGCCATTATCAAGGATTATATTTCAACTGTTAGAATTAGAAATAGTTTGTTGTGTATGTTTTATAAAGTGATTCATTTTTTTGTTTCAAAACACGGTCAAGATATTATGTCCATGTTCAAAGTTAATATTATTAAGTGTTGGTTTAATATATATATATATATATATTAGGTTGGTGCAAAAATAATGTCGTTTTTTGATGTTCAACTTCAGTCAAAAAACGACATTATTTTTGCACCAACCTAATATATATATATATCATTGGCTATACATTTTTGCAATACTTTACATTCTGTGGGTTGTCAGTTGTGGAGGGAC
>OZ038496.1:20767184-20789684 GCA_964036315.1 Acanthosepion esculentum | reverse complement strand
TATATGTATGTGTGTATGTCTGTGTGTGTGTGTGTGTGTGTGTGTATACTTAGATCAATAGGGAGATACACATTAGCATACATTAAAAGATTCATATTTTATGGAAAACAAGAAATCTAATTTAAAACAAAAATTCTCTCATGCTGTACATGTATGTGCATGTATAAATACAAATGAAATATATGCTCTTATTCATAGGATATCCATGTGTATCAGCCTTAATACACAGAGATACACTTGATCGTCGGCTGACTTTGATAGAAGCACATAAACAAAGAAAGAAAATGGCATGCGGACCAGCCAACGTGCCCAGATATTGAAATAAACTCAGAAATATATGCAGTTGGGAATAGCAGGACTGAGAGATGTTGATCTGCTTTGCAGTTGTCAGCAGAGTAAAAACAGTCGGGGGGGGGGGGCTGCCTTGAATCCATCAATATTAATGTCACCAACAACGCTGATGAGCAATGATGATGATGATGATGATGAAGTGAGTCTGCCTTCTCCCTCTTTTACATTCCCCTCTCTTTTGTCCCACTTACTGATGAAGAGTGGAAGAGATTTGCTAATGGTGTAATGCAGCAAAACCTCCCGTCAAGTTGTCATAGTAACAACAAACACACACTGGAAGAGGGCTTTTCAGTTTAAGGGACACTAGTGTGTAACACCCCCATCCTACATTTTTTTTTTTTTGAGGGGGATGTTATTTCCTTTAAAAAAAAATTAGCACATTGGAAAGCAGTGCACAATGTCAGACAAAAGAGAAAATTCCATGTAATGCAAATATATCCGATGTATACGTAGTGAGTAAGACAATATGATTACATATCTTTGAAAGCACATATTACAATAGAAACAAGATCTCTGTAAGGTGCTCCATGTCTACTGGAAATTTCAGATGGGGTTACAAACTGAAGTCCCTTGTAGAACTATTTCCCTATTCTGTTACCCTGTAAACATTTATCATTATTTTCTTGCTATTTACCAAAGTAGAACTTTCATCCTGAAATTCCGATCATACTCTCTCTTACAGGAAAGAGATGAATTTTGTTTATATATATATATATATATATATATATTCACTCCAAGCAAGGCAATAATGCCACTAAAATGCAAGGGGCTACTGGGAGTAAAAGAAAATGAAAAAGACTTTAGAAGGAACTGGAAACCCAATCCTAAACAGGAAACAAGGGATAAACCTCTACACCTGTTCAAAAAATGGGGAAGAATGTGAACTGGACTATAGGCAAACCTAACTACTCTTATTGAGGAAAAATAAATAGTGCATAAAATTTCAGAGTTTAGGTGGAGATGTTAGAAGTATAGAATTGAAGTAGACTTTAGAAGGAACCAGAAACCCATTCCTAAGCAGGAAACATGGGATAAACCTCTACTCCTGTCCAAAAGACCAGTGAAGTGTGTGAACCAGACAATACACAAATCTACCTATTCTTACTGAGAAAAAATAAATAGTAAATAAAATTTCAGTGTTTAGGTGGAGGCGTCAGAAGTAAAGAGTTGAAGTAGATTTAGTAGGAACTGGAAACCCAATACAAACTGGAAACATAGGATTAACATTTACTCTTGACTGGTGAGGAATGTTAACTGGACAATAGGTGAACCTATCTACTGCTATTAGGGAAGAATAAAATAAAAAATAGTAAATAAAATTAAATATTAGAAGTATAGAGTTGAAGTAGACTTTAGCAAATATAAAAAAAGAAAAAAAGTAATACCGCATTATAAAAACCTCTCCATTTCCACACCACCAAAATGATTTACAAAGTATTGCCTGGGATTTATATGTAATGTTGAGTTATCAGATAGGTTAATAGCTATCAAGATACTATAGATTATTAGTATTTGTAACTCTATGGACTCTTTTATAAAACCATGTCCCTTCAAAGCAGAGGTGATCATGACTCTCCACGCATTCTACCCTACTGGATTAAATACAAAGGCTTGGTTTTAAATTTCTGAAGAGAATCATCTATTACAGACCCTGGAAAAAGACCAGAGGGTATAATAACAGAAACACTGTGTCAATAACAGCTATAAGGATAGTAGTCTGAACAAATCAGTGTATAGTCATGATAGTTCCAATTCTCATAGATTCAGATGAAAATCTATCCAATGCTATGATGGTGATCTACTAAAATATCCATGGGTGAAGTTTAATTTGTTTAGTACATCATCCATAGTAGTCTCTGTTTTATACCTAACAAAAAGTTTCTTTACTAATTTGGTTATATGCCATATCCTTACAGAATGTAGGCAATTGTCACTCTCCACAGCTTCCTTCCCTTTATCATATATAAATTTACATGTTTCTTGGGGAAGATAGAGGAGTGGTTTCCTATTTCCTTCTACATAGTTTGCAATTCAGTATTATTTTTCTTAGACTGAGCTCTCCCTGCAAAGCTAGAGTGCAGTCTACCCTGCTATTTAACCAATAGTTGGGGGGAAGAAGAGTCAGATTCATGCCTTTCCCAACTATATTTGTGTGAAAGTGAATGCAACAGACTAGCCTGGAATTTCATAACAGATGGTGAAGAGACTTGAGGCAAGAGAAATGTGGTTCTACAGAAGGATACTGAGAATACCATGAACTGAATACATGAGCAACAATGAAATTTTAGATAAAACAGAATAAAAAGGACACTTGTACATAGCATCAGAAAGAGTCAGTTGAAATTTCTAGGGCACATAATGAGAAAAGAAGTGTTGAATTTGACACTCACAGGATATATTGAAGGCAAGTGGGACAGAGAAAAGCAACAAATCACCTACCTGACAAGTTTGTGTAAATGAATGACAGAACAGGAAGGATAACTAAAAGACAAAACTTATTAAGAGATACAAAGGATAGAAAGTTGTGGAGAGCCATGATCACCTATGCCATAAAGGTACATGGCATATTGAAGAAGAAGGCAAGAGAAACAGATGGTAACAGCAAGTAACCTACCTAACAATCTTGTGTAAATGGATGACAGAACAGGTTATGAGAGTGATGGTGAAAAGACAAAACTTACTAAGAGATTCAAAGGATGGGAAGTTGTGGACAGCCATGATCACCTATGCACTGAAGGAACATAGTATATTGAAGAAGAGGGCAAGAGACACAGATGAAAGCAGCAAATAACTTACCTGAAAGTTTGTGTTGATGAATGGCAGAACAGGGATTAGGAAGGATAGCCAAAAGACAAACCTTACTAAGTGCTACAAATGCTAAGAAGTTGTGAAGAGCCATGACAGCTCACATCCTGAAGGAACATGACACATAGAAGAAGAATGGACACACAAGTTTATAGACAATTATTTCTTATTTTGTTCTCTTGCAAATGTCGGTTTACAACAAAAACTAACCTGTATTCACTGTAAGCTGTTCTGGAATAACAGTATCTTGTGTCTTAAATCTTGTACAAAGGATGGTATAGGATGTAAGTTTTTCTTGTGTTGGTTAGCATAGCAAATTACTGTGGAATTGAATTAGCTTTGTTTACCACTAACTTGGAATTTTTTAGCATATTAAATAAATCATAACTAAAGTGAAAACATCCTATTTAATGAGTAAGAGATGGAGTAGCACTTTTTTATAAAATGGAGCATGGACAGGAGCTGACTCCAATTTTAGTATGTATGGAACAATTGTTAGAGTTGATATGGAATATATATATATATATATATATATATATATATATATATTATACACACACATACATACATACATACACACACATATATATATATATATATATATATATATATATATATATATATACACACACACACACACACACACACACACACACACAGGGTGAGGCAAAAGTCATGAACCATAGGGGTTAATGGATACATGAATACATCGAAGAGGAACTGTTGAGTGACTACTGAAGTCACCAGACCTCATACCCTTGGATTTTTTTCTGTGGGGCCATTTTAAATTAGTTGTTTATCAAGTCAAAAAATATAGAGGAACTTGTAGAAAGTATTAAGTATGAATGCAGTAAAATGAAAGAAGAAACTCTCCGACATGATAATGAATCATGCAGGCACAGAACTGAAATGTTTTTTGAAAAAGACAGAGGACATTTTGAACAGCACATATAACAATTAAATAACTAGTAAATAAAATTTTAATTTCTAATTAAACTTTGGGGCAAAAGTTATTATATGTGTAATTCCTTCTTAATAGCTTAAATAGGGTTTATTTATGTATTTAATGAAGTCAGGAAGATGAGGAAGAGAAATAAGCAGTTTTCATATTATTTTCTGTCGTGGAAATCATATTTGATACATGAATCATTTCAGACAATTGGGACGGCAATGCCACTGATGAGAACTTGGTGTCAGCAATAATCAATCACCTTAGCTTTTCCCAAAAAGATTTGGCATTTTCAAGATAAGACATGGTTGACCTTCAGGAGTCTCTACCAACTAACATCATCATCATTTTGGTTATATATTTGACATGGGAAAAACATGATACAATTGAAATGGTAAAACAGTTAATCATTCTAGTGATGGTTTCATAATACAATTTGTCTGTGGGTCCTGGTGACATTTTCAAATTGTAGAAAAGGATTTGGGAGAAATTAGGTTTGCAATTAGATTTTGAAACCCCAGAAATTGATACTAATTGATCAACTTGAATTTTTAAAAAATTTAATTTTCATTAATCTTTTTAAAGGGAATCAAATTGAGAATTTAATTGAATTAATAAAAAAAAGAAATCACTGAATTTATTTTTCAAACTGAAGCAACCTGTTAAACTTTTATATATATATATATATATATATATATATATATATATACTAGTTTACACATGCCATCAAAAAATACGAGCATACATAAACCTAATTTTTTGTTAAGTCCTTAATGTTATTAGATTTTATATATAAAACTTTGACTATATTTTCTTTACAATTATTATATGTTACTTCCCCAATTTATGTCCACTAGAATCTTCTATCAGTACTAGTTTACCCATAACATAAAAAATGATGACATATATAAAATTTTGTTAAGTCTTCATTAGAATTAGGAGTTTTGTTTTTAATTATCATTGTTATACTTTGCTGTTTTACAGTGTAGCCCCTTTTACTTCCCCACTTCGGAGACATATATACAAATACTTTGGTGCATGAGATAGATAGATAGATAGATAGATATGAACAGCATGTGATAGATATGAACAGATAGATAGATAGATAGGTAGGTAGGTAAATAAATGTATGTCTGTGTGCATGTATACAATTTTAGGTTTCATCTTAGATATAGTTTTTTTATTCCCAGGTCATCAAGAGTCTTACTAAATACAACCCAATAAAATACAAACTGTTCTTACACATTCATGTAATTATAATGTACTAAAAATAGATTTCGATACAACAATGCAGAAATTTAAGATTAAATAAATTCTTTTGTTTCAATTTCATCTAAAAAATGTAGCTTTCATTTGAGCATGATTTCATTTACTGGCACAACAACTTGAGTCATTTAGTATCTTAGCTTATTATACACCAAAATTCAAATCCAGATTACAATCAAATTTTAGCTCACAGTAGAATTGTCAGTTACTAAATCTACAATAGCTGAGTAAATAGAATTATTTTTTTACAATAAGGTTCACCCTTTACAAGACCTGGGTGCTACAGAAGGTAGAACGTCAGGTTAAGGAGTAGTTTATATGGATAGGAGGGGAAAATAATGATTAACTCTAGACTTAAACGATTGTAGTGATTAGGGAAACATCCTCTTGGAAGTCAGTTCCACAGGGCAGTGGTTCACAGAAAGAAGCTGTTTGAGTGGAACTTCCTTCTTACTGATAGAATACGGAGAGAATATAGGTGATTTACTACTATGTAAGTGGCATGGTAGGTCTTAGCCATGAAGGTTAGACCTGGTGGAACCAAGGACTGTAGTCTTTCTGAGCACTTTTCATGGTAGTAGCAATGGAGCAATGAGAGACCACACCCTGCTCTTGAGAGAGAGTTTGGAAGGGGTATAATAATTCTTCTCCAACAAGGATTTGGAGACATTTTTGAACTCTATCAAGACTGGAAAGTGAGGACTGGGCAGCTCTTGCCCAAACATGGCAACAGTACTCCATTTTTGGTCTGATCTGGCTCTTATAAAGGTAGAGGATAGCATGAAGAGTCTGGTACAATTCAACCCAATCAAAAATATTCAAAATCAAGTGTTAAACTCTGATTGGTAATAGTAAATAGTCAGATACTTAATATTGGGTATTCAAAAATACTTAATAATATGAAAAACAGAGAGCCAAGAGTCTCTTTCCAACATAATAAAACAGTGTAAAACTGATAATAATACAGATACTTTGCTATAATGATAATCCTCAAAAACTGATCTTAGATCTCATCTCAAATAATGTTTAACAAATGGAGCTAATTCAGACTTTTGTTTGCAGGTCAATGTTCAAACATTTATATAGACTTTTAATATCATGAGTTTGACAGTTTGCCAGTGAAAATTTCCAAATTCAGCTTCACTTGGATTAAAGCCTAGACATTAAAATTAGATAATTAAAAATGCATAAATTGCAATGTGAATCCGTATACAAAGAAATGATAACAGATGGAGCAAAAAGTTGGTTGACTGGTGTTCAATGAGTATCAAACATTGTTATAAAATTCTAGACAAGAGATGAGAGGTTTTCTGGCAAGAGAATAACAAAATTATGGTTGTTATGTTGGGATTTAGGAAAGGCTTTTGTCCTAGAACGAATAAAGTATGACTGCTGGTGCTATATAGGGTGCGATGGGCAAATTGTCACCATTTTATATTTTTAATTTCATACATGTGCATTGTTTGTTTTTGATTTTGTTGACTGCACTGTACAGTAGTTTCAATTGGGCACCATCTCTGAGAAAAATTGTGACATGATGCAATTCACTCCGCCGGAAATTTGGACCCATCATACTCTACTGCTTGGCATTCATACTGTAAGCTTCAATACGAATGTTTCAGAGTGTTTGGGTATCAATCTTAGGACAGTGCAGAGGATTCGGAAAGAGTTGGATGAATCTAATGCTGATTACAAAGGTACCGTAGCTTGGAAAACTCACCCTGATTATTCTTAGAAGAAAAGAACTCTCAAATTTGTTGGAGAGATCTAGGCCATGATTGACAATGATCCTTCCAAGTAAATCAGGTTCATAGCCAAGGACACAAGAGTGGCTGAGTTTCTTATCAGGCAGGTCGTGCATGAAGATATTCGGTATTTCTTATACAAGATGAGAAAGGGCCAATTTTTATCCCAAGCCATGAAGGACAAGAGGAAAAACCATGCTATGAAGCTTTTGAACAAACTCAAGCAGCCCTTCAATCGAACATGATTTGGTTTTTCTCAGACAAGAAAAATTTCTGCCAGGATAAGATGGTAAACACACAGAACAACTGTTTGCTTGCCGTGTCCCCAAAAGATGTAACAAAAACCAAATATACAGTCAGCATCATGGTGTTTGGATTGATCACTAGTGATGGCAACATTATACCTCTATTCATCTTCCCACAGGGCCTCAGACTCAACATGGAGGCCTATATCATATGTCTTGAGGAGGTACTGCTGCCCTGGGTCAAGAGGGTGGCTGATGAGAGACCCTGTATCTGGCAACAGGACTCTGCACCATGCCACACAAACAGGAGAACCTAGTTATTTCTGTCAGACAATTTCTGTGACCACATCACCCCTTACATCTGACCACCTAACTCACCAAAACTGCAACCTCCTTGATTATTATGCGTGGGGTGCAGTTGAGTGAGAGACCAACAAAACTTTGTAACAGCAAAGATGAACTGAAGGCACAGATTATGGCAGCATTCACCAACTTAAACAAGGAGAGTGTCCAGATGAGTTGCAGGATATTCTGATGTTGTCTGAAGGTCTTGGTTGACAACAATGGCAATTTTATTGAATAAATTTACTCTTAATATTTCAAGATATTTTTGTATAATTTTGGTAAATATATCTGTTAAAATGAGATGTTATTTTAATTTTTGCATAATTCAGATGACAATCTATCCATCGCACACTGTATTGTTTAAAATTTGATATATTTATGGAAGAAGAGTGCTCAGTATTGGAGAGAGAGAGAATTTGTAGACATAAGAATCAACACTGCATGGTGACTGTCAGTTTCACACCTCACATGATATTCAGATAGATTGTTTGAAGATTGTTTGAGGTGTGAACCTGACATATGGCCTGAAGATCACAAGTGGTGTGAAACTGACAGTCACCACACAGTGTTGATTCTTATATCCATGTTGGTTCTAATCAGTACACTGATGTTTGATCAATAAAACATTGATTTTGAAAATTGGATCAGGCCAAGAACTTTTGTACATCCCTTTGAGTGTATATATATGTGCATGTGTGTGTGTGTGAGTGTGAAACACTTTTCACATAATGCACAGATACTACACTCTGATCTTATGCAGAAGTGTTGGTAACATTTTTATCCTAGGCAAAGCATACAGATACTACACTCTGATCCTAACTAGAAGTGTTGATCCATACATAAATAATTCAAACATAATAATCCTATGCTCATATGTAAATAATAAGCTAAAGATGATATATTAAAAAAAAAACCCAAACATCAACAATACCTCATCTCAAAAGCAGGCAAAATTAATTGGGATGTGCAAAGTCTGGAAAAAATCATTAATGGATTTGTTAGTGTTAAATCATGTAGAACATATTAATGAATCTTGTTTAAATCACTGTAAATGGTGGTTGGTAACATGATATCATTACCAGACACTGGAAAATGGTCTGGGAATTAAAGATTGAAACAAAAATGCCAACGAAAAGAACAAGAAAACAAAAAAATATCTAAATGATTTTGACTCCTTAAAAACTGTTCTTTTATTGTCCTCTCTCCTTAATAATGTTTTTCTTAGGCTTTTTCACTTTCAGTAAGCCCTTGCATCTTACTAGCTTCCTCACCTTGCTTGGGTTGAAATGATTAATAAAAATGATTTTGATCCACATCATTAGTTATACATTATATGTACTGATATAAGTAGGAAAGTTGTGATCATGAGGAGAGAGCTGATGACAAAATATGAGAGAAGAAAACCAAATAGTAGAAGATCAAAACTAGCATCAGTAACTGAAGAAAGACAGGAGAATATTCTGATCAAAACGTGTTGTTTGTACATCTTTGGACATGAAAGCTATATACAAGGGTAAGTCAAAAATTATCTGCAATTTTGCCATAATATATCTTTAGATTTATCACAATGCCTTCTGCTCATGTGTGCTTATAGTTGGTACTATTTTGATCATGCAATCAAAATTTGAGCTTCATCGTGCCAATTTTCTTGCTGCTGTTACAGGGCAAACATGACTGCTCTGCTATCAGTGTGCACCAAGGAGGAACAAAAAGCAGTGACCCGAATTTTCTGGATGGGAGATGTGTCAGGGGCTGAAATTCATCAGAGGCAATACAGTGACAGTGCACTACCACGTAGAAGTGTCTATGAGTGGATCGAGAAGTTTAAATGTGGCTGGACAAGTATGACACACAAAGGAGGAGTAGGGCGAGAAGATTCAGTAAGTTTGAGTGATAGTGATGGTGAACCAGTGAGTTATCATTGATGAGATAGCATGTTCTCTGCAGATTTGGAACACTGCTCTTTGTTCTTTCTTGGTACTCACTGCAACAGCTGCAAGAAGACTGGTGCAATCAAGCTCAAATGTTGATCATGTGATCACAATAATACCAACTATAAGGACACATCAGCAGAAGGCAGTGTGACAAACTTAAAGATATGTTATGGCAAAAGTGCAAATAATTTTTGACTTACCCTCATATAAGCTAACCAAAATCATAACAATGATAGTATAGTTAAAAGTTTACTGGTTAGTGTCTGTTAAAACATGATGAGTAATGAACAGACTAGTAGAGAAATTATAAGAATCTGATACACACTAATCCCCAAGTGACAGAGCAAGAAAATAAAATGCACATAATTCTTAATACTTTGAATGTAATCATGGTTAGCCAATGATGGTTAGAGAACTTTCAGGTCGAAACATGGAAAGAAAAATGTTAATGGATATCTCAGTGATACATGAATGATTTTTATAACAAAATGGATAGAAGTCATACTCAGTTTAATAGTGTCCCCTCAAAAAAGAACATGGCAATAACCTGTTGATGATTGGAGAATAAGATAGTCAAAAGAGAGGAAGAAAAGCAACAACACTGAGAATAAATGTAAAAAACAAAGATCACTTTGTTTCATATGTACAACTTGGTATTTCCATGGAAAGTGTTCAAATAAACTACATTCCTTTGTTCCAACAGTTCTAACCTTCATGGCTAAGACCACCATGTCACACATGTTGTATTGAACCACCCTCATTCTCTTCGTATTCCATTGTTAAGATGTAAGTTCAACTCAAGCATCTTTTTTCCATGAACGACTGCTTTGTAGAACCAACTACCAAGATGATGCTTCCCTGGTCAGTACAATCCTAACTTTTTTAAGTCTAGGGTTAACTGTTATCTTCCCCACATATCCCCATAAACTGTGCTTCTTACTCTGTAACCTTCTACCTCAAGTGGCTCTTGGGCCTTGTACAGGGTGAAGATCATTGTGAAAAAAAATCAACAAAGTGAAATATGAAAAAACAAATCAAATAAATGATTCATGGAATGACCATTGTCTTTCTCTTTCTCTGGAGGGATGGGTAGAGCAGTGTCAGGCAAAGGAAACTACCCAGGTTTGTTTATCTGCACCAGAGAATAGAATATTTTATTCAAATGAAGATAATACTGCATTGGTGAATTCTTCTCTACTACTTTTGATGTTGCTACTTGTTTTGTCTGCTTGTAACACTGTGATTACTATTACAATCATGACTTCTTATAATTCAAATATATTTCACATGTTTAACAAATTAGATTATATCTAGTAATTCAAGAGACTATTAGGGGCCATATGAAGTTAAGCAATGCTGAGCATAGTCAGTACCTAGATGGGTGACTGCTTGAGAAAGTGTTGTAAGCTTGGATGTGCAGGTGGCATAATGGATAATAGCTTGGAATTTTTAATTGGAGAGCTGAGTTCCAATTCTTGTTGGTTTTGTTATATTCACTTACACAGAAATATCCTTGGGAAAGGTATGAATCCACCTCCTTTCCCCCAGCTATGGGTTAGGTAGTAAGATGTGTATGACTAAATCATTAATATTTCCCCCCACAAAAAAAATTCTTAGAATCTAAAAATATTTCCTGGCTTTAAGTATGCTGCAAAGGGTTGATAATCTGTAAAAAACAAACCAATCAATCAGTTAGTGTTAAGCACTGATGTGTACTGCAGGTCCATCAACTACTACACCCCATAGAGAGGAGTAGCTACAGCTTCCACAAATTAGTTTTTCTATTTTGTGAAATAAATTTTCATTGATGTTAAGAAAAATTATTTTGGACTAATATCCTCAACAATATACTTATCTTTTTAAAGCCCACTTTCAAAGTATTAAGAACCAGTATATTTTCTGCTTGACATTGAATTTGTAGTCAATATATTAATTAAAAAAAAAAAAAAAAAAAAATAATAGACACCTGATGATGACTGGAGTGTAGTTAGTTGAAACGTTTGTCTATAATAATATCCACATTAGCCAAGATGAGAGTAACTGTTCAAAATAATAAAAGTATATTGACAGTTACTTATTTCCAACATGAAATATTAGATTATAAAATTTATAGGCTTAGCTCTGAGGTTATAGCAACACCTAATACAGTAAAAGGATTGACTGGGTAAAGAAATGCAAACTGACTTGAATACAATGGTCGTTTAAAACAAAACAACTGTTAAAAGTTCTGAATGCTTTACAATCTTTTCACATGATAGAAAGTGCTGGACAGGTACTACAACTTGATTATTGGTGACCTGAAATCATGTTAGAGATTTCAACCATACAGATAAGTTTCATTAACAAAAAGGAGAAAAATAGATAAACTGTAACAAAACATTCTTTTGACAGTCAGATCTGTCTATCGTTATTTCCATGGTAAGTTTTCAAATGAGTTCCATTCTTTAGTTCCACCAGTTCAAACATTTATAGCTAGGACACACTATGCTACCTCTATGGAGTCAAATCAGCCTCATTTCCTCTGTATTCCAAATTTAAGAAGGACATTCTGCTCAGTTTTTCTCCCAAGAACTTACACTTTGTGGAACAGACTGGATGCTTCCCTGAACACTACAATTTTAGCCTCGTTATCCATTCTCCTTATCCTCATAATCTTCAATTCCTATGACCTCCTCTTACATTCATATCATATATCTCATTCATCATAAATATTTTAACAGTAATCCTTTATTTTGAATGGCTTTCATGACTTGTATTGAGTGAACTTTAGCATAAGATATATCTAGAACTTGCTAAACTTTCAACACTCAGGTACATTAATAGCACACATAATTACTTGTATAATTTTGAAAGTGCAGATTTTACAAGAAAAAATTGTGTGTGACACTGAATAATTCCTTGGAGGTATCAAATATTTTACATGTACACAAATGTGTAATAGTCATATCCATGTGAATACCAGGATGTGCACCAAGAAAAACAAATCCCAGTTAAAATTTGTCTGAATTTCTGGGACGAGGAGTTACCATTATTTACATTTGGACCATTGTCCTCATCTTTGTTGTTTTTATCACGTTTTGGCTGTTGTGCACTCTGACCTTCATCAGATGTATATCGGTCTGGGTAACCTACAAGGAATTCCGAACTGAACCCTTTATTTAATCTACAAGACTGTTGGTTCATGAATTTGATGACATAGTAATTGTGAGTTCAATCCCTGGGCCAGGTGGTGTGTACTTAGAGTCAGTGGAAACAGGGCAAGCAATAACTGAGCAGTACTAAAAATAAGAATTTGATAAGATATCGCTAGATACAGGCAGTGGAATGAGAACAATCTATCCCTGTAGATTAAATAAAGGGCTCAGTTTGGAATTTCCTGTATGGTACCTGGACTGATTTACACCTGGTGAAGACCAGAGGGCACAACAACACTGAAATTAGTCACATATTTAGCTAAAGGTAAGAACTGAGTAGCTGAGGCAGCTATTTTTTCTTGTGTTATGGTTAACAAGCATAGCATTTAAAAATTGAACTGACACTCTTATACTTTCAAATTGATAATTAACAGCTGGAGAGAAAAGAATTAATATTGATGATTATGAGTGTCATTTCTTTTCCATTGGTTGATTGGGGAAATTAGAAATAAAATGTAACTTGAAGCTGATTAGACAACAAATCAGATAAATAAATCTGACATATGAAGATGATAGTTTGAAAAACACATATCAGCTGATGATGGTTGGAAAATGTACAGATCAAACCAAAATATATCCTCTACCTAGAGTGGCTCTTGCGTCTTGTACAGAGTGAGCATCATTGTAAAAGAAATTACCAAAATTGAAAAATAAACAGAAAGATAAATTGAGAAATTAAAGAATGAATGTCGTGACAAAACGTCTAACATTGAAACCGAAAATTGATATTTTTTGTTAAAAAGTAAATTTTGATATTAAAGGCCAGGGTTGGTCTTTAATAGCAACATTCACTTTCTTGCTATCTCTCCCACAACCCAACCAATAACATAATCAATTTGAAGTCACCAGAAATGTAGTCCATAATATATACTTATGCGCATATCACAGATATAAATTAGTGGCTAGAGGGTATGTAAAATTACAAACACGATAACGACACGTTGTAACCACTTTTTACAGTATACTGTGAAAGAAGAAACGACAAGACCAAAATTGGTTGTCCGCACTATTGTGAAAGCAAAGGAAATCAAATCGAATCGTTTTTTATCCAACATTGTTGGGGTGGGGCCAATTGTGTTAGGGAGATGGGACAAATAGTAATAATGTCGTGAACAATACATCACGTGAAATAAAAACAGACGACCACATGCAGTTGTCTTTACGATACGGCAATAATCGAGCAAAATAGAGAAAGAGAAAGAGTTTTTTTACAATTTGCTTTTCACTTTCTCTCTTCCTTCACCTTCAAAATGTCCACCTGATTCAAAAAGGAGAAAAAATATGTGAAATGAACAATAAACACTTTGGCCACACACCAATGGTTAACAGTAACACATGTGAATGAAGATGACTTAAACATGTGTTGACTAGCCTGCAGCGATTCAATGACTTAAATGTGCAAGTGAACCGAGGTTATTATTTCATGGTCTTTCTCTTTTACCTTTTGGGGAAATTCGTGAATATAAGAACATAATGCTGTCCAGAAAAATGTGTTGTCAAAACTATGATGATTCCTTCCTGATCAGCTTTCAGTCAGAGCAGCTAAGCCTTTTCTTGGTTTTTTTTTTTAACCAAAAAAAAAAGAAAAAAAGAAAGACGAGTTAAAATAAAAGTGGAGTTGGGGATCAAATATTTTACAAGAATTGAGCTATGCCACCGACCATACGTATGTTTGTGTAAGTGTGTTTACATTTAAAAAAAAAAGAAAGAAAAAAGACACCGACTTCCGAGGGACGGCATGCTAACACAAATAAAAGGCGATAAAGAATAAAAATTATTTTGTAGATTTTCTGTTTATTTAAACAAAATAGAATAAAAATAAATAAAAATATGAAACAATAAAAAACGAAGAAAAAACAAACAGGATTTTTAACCATTTCCAGAGGGAACTGCAATTAAAAACTAGGGACAAGTGATATTCTCATTGTTAACGGTGGTTGGAAGTGAATGTTCTTTTATTATTTATTATTATTTTTATTGTTCTTTTATTATTTATTATTATTTTTATATCTATTATATTTAATTTCAAATTATATATTTTTCTTTTCTATCTTGTTATTGTATCCTTAGTAAACCAACCTGGAAAAAAAGTATCTTTTATGAGGGTCTGGATTTGGAAGAAATAAACATTTGCTTTCTTGCAATATGACTGCTGAAAATGCTAAGTCAATAACAAAAGAAAGGAAAGGAGTGGAAAGGATGATATGCTGAATTCTAGAAGGAAAAGGATACAAAAAATTATCAGACGGGTGTTTTGGGAAGAGGAAAAAAAAACACAATGTGTACGAGATGAAAATTATGCAAAGCTTTTTCAGTGTGCAAGGCACATCTATGTAGAAAAAAAGCTAACAGAACTCAGGCCACTTGAGTTGTGTCGATTTTATCAGTAACAAAACCACGAGGAAGCAAACATGAGGTTTGAAAGGAGTAACAAAGCTGTGTAAAACTATGAAATCGTGTTTATTGTACGCGACAGTGTACAACGTGCCTATCAATCCTGAGATAGAAGACAATATTTTCATCACTTTTACAGTTTGAAACTGACCCTGTGGTTTGCATAAATAAAAGGTATTTTTAATTGTTTCCATAGTCTGCAAATGCGCTACTAAGATTTGATCCCAAGCCAGCTGGTGATAAAGTTCGATCGTACGTATTATTACCACATAAACTATGAGCTAGGACACTCTCTTCTGAGAACTGGAGATATTTATGAAGTAATGTAAGGAGAAAAAGATGGAGTGGGTGGGGGCGAATTAGCGCAATACACACACACACACACACACACACACACACACACACACATATATATTCAAAGTTATATATATATATATATATATATATATATATATATATATATATATATATATATATATATATATATAAATAAATATAAATATATAAATATTATTAATATTATTATTATTAATAATATTATTGAAAAGTTAAAGTTTGTATGTTGGTACTTGCCTGCCATTCCTTGGGCTCTTTTTGGTTGTCAATGGTACCAAGGTAAAAATACAGATTTGTTTTGGTAGCTGTAAAAATCAGAGTCAGTAAGAGTCCTTAAAGTGTATACTATGATTCACTTCTGCCACTAAACAGAGTATTGGCAGAAAAAGATGATGAAGCTACTGCCACAGTCGGTACAGTGGCTGCTGCTGCTGTGGTTAGACAAGGAGGCTGACTACTGCTGCTGCTGCTCTTGTTGTTGTAGTAACTACTGATGCCGCATGGATGGATGAATGGGTGCTTGTGTTGGGTGCGCGATTGTGTATGTTTGAACGAGGAATCAGTATTGAGTGTTCGCTACCGCTACTTTCTTTCTTTCTTTCTTTCTTTCTTTTAACCCTTAAAAGATCTGGCGATCCTGTTTTGCAACCTTATATATTTTTGTAGTTTTATTTTCATTTTTGTCACATCAAGTAACTGTAAGCATATTTGCTTGTTTATTTGTTTGTTTTTTTTTTATTATTTTACCAACATGTTTTTTTTAAATTTTCACCGTTTTGATGTGTCCCTTAAAGTTTCTAGTTCCCACCTCACCCATTTTGTCAAAAATTTTATTTTCATTTGTCGACTGATTTTGTATTTTAATTTTATTATTATCTTGGTTGGTACTTTGTTAATGTTATTGTTATTAACTTTCACTCTCTCTTTCTTTTTCTTTCTTCCTTCTTTTCCTTTCATTTATCAATAGTCTTTCTTTATCCGTACCCAATTTAATTTTCTACACTTTCTCTCTCTCTAGATCCTGGTTTTACGTTTCTTTAAAAAAAAATGAAAAAGAAAAAACTCTTAAATTAATAATAGTTTTTCTTTTTTTTTTAAGCCATTTTTTGTTTCATACTTTACGTCGATTTAAAAACGTAAAACTCAAGAAATATAAAACAACAAAAAAGTGTTATCACCTCTCTCCTTCACCGAAAGGAGAGAGAGAGAGAGAGAGAGAGAGAGAGAGAGAGAGAGAGAATTTAAAAAGAGAAAGAATATAAAGTACAAAGTGAGTAGTGGGAGAAAGATAGGCAGAGAATTCAGGTGTTTTTTTTTTTTACACATTCGTTTCCATTGCTTGTCACAACCACTGAGTTATTATTACGTTTCAAAATGAACACATACACACACATGTGTACGGTACAGTACCGTTACACGGTTACACATGTGTGTGTATGTGTTCATTTTGAACAATAACTTGCGTTTTTTGTGTTGTTAATTAATTGCATATGTGTGTGTTAAATATTTAATTTATTTGTGTGCGTAAAATGCTTCATCTTGTACAAATGTATTTATGTACAAACAAAAACACAATGTGTGGGTTTTAAGTGTGTGAAGAAGATTGTGCGTTTTTCTTCTTCAGAGTGTGTTTTCATTCCTTCTAAGATGGAACATGCGCGTGTCTGTGTAAGTAAGTCTATCAAAAGAGAGTGTGGACACGCGTGGAGACCTAATAAAAATAGTTTGTATTTTTTGTATGTTATTCAAAACAAAACAAAACTCATTCAAAAAGTGCGTTTACAGTACACATTCAGATATTTATGGAATGTATAAAGTTAAAGTACATGAAAGAAAAATATGATAGCGCGTTAAAAAGTTCATCAATTTTTTTCAAATATGTCAATTTTGTCAAAATGTGTGCTAACGTAATAAAAGAACGTACTGTGTAAAAAAGTAAAGCGTAAATGATTTAGGAAAACTAAAAACCAAAAATGAATTTTTAAACGAATATAAATTTTTTGCATCAAATAATAAAGAGAGAGAGAGTGAGAGATTGTGTGTGTGTGTGTGTGTGTGATGGTGAGTGAGTGAGTAACTGTGTATGAATGTGCGTGTGATTATGTGCGCATGTTAATAAAAACGAGTGTGTTCAATAAGAAAAAACTGGACAAATGGTTTAAAATGTGAATCTGGCTGTAAGACAATATTGAATTAAATTTGCAAAAATGTAATTGTTAGTTAGTCGATATAAATTAATATTAATAATAATTGGTGTGATTACTATCGGGGATAGATCATATCCTTCATCTATTCTAATTCTAATGAAAAAAGCAAATGAATTTCTGAATTTGTTACCCATTGGCTTCGAATTTTTACCAATCTATCAGGACAACTTTCTGGACTGTGGTCATAGTTTGACTTTGAGGCTGTCAAATGTAACTTATGGATTTATTTGATTTACTAAGTAAAAGTACGTAGAGGTACAAGTGTTACAGTTAAGTGTTAAACATTCTTGATGAGACAATGTAGTTTTTTTCTTTTCTTTTTTTTATAACTTTTTTTATATTTTTTATTATTAATTTTTTGTTTTGTATTTTTTTAACGTTTTTTTTGTATGTATGACAAAATGCTGCGTCCATAATTTCTTGAGCCTGTTTTTTAATCTTAAAATAAATAATATCTCTGAAGTTGTTAAAATGTCTTGGAATATAGAATATTGTGTAAAATGTTTGCATCCAAAGTAGATTGTGAAAAGTTCTTAGCCTAACCAAGAGCGGATTTGAAAATGGGGGTAGTGAGAACTTCTCATCTATCGTCCTCTTTACATTGACAAGGGAAGTTTGTGTATTTTTCATCTTTAATAAGTTTTTTTTTCTTCAGTTTTCAGGATTGAAATGTAACCACTAATTGTTAGTCCAGATAGATTTTAATCAAATTTTATTAAGCTGATAGATAAATGGATAGATAGACAATAGACATGAACAGACTGAGATAGCTAACTAGCTAGATACATAGGAACAAATTGAGATAGATAGATAGATAGATAGATAGATAGATAGATAGATAGATAGATAGATAGATAGGCATGAATAGAGTGAGACAGTTAACTAGCTCGATATAGATATGAACAAACTGAGATAGATAAATAAATAGATAGATAGATATAGACATGGACAGACTGAGATAGCTAACTAGCTATAAATAATTAGCTAATTAGATAGATATGAACAAAGATAGATAGAAAGACATGAAGAGACTGAAATAGATAGATAGATATAGATAAACCATCTCTCTACCTATGAATGACGATGAGGTAATTAGATTAATTTATAAATTTTTTACAATTTATAAATATTTAATCAAAAATTTTCCTTTTCATAGAACATATATTGTTTGGGTTTTCTTAAGAAAAATGTGGTAATTTCTTCGAATTTAACTTTGAGGTATGTAAGTGAACGTCATTATTAATTAAATTTGACAAATTTTATTATGTTCGGCGGTTCGGCCATATGCGTTTTTTTTTGTTTCTAGTGATAGTTTGATTGAATGATTTTTTTAATTATATTTAAATTTACCATAATAAAATCTACAAAGTAAAGAATTGTGAAATTAATAAGATTTTATTTGTTGATGTCTTAAAAACAGACGCAATGAGAGTAAAACGAGTTCAAAACGTGTATAAAAAAAAATGATGAAATGCAAAAAGCGATAAAACAGAAGCCCGAAATGCGTCCTTTGCTATACCACTGAGCTAAATGACATCAGTAGTTCGACTTTTGCTTAGAATGGAAACTCTGGTGGTTGTTCGTGTGTACTACTCGATAAGCGAACCGTTGAGTCCACTCCAATGCAACCGAGGAATTGTCTCTTATGATGCCAATATTGTGACATAGTAGAAGCAGTCATAGACTAGTGCAAGTGTAAGGAAAGATGATCAATGATTGGCCGGGGAATGAGGAGAGATGAGAGGGAGAGAGAGAGAGAGAGAGACGGGAAGAAATGGACATTATGATTTAAGGGTTGGATGATCGGTGTAGGTGACTAGAGCCCCAAAATATTCCGGTTGTAGAAAACACACACACACACTAAGTTAATAGAAGTGAATAAGTAAATATTGATAAATAACAGTAACCACACTCACATTATATATGTATGTGTGTGTGTGTGTATGTGGGGGGGGGGTGTCTGTACATAAATAGACCCAAGGAAAATATTTACAGTTTTACGTATAAGTGTAGTAAGATATAAGGCCAATTAAGTATTCATATACTTTGGATGGTTATCAAGCTATCTCCCACTGTCTTTCACGTGCACACACATTCATTAAAAAGCAACAATATATACATTGTGTTATATAAATATACAACTACATTTTGCTAAAGCAGATTAAAGATATATATATATATATATATAGCATGTACATGTACGCACACATACACACACCAATAAAATGCATATAAATTACTTTTTTTTCCTAAGTTGATATTAAGATAATGAAGACAATATAAATCTGTAGACAATTGCTGACACATCCTGATGAGTGGACCAAACAATTACACAGAGGTTTGTCTATGAAACTCTGGTACAGAGGTGCTGAATCAATCAATCAGCAAAGTGACAAATTTTATATTTGTATTAATCTTATATATATATATATATATATATATATATATATATATATATATATATATATGTGTGTGTGTGTGTAAATGGCAACACTATTTACACTGTGTTGTAAGTGTGTGTGTACCACTATATTTAGATATATAAAGATTTTATATATATATATATATATATATATATATATATAGACACAGACAAATTCAGAAATACACATTAATGAATTATACTAGTTACAGATTTTGTCATAAAGTTACATACATATAAATTGGTAGAGTTATCATGCATGAAATATGGAGAGAGAATCCCACAAAAAACACCTGCCTTGGGTACCTTTGTTCTTAGGCAGCTGGCTGGTCAACCAAATACATTAAACTAATGTCTAACATGTAAAGATCATGACTCAACACACACATTGCAAGTGTGATTTCACAATAAACACACAAGCTATTTCAAAAGTAATTCTGCACAAAAGCATTTCAGTGATTTTGCAGTCCTATCTGCCCAAATTATTTTTATTGGTTTTTGATATTTCCTTAAAAAAATCAAAGACAAAAACAACAATAAAAGGTATGTGTGATCGAAATAAGACAAGCATAATTAGTTGGGGAAAAATGATGTAGGAAACTCCCTCCAATTTAATGGTGATCAATAACAGATATTGATTATTGATGAAATTGCTGAATTTTATACAAAAAATCTGAGAAGACCATTCAGGTTGAGTCTGGAATGAAAAGGAATATCCTGAGAGGGTCATATCATAGAGCAATGGTTAATGAGCCTGTTTTGTTATCATTAATACTCTAGTGAGTATGATTTTCACTGAGAGTCCCATACACGTGAACTTATGCTATGCTAAGCATAGTAAGTAGCTATATATATATATATATAAATAAATAAATATATATTAAAGAAAAATCAAAACCATTGATAGAATAAATAGACAACTTGCCAAAGCCTAAAACACTTATCCAGATAAAGTCTCAAACAAATATGACAATACTGGCCCTATCTCCATGTTAGATTACCTGTTATAGTGCAAAGGTTTGTCAAGAGTTTCTTCCTTACTGAATATATGACATCTTTGGCATTCCACAAGATTACAGTTAAACTTGGTCTAGATCAAGAAGGAATACCATGAGAAGTGTATCCATATTCATTTCCTGGTATTCTTCTTCCATGTGCCATGTCCCTTCAGGGCATGGGTGATGATGGCTGTCCACAACTTCCTATCCTTTGCAGCTCTTAGTAAAATTTGTCTTTTTACCATTTCTCTCACCCTTTTACATTTATATACATTTATATATATATAGTTGAAATTTCTGGGCCACATAAGGAGGGCTTAGAAAATTTGATACTCACATGACAGATTGCAGGTAAGAGGACCAGAGGAAAACAGCACCCAAACTACCTGGTGCGGAGTGAGCGGATGGTGGAGCAGGGTTTGGGAGAGATGGTAAAAGAGATGGTTATTAAGAACTACAAAAGACAGGAAATTGTGGAGAGCCATGACTGCTATTGTCCTGAAGGGACATGGGATATAGAAGAAGAATAATGTGGAAAGTGGAATTAATAAGCCAAGTTCAAATTCCAATCTGGTCTGTTGTTCTCCCTTTTGCACTAATACCCTTGGAAAAGGTATGTCCATCTTTTCCAGCTATTTATTAAACAGGACAGACTAAGCTTTCTAGCCTTAGGTGGCATCGAGTCTGGGAGAAGGAATACTTTGAATTGAAAACTGTGGCATAGGCAATACTAAACCACATCACCTTTTCCAAGAAGTCACAGCAATTCATAGAAAATACAGAAAAAGGATGGTCACCTTTGCCCTGAAAATATATGGCATTAAAAAAAGACAAATGTTATTTAATATTTGTTCTTATCAAAATCACTCTGTCCCACATACTTTAAATGTTCTAAGTAAATAATAATTTCAAAACATTAAATTTTATCATCTGTCTATATTTCCCAGATGATATATTATAACTATTTACATCGTTCAAGACTGTTGTCCTTATTTTTATTGCCATATTCACAGTGTTTCAGCTGTTGAATGCGCTGACCTTCTTCAGGTGATATATGTTGGAATTTTGAAACAAACTCTTTATTTAGTCCACAGGGGTAGATGGCACATGGAATTAAAATAATCTACCCCCATGGACTAAATAAAGGGTTCGGTTTGAAATTTCAATGTATATCACCTGAAGAAGGCTGGAGTGTACAACAGCCAGTGAATATGGCAATAAAGATGCAGACAATTGTTCAAATGATGTAAATAGTATTAAATTTTGTATTAATTCTTTTAGAATGTAAATTTGTTTATTGCAACAAAGT
>OZ038496.1:20739684-20762184 GCA_964036315.1 Acanthosepion esculentum | reverse complement strand
TTTAATTGTGTAGTTAACATCAATTTCAAATATGAATGCAGCAATGGGCCTGGTAATATATCTAAGATAGACCTCGTGATGAACAGGAAAACATTTTTGAAAAGTCAATGAAGATATCTCTAATGTAATTTCCAGATTTGGACCTCATCTGATCAAGTGTTTGCAATAAAAACATTAAGAGACAAGTAAGAAGAGTAATAAACGTTTTTCAGAATTTAAGCTTTTATATATTCAATATAAGAGTGCTTGTGCTTTCATTTAGTGTTTTTCTGAACAAATTTTATAACACTCTTGAAATTTGTTTCTCCAAACAACACTCACTGTTTCATAGCTTTTTATTTTTATATTTTCATCTTTGCCTTCCTTTCTGACTGACAGAAATATGCTTTCCATAAGAGATTTACATCAAAGCGAGAGCAAAGATAAGTGACTGAGTCAGAATTGACATTTCTATAGCAATTTTTTAAACAATGTTTGACAACACCTTTCAATGCCAAACAAAGTTAGTTTATATTGGGTTTTCTAAAATCAACAATATTTCATAATAGGATATATCAAAAATATTTCTTTTTTTTTACAGGCCTTTACAAAACTCCAAAACTTATTTCATATAGACATCTTAAGATGATCTCTAACTCCTTTATTATTATATTATTATTGCTGTTGTTTTTTGCCATTGCTTTGTGTAGTATGAGTTGCCTCCAAGTCTCAACCAGAGACTTCAAGAATCAACAAGTTTTTTTTTGGTACCAGAAGATTCAAACAGATGAGATGCTATACAATTAAAGAGGGGAAAATGTAATTGTGGTCACTAGAATCTACACAAGATATGAAAAGTACCCATAAGTATGTTCTTTTGGCAATTTATATATTTTAGGGCTGCTAGGAATTTGATCAACATATTTGTTTGCTCCTTTTGATATCATGACCAAAGTCCCAGCAACAAAAAGTAATGGATGTAGTTGTCTTGCAATGCTATACCCTATTGATTTCTCGGGGCTGTGGCCTATTCTTCTTCTTGCTGTTAGACAGTAACATGTCAGCAAAGCAATGCTAGAATATAAATATAAAATGCCTACTCTACCCATCATGACACCCAATCTGATAAAGGTACACCAGGTCCATGCATTACAGCTAAATGTGTGCAATATAGTGAAAGGCTTTGATAAATGCAATGCATAACCTTGCAGGTGTAAGCCAGTTAGAAATACCTACAAGTCAGCTAATCTAGTCTGCTCAGACGGTCCTTGTTCCCTAATATGTAGGTGTGATTCCCAAGTTGTTTTGGCTGCCACTTCCTTCAAACTTAAGAATGACACACCCACTTAACATGTGGCTCTGATGCTCCTGCTCATGAACAGAGATGCACAAGGCATATGCCCTAGGGGATGATACTGAAATGGCTTTTAAAAATTTGGGGATTTAATGGGGAATTTAACTCCACACTTGTTAATTTACCAAGACAAAAAAACATGTATTTATTAACACCTGCAATCATTTGAGATCATAAGCCATAGGTGCCATTCCTTTTGTTTATTGTTTTTACTCCTCCTCCTTCTTCATCATCATCATCGTCATCACTATTATCAATACTATACAGCTGTACCTTTTGTTTCAGATGTAATGGCAGACAGAAGTATTGTGATTCTTAATTTACCACGACAAAACAAGTACATGTTGACACCTGCAATCATTTAAGGTCAGAAGCCATGGGTGCCATACCTTGTGTTTATTATTATTATTATTATTATTATTTCCTTTGATTTCTGGCATGTACACATTTCTTTCCGGGTCCCGTCCAGAGACCTAAGGTTAGAAATGCCATCAAGACACTTTCCACTGACAAAAAATAAATTTTATGTAGATAAAGCCCTTCGTAATGTGTGGGCTGTACTTGTGAGAACAATTTTTTGTATTTCTTTGAGGCATGGCCTTCCAGGAATCCTATCAATTAGTCTACTGGAATCTTTTACAACCAATCCTAGGGCTCCAACTACAACAGGGATTGTTGATGTTCCCATGTGCCACATTTTTGAGATTTCTATTTCAAAGTCCTTGTATTTTGACAGCTTTTTGAATATCTTCAAAGATACATTGCAGTCTGCAGGGACTGCCATATCAATAAGGAGGCACTTTTTTTGTTTGTTGTCTCTTATTATTATTATTATTATTATTATTATTATTATTATCATCTTGTTGCTGTTGGTGATGTGATGATGTTGATGATGATGATTATGATGTTGGTATTATAATGGCAGACATGAATATTGTGATTCTGGCAATTTTTAAGCATTATTTTAAATTGGACCTGATTCCAGAATTCAGGAAGTGGGAGGAAATGGAACAATATTGCCCCAAACTAGTTTGATTTTCCTTTTTAAGTGCATTGACTTGTCTCTTGAAATAAAGTCCAGAAGTGGAAAACAAACATTTTGTTGGATATGATGCTTTAAAATGCAAAGAGGAAAAGCTTCAGTAAGGTTCCCCATGTTTAAAAAATGAACTTTTGATACATGTTAACATAAAATTCATAACATTTTTCTTTAAAAGAAAATACATTATCAAGTAGAAAAATGGTTTTACATTACACTGGCATACAAATTAAAAAAATAAGAATCTTTCTCAGATGTAATATCTTTTTATGTGGATTTCATATGATAAAAGATAGTTGGCTATAATTTCAAATGAAATTATTCAATATTCCTATTTTAAAGGGAAATTGTCAGTATTTCTTGGTGACACAATGCAATGAATGCTTTAACTTGAATAATATTAATATTTTCTTCCCTCAGCTTTTGTGCCAAAATTCTGCACTTTTATAAATAAATGCTCCATAGTAGCCTATTAAAAAAGCCGCCTATTTGTTATTGAAATAGTTTTGCCATTTCTTTCCAAGTCAGTAATAATATTTTTATAAAACAATATTTATTTGCAATTGAAGAATTTTCTTTTTGTTTTCAGTGTCATATAATTAGTGAAAATTGTATATTTCCATTTCTGATATTTTCATATTGGTCATAAATTCATCTTTGGTTTTTTTCCCAATTTCAATATTTTTTCTTTCTTTCTTTCGTGAAATGAAAAACAAACAATCTTCTATAATTTAAAATAATAGAATCTTACTATAGAAGATGCAAATTAGTTTTTTTATCAGTAGTATCTGCAAATTAGTGTGCAGAGATATCTCTAGTTATTTACTTATATAATAAACAACTCACAATTTTTCTTTTAGCTCAATAGGGAAAAAAACTGATTTCTAACTTTCAGTACCTCAAAACCAAGCTAGAATCTATTTACATTGTTTGGACTGTTGTCCTCATCTTTATTGCTATATTCATGAGATTTTGCCCATTGTATGCTTCAGCCTTCTTCAGGTGATATATGTTGGAATTTCAAATGGCGTAGATTGTTCTAATTCCATGTTTTTAGAAAAATTTAAATTTTAGTATATGCACTGATTCCTTAATTTTTCATATTTTCAAGTGATGTTCTCTGTAAAGTTTATTATTTCAATTTCAAAATGTCATGAATATGGCATTAAAGATGAGGACAACAGTCTAAACAATGTAAATAGTGTAAATGGTTACAGTACTTCATCTCAGAAATTACAAGCAAACGTTTTCTCAGCTAATCAACCATTGCTCAACAAGAAGCATTCTATTAATTAATTCAGCCATCCAAAGAACCACAATGGTTAGGCATCCAGTAAGGATTAAACTAAATTTATTTTTTTAATCATTTCAACTCAAGCAAGGGGGATACAGAGAGTGAAAGTGAGAGAAAAGAATGGGTATAGTGGGGATTGAAAAAAGGATAAAAGATGAATGGGATTCAAGAAGATAAAAGATGGTGATTGATGTTGCATTGTAGTCATCAAGGAAGCAATTAAACAGAAAGGAGTTTCACAGGCAGGAAGTGTGAGAAAAGAAACTATTGGAGTAAAAGTGGCAGTCACATTTAACTATTTTAATAGCAAAAGGGTGAGACCTAGATGCCAATCTAGTAGCACACTTAAATTCCTGAAGTCAGGGTATCAGGTAAAAAAAGCTCATCAGAGCATTTGCCATGAAAATATTTGTAAAAACGACAAAGAGGAACCATGTTAGAAAATTTACATGTTCAGATGTCAGGCAACTAAAATTACAAAAGTGTATTTTTAAAAACCAGATTTTCAAATAAATTTAATTCAGCCATTTTTAATTATATATGGACTAAGGGATACACATCAGTAAAAGAGAAAATATGCATTTTTACATGTAACAAAAATATTTATAATGATATAATAGTCATCTCTAAATATATTCAGCATCAATTTACATCCCTTCCCATGAGCATCTTTCAAATATGCAAACAAAGTTTTAACAAACAAATCAAAACAAATATAAAAACTATGGAAAAATAAGACTTAACATAGTTTTTCATCTTTCAATGTTTAGACATTTATGGAAGGATTAAAATATTTATTTAGCTTTTAAATGATTAAGTAGTGAAGGTTAAGGATTCTAAGTACAGCATTTGATTACATATATATACACATATATATATATACATACACCAGACATGTGTGTTTATAATGATTTACTTCCTGTATTTATATATATATATATATATATATATATATATATATATATATATATATATATATGTATGTATATATATGCATGTATGTATGTATGGGAAAATTGTATGACAAAGTGGAAAACATTTACTTGTGGCATATTTCATCCTTGAGGACTTCATCAGACTGAATTTTGTTATGTTTGTCGGGCTACACATGTGCATTACAAAGGAGTACTTGGTATTTTAGAATTTTTTATCTAGACAAATTCATTTAGAATCTTTTCCTTTTTTTTCCATCACTTTTCTAAGTAGGTATTCAACACTGGGATATTAGAAGATCTGCCAGGAATGGTGAAATGTTCTAAGAGCCATGGTGCAAATTTACTGTAGATGAACATGTGATTAAGCCACTCTCTAGTAATTTATGACATAGTGAATTATATATATATATATATATATATATATATATATATATATATATATATATGAAAATATACATGTGTATTTATGTTTTTTATTATTTCACTCCAAGCAAGACAACAAAGCCACCTAAGATGCAATGGGTTACTGAGTGTGAAAGAGTATGAGAAAACAATTAAGGAGAGAGAATTATAAAATTGATTATATATATGTACAGGGGGTCCTTGACTTACATTGGAGATCCATTCCTACAGCACTATGTAACTTGATTTTTGACATAGGTCGGAACTCACCTATATAAATACCCACAAGTCTGTCTTACACTTGGGAGCCATAATGAAGGACAAAAAGTTAAAAAAGTATGAAACAAACAAGAGATAGTGAATGTAATACAATCTAACATGGCATACAGCTGATGAAGAAACAATACCATCTTCTTCATATAGCACCGTATGACGGCAAATTATATAATGGGAGATGTTACCATAACCACAAAACTCCATATGCCAGGTCTGACATAACCCAAGGACCTTCTGTATATGGTTTGATTACTTATATGTATATGTGTTTCAATACAAACACACACAGAAGTGTGCGTGTGTGTTTGTGTGTGCATGTATTAAAAAGTTATTGTCTTGACCCACTGACTGTATTTTCTAGGAAGTATTCTTGGTCGGAGAAGCATTTTTCAGTATACCCTCATATATTGATAAATAAACATATTCACACACATACATTTACTAAGGTACATCTTGTTTGTAGCTGTACCTACACACGCACATATATATGTGAGTGTGTATGTAAGGAGAACCATGATCAATCACATTTTGAAGGTACATGGCATAAACAGAAAGAAAGAGAGAAAGATAATTGATGTTCAAGGGTCCTTGAGAAAATTACTTGGGAAATACACACAACACATCAGTTCTGAACATGTATGAGTACTGATATGAACATTTTCTTTGACATCAGAAATGGCTTCCATGCATTCTTGATATCATAGCTGCTTAAATGTTTCCAACAGAGACCAACACATTCAACTGTTGGCAGTTACTGCAAACAATAAAACATTTAGTTTAGTAAGGTAGCTGCAATGTTTAGTCTTCATGGAGCTATTGATTAAAGAACACACAGTCAATTGATTTGTTACTTATGGCTTATTAAACCTTATTTAAAGCTGAAATTTGGAATTATATAATTCTTTTTTTAGCAAGTGAATTGCGAGAAAATAGCATTGGGCAGTTCAGATTCAAAAATTAAAAATCTAGGGTCGTAATTCCAATAGTCAATATTTTTTAATGGAATTCACCCCAAGCAAGGCAGTAAAGCCACTCAGACATACAGGGTTACTGAGTGTGGAAGAATTAGGAAACAGAAACATTTCTAAGGACAGAAAACAATAGAAGAGTAATCAAGAAGACAGTAGATAAATCAGTCTTTCAAGTCCAAAGTCAAATATGTTGGGGGGGGGGGGCATAAATCAAAAGGGATAAAAAAAATCTGTATCCAAAACTTGCAGCACATAAATACCTTCTTTACCCATGAAGAACCAAGAAATATCCAGTCATCTAAAGTAGTGTTCTTTTATTGGGGTAAGAAATGTTGACATTGGTTGAGACTTGTAGAGAAGTGCAAACAATTACCATATTTTGAGGCTGACTAAAACTGACACACGCTTGATTCTAGTTTTCTCTTTTGACATATAGGACAGAGGCACAAAAATTCTTTCTCAAGGTAAAGATTGCTTTTTTTTCTTCATTGTCAAAGAATGTTTCATTAATACAATTCTTTTAGAATAGCAATGATTTTTTCCTACTATTTAACCCATAGCCGGGAGATGAGATGGATTCCTCCATTTCCAAATGGTATTTACACCTTAAATGAATGTAATAAACTTGGCTGGAATTTTCTTATTCCAAGCCACTCTCCATATCATCATCTGTACATCTGTTACCAATTCATAGCAGGACTGTCAGTTATCAAGGAATTCAGAACAATTTCAGACTTGACTTGATTGATTGATTTGTTTTTTATGGCTTATCAACCTTTTACAGGTTATTTAAAACCAGAAAATATTTTTAGATAATAATGACTCTCAAGGGTATTTGCACATAACTGAATATAATGAACCCGAGTGAAATTGGAACTCAGATCTCCAATTTCCAATTCCGAGATGTTATACATTACACTACTTGCATATCCAAGCTTACAAGACCTGATATTCTCAAGTGGTTACCCATAGTAGGTTCAATGTTACTTAACTTTGGTGACTGTAAAGGAACCGCCGTTTCAACATGATATAGCCGTATCCTTCTACTTGACCATTTTTTTTTTTAATTAATTCGCCTAAAAAAGGTGATAATGCCATTAAGATGCAAGGGGCTACTGGAAGTGAAAGAGAATGAAAAAGACTTTATAAGGAACTGGAAACCCAATCCTGAACAGGAAACACAGGATAAACCTGTATTCCTGTTCAAAAGACTGGAAAAAGAAAGTATACATAATTATTTAAGAAGCCAGGGATTGATTCAACATTATTTATATTGTGAATAGGAGCCCCATTCTAAAATGATAAAAAAAAAAATCATTATTTTTTTGATTCTGAAAAATGACATGGGTAGCAGGTCTAACAAGTGCTAATCTACAAAAATGAATCCTTATTTTTTACAAGTGGATCAGTTAACCTAAGTAGTGTCAAAGTATTAAATTCTTAACAAATCTGCAGAGACAAACTTTGCATTTTTATCCTGAGATTATTTGCTGGTTCAAATCAATAATCTGGATAAGTCTTAAATAACCATACATGGACTAACTTATTCATATATGGAGAAACAGGCTGTCTCCTTAAGATTGCAGAAACATTGTAAAGCAGTAACATGAGAGGAAATAGAAAAATCAGGCATGGCTGACCATATATGGAGAGAAAAGGGAGATCACCACCCTCTGTGGCATGAGGTAGAAATAATAGACAAAGAAGAACAATGGAAAATATGAAAACTTAAGGAATTAGCGCACATACTCGGCCACAAAAATCTCCTAAGCCGGCCAAGTTTGGACATGAATACAATGTAGGAATCAGTAATACAGAGAGCTAGAGAAAAACAATAATGACAACAAATTGTAATTTGAGCTCAAGTAAAAAATGGTTACCAAGACATTAGGTTTATAAATCCCCAAAATTCATACACTGATGTCCCCAAGGACACATGGGTAAAAGTGTTGGTTGAAGTAATCCAGTGACTTGACTCAAAGAGTTGTGAGTCCAATACCTGGCCATAGAAGAGGTGAACAAAAACTGGGAGAGTTGAGTTACTCAAGGGAAATAAATGAAACTCAGATATCCAGAAGAGGTATGGAATGTGGAACTAGAACAATCTACCCCGTGAATGAAATAAAGGGTTTGACTTGAAATTCCAATCACCTGAAGGAAGCCGGAGTGTACAATGGCCAAAACAAAGATGAGGACAACAGTCTGAACAATATAAATAATGTAAATAGTTACAATACAACATCTCAGAAATATAGACAGATAACCTATTCTCGTCTGCTAAAACTCCTGATCTCTACATGTAACTTTCACTTTATATATCTAAGATTGCAATGTGTTTAATTCTCTACTCAAATGATTATTTGCTTAACTGAACTTGTAAGAACAATACATTGAAACAAAATCTGTTAAAATATTGAACTTTCTGTTCCAGAACTGTACTTAATATGATGGCCTGAATTGTGTATGCATTTGTGCATATCAGTCTAGCCTTATATATTTGAGGTTGACTTGAAGCTCTCAGGCAATATTTTGAGCTGAGATCTACAAAAGCATGCATAAAGATTTGAGCAAAGAATTAACCTGATGTCTCAGACATTGATATTACTTACATAATTTCCCCAGAGTTTGTGTTCCTTCATCAACCACAACAAAAATAACACACTGAAAGACATACATATCACTGGCTTCCATATGTCAAGGATGACAATGGGTGCACCAGCATTTTGCTAACACAATCTGGGCAAATAAGGTAATTATGATAGTGGATTGCCTATGTGTCTGCTCAGTGTCCTTCATCATGGTAGTGAAAAGACTACAATCAAGATTAATGATAAAAATACAAAGTAAAGGGAAAGTTAGATTCATGCCTTCCATAAAGGGTATACATACAAAAGCAAGGTAAGCAATCTCAAAGAGAATTCAAACTCAGTTTGGTTATTCTATTTTGGAGACTATTACACTGACTTGGACACATACACAGCCACCTTCTTTTATTTCAGAAAACTGTCTGAAAGCAAGTTACAACATTTTTTTTTACAAATGTAAATGGTTTTAGAATACTATTTGGATAAGAATAGACTTCTGTACAGCAAAGAGACTTGCTCAATTTCACTTGAATAACTTATGTTTACTGTTATTTTATATCCAGAATGTCTGCCACTGAATTTCTATAGCTGCTGAAGTCAGTATTTTTTATTTTCCTTAATCTCATATTACTGACATGAAAGCTCAAATCGAGTAGTAGTAGTAGTAGATGAGGATGATTATGATGATGATAATAATAATAATAAAAATGTGGCACATGACGACATCAATAATTCCCTCAGATTGATTGGAAAAGGTTCCAATAGACTCATTGAAGGGATTTCTGGTAGACCATGCCTTAAAGAAATACAAACAATTGTACTCACAAATACAACTCACACATTATCTACGTAAAATGTGTGTGATCTTAGGGTTCTTTTAATTTTAAATGGTCATGAATCCATTTATAACCTTAGGTCTTTGGTTGGGACCCAGAAGGAAATGAGTATACAACAGAAATGAAAGGAAATAAAAATAAAAATAATAATAATAAATGTTCAATAACTCGTCAATGAATTGTAATGTCCGGCAGAAGTTTCACATGCTCATTTCCCAATACTGTCTTCGACTTATGCTTGTACCACTTGTCAGAATATTCAATGTTAAATGGTTCTTGACATTTGGTTATAATGACAGGTTTGTACTACCTTTCATAATTTAGTATTTCATCTCTGTGATGAGTAATTGTCAATATTCTTGTATTATTTGAATTATCATTCTCATCTTGGTTGATAGAGATGTTGTAGACACAACGTTTTGACCAAGTACCCTCTGGTCATCATCAGGTGTCCATTGGTTGGCTAATATGGGATATCAAGGTGTTGGCCCCAGGCATCACCAAACCACTGCACACCACTGCCTCTGTATATTAATTTCTCCTTCTGGCTATAGTTAACAACAGATCCATTATTGCAGGCAAAAAACTGAAAGTCTTACTTACATGTATTGTTTGTTAATACCACTATGACAGCACTTACCTGTAAAAAAGAAGAAAAAAGACAAAATTAATAATAATAATAATAACTCTCAAAAATGTAGCACATGGGGACATCAATAATTCCAATTCTAGTTGAAGCTCTCAGAGTGATTGGAAAATCTTCTGATAGATGCATTGAAGGGATTCCTGGTAGTCCATGCCTTAAAGAAATACAAAAAATTGTACTTCTCACAAGTACAGCTCATATATTAAAAAGAGCTTTATCTATGTAAAATGTATGTGATTTTAGGTTATTTTTAGTTTTTTTCTTTTAAAAAATGATCAGTGGAAAATGTCATGAAGCCATTTCTGACATTAGGTCTCTGGTTGGGACCCAGAAGGAAATGTGTATACAACAGAAATCCAAGGAAATAATAATAATAATAATAATGATCCCATGCCTTAAATACAAAAAAATGTACTCATAAGTACAGCTCACATATGACAAAAGGGCTTTATTGGTGTAAAATGCATATGATCTTAGGTTTTTGGGGTTTTTTCTTTTAAAATATGATCAGTGGAAAATGTCATGAAACCATTTCTGACCTTAGGTCTTTGGTTGGGATTGGAAGGAAATGTGTATACAACAGAAAACCAAGGAAATAGTAAAAAAAAAAATAGTAATAATAATAACCTGAAAATCTAAGTAACAAAAATATGGAAAATTTAAAACTATGATTCTCCCTGCTGTGATAGGGGTATTGGGTATGATAAAAAATGGGTACTGAAAAGTATATGAGTGAAATAACTGGGCACTGCATCTCAGATTTCCAAAAATTACTTTGTGTGGAACTGCACATATCATCTGCAAAACCCTCTCCCACTAAACCTGCAGGGGACTTGGTAATTAAACACATAAAATTACTCTCTGGCAAGTTGTTACCATACACATAATAATAATAATAATAATGATAAAACTGGAAAAAAAAAGATGAGAAAAAATGAAATAAAAAAGAGAACATACTACCTGAAACATACTAATCAAAATAAGAAAAATGAGGATACCAGTTTGAATCTTTCATGGAAAAATATTTCATATTAGAATTGATATTACCTATGAAGAGTGTTGAAATGTTAATGGCCCAACCCACTTTCAAATATTGCAAAATAACCAAACATAAGATTTTAATTTAGAAGGGTTCCTTCATTGGGCTGAAAACTTTTCAGCACCCTTTCATCATACTAATAATATTATTATATAATATTTTATTGTAGCTTTAAGATCACAACACCTTTTGTTTATGTAAATAAACAAAAGTGAAAACATTGGAACTCACTCTAATAGACAGATACATAGACACAATTACAAATACACATTACCATCTCATGCCCACTTAGATATATTAGAATTTTTGCAAACTTGCATAGATATAGAATTATCTATGGTTTAATGAACATGATACATGACTGACCAGTGAGAATCAATCCAAACAAATTTGATAATACCAAAGTTCTGTCTTTTTGATTGTTTTCTCTCATTCTCTGGTGAAGCTTTAATAAAAGTGAAACATATTAGAATGATAAACATTTCCTATTTGTTCTTTATCATACACACACACACACACACATATATATATATATATATATATATATATATATATATATATATATATATATATATATATATATATATATAAAAACATTATAGTAAAGTTTGGGGACACCCTCTAGATTTTGAAGTATCACCTAAAATTGAAGGTTTCAGAACTTTTTCTAAACTAATTTACAAGCTCACTTTTAGTCTAATGGAGCTTTTGCTTCCTGTAGGGTTTTATCATATCAATAATAAAAATAACAACAATGAAATTAACCTGTTACTGTATAAAGATTCCTTAAAATTTTAGCTCTTTTTGCCTAAGCTGATAGGAAACTAGACCACTATTTTTCCCAAGGACACATAGCAATACATAGATAATAAAGAAATGGAATCTGTGGAGAGCCATGATCACCTACATTTCAAATGGAGAAAGACAACTCTGAATTCAAAACCATGGAGAAGGTAGCAAGTAACCACTTCACTATCTTTTCCATGAAGCCATGGCAATTCCTAGATAATAAAAAAAATGGAATCTGTGGAGAGCCAGGATCACCTACATTTCAAAGAGGCAAGTGGTTTAAATAAAAGGATAAAAAAATTGTTAAAACTCTCATTTGACACATTTTTGTGTTAAGATTTTTCATCAACATGGCCAGAGGGCTGTGAATGTCGGTGAGAAGATATCTAAAAGTGGCACCTATTATAAGGTCTGACAGAAGAAATGAGTTTTGAAAAAAATTTGGATATAATTAGAACAAAGTCTTTGCCAAAACATTTCAGTAAGCTTTGAGATATAGTGAGGTGCTTAAAGAACATAGTCATTAATTGCTAGTGTCTCTGTAATCAATGGGCAACAAGTGGTGGCTAGCTAATCCCGGTTGGAGATACCTGCTCAGGCACATTTGTGTTTTTTCAACAACCTTATATAGTGTCTGTGCACATTTACACGAATAGGTCATACTTATTTCTCCTAAAATTGTTTTTGATAAATAGAAAGTATATATATCGTTATCCCATTACATTTTATAAAAACAGATTTTCCTTGTTTGTCACATTCAACAAGACATGTATAAAAGCAAGGTTGTTATCATATATGTATATATATATATATATATATATATATATATATATATATATATATACAGGGTCTGCCAAAAAATGTATACACATTTCAGGAAAAGGAAAAAAAAACTTGTCTTTTGTAGTTAAGTTCCCTCTATGTTCTCCTGCAGACTTTTGCCTATGGGGGACCCTAAAGGATGTTGTGTATCACAGAAAACCAACTACACTGGTTGCCCTTTGACAGGAAATTGAAAATGCATGTGCAGCAATCTCACTGGACACTTTGGCCAGTGTTGTCCAAGCAGTAGTTTGCTGTATTAGTAAATGTCTGGAAGCTAAAGGCCACCATTTTTAGGATCTCTTGTGATTGTACAAACCAAAGATAACTTGTATCACTCTTGTGATGTGTGAATAAATTTAGTATTACAATATCTATACAAGTTTTTCCTTTCCTGAAGTGTGTATACATTTTTTTGGCAGACTCTGTATATATTTTTTTTTTATATATATATGTATATATAGGGATAGGGGATAATTTTTTAATTTATGAACATGGTCAGCATGTTGTGGCCATGTTCATAGTTTATATTATTGAGAGTTGGATTTTTATTATTAATGCTTCCATTATTTTTAACTGTTTTTTTGCATGTGGATGAGTCTATTATGGTTGTATTTTCCACAAGTATGTTGTGGACAGAGGTTGGAAGTTTTCTGTGTGTATAAATGAGTCTACATATTCAGTTAAACAAAAAACATCCTTATTATGGTTATTAGATTAGTTGAAAGATTTGTACAGTTTTGCATACTCTATGTCCAGAAAGGAAAATGTCTGTCTCCTTCAATTAAATTTTTTATAAAAAGGGGGATGTCTGTTCAAATACACAATTATTCAGGGCCAGTGCATACTACCCTCAAACCAGATGACTGGTGGGGAGAAGCCTAATTGAAGACCCTTGATATCTTATCAACATTTGATTTTTCTACCTACATTTATATATGTTACAAATTAAGCTAAGTACAACTGATTATTAAAAGGATGAAAATTTTTTGCGGATTGTGATGTCATTCTGGGATCTTTTTTTTGTCCAAATCCACTATATAAAATTCACTATTTTTTCATCGGTAATGTTGAATGTGTTAAATTATTCAACTTTTAAAGAAGAAAAATCTCAAGTTGATGTTAAAAACTGCTACATACCCTACAGCTGTAGTAGCAACGGTGTTTGCTGGGTAACCTTACAGAGCCCCACCTTCTTCACACTGGTTTGAATTCAGAGTTTTCCTTTTCCTAGACTGGTTTCCAATCGAGGCTATAGAGTCCAGTCTACTCTACAATTTTTCTCAGGTTTAGAATTCAGAATTGTCTTCTCTTAGACTAGTTGCTACCAAGGCTATAGCACCCAGTCTTTCCTGATATTTTCCTATAGCTGAGAGAGGGGGGAAATATAGATAAATTCATAATTCATTGCACATAAGTGAATGTAATGAATTTGACTGAAATTAGAACTCAACTCTCCGATTACCCAATCCAAGTCATGATACATTACTCTGCCCTACCAGAAGCCACTACATTCATGTAATTATAAAACCAGCAATTGTTATATGGTATAAAGTTTCTCTTTCTCTACATAGAGAAAGAAATGGATGTCATAAAACAAAAAAACAGCTTAAAAAGAAATTCACTAGAAGAATATAAATGATGTTTTTCAATTTTGGAAGTAAAAATTCTTTTCTTATACAAATATGGAAACTGGGTGATGGAATATTTTACACAAATACTGATAAATAACATTATTTTTAAATATTTTAGCATCTCATCAAAAAGTAGTATGAATAAAAATTCACAATATATACAAATAGAAAGATGGTAAGTGATAAATTGAATTTTATCAAATGACTTATTTGACAACAGAAAAAGTTCAGCAAAAAGTGTAACAGACATTCCCTATCATTTCTATTTAACAGAACATGTTTAAAAAAGAATTGCTGCTTAAATATACTAGGGATAATGCATATATATATATATATATACATATATATATATATATATATATATATATACACACACAATACTAATAAATATACATCTGTTCCTTAGTGTTTGGTACAACTCTGAATGTGCACTATTTTATATATATATGTGTGTGTGTGTGTGTGTGTGTGTGTGAAACATGGAATGGTCATGTCTCTCCACTCAATTTAACTTTTGAAAACCATAGAACTGTAAAACTAGTAAAGTTTTTTTAATTGGTATCGCCCCAAGCAAGGCAGTTCAGCCACTAGCACGCAAGGGGTTACAGAGTGTGGCGGAATTAGGAACAGAAACATTAATAATGAGTAGAAAGAGAAAAGAGCAATCAGGAGGACGATAGATAGCTATTGATATTGCATTTAAACTTTTGCAGATTAAAGTTGGTTGGAAAGCATGGAGCTGGGAAGAGGTACCACAAGTAAAAAGTGTGTGATAAGAAACTGTTAGCATAGAAGTTACGGCTACATCTAGCTAGCTCAACTATAAATTGATGAGATCTTGACACCAGTCTAGTATTGCACTTAAATTCATACAGTCTAGGTACGATAGCTAAGAGCTCAGTCGAACAATTATCATGAAAGTATTTATAAAAAAGGCACAGAGTGGCAACCTTACAGTGGTGGGTTAATTACTCTAAATAAATATTTCATTTTCAATTTCTTTTTCCTATATTACCCATGTGGGATATATAAAAAAATCTTACTTTTATATATATATATATATATATATATATATTCATAATTTACAAAAAATCAATCAATAAAATTAATTGACACAAAATGTTGTTGTATTTAATATATGTATATATATATATATATATATATATATATATATATATATATATGCAGTCATATATATATATATATATATATATATATATATATATATATATATATATATATATGTATGTATGTATGTATGTATATATATATATATATATATATTTTAGGAACAAAAAAAAATTTCAGATGATGCATTTTGTCCTTTAAGACTTCATTGGACTAATGTGATATTTACATTGTTTTTTCTTTATTTTACAATAGTGTTCACTGTGTTCACGGCCAAAGAGCCACTTGAGGTAGAATGTTAAAGAGTAAGAGACACAGTTTATGGGAATATGTGGGGAAGATAGACTCTAGATCCTAAACTCGAACAGGCGATTACAATTGTTCTAATATATAAACAAATTTAACTGATATTTTCCCATATATATATATATATATATATATATATATATATGTATGTATGTATGTACACTTCAAACTAAAGTTAAGCAATGTTTAACCTGGACAGTATGTTGTTCAACTTGTAGAACCAATATAAAGAGTTTGTTTTTGTGTCAATATAGGAATAAAAATATGTGTAAAGAGACAATACTGTTTACTAAACTCTCTCTTGACTTTGTTTTTATATTGAAATATTTTCCTTTTCAGTTTACCTTCTTGTGGTTCTTGCCATTTCCTCTTATATTTTACATCTTATTCTCATCAACAAATTTTTATTGGATGATAAGCTCTTGCCAATTTTTTCTTTTTTTAGGAAGTTCAGTTCGAGGTTTTATTTTAGTTTTGTTCTAGAAAATAAAACTTTTTTCTCTAATTATTATTTTTTTTTTGCATTTTGATATTTTTTAAACTATTTTGTTGGTTAACTGAGAAATTCTGTAGAAAGTCTTTTGTTTTTTGGAGGAGTCTTTTCTCTTAATCATGTTTTGCAACCTCTTAATGGCAATTCTACCTTGGTAGATGCCAACAGGTGAGAAAAATGCTAAAAGGTGAAAAATAAAAACAAGAGATATAGTCACATTTTTCTTTGAGTTGGCAAATCTTTTTAAATACATTTTATACATACATTATATCAATATACATTCTTACTATTACGCATTAGTAAATTACAATTCAGATAAATGAGTTATTACTTTTAAATAAAATTGTGGAACAGAATATTGCCATCAGTTAATTTTAAATTATAAAAATTCCATAAAATATAATTTAAAGTAAACACTCAATATTTGATTTACAAACAAATGAATTTATGTATAAGAAATGCATATATTAGGCTTAATGCATAACTCTGCAGTCTAATATATAGTTATTAGATGAAATTTGATCTGAAATTACCACTGTATAATGTTTTATCTATGTCATAAATATCCACCACTGAATTAAGTTCATTGACAGGAATGAAATTAGATTGGAAAATAAATCTTTTTTGCGTAAAATAAATGGCTGCATATTTTATACATATATTTGTGTTACTCTTCACGAGTTTCTCCCCTTGGATACTCTCCTAGGTAGGAAAGGACAATCTTGTCCGGAATTGCCAAGCATCCATCTTTCACTGAGAAGCCATATGGAGAATGAAATAGTTTGAATAATTCATTCTCTCCCCATCACTTATCAAATTCCTTAATTTAAATTTACATATTGTTTAAAATTTGCTGTAGTTATAGAGGAAGAGTGCCCAATATCAGAGAGAGAGAGAGTGTTTGTAGATACAGGCAGTGTCAACATAGGAATAAACACTGCTGCATAATCAGCCAGTTTCTCACCTCAGTGTGATCTTGTTTTGAAGCCTGAAATTAACAGTAACCATGGAATGTTAACATGTTCACTCTCTCTCTCTCTCTCTCTCTCTCTCTCTCTCTATATATATATATATATATATATATATATATATATATATTTCAGTGAAGTTTTCACTTTTCAAAATTATTAATATCAGTTTAAGCTATAAATTCCTAAAGTCAGTTGTCCTTTTTTACTATATATCTAATCTATAATTGCAAACTAATTTTTGAAAGTGAAAATTTCACTGAAATATATTGGTAAATTCCCATTTGTGTTTTTTTGATATCCAGAAAATACAAATTTTAAACAAAATAGTCACAATATAAGGAAAAAAGGCCCCAGTTAATCCCATAGCATACTGGTATCAATTTGCTTTTCTTGATTCTGAATATTTTTATTTACACATCTCCAAACAGATGGATTTCTATTTATAATGATAATATTAGCCATTTCCTTATAAGGAAACATTCAGCATTCATCTAAGAAAATGATTGTATACAGCTGACAGTTTAGATATTTCTGAATAGGTTAGATAGCATGCATGAAATTTATATGGACAATTGCTTATTTACAAGAATAATTTTATAGTTGTAACATTCTAAAAACTAATACAATTAGAACTAATGCAATGCAATATTTATCATTTACCAATTTATAAAGAAATAAATGTGAAAACAATTTTTTATTCATAAATCTATAAACATTGACTAAATTATTAAAATATGTAAACCAACTATAAGGAAATTCTTATTATTTACCATTTTATAAAGTTTGAATCAGTTGGCCATTAGCCAACGTTTTGCTAACCATTCCAATAAATAATATATTAAATAGTGTAATTATTTTTGTTGTTAATTCTCAAGAACAAAGAAAATGTATAAATTCACTTTCATATGTTTAGGTTTTATTAAAATTATAATCATTGCTTTTTAAAACAAAAAAAATTTTCAAAATTGAATGTAGTTAAAAAAGTGATGTCATGGGAAAAATGTCCTTTTGACACTTATTGTGGACATGTTTGTCCATGTCTGCTAAAGCCCCAATTTGATGAGACTATTTAAGAACGTTACTCAAATTTTCAGGTTAATATTTTGTTTTCATAGCAATTTGTGCTGCTATGCGAAACTACCTTTCATGCAGCCTATTTTATAATCAATTTCCTTATCTCTGATACTAAATTTGTTATAACTGATACATACGTTGAGCTATTTGAAGTGTTTAGCATTTATAAATTCCACATTTTGACTTTTTTATGATGGAATCAGGGTAGGTGCCATTACTGCATTCATTCCAATACCAGATCATACAAGGTAACCAAAAAAGTTCTGTCCGTTTTTTGATTAGTCGTTGAATGAAATTGAAATATATATGGAATGCGTGTAGCAATTGTTTTCAAATTCAGACAGCCGGAAGTAGGAACATCAGACGTTATAAAAAACATGTGCACCGTGCCCGGCCATCAGTTATAAGCCGGACAGCTGTGAGAAGGATGGAAGTGTCTAGAGATCTCGTTCGGGGCTGTTTGCTTTACGACTTCAAAGTTGGCTTATCAGCAACTGCATCTAGTCGCCGCATATGCCAAGCATTTGGGGATAGTGCTGTGGATGAACGTACTGCAAGGCGTTGGTTTCGAAAATTCAAGTCGGGAGATTTGTCTCTCCATGATGAGCCTTGCAGTGGACAACCACAGGTCTTGAATGATGGAGTCCTGAAGGCAGCCATTGAACTGGACATTAGTCTAACGTGTGGTGAACTTGCAAGACAGTTCAACATTTCTGATGAAGCAGTTAGACTTCACCTGCACCGCCTAGGTAAGACGTACAAACTGAGCAAGTGGGTTCTGCAAACACTGTTGGAGGTCCACAAGGGACAACGAGTGGCAGCCTGCATATCGCTGCTTTCTCGCCACTGTACCACATCCTTATTCAATCGAGTGCTTACCAGTGATGAAAAGTGGGTTCTGTATGAAACTCTCAAGCGTTCCAGACATTGGTTGTCTCCTCAGGATGCTGTCCCTTACACCGCAAGACTGCCTATGCACCCATGCAAGATTATGCTTTGTGTCTGGTGGACAGGTCATCAAGTGGTTCATTATGAACTGCTACCAATGGGCCAAACGGTCACTGGAGACCTATACTCGCAGCAATTGAAACGTGTGCAACAGGCATTGCGCCAGAAGGATCCAGCACTGGTGAATCGCAAAAGTGTGCTTTTCCTCCATGACAACGCCAGGCCACATGTCACGCGAGTGGTCAAGGATACCATACAGCAACTTGGGTGGGAGACTTTGTGCCATCCACCTTATTCACCTGACCTTGTGCCATCCGATTACCACCTCTTCCACTCCCTGGATAATCATCTTTGTGGGAAATCCTTCACCAATGAAGCAGACTTGCGCAAAGCCCTCACAGACTTCTTTGCATCAAAAACACCCCGAGTTCTACCGCAAGGGCATTGAACAGCTTGAGACACGTTGGCAGAAGGTGCTGGATGCCGATTACAATTACTTTGAAGACTAAATATAAGTTACACATACTGTGAAGTGTTTTCTTTTTTTCCTTTAAAAACGGACAGAACTTTTTTGGTTACCTTGTAGTTTGTTTTGGAAAGGCTTAAGTCCTATTTCTTGGAACACTCAGTACAGGATGTTGATTTTCTGTTCAAGAACATTCTTATGCGAACTATGAATACCTATGCCAATCAGCAGGATTGTTACCTTCTATTGGTTGATTCGTTTTAATATGATGTAAAAAAAACAACTTTTCTCTTTGTATATTTATGTAAATATAATTATACATTTTTTTTCTCTTCACTGTTTTTGTTTTAAAATTTTAGCTTTCCTATTCTTTGTGTTTTAATTAGTAGCAGAACACAAAATAATACAAGCATTTCATGTTATTCATATATTGGTAGAATCAATAGCCCAATTCCTAAAGTAGCTCAGGTTATTAGTTTGACAAAACTGAAAGAAAACTAGTCCATTCGATAGGGACTTCTTTATAATTCAATTATTTATATTATCAGAAGGATATAGAAAAATTATTGGGTATATTACATAAAAAGTAGGTTATTTTCTAGTAACTATAGATTTTGTAAGATGATACATTAGGGGTTTTCTAGCTAAATAGTTAAAAACATAGATTTTATGTAGCAAATTGAGGGAACAGTAACAATAGTGGCACATCAAAAAGCCATAATTAGAGGTGAAACAATGAAATCAGGAATGGCTGATCATGTATGGAAGGAAAAGAGTAGTCATCAACCCCTGCTGAATGAAGTAAAAATACTGGACAGAGAGGACACTTGACAATCACACACATGAAAGAATTGGTGTGTATACTTGGCTATGAAAAATTCCTCAGTAGGCCTAGCATAGAAATATGATATGGAAGTCAATAATATACTGAGAAAGAGAAATAACAAAAGTATCATAAAAAAAAAATGAAGCGTCGGTGAGTGCAGTCAAGCATGACAAACAGCAGCACTTATCAGCAGGCAGGTTAGATTTAAAGCTTCAAATTCTCTACTCTACTGTGGGTCAATAGCCTAGTGGAGAGTGATGGTTTGTGATTTTAATGGTAAATGAATTAATTTTAATGGTAATATAATGGTAAATTAATCAATTTTAATGGTAAGGTAATTACAAGTTCACTCCCTGGGCCATGCAGAGTGCACTTGGACTCACTGGAAATGTGGTGAACAATCACTGAGAAATAAATAGAACTAGATGATATATATATATATATATGTGTGTGTGTGTGTGTGTGTTGAACAATAAAAAAAATGTTAAACATTAAAATTTCAGACACACTAGGTTGTATATTAATATTTTTGTTTTATTTTTTAAATTAGGTTCCTTGACTAGTTTTGGCCAGCATGGGTATCATCAGGAGAAAACATTCTTGCTTGTTAGTAGCAATGAACTACAGGGGTGAATGACTGTCTCTGAAAAAGGTGAACTTTGCCCGTAGTTTTATTTGTTTTTTTATTGTTAATTTTTGGTCAGTCCTTGTATTGGTCAAAGGCCTTTTTACAATATCCGTCTATATTTTTGAGATGAGGTATTATGTACACTATTTACATTGTTTGTTGTGATAAAAATGGCAACGAAGATGAGGACAATAGTCTGAACAATGTAAATAGTGCCTTTTTTCAATATATATATATATATATATATATATATATATACGTATCAGAAATGCAGATAAACATAAGTGTATAAAATGTGTTTTTGTAAAAAATTAGAGGCTAAAATAAACAGGCTCAAAGTCGAGCCAAAATAAGTCAACAGTAGAAGTGAAAAAGCAAAAGGTAGAAATAAATATAAACTTCACAAAGTCATTTCTCATATATTAATTGTTTGATTTAATTAGCCTCATTTGTGATTCTTGAAGCTTTTTTGGGAATATGTGTTTATCTTGGGAACAAACTTTGGAAAACATTAGTCTAATGAGAATACTTCTTTGTATATATTTCTTGTACAAGTTGTGTATGTACACATAAGTACTTGTACACATTACTTCTTTATAAGAAACATTCTGTACCTATCAGAGGATATATTATTCTATGTTTGTGTATATCAATGTTATTCATTTAATTGTTAGTGTAGCTTTTGATTGATACTTTCTATAAAGAGCGAATGAAGGAATTCTCTTCATCATAGCATAATTAACAAGAAAAAAGAAAATACAAAAAATAACAGGCAAACATGGTAACTGTAAAAGTTGGTAAAGTATGTTTTTTATATTATATATTGCTCTGTAGATTTGATATTTTACATTGAGGATTGATTTACTAATATATATATATATATATATATATAAAATGAACAGTTACTTATTTTTTGAGCACATCAATCTGCAAGGGTAGGTAGCCAGTCCTTGTTGTAGATGTCAGTTCAGGTATATTTGTCTTTATTAAACACTCACAATGCCCACCTGTGGTTTATATGGTAAACTTAACTGTTTATATATTTATGTACAGGGTTCT
>OZ038496.1:20564684-20734684 GCA_964036315.1 Acanthosepion esculentum | reverse complement strand
TAGTTTTTTCCAGTTATCATTGTTGTACGCAACACATTCATGGAGTCAGCTTATCATCATTTGTCTTCATAAAAGTTTTTATTCATAAAAAAGACACTGCAACCTGGCATTGCCAGTGCCAGCAAGATAACTCTAATACAGAAGATGTTACATACATTACAGACAAAAAGACACTAGTTGTATGATACAGTAAGATAAAAAGGTTAAGGTATATCTAAACAAAGTAAAATAGATAAGTATATCCATGGATCTATGGATAAATAGTAAGAGAGAGAGTGGAGGGCAGATTAACACAGAATGCAGCAGATTAATATGAAAAAATGAGATATGGATATGCTATTACAGATATAAACAAAATTAAATAGTTATGAACAGATTTCGATAGATAGACAGATATATCTGGACTGACTTAGATTGATAGATTGAAATAAACAGATTGAAATAAAGAGATAGATATGAACAGATTGAGATAAAAAATAGATATGAACAGATTTTGATAGATAGATGGATAGATAGATAGATAGATAGATAGATAGATAGGGATAGACTGTAAGAGATGAGATAGATATTGGCTATGACAGATAACTAGGTAGATGAGAGAAATCTATGCAAAAAAATCTATACAAAAAAATCTATAAGCATCAAATAAAATTGAGATATAGATAAGTATAAATTTTCACTATTTCTTTAGAAAATAGAAAGATATATAGATAAAAAGGAAATTCACAAACATGTGTCAGGTTTTGAAAGAATTTGTATTTTCACCAGCGTTCTATTAAACTTCAGAAGGACAGAAATGCCAGCAGTATATCTATAAATATATTCAAAACAGTTCTTTAATGGCAAATATGTTTACATTTATTCTTGTAGGTCAGAGTTTATTATGAACCTGAACATATATACAAGCACACTGGCACTCATAATTATCAATGCATATACGGTTAAATATTTGTAAAGACCGATATAGATCTACAAAATTAGATATCTATGTATGTATATTTGTATTATTATTGTTGATACATGGCTGAGTAGTTAGAATATTCATTTTCCAACCATGAGACCAGTTTCAAATACCACCATGGACAGTTTGACAGGGTGGTGACATTTTGATGTTATTGTCCAGGAGAGGCAATCCCAGAATGCAACACTGTTGTAACATGCCAGGAAACTACACCATGACTTGATGAGTCAAACTGGATTGACAAAATCTTTGGAAGCCATCAATGATTGGGCTAGCATGAAGTCACAAATTATTGTGACTGAGGGTTTGATTGTATCGACCTTGTTCAAACTAGTGATCATACCAGACTATTCAAAACTGAAACCAAGGTTCGCTCAGCTTAGTTACAGTTTAAATACAGAAACAAATACAAATGTGCCTGAGTAGGCATCTGCAACAGGGAATAGCTAGATACACTAGTAAACAAGTGTGCATATATATATATATATATATATTATGAAATGGACAAACTCTGACAATTATTTTAAGACATTTTTATATTTATACATTCTTTTTATAGATACAAATATTTAAGTAAATGCTCTGTTTTATAATAAGCAGTATTAATAACATTTACTGGCCTGAATATTTATAAAACAAAGCATTTACTTAAATATTTGTATCTATAAAAAGAATGTATAAACATAAAAATGTCTTTTATATATATATATATATATATAAGTAGACACTGAGGTGACAGTTTTATGCTTGAATGCAGTCTTCAGGCTATGTGTATTGTGCTTTGGCTCCACTATTTATATATGCTAGTCAGTGGTGCATTATGGGTAATAAGGTCTATTGTATTATCCTGACAGTTATTGGGTAGGTCATAATGGTTAATGGTTATGTTTCAAATTATTCTAGAGACTAATTAGTAGAAATAATTGTGGATTAGAATGTGGTTATTTGTAGCTATTTTATAGTGTTGTTTAACTTTTCACTCATTATTAATTGTTGATTACTTAATTATTTGTTTATGATTGTTATTATTACATTTACTTTGTTAATTTGTTTATTATTTTTTTTACTAATAACAGTGAGCATAAAAGACAGAACTGGTGTTTCAATGTGATGTGGCCATAAGCCTTATTTATTCAAATTCAACACATGCACATATATGAATCTCAAAAGCACACACATATCTTGTCAGGGATTTGTCTCAGAATCACAAGAGAAACTCACACACGTACTTATATTAAACAGTTTTATGCTTCAAATATATCTTCCCACACAAGATGAGGTGACATTGTCGTTCAATATGCAAGACTCCGGTTAGAAGCTTATGAGCATTTTACCATTTGAGATTTTTTTTTTTTATATTTGATCAAAATGTTTTTAAGCACATGACCTTTTCTTTAACTTCTTGTGTAGGTAAGATCAAATAGAGTGAATGTCTCTCAAAGAGGATTTATCTTATTATCATTCTTTTGCTGATATTTTTCGGGGAGTTCACATTCAGAATGATAAATTCAGCTCCTCTTCTTGTCTTAAACTGCAGCAAACATGATAACTTAATGCCTAATGTACTCCTTGAATTTGATGTCAGAAAAGAGTGACCAAAAATAAATTTCTTGGTAAATTTCACACTCCAATAACATAATTTGGATGATAATTGGAGATTAAATGATATTATATTTAGTTAATAAAGCATAAATTAGGATGAGGAAGAGAGTCTGACTGTAAAAGCCTGTTCAATGATAGGGATGAGAATCTAAAGCATATCCATTCATTTTGCACATTTTGCACCACTGTGGTCACTTACTTCCCATTGTGGTTCATGGTGACATTCAAGGCAAAATAGTGCAATAGTTTACTCATTCCTTTTTCACTGTGGATGTTGAGGTTCCACATCTCAATTCACCTGAGTATTTACAAATATATACATTTTTTATTTACAGTGAAGTTTACCCTGTACAAGGCCCAGAAGCAGAGACAGTTACAGAGTTATAGGTACAGTTTATATAGATATAACCCGGATATAAGAGAGTTGTCGAGAGCGGTGAAGAAGTATCTTATATTCGGGTTTCTCTTATATCCGGGTTTGGTCTATTTTGTTTTATTAACACAGGCTCTAATTTGGGACCAGATAAAATTTCTCTTATATCTGGGTTACACTGTACAGGGAAGATAACAGTTATCCCTAGACTTGAACTGTTAAGAGTGCAGTGATTGGGAAAACATCCTCTTGGGAGTTGGTTTCACAGAGAAGTGGTTCATCGGTATTTTGTTTGAGCCCTTTACATAGAAGTAAAAATAGAGCAGTGAAAGGCTTACAAAATTTTGTTAGTGAGAGAGGGGTTGCAGAGTGGAAAATAATTTGTTACCCACAAGGATGCGGAGACACTTTTGAACTCTATTGAGACTGGAAAGTGAGGACTGGGCAACTCCTGCCCAAATATGACAGCAGTACTCCATTTTAGGCCTGATCTGGCTCTTGTAATGGTAGAGGATAGGAGGAGGAGTCAGAAACTTACTGGAGCAGTACAGGAAACTGACCATTTTTTTTCTGCATCATTTATTTAGTTAGTGAATTTTGCACCACTGTGGGTTACTACTTCCCATTGTGGTACATGGTGACATTCAAGGCAAAATAGTACAATGACACTTGCTGGTTCCTTTTGAACTGTAGATTTTGAGATTACTCTATCTCTCCTCTAGGAAGTTCCTCCACCCACTGGTAAAGCCTCTGAGGTGCAGCTACTATGCCTGGCTGATTGGCACTGGTGGGTTGGAAAGAGGTGTTCTCATCCAACTACCTTCACACACTTTAGCTAGTAGGTTGATGCCATTGACTGGAGTGTGGCTGTCGCAGTGCCTATGTGACTTCTTGTAATTAAGATAGTAATTAATGGTGTATCATTTTTAGGTAATAGAATATTTATATTAGAATTAATATATTTTTAACCACTTAAGAAAGGTTAAGAAATATCTCATGAGAAATTTCTTCATCCTAGTGCAGTTGAAGAGATATCCTGTGAGATATATCTTTGTCCTGAAGCAACTGACCAGATATCTCACAAGAAATATCCTTTGTCTTGGAGCCACTTATGAGATATTTCATAAGAAATCTCTTTGTCCTAGAGTAGTTAAGTTATCTTGTAAGATATATCTTTGTCCTAAAGCCACTGACAAGATATCTCATGATAAATATCTTTGTCCTGGAGCCACTTATGAGATATTTCATGGTTTGGAGTAATATTTAGTGAGCTAGTCTGGCTGACCATTTTTACTAAATGCTCAGTTCAGTCCTTACTGAGTGCTCCTTACTAGTGATATTGTGCCAAACTGAGCTAAGCATGGCAAATAAGATATTTCATGATAAATATCTTTGTCTTTGGTCTTTTAACTTTGTCAGTGAAAAGGATAGTAATTGAAGACAATTTATAGTTGCTGATGAAAACAGTGGAAGCTATGATTATCCTGGAGTGGCTGACAAAATATTTCATTGATATGAAATCACACAAAAATTTCCCTAAGTTCCAAGTGGGTTACACATGAAATAATAACTTTTTAATTTTTATAATTTTCTTATATGGAGGAATTGCTTTAACTGGTTAAATGTTTATTTATATTATGATAATTTAAAAGTTGGGTGATAGCACTTTTTTTTCTTTTCAACCAATAAAATATAACTGTCAGCAAACACCAACAATGATTAGAAATGTTTTTGAACAAGTGAAGTCTGAGAGTCTTAGCAAAGACCACTCTTCTTTGAACATTGTGAACTTGTGCTACAGACTCACAAAGAACTCTACCAAATAACAGAAACCATGTTACTTGGACTACCAACAGCAGCAACAACTAAAATGGATATCACATGTAACTCAAAGAGAAAATAAGATGGCGATATTCCATACTACTTCAAATAAAATGTTATGAAGGAAACCCCCATCAATAGTAGAAAGAGCAATAACAGCTACTGGACTTGTGAAACTTATTTTCCTGAAAAATTGTTTGAAGAGAAAGATTTTATAAATTTCAACCAAATTTTACTGACTGCTCGGTCAATGAATGTCAAATGTTTCCTTACCAGGAAACTGCTAATATTACCATTACCAATGGCTTCTTGAAATTTTCCTCATTATAAAAAGAAGAAATTCTTTATAAAAGTAATGTTTTTATTAAAAAAAATGTCTGTGATTAGATTTGGTTTAATGCTAATTTTGTTATTATTTATAAACATATTAAATGTTTTTATATTTAATTTTTGAGATGAGGAATTGTCAGTACTTTAATTTATTAATTAAACTATAGTTCTCATCTCATTGATACGGAGACTCAAGAAATACAACTTCTGGATGTTGGTATAGTCAATATAGAAATTGATTAAACCTGTGTTACTATCATCTAGTGGTCATGAGATCAATTCCTGGATAGGTAGGGAAATGATATACACTGGTTCAGCAGGAACAAATAATAATAGACATCATAGGGACAAAATAACACAATAATTAACAGATATTACATAATCAGCAAAAAAATGGACACCTGAAGATGGCATGATGGTATATGACTGAAACATTGTGTATAATAACATATAATTAAGGTGAGAACAATAGTTCAAATAAATTAAAGTATGTTAATAGCTTTTTCAACATTGATGAAATAATATAAGTGTATAGAAACAAGTATAAAATATAAACTTTTTATGACAATCAATTTTGAAAAAGTATCAATTCAAATGATATGAAGTACATTATGTCATGCAACTATATTCTCATAAATGTATGTATGCAAAAGAAGATCCATTTTTAGCCTTCATGCATAACCATCTTGTAGTTCTTTAATATTCATGATCTACAACCTTGAAAATGCAATCCATGCTGTTAATATTTGTAATTGGTTAATTATACAATAAATTATACACTGATCTAAATTTCATGTATTAGGAATGGGATGCTTGCAACTGAACAATGAAAGTTCTTTTCTGAACCAACAGAAATTCTATCAAACAGATGTATCTTTATTTTAACCAATCAAATGCTACTCTTATCTATGCCATAATGATCTTTTAACCAAAATAATATAATTTTTGTATGTGGAATGATACCATTCTGAACCAATCAAATATTACTCTTATATATGAAATAATGCTCTATTAGCCAATCAGAAGATATTCTCACAGTTCATATCACAAGAGAAGATTAGATTTCACTAAATGAAGAAATTTGATTAATTATTCTATTATGCCCCTCTTCTCTTGATAGCTGCCAGCCAATGAACAAGTGTTGAATCCTCTTCTTTCTTTATCTTATTTAATGTGATCATCATAGCATTTTACTGGGCTAAATCCACTAATTTCATTTCAGCTCCCTTTGGCTCATCCATCAAACAGTTGGTTTGTCAGATCTAATGCTTGATATAACTCTAATGCTAATTGTTTTTTCTTTCCATATCAAGACTAGCTTCTTTAGATTTCTTATTTCCATCTCAACTTGTAGGTTCTCTAAGCATGATCTATATAACTAAAAGTATATGAGTGTGTGTGTGTTTGAAATAGATGTTTATCACCTGTTGCAGCCATAATTTTTTAAAAATGTAGGATTTCAAGTACCAATTTTTAAGGCAGACAAGCCTTTCTCACTTGGAAGATAGGAGAAAAAGAATCTTTTTACCTGCCCCTATCAGCATTATTTTTCCCCATTTTTATTGGTAACAATCTTTCTACCCTTGTTATTTTTTGCCATTTTTGTTGGTAACAGTTTTTCTATCCCCACTATTTCTTCACATTTTTTATTAGTAAAAATCTTCCTATCTCCACTACTTCTTCACATTTTTTTAATTGCTAACAGTCTTTCTACTCAAGCTGTTTCTTCACATTTTTGTTGGTAACAATCTTTCTGTCTCTGCTATTTCTTCTCATTTTTATTGCGAACAATCTTTCTACTCCCATTATTCCTTCCCATGCTTTTTATTGGTAACAATCCTTCTACCTCCAGTATTTCTTCACATTTTTATTGGTCACAATCTTTCTACCTTTGCTATTTCTTCTTATTTTTATTGTGAACAATATTTCTACCCCTGTTATTTTTGGCCATTTTTGTTGGTAATAGATTTTCTACCCCCACTATTTCTTCCTATTTTTTATTAGTAACAATGTTCCTATCTCCACTTTTTCTTCACATTTTTTTTTATTGCTAACAGTCTTTCTACTCCTGCTGTTTTTTCACATTTTTGTTGGTAACAATCTTTCTACCTTTGCTATTTCTTCTCATTTTTACTGTGAACAATCTTTCTATCCCCACTATTCCTTCCCATGGCTTTTATTGGTAACAATCCTTCTACCTCCAGTATTTCTTCACATTTTTATTGGTAACAGTCTTTCTACCTCTACTATTTCTTCACATTTTTTTTAGCTAACAAACTTTCTACCTCCATTATTTCTGCTCATTTGGAACATACGAATGTATATGTAAGGATAACTGAATTTACTATTTTGGGAAATTCAATTTTTGCATTGATCCACATATCCCTAAGATTGGCAACTTTCCTTTTGTTGTTTTAAGCTTAACATCACAGCCTAAATTATTTTCACTTTAACTCACATGCACCTTATATCAAGTGTTTAATATCTTTGTTGTCAATTCACCAGAATAGAGAAAATGTATAAATTCATTAAAATTCTAATCATCACTTTTTAAAAACAATCAAGAACTGTCAAGGGAGTCAAAAGTGTATACAGTAATAGCAGTGTCAAGGGAATAACCATTCTTTTGACACACCATTTTTTTGTGAGGATGAAGGTTAAACATTGCCAAAACTCCCTTCCATAGATAGTCACAAGGAAGGTAAACTAATTTGTTAAATGCTCATCAGAGTATTGTACAGGATGATGTTATCAGAGCAGATGACAAGTCTAGATGTCCTATTTCTCTCACTCACTGCCATTGCAACCAAAAAGAACGTACACTAAAGTAATCTGTCTAATGCAAGTTTTGTTAATGGTGCTGAAAAAGATTTTCCAAGGCTGGATTGAAACAAAAGCAATAGTTAAAGAAAGAAAGGGGAAAGGAAAGCAATTTACCAGAGTAGTGGTCACATAAAACATGTGATAGCACAATGGTTAAAATAGTGGATTGGATCATAGTATCAGTGGTTTGATATCAAGAATTTAATTTCATTTATCTAACTCTCTAAGCTATAGTTCAGTCAGCAGTGCTGGGTAAGTCAGGTTTATTAGAAGCAGTAGAAAGAAATGTTGAATATATTTGAAACATAACTGAAAATGCCAAGAATATTTGTATAGAGAAATTGATGAACCGCAATCTCCCCAACTATAGGTTAAATAGCCTCACTAATCTACTATTGACCAAGTGGGGTGAGTACAGCTACACCCCTGAAGACATGGTCAATCAGGAGTGAGAAGGCCCAAGATTTGGATTTGGAATTATGTCTTAAAAAGCTTGAGAAAAGATTATTGTGACAAGCAAAATGACAGAATTGAGAAAATTTAATACTGTACATAGATCTTCGACATGTGAAAGAACCAGTTTCTTCTTTTTCTATGTATGTTGGTGATCATGACTCTCCACAATTTCCTGTCCTTTGTAGCTCTTAATAAATTTTGTCTTTTTGTCATCTCTCCTAAACCCTGTTCTGCCATCTATTTACTCAAACTTTCTAGATAGGTTATGCATTATGTGAATTTGTTTTTCTAATGTTAAGTATTGAGAAAGCACTATATAAGAAAATTTATATGTAGTAGAGTTGGTGTCCCCATATCATAGATTCAGTGGGGGTACACGAGACTCCCTGCACCAGCCCTGGTTACCAAATAGTTCCATTTACCCAATTTCACTCACAAAGCTTGGGTCAACTTGTGGTATGGGTTTCAAACACTTTCAAGACACTGGGATACTCTGAAAGACTAAATAGCGAGTTAACTTCTTAACTTACTACATAGCTGAAATTACTCAATCATTACATGCAAGAAGTGCACTCTCAATAAGGTGCAAGTCTGAAAACTACAGAGAGCTTATTATTAAGTTATTCTCTTTTTTTATATTTCTTTCTTTTATATAAATAGAATTATAATCTTAAAATTTAGGGTGAAAAATGGTTTCCTTGTCACATGAGCTTCTTCTCAACCTATAGGCTCTCTAACCTTGAATGGTGAACAATTTAAATGAAGGACTTATAGAGATAATATTTTCAACCTCTGCTCTCTGGAACATCGTAAAAGTAGTTGTAATAAGGGTTTAATAAAATGAATGAGTGATAATCATGAGTTTTAGATTAAGGTAAAAGATAAGTGAACAATCCTTGCTCCATGGAAAACTGAACAAGTAGTTAACCCAGTGTTTCTCAACCTTTTTTAAGCAATGGCACTCTGAGATGCAAATGAAAATATCGTGGCACACTTAGCAAATATTTTAAATAGTACACATTTAAATGCTATGAAATAAAACTACAGATTAACAAAACACACACACACACACACACACACACACAAATATAAACTTACTTTATTTCAATGTTTCTATTCAACTATTTGTGAAGCTTATTTAGTGTAAAACCTGTGCTTGGTGTTTTCTTGCAATTTCTTCAATGTTTGGTCAAATGTATAATAAGCAGACCTCATTTCTTCTTCAGTTGAGCATAATTTTTCTTGCTTCTGTTATTTAGGGTTGAGAAGCCTAATTCACATAAATAAGAAGTAGAAAATTGCAATAAAACTGATAAAGACATTTTAGCAAATGTAGGATATTCCTTTTGTATTAAAATCCAAAATGTATCAATGAGTACCGTTGAATCTTTTATTTTGAGCCCTCAATCATTAGAAATGGTGGCCAATTCTTCACATAACTGAAGTCCAATATTAGAAGGCTCATTTATGAAGGGATTTTGAATCCACTCATACTTTTGCAGCACATTTAAAAGGGCTTAAGATGGCATGGTGGTTGAGAATTAACCCCTTAACTGCAACAGAATTTTCGATGATTTGCAGCTGAGCTACAGAACTCCAATAACGGAAATTCCTGTCATCTGCAGTTAATAAGTTAAACAAAAGTGGAAAAAGATGAGGTGTTGAGTTAATGGCTTTCATTTATTTGTTCTTTTGATGAGGTTTGCGGAAGATATAAAAGTGTTGGATGTTAATTGACAAAATCTAATTGGGGTGTAAATAAAAGTTTCAGAGAGAACACATTATTCATAATCAACATAATTTCTTATTATGGCTCAATTCAGATGATTTGATATCTAAAGGGTTAACGAAATAATCTTGATAAGAGAAGCTGAGTTTGACTGAATTCAGTGTTAGGAGATGGTGAAGTGATTGGAGTGCATGTCATTTCCTCAGAAAGAGGTTAAGAGAGCAGACAACAAACCAAAACGGCAGGAAAAAGGGAAAAAAATGATTGGTTAGAAATGGTTTTGCCTTTAACTAATGACATCCTGTGATTCAACTGTTTAATTCAATTGCTATTAATTTTATTACACTTAATGTGAAGGGTGCATTACATTACGTATGAATGCCGAAATCAATAAGTTTTGTTGGGAAGTGGATTTCAAAATGTTCACTGATAAGGGTAGAAGTTACCCACATTTTCAGATATTAAACATTTATCAGCTAAACTAAATAAGCAAAAGAAAAAAAATATAATGAAGATAATCATTTAATTCAGCTAGTAGTTAAATATCTAGAGAGTGCTTTAACAGACGTTGGAAAATATAACATTAAAATCTGAAGGTTCATTGGATTGCAAAGTATTAATAAACAAAAAAGTTTTGTTGGAAACAAAGAAAAGATTCTTCTTCTTTATATGCTGTGTCTCCTTAAGACGTAGGCGATCATGGCTCGCCACAACTTCCTATCCCTTGTAGCTCTTAATAAATTTTGTCTTTCTGTTATTTCTCCTAAACCCTCTTCCACCAACCACTTACTGAAGCTCACTAAGTATGTGATGTATTGTTTTCCTCTGTTCCTCTTGCCTTCAATCTGTGCTGTGAGTATCAGATTTTCTAAGCCCTCTTTCTTCTTTATTGGCCCTAGAAACCTCAACTGTCTCTTTCTGATGTTAAGTATGTTTCCTTTTTGTTTCCATTTTCTGTAAAACTTTGTCATTGCTGACATGTTCAGACCAGTATCTTTGTTGCTTTAGGTCTCTTCTTCATTTCTGAGGAGATTGTCCAGTACTCACTACCATACAGGAGGACAGATATCACGTGACAGTTGGTGACAGTTTAGTACTCTTTACCTTGTTTCTAGCAAAGTTTTTCTATTTAATAATACTCTGCTTAGATTTTGGAATACTTCCTTGGCTATCTCAATATGCCTTCAGATTTCAGTCTCACATTTTCTGTCCTCTGTTAAAACACTTCCCAGACATTTTAATTTCCACAATCGTTTGATTTTGGCATCTCTGATTTGGAATTCGCACTTTCGGATCATCCTTTTGTTAGCAACCTTGCATTCTGTCTTCTTGCAGTTGATTTTTAATCCTTTCTTCTCACTTTCCTCAATTACCTTCTGTAGGAGTTTTGTATTCTTTCTGTGTCTGCTATCAATACGATTGAAGTGTTAAATAATATCAATCCTCATATGGCAGCGAATACTGGACAATCTCCTCACAGGTGAAGAAGAGGCTTGAGGCAACAGAAATATAGTTCTACAGAAGGACTGCTGAGAATACCATGGACTAAACATGTGAGAAACAAGGAAGTTTTATGGAAAATGAAAACAAAAAGGACACTTATACTTAGAATCAGAAAGAGAAAGTTGAAATTTCTAGGGAACATAATGAAGAATATGAAAAATTTGACACTGACAGGGCATATTGAAGGCAAGAGGGACAGAGGAAAACAGTGCATGACCAACCTAATGAGCTTGTGTAAATGGTTGGTAGAGTAAAGTTTAGAAGAGATAACAAAAAAACAAAATTTATTAAGAGTTACAAAGGAGAGGAAGTTGTGGTGAGCCATGATCACCAATGTCCTGAAGGGACATAACACATAGAAGATGAAGAATGGTAACATGATGATTTAAAGAATTAAATTATTTTAACCAAAACCTTATAAGAACAATTGCCATAAAAATATTTGTAGAAAAGACAGGGAAACTATATCATGTCAGTGAGAAAGTAATTGAAATAGAGATGCCAGGTCAGAATCGATAACATTACAGATTCTTTGAATTTTGTCAAGAATCTTGAGATATATAATAGGAGCACCAAACCAGATATGGTAGCAATATTCAATGCATGGATGAATGGTAGATTTATAAATCTATAAGATGGATTCTGATGAAAAAAATTGTCTGGTATGATACAGTGAACTAACTTTCTTAGCAGAAGACTTAGCAGTTGATTATGTTTAAAATTAACCTTTTTCTAAGCTAAACTGTAACAAGTCACCTTTCAGTATTGACCACAGAAGATATTGGTTAACATCAGTAATTGCAAAATAACAATGTTAAATCTACACAAGTTATATGACTTGTGCTATTTAAGAAAGAAATGAACAAGAGACAAACAATTCTATAAAGATATCAAATAAAACTAGGATGCACCAAACATACAAATCTTGAAGGAAAGAACATGACAGAATTGTCAGAAAAAATGAAAAAAACATGGAGGAGTGTATGAAGTCTGCCAAACAAAGAAGTCTTCTTCTGGCAAAGTAATATGAATAACAGGAAGCAAAGTTATATCACATTTATGTATCAAACTTTGTGTCAGGAGAACAGAAATAGTTACGAAAGGATTTATGCTTTCAGAAGACAGCTATTGACACAGTCATCTAAAAATGATGGCCCATAGAATCAAAATATATTACCTTTATCTGGTATATGTATGATTTAATATGGCTACCAGTTCCAAGGAGAGATAATCAATCTAAGCTAAGGTGACAGTGCAAAACTATCATCAAATGCTTCAAATATTTTATTAGAAATTATATAGTTGCATTTACTAAATAACACACACACACATTATTGGCAAAAATATTTCTCTGAATATTAGATGATAGAAGTTCCATTTTTGGAAGCATTAACATTTACAAGTCATTTTTTACCCCAGTTAACAATTGATTGGGTGGGGGGTCATTTTCGAGATCAGCTCTCAGTTTTATTTTATTGGACCTGTCAGACTTATTGTTAAGAGAGTTGTGTCATCAGTGTTCTAATAAGCATGTGGTTGTGAAAGGAAAGGAATAACAAAGATTAGGTTTTTAAACAACATGTATTGTTGGAGGTTTAATTCATGGTAGTGTGTATTGGTTGCCAAGGTGACGAGGGATTGGTGTATCTGGCAGGCCTGTGGTAGAATGTCTCACTGTGAGGGAATACCTGTTGCAAGTTGGGTTAGTGGTGATGAGAAAGTTGGATGTTGTTTCAATGAAATGGGGTCATGGAGATGACTGCGAGGTTATGTCTGTGGTGAGTGAGGTATGCCAAGGTGATGGCAGTGGTAACAAGGAATTAGATCTAGCAGCTATTTCTGTGGTGGAATGTCTCACTGTGAGGGTATGGCTGTAGTGAGTTGGGTTGCTGTGTTGACAATGAGGAAGGCTTGTAGCTGTGTGGTGACAACATTGAGATGTTATAAATCATGGTGGTTTGATGTCGGGAACCTGGCGGTGCCAAAACTGGTCTCTGTTGGATTCTGTATGGGATGTTATAAATCATGTTGGTGGGTATTAGGAGCCTGGCAGGGTTGAAGCTGGTCTCTGTTGGTTTCCGTGTGTGAAGAGTTGGGTGATTAGTTAAGCCTGGGAGTGGTAACAGTTGAGTTGAGAGGAGTGGTCATGTTGATGATAGTGACAGCACCCTGCATGTTCACAGGTGGCCTTCACAGCCAGCAACTGCTGGCGGCTGTTATGGTAGGCCTGCTTTTAAGCAGATCTGGCAGTTCCCAGGGACATCTCCTTTTCTGGCAGGAATGTTTACGATTGGCCAGTATTGCTTTCATTGCAAGGGCTTGCTTTGTGGACCGGACATGATGCTCAGAGCCTATTCACAGAAAATAACTTTTTTTACTTTATTTTCTGCCTTCATGGTGTTCACACCTGGTTGGCATGCAGAATGAATCAGAAAGAGATCTAATTGCAGCGGAGTATAACATCAGCATATATATCAAGTTGGCAACTGATAACATTAATGAAGATAAACGACATAGGTCCAAGGATAGCACCATGGAGGAGCCCCTTCGTATTAATGTGAAAATATCTATAAAAGTGGCCATGCAATAGGACACTCATATTTCATAGTGTATCTGCAATGGATTCAATATAATATATTATTTAAATTGCATATATATTTTGAATATCTTGAGTTCTGTTTGCCTTTCAATTGTTATATCTATTTTATTTTCAACTATTCGTCTTAGTCTTTTCAATCCAGTCTGTTCTGTTCATATTGATGTGCAAGAATTGAAATAGTTTTCAAAGCAAGTGTAGGAGTGTCTTGCAAATTCTTATTTTTGGCAATGCACCCCTCCTTCTTTTTCTTTATTATAGCAAGAACACAATTAAAGTTTGCCAAAAATAGAGGATGGAATTACCACTATTAAAGGTACTCTGATCTGGTGCTCAGATCAATGTATGATTCTAATATAATTCTGAGGCTTCACAAAGCCAATTTTGTAGACTATTGCTATTTACTTACATTCAGGCTGGTGCCACAGATAAAATAACAGGAAATTGGCTATTCAAAATTGTACTACAGTTGTTTTTTTTTTTTTAATAATCCACCAATGTAGGAATTTAATTATGTTAAGTATTATTAACTTACATTCAGAGGTGGGTAAATCTGCTGCTTTTAAAGTGACTTGAAATAATATGCATCAGATAAGATACATACAAATCCAACTTTGATCTAAAGAATACAACACTTATTAAAAGAGAAACTAATTCTTCAGAGTACCACTTTCAAATATTACCAAATTATAAATCTGCACCACAGATTTTTTTTCAAATATCTACTTTCCTAAGCCAAAATGGCTATAAAAAATTTTAAGAATTAAAAGAAAATATTTAAATTCAAAATTTATATCATATAATGCATAAACTAATCTCAAACTAAAATAATAAAAAAATAATAATTACATTCTAAAAAAACAATGATAACATTTACTCATTTCATTTATGAGACATTAAATTACATAATTTAGCATCCTCCATAATTTACCTTGACTTTCAGTTAGTCTAAGGTATATTTATAAAAATTTATCAGATTGAGGAATCAGAGAGACAAGTTCAAATTCCAGTTCAGTTCATCATTACATTCACTTACGTGCTAATACCCTTGGAAAAGATATGAATCCATCTTTTCTCCCCCCAGTTATGGGTAAATAGAAGGAAAAACTGAGTCTTATAGCCTTATAGTCTAGAAAAAGGAAAAACTCTGAATTCAAAATGGGTTAGGATCCATCAAACTTTCTTGACCAGGAAACACTGCTGCTAATGTGGCTGCAGTACATTTGGTGCCCCTATGACCCTAAGGGGTTACGGGTCTCATGATAGTGTTAAATACTTGCTGCAAAATAAAATAAAATTTGCCTAGATAAGTCCATCAGAAGATGAAATGCATTGACTAAGATAAATTTTCCTTTTGTCTTTATTCATACTTATGTATATTTGTATATTTCTAAAATGTGCTTATACAGGTTGGGTGCAATGGGTAAATTGTTGCCATTTTCATAGTTTTAATTTTGTGCATGCACATTGTTTATTTTTGTTGACTGTAGGGTCAGTTGGGCACCGTCTATGAGAAAAAAAAACACCATAACACCATTCACTCCACCAGAAACTTGGAAATGGCATGCTGTACTATTTGGCATTCATGCTGGAAGCTGCAATATGAACATTTCATAGTGTTTGGGTATCAATCTGTGGAGAGTGCAGAGAATTCAGAATAGTTGGATGAGTCTAGTGGTGATTATGAAGGTATGGCAACTTGAAAATCTTACTCTGATAGTTCTGATAAGAAAAGAACTCCTGAATTTGCTGTGAGGGCCTCGGAAATAACATGGAGGCCTACATCAAGTACTTTGAGGAAGTAGTGTTGCCCTTGGTCAAGAGAGTGGTTGCTGGAAGACTCTATGTCTGGTAACATGGCTCTGCACCATGCCACACAAGCAAGAGGACCCAGTCATGGCTGTCAGACAATTTTTGCCACCACATAACCCCTTACATCTGGCCACCTAATTCCCCAGACTGCAACCCTCTTGATTATTATGTGTTGGGTGCAGTTGAGCGAGAGACCAACAAAACTCCTTGTAACACCAAAGATGAACTGAAGGCAAGGATTATGGCAGCATTTAGCAACTTAAATAAGGAGACCATCCAGAAGAGTTGCAGGAGATTCTGAAGTCGTCTGGAGACCAATGATAATTTATTGAATAAATTTACTCTTTTGTATTTCAAGATATTATTGTGCAATTTTGGTAAATATATCTGTTAAAATAGGATGTCAGTGTTATTTTCATTTTTGTGTAATTTAGATGACAATTTATCCATCGCACACTGTATATCCATTAGAATATCTAACTAAAATGTATCTCAATAGACTAACATACATACTATTATAACAGAGTAGATGTAAGAGTGTGTGCATTGCATGTATGTGTGCTTATATGAGCATATATTAACCTAATTCTATGCGAATCAATACCTGAATTGATATAAATGAACCTCACACGTGCGCACATGATCTCCACATATAAAAATCAAGATACAATGTCAGATGGAAATTTTTATGAATTTAGCTGAAAGGCCATCCATTACATCTCTTTTCAAGCTGATGTCATTGATATATGATCTACTTTGCATATGTCTGTCTGCATCTACATGTATGCAGGTACAGATGACTGACCATTATCAAGGTTGAAAATAGGTGTAACAGCTTTTTGCTGTTATGGCCTATGCAGAAAAATAGTTATGGCAGAATGGTTTGCACATTCAACTACTTTCTTTTCCATAGACATGGCATGTGAGATATAAAACATTTTTGTCAAGATATCTAGCAGCAGGAAATTTACAGTGATGTGGGTTCATGCCTTCCCAAAGTTTTGAAGTGGATATAGAGTCTGAGCCAAATAAGCGTTTTATTTTTCTGTGTATCCCTTCAGGATGTGGGCGATCATAGCTCTCCACAGCTTCCTGTCTTTTGCAGCACTTAGTAATGTATGTTTTTGGTTATATCTCCTAATTCCTATTCTACCAATCATTTACACAGGCCTTTTATGTAGGTTATGCACTGTTTTCCTCTGTCCCCCTTGCCTTTAATATGTTCTATGAGTAACAAATTCTCTGAATCCATTTTTCTCATTATGTACCCTAGAAATTTACACTATCTCTGTCTAATTCTGTGCCCTTTTCATTTCCATTTTCTTCAAAACATTTTCATTACTCACATGATGTTCTCAACACACTTCTGTAAAACTACATTTCTGTTGCTTCAAGCCTCTTCTTCATCTGTGAAGAGATTGTCCAGCATTTACTGCCATATAGGAGGAATGATACAGTTCTGTACTCTTTCCTTTGTTTCCAGTGAAAATGTACTGTTTCATAATATTTGCTTAGCTTTTAGAAGCCACTTTTTGCTATTCCAATGCTTGCAGAATTTGACACTCTCAGGACATATTGAAGGCATGAGAGACAGAGGAAAGCAGCTAACCTACCTAATGAGCTTGTGAAGAACAGGGATTAGGAGAGATAGCTGAAACACAAATCTTACTAAGAGGTACAATGAATAGGAAGTTATGGAGAGTAATGATTACTCATGTCCTGAAGGGACACAGCACATAAAAAAAGAAGAACTGTTCAATGTGGCTAATATTTTTGCTGTTATTGCCTTGGTAGAAAAAATAGTTATGGCAGAATGGTTTGCACATTTGACCACTCTCTTTTCTAACATAGCATACTAGATATAAAACATTTTAGTCAAGATATCTAGCAGTTGGAAAGTTACAGGGATGTGGATTCATGCCTTTCCAAAGGGCATTAGTTTGAAGTGAACATAAAGAGCCTGAGGTTAGGATCATTACGTTTAGTGCTTAAAACAGACGAAAATGTCATTGGCACATTTATTGATTGATTATTCTGTTTTAATGGCATATCATCTCTGTCAGATATTTCATCCTGAAAAGAATTTTATTTTTATTTTTTCAAATATGGCTTGTAAACAATCATTTGGGTTCTTGGTTCAATCACTCTCCAGTTATGCTTCTAGAACAGAATTAGTTTGTGCTATAATTTGTGGTATAGACCAGCTTCTTTTGAATAGGCTGGAATAATCTCTACTTTTATCTTCTTAAAGAGGTCATGTCATGATAGATGTATAAAGGCACAAGTCACTACAATTGTTTTGACTATATTTTACAGTCTATGTCTCCTGGCAGGCTTTGAATTCTGGAGGGTGTTCATTTTTTAGGAGAGTGGGTGATATAGGTGTATCCTATTCTGATTCTTGATAGGACAAATTTTGCCTCTTGAGAAAATCTGAGACCATGATGTCATTCTCTAAGAATAGGTTTAATTTTGTAAAGTTCATTTATTTTGTGGTAGTTGTCTTCTGTTAGGTACCTAGCCATAGTGACATCTTCTGAAATGGAAAAGCTAAAATGGTAGCAAAGGAATCCCTAATAATGAACATTTCAAATATGAAAATCCCCTATACAAGCTTCAAAGCAACTATAAAATCATAGATTCTGAACAAGTGAAAAGAGTTATGGAATTATATTTATTGAAACTTAAAGGAATTATATATTTGAGGTAAGTAAATTGTTTACATTGATTTTCTGTCAGCTTAATGAAAGGTTGAAAAGCTGAGGCACTTGCAATAGAAGCTAACAAGGCAAAAAGAATGTACACAGGGAGGAACTGAATGTTTGGAGAGAGAATTTTCATTACTGCCTTTTCAGCTTTGTCATTATTCTGAGAGAAAAAAAAGAACAATTATTTGTTGATTTTTAATCTAATTATTTTGTAATTTCAAGGGAAATTAACAAAGAATTTTAATTGTTCTGCTAAAAGAATTAAAATGATTCAAAATGTTTGCAAAACAAAAGAAAAAAATATGCCAGGTAAAATTTATCAAACAGGCTTTCTTTCATTAGTTGAAAAAGAAACATTTTTATGAAATCATAGTTAAAAGGAATTTTATACAGTCATATCAAGAGAGGTGATTGGATCTTTTTTTCTTTTCAATATATCTTTATCATATTTGTATTTATCTAATAAATATATTTATATTTTAAATATACATAAATATATATTATAAACAGAGCTGGTGCGTACTACCCCCAAACTGGGATGTCTAAGCCTGTTTGAGGACCCTAGGCAATGCTTTGTGACTCCTGCTATCTTATCAACATTTGCTTTTTTTCTGCTTACATTTATATACATTGCAAATTAAACTAAGCACAACTGATTGTTAAAAGATTACAAATTTTTATGGATTTTGACGTAATTCTGGGGTCATTTTAATCTTTGTCCAAATCCGTGAATTTGTTTTGCTCATATTAAGTCTTGAAAGAACACTACATAAAATTCACTATTTTTTAGTCATAACTTTGAATGCCTTAAAAATATTCAACTTTTTAACAAGAAAAATCTCAAGATGATAAAAATTGCCACAAAATATTGTTGATTTATTTAAGATGGAATGATCTATTATGACATGTCCCTAATTTGTATTCAGATACATTGTATTTATTTCCAATTTTTCCAGTTGAATTGTTCCTGTATATTGTATATGATCCACTATTGTACATAATTAAGTTACCATAAAATTTATATTTTATAAATTTACTACTTTATGTAAATTGAGATGATGTAGAGTGTCTCTCTCTCTCTCATACTGATTCGGGGGTGGGGCATGAGACCTTTGCATGGGCCCTGATTATAAATATATATAAATTATTTATAAGGATGAATTCAAGCATAAAATAAAATCAGGCATGAAGTTTTAATATCTATAGTAGAAGTCATTGTAAGATGAATAATATGGGATAACCTTCATCATATCTGATGTAGAATGTGTGGAGAGGAAATATCTGACAGCTTTTGGGTCAGTATTATCATGAAGACAAGACTTATGACCAACCATTTTAACTGGAAAAATATTGTTGAGTCATTTCAAGGTGGAGTAGTTATGGTTCCAATGTCACATGAAACATGATCAACTGTATCCTAAATGGAATATTGACTGAGAATCTAAGGTCTTGTGAAGAGGTCAAGCTTCAAAATCTACTTGAAAGATCAAGGTCAGTGTTGTCTTTTTAAAAAAAGCAAACAGACATCATTAAATTTATCAAAAAGGAAAAATATGATCCACAGTAGAAAGGTTAAATTAAAATTGGTAAGGGAAGTAATGTTACTTTTTTTGTTTCATAAAGCATAAAATATTTCTCAATGGATAAGCAACTCTTTAAAAGATGTATATGATTTATTTTCTCTCGCAGTATTAAAATATATGAAATACTTTTTATTAGTAGGCAAAGATACACCATGGAATTTCTACAGTCCAACTACTACCAAAGTCTTGTTCACAGATTTTTTAGGGATGTCTCCAGCATACTGATGGATACATGGATAGCATAGTGGTTAATAGTGCAGAAAATGGGATCGACATGCAGAGTTCAAATTCTAGCAAAGGTTGGTGCATTCCCTTTAGCACAAATACCCTTTGGAAAAATATAGATACATTTCTTCTGTCTTCATCTATGGATCAAATAGCAGAGAAGACTGGCCTCTAGCCCTAGTTGGCAGCTAGTCTAGAAGAAGGATAACTCTGATTTCCAAACTAGTTGGGGATGGGGCTGGAAACTCTATCCTATAATAAACCTACTTGCTATGGAAACCGCAACAGTAACACGAGTATGGTCAGTCAGTCAGTCTCTGTTTCTCTCATCAGAGCACTGGAAACATTCCTGAAGAGTCTAAGGAAGAGACTGAAGCAACTGTAATTTTGGCAAAGAATTAGAACCTTCTGGATGAGGAGTAAGAATAAAGAGGAGAGTCCTGGAATATTGGTGAGATTTATTGTCACTAAATTTCTAGTATAGACCAACAGTTACTATTGTTAAACAGTTAATTTGTGAACACTCAAATAATAACAGCCACTGCTGTCACCATTATCATAGGAATGGTCCTGAAGTGCTTAGGAAAATAAATGGTGGAACTGGAAATTAGGAAAAGAATTGGAACTTTCCAGGCAATGGAGTTAATGAAAACAGTCTGACTACGAAGGAGAGTGCAGGAGTATTGAAGAGACTTCAGTGTAGGCCCACCATTTACTACTGGTGAACACTTAAATAATAATAATAATAATCTGGTATATCTATCTGTAGATGCTGCTATCAAGTTCATATATGGAAGAATTGAAAAGAATGAAGAAAGTAAAATTTTGCAAATTAACTATCTCTATATATGAGTGAGTGTGTGGGGGAATAAATTCAAATACTGTATTATGATCATTGTTGTTGATAAAAACTGGAGATTAATTTTAATTAATAATAATGGCTGATTTATTTATTAATCAATCTACATCCTCTGGTATTGATCAAAAGCAATGCATTGCAGATATGTTTAAATGATTGGGTGTAGATAACAAGACAAAAGTTTGTATATAACAAAATATTGCAAAAATATTTATCTGCTAATTAATTCCCAAATTTATTCAGATAGCTTGATCCTCTGTTGAAGATTGAAACATCTTTGATGCTCATTTTAATTAACTAACAATAATAAGCCTGTTGCTTATACTGCCCCACATCTATAATCAACAGAAAGCCTGACGAGATCTTTCTGTCTATCAAGGAATTAGGAACAAATGCAATGTGCTTGCTTTTGCTAGAACAATGAGAAGGCATCAATTCTTCCTGCTATTACAGCAAATCCCAAAACTCCCAAGTTCTTATACAGAAAACCTGATAAGATTTTTTGTCTACCAATGAATTATAACAAATGTGATGTGCTTAGGTTTTGCAACAATGAGAAGGCATCAATTCTTCCTGTCATTACAGAATATCCAAAAACTCCTAAGTTCTTACACTCTCATATATCCACGATCAGATAAGTAACCACCAATATAATGTTTTTTCTATTTTCTTCTACAAAAAGTAGAAAAATGAAATCAGTCTATTATTGATAATATTAATTATTACCTGAAATACTTTATTTCATCTAATTTCCAATATTATGCAATAACATTTGACAGAAGAAACACAGTTCTTAGAGATGTTTTCTTTATTTGAGCCAAGTTCTAAAAATCAAAGAAAAAATAGTTAATAATCCAGATCACTTCAGGTCATTTTGATTAGGAATTGTACTCCCCTTTTGGCAGAGGTAAACGATCCTCGAGGACCTGAAGCCAAAACGGTTAATGATACGAAGCATGCAACAGATATTTAGTTCAGGCAAGCACTCATCTCTTATGTTGAATTTATTTGAGGTTTGAAGATGAATAAAATGAATATTCTCATGACTTGGTATCTAACAGCATTGCAGCTTTTATGCCCATGGAACGATGAAGTAAAACATTAGTGTTCTTACTGCAGGAGAATACCCCCTGCCCTTGGAATCTCCCCTCTCAGACAGGACACCAAATGTTGGAAACCACTGCAGGTGGGAAACATGTTCATTGCTGCTCTCACATGTAAAGAGGGCACAGTTATGCCACAGCAATTCTCCCCAACCCTCAATCCCTCCCGGCAAGGAGTTACAATGTAACATAACTTCTGATGCAAGTTGTCATGCAACAGTCAAATCCAAAAGATGAAATCAATACTGCACTGTGTGGTGGAAAGAGGGAGGGAGGATGACGAAGGAAGCAGGAGAGATTAATGAAGGAGTGAAGAGGAAAGAAAAGAGAAGAGAAATATGAAGAAAGAGGATAACAGGAAAAAGAGAGAAAAGACAATTAGAAAAGAATAGGAGGGAGGTGAAATATAAACACTAAGGAGGAGGGGCATAGTAAGAAAAGAGAGGAAGGAGGAGGGTGTGAGTAAAAGAATGAGGAAGGAGCAAAAAGAAGGCATGAAAAAAAAAGTATGATGAAGGATAGAAAAAGAGAAAGGCTGAGGAAAAAAGAAGCATAGAAACAGAGAGGAAGGATAAAATAGAAGAAACAACAGGTGTAGGATGTTGAGAAAGAGAGAGAGAGTGAAAAAAAGTGAAAGGAAAGAAAAGATGAGAGAACAAAAAAGAAGAAAACTAAAGCAAAGAAAGAAAGGAAAAAGAAAGCAATGAAATAAAAGGTAACTCGTGAAAATAACAGAAAGAGAAAATAAGAGAAGACAAAAGCAGGTATAAAAAAGGGGTGTGTAAGAAAAGAAGAGTGAAGAAAGGTGAATAATGAAACTGGGAGGGGATAGCGGTGGGGTGAAAAGTATAGAGAAGAGTGGGTCAGGGCCATGCAACGAGTTGGTTGTGAGAATGATATGGATTAGGAGGTGCATAAAAGAGGAGAGAAGAATTAAAGGAATAGAATATATGGAGAAGGGAGAGGAATAAGAAAACAATGAATATGAATGGGATTTTTTGGGCACACTGATATCTATATGGGTCATGTAGTGCAAAGCATTATTTATTTTTATATTGAAAAGTATATAATGACATAAAATATCACCTGTCACCTCTTCTGATAGAACTGATGTGACAAAAAGATACATTCCTCTGTCCACATTTAGAGATTGTGAGAACACCACAGAATAATGATAGCATAATTGCTAATGAAGAAATACTATTTAGCAAACAAGATTGTCCTTTTTTTCTTTTTATAAAGCTTCTGCCAAATCAAGCATATATCATTATCTGTATACTCTAGAAGGACATAAGGAGGAGACAGATGATGGAGAAGAGGCAGAGAGGATACATTTAAAGGATTGGGAGAGGTGGAAAATAGATATGAAGGGGAGCAGTTAGTTGGGTGTGGAGAGGAAAAAAGGAAGAATTATGTTGGCAGGGTGGTGGTGGTGCAGAAATGAGAGGGATGAGGAAGGGGAGAAACAGGAGAAGAAGAAGAGGAAAGATACATTGGTGCAGCATGGTGTGGTGCTAAGTTCTGACGATTGAAAAGTAGGTTAGCGAAAAGCGCAAAACACAGAGGGGAAGTCAAGATTGAACAAAGTGCAAAAGTAAAATTGAATCAATTGTAATAAATTCAAAAATAAGATTAAAGCAAACAACAAATAAATGTGCTAAAAATTTTGAAAAAATCTACAAAAACCATTGATTCAATCCAGAACAAGATCGTTCACTGTCATGGATGACAATTTTCAACAGTGACCATGACACATGACCCAAAGCTTCTGATTGGTCGATTATGGGCTCAGCAAAAGAGTGATTGAGTAACAACAGAGGAATGGAGGTGGAGATGCAGAAAAGGGATTTTTCAGCCATTTTTGTTCTCATTAGTAAAAGATTTGGGTTTGACAAGAGGGTTGAAAAATTTGAAACAATAACTTAGAAGAAAGAAAAACAAAAAAACCCAAATGTATTTAACATGGCAGTCACATGAGTTAACTAACTGCAAAAAGATTATTTTAAATAACCTGGGACTTTAGGTGAAATTGCAGCCCCATTCCTATATATATATATATATATATATATATATATATATATATATATATATATATATATAGATAGATAGATAGATAGATGTGTGTGTGTGTGTGTGTGTGTGTGTATTTAAATGGCAAAAGTAAAACTGGAAAGAAATGAAGTATGAAAGCAAAAGCAGGCAAAAAGGATCATTTGATACTTGCTGAAAAATAAGATTGGGCTGCATCAGTCTTCCAAATGGGGAGGTACTGCTGTTTCACCTGGACTATAGGGCCATTTACTAAGCTTAACTTAGCATGGCATAAGGCCAAATGAGTGGAAATTGGGTTACAAAGATTGTGCTATGTTAATCTTCAAACTGCAGAGGGCCAAATTAGAAAAGAACAAAGGGCAAAGCAAAAAAGAGAGAATGAAGAAAAATGACAGAAGCAAGAAAGAAAGAAAGAAACAAGTAAAAAGTCTGATTTGTCAAAATTGAGAGACAGCAAGAAGCAATAATACAAAAGAGAGAGAGAAAGAAACAGATTTGAGAAAGAATGTGAAAAAGCGAGATTAATAAGAATGAAAAAAGAGTGAGAAGAGAAACAGAAAGATAAATAGGAAGAAAAAGAGAGAGTTAAAAAGAAGAAGAGAGGAAACAGAAAATTGCAAGAAATAAATTGAGGCTAGCAAAAGCTAAAAAAAGAGAGAAGTTGAAAAAGAAGAAAAGAAATAATTACAGAAGAAAATCAATGTCAGCTGATGAAGGAAATAGAAAAGAAAAAGAGAAGAAAGCCCGATGAAAAAGAAATAATAAAAGATAAAGTAAAGTAAAAGAGAGGGAGAGAGTTGGAGAGAAAAAAATTAGATATGTAAATAAAAAAAACTACTCGAAGAAGCATAGCAGGGAAATGAAAAAATAAAAATAAAAGAGGGTAGGAAAGAGTACAGTTAAAAAAAAAAAGACAGAAAGAAAAATAAAGAAATGAAAAATCATGGAAAGAAAGAGAGAGAGAAAAAATGAAGAAACCTATTCAAAAATATATTCACACACACATTTACACTTGCACTGCAGATTAAGTAAATGTTCATGTCATGATTTGATTAACAAACCTTGCAGTAAAAGTTCAAGATTGCCTCAAGGGAGGGAATAAGAAAAATGACACAAACAAATGAAAAATTTGTAAAAAGAAACAAGAGGTTTGCTAATGCTTTTGATATTTTTATCTAATTTATTATTATTATTACTATCTTTTATCATTCATTGCCATTGTATTTTGCCAAATTCTCAGAGATTCGGTTTCATGAATTTTTGGATTCTATTAAATAAAAGTCAACAAGTCTAAACAACAGAAGCATACAGCATTTCCTTGAATACCAACCCTGAAAAAAATAACACAGGGAGGGGAGGAGAACAATAGTTTACAGAAGATCTCAAGAACTCAGCATAACTGAACTGCAAATAGAGGTCACTAAGAGCATTTTTTTTAATCATTTCACCCCAAGTAGGGTGACAATGCCAATAGACACAGGGGATTACATGGAGTGAATGAGAATGAGAAGACTTAGAATGGGGAGGATTGAGGAAAGGACAAAAAAGGAACAGGGTTCAAAAAAGCAGAAGATGGCAATTGACATTGAACTTAAATTTTTGAAGATTGTAGTTATCAGGGAAGCAAGAAATTGGAAGGGAGTTCTAGAGGTGCAAGAAAATAAACTGTTAGAGTAGGAGTGCTGGCAGTATCTATTTCAACAGTAAAACAGCGAGACCTAGTTGCCAATCTAGTAGCATATTTAAATTCATGTAGTTGGGGCACCAGGGAAAAAAGCTCATCAGAACAGTTTTTTTTTTGTTTTATGGTACATCAACCTCAATGGGTCATTTAATGCCGGCAAAGTTTGAGAATAATTTTGTAGAAATAAAATAATCATTCTTTGTAGAATAAGTTTAGTACAGGACTAAATGTTGTAGGTACATATAGTTGGAATATCATCAGAACAGTTGCTATAAAAATATTTGTAGAAAAATAGAGGGAGGCCATGTCATATTGGTGAGAAAGTGACTGAAGTTGAGATGTCTGGTCAGCATCAATTGCATTACAGACCCTTCTTTTGATTTTGTTACAAATTTCAAGATATGCAGTAGGTGCACCGGACCAGATATGGCAACAGTATTCATTGCATGGATGAATGGTAGATTTATAAATGTACAAGATGGATCCTGATGAGAAAAATTTTCTGGCATGAGATAGTGAACCAACTTTCCTTGTAGTAGATGTAGAATGACAATTTTGAAATTATTTAATGCTCTTTCTGCTGTAGACCCTTTCAAAGACTGTTACAAGCTTCTAATTTTCAATTAAAAAAGGTAAAAAAAAGGAAATCCAGGATAATAGTGCTGCCCATGAGTCTTTCTTCTCTTTCTTCAATGAGTTGTGTCCCTTCAGGATAGTAGTGATCATGGCTTTCCACAATTCTCTGTCCTTTGTAGCACTTAATAAATTTTCTTTTTTTGTTATCTCATCTAACTCCTGTTCTGCCATTTATTTACACAAACTCACTCAGGTTATGTGTTGTTTTCTTCTTACCTTCAATCTCTCCTGCGAGTATCAATTTTTCCAAGTTCTCTTTCCTCATTATCTGTCCTAGAAACTTTAGCTATTTCTTCCTGATGTTAAGTACAAAGTGCTTTTTGTTTTTATTTTCTCAAAAACTTCATTGTTGCTCACATGTTTGGTCCATGGTATTCTCAGTATCTTTCTGAAGAACCACATAGTAATTCATAATGAACACAGACAAAAATGGGTCCCATGGTAGATGGTAAATGATCAGCTAGTAGCCAGCTGGTTTCAAGAACATTCAAGTTGTATATGAATATGGAGAAGCCCAGGAGAAGAAATGGATTGACAATATAACTATCAATAAGAGATTCAGGAATGCAGTTTTACATTGATCATGTTACAGTTTTGTAAATGTTTTCTTTCTCTCTATTTACTTTATTTTATACTATTATTCACTCAATACAAAACTCAAGAACCACTCAGAGTATAGGGTTACTTAATGAGGTTGTGGTAAAAGCATGCCAGAAAAGCATAAGAGCTGCATATTGTGAGGATATGTAGGATAGATAATAATTGACCTTAGACTAGATGAGGTCAAGATTGTAGTAATTGTGAAAGTATATTTTCAGGAGTCTTTTCTACAATTTAACAGCCCTGGCAAAGAAGCTGTCTAAATGGAACTTCCTCCTTACTCATGGAATATGAGGGGAATGAGGATGAGTCAAATGAGTGTATATGGCATGGTAGATCTTGTTAAGATCTGGACTGACAGAACTAAGGAATGTATCAATGTTTCATCTGTGGTAAGGGGTAGTAGGATAGAAATAATTTATCAGCTATTGCATAAATGCTTTTGAACTTGTCTGGAAAGAATGGGCAGCCCAAATTTAACAGCAATACTCCATTTTTGCTCTGATCTGGCTCTTGCATTGATAGTGCATAGCAGGTGGGATCAAAAGTCCATCCAAGCAATCACAGTCCCTCAATCATTTTGGCTGAGTACTCACTTACCACTGAAACCAAATTCCTATAACTAAAGACAGCCACAACCCTTTTTTAAATCATATCACCCCAAGTAAGGCAATAAAGACACAATGGTTACTGAGTGTGAGAGAATATTTGAAAAAAAAAAACATTATAAGGAGAGAGAACAATTAAAGAACAGGAATTTAGAAGATAACAACTAGCACTGCATTTAACTTTTTTAAGATCAAACATGACAGAAAAACAAGAAGCTGGAAGAGTTCTACAAGCAAGAAGTACAAGAGAAAAAACTGTTAGCATAGAACTTACTGTTACATCTAGCCATTTCAACTGTAAAATGATGAGGCCTTGCCGCCAACTCCTACTATATGATAAAGCTCATAGATGTGTGTATTTTACTCATATCGTTCTATACAACTATGATACAATACCAACCCCTATATATATGATATAATCTGTAGACAAATTCTAATTATTTTTGTATATGACTCAAGGCAACAGTATAAATAAACCCTTCTTGCCACTTCAACAACACTTCATGTCTATTGTCATATGTTTCTTCTCATTCCTTTTCTACTAGAGGGAGTTATAGTACCCTAGACAACACACTTGAATAAGGCCCTTTAATAGTTGTTAGTACTGAAGTTTCCACAAAAAGCCACACCTCATTTCAGAATTTCATATTTTAAATCATCATAACCTGCATATTTTTAAGATCAAATACATTTTATTCTGAATGAAAAAATGTCACTTTATTCCCAACTAGCAGCATGGACCGGCGTTGCCCGTGCTTGATTCAAAAATCATACATTCATACAGTAATCGCTATCACTTGACTTAAAATATTTTTGCCCTTCCTTGCCTTTAAAGGAGTGCCCTTTGCCATGCTGATGTTGCTACATGCCTTACTTCTTGCCTATCTCACACTGCAAATTTTTTCTAAGCTCTATACTAAACATTAAATCTGTTACGAAAAAGAACTAAACAAAATGAACACAAAATGATCAGCTTTAAAAAAGGATTCGTAACTGGAAAAAACGAATGAAAAAAGAATGTTAACAACAAATACTTTTTCACACCCAACCCAGTTCTGCGGAATCAGAATCAACGTTGAGTTTAAGCAAGCAAATGAGCCAATTGGAGTAAAGTGCCATGCAGATTTAAATTTTTCCCACTTGTGACGAATGCAGCTATCGATTTTTTTTGCATGCTAGCATTCTAGTTAACATTCATGTCAGTCAGCTGTTGGCTCTCACGCTGGCCAATAGAATCTTCCTGCTTATTCGTGGCAGCCAGCTATAGGCTCTCACACTGGCCAGTAGAAAATGGCCGCAAACTACATGAAAACTGCCGTAGAAGCATGAAAAAACTGATTATTTCCACTATCTATGGGAGTTGGGAAATGCAAAGATGGTCTTGGCCTTTCCACTAACTTGGAGCATGTGCATGTAAATTTTGGTGCAAATCCATCAAAAATTGCGGCAGTGCATTCGTTACACACACACACACACACACACACACACACACACACACACACACACACACACACACATCCTGCCTTTTATAGATAGAGATTTATACTCCTTCCCCATCTATTGAATAGGAGTAGAGGTTTATCCCTTATTTCCTGTTTAGGATTGGGTTTCCAGTTCCTTCTAAAGACTTCTCATTCTCTTTCACTCCCAGTAACTCCATGCATCTTAGTGGCATTGACACCATGTTTAGGATGAAATGATTAAAATAAATCTAATAGAATAAAATCTTCAAACAGTAACATTTTAATTTTGTAAGAAAAGAAATGAATGGATCTTTTGTTAAAGCATGCTGGGAAATAAACTTAGCCAAAGTTTGAATTCAAATCTTTTAAGTTTTTAAATGTAAATGCTATAACTGAGCTGTGCCTGCAAAAAAGTAAAGTCACTTTATGAAAGCTTAAATAGCCAATATGAAAATTCTGTTGTCAGAATTCTTAAATATTTAAGCTCAGGAAAAAAGAAAGATTTTGCTTTGATTCAGTTCCAATTCATCATTCTGCCAGAAGTCTGAATAATGTGAGCTAAACAAACATGCAACATGAAACTCATTTTATGTCATCAGTTTTCTCTTTGAAGAGCAAGCATTGGTTAGACTGACAGCTGATGGGGTTGGCTCAAATGTACCATTTTTTTAAACGGCTAGCTCTGAATGCTGATTTCGTATTTCCACTGATCAAAACATCAGCCAAAAAAAAAAAATACTGATGCAGTGCCTTTTTAGTAAAGGACCAGCATTTCTGCAGATTGTGTTCAACCTATGCTGAAGCAGGAAGCGTATCAAGCAGGGAAGTTTCTTGGTCTGCAGCTAATCCAAATGGATTGTCCACTTCTGACAGAATAGTCTGACAAATTGGTGGGTTGTATCATCCAAAAGTCCAGGACTTAGCTCTGTTTAGACAGAATCAAGAAGTGTGGTTTATGATTGAAGACTTAGATCTTGAATGATAAGAAGAGGGAAACTAAAAAGAAAAGGAAGAGAAAAAAGAAAGAAAAATGGAAGTAAAGATGGAAGGAGAGAAGGACATAGAAGTGAAAGGAGAAACAAGAGAAATGAATGTAGAGAATTGAAAGAAAAGAAATGAAATATTGAAATGAAGTTGATAGATAGATATATAGATAGATACATGGGGGTAGGCTATAACAAATAAGGGAAAAATGAGATAGATAAATAGATAAGGGAACTAAGATATACAGATATGATCAGATTAAGATAGATAAAGAGGGATATGTTATAACAAAGAATAAAGTAAGATAAATAGATGAACAGACTGGTATGGATAGATAGATATAAGTAGACTGAGAGAGATATGGTCAGATTAAGTTAGATAGAAGCATAGACAGAAAGATAAGAGCAGATTTAGATCAATACATATGAGCAGACCAAGATAAAAAGATATGACTAAACTAATAAACAGAGATAACCAAATTTATCTAGATAGATATTAGCAGCTTGAGATAAATATGAGTAGATTCGGAATGGTAAATGATTAATTTGTAAAGTAAACAACAATTTAGACAAAAAACTGATATATATATATATATATATATATATATATATATATATATATATATATAAATGTATATTTGGGCATCAACCTTTCTTTTAATCAACTTTCATTAAATATGACAGACAAGGAAAATTTAATTAATTTTTATTTAGTTTTTCCACCATTCTTACATTTTTCTGTTTGGTTGGAATAAGGGAGTGCAATAATTTGTCCGTATTGTCCATTGTCCTTAGAGCTTTCGGCCAATTCTTTAGCCATTTTTAAGGGGGTTTTGTTTAGGTGTTGGTAATTTCTCTTCATATTTTGACTGATTTAAGATGTATTTTATTTTTGTCTTCTTTTAAATACTAGTAAGTTTGTTTATTCTGAGCCTTCACATTTTGAGTATGGCTGGAAATTGAGTGAGCATCTTTCTATTTTTTAAAATACTTTTGACACACCATTCCCACTGTTAAATAATGTGAGGTTGATAGTGGGAGAGAGATGTTTAATATACAGAACCTCTTTTATAGTGTGATGTTTCTGGTAATGTAATTTATATTAAATTTTAGTGTTTCCAACCAAAATTTTCTTTAAGCGTTCTTGTAAATTGTGGGTAGATAGAAGTTTTTTTTTTTTATACCACTTTGATCTGATAAGTGACATATGAGGCCTCTAAAGAAGGTAGTAGTATGTCTGATATAAGGAATTGAGTTATGACAAGAAAGATGGTCTTGTAATGGGCAGTGAAATTGATAAACTATATTGGTCATTGCTAGTTAAGATTTAATGGAGTTATTTTGATTAGTGACAACAAGGTTTCTGGTTTTAAATGTTTTGGGGGAATCACAGCAGAAATATGGTGTTTAAAGATTCTTTGTCTAGGGAATTTGTCCTGCTTATAATTATTGTGCATCTGGTTACAGTGAAATATGTTTATGTTTTGTTGTGTGCTATTTGTCACATACATTTTTATTAGAATAATTTTATTTGTTTATCAATGATATAGTTGGGAAAATTATTGTTGACTAATGTTTGTTTTATGTGTTTTAGTTGACTCATAAATAAACTTTATATATTTAGGTGTGTTCTATTTAGAAAATTTTTATCATGTTTTTATATGTGTATGTATGGATGTGTTGTGTGTTTGTAGGGTGTATAATAGTGTCTAAAATAAAAGTGAAGCTGATGAGACAAAGTGGAAAATTGATTAATGATACATTTCTGCTCTCTTTGACTTCCTCAGGTTAGAAAGGTTGTGACTATAAAACAAGTTAAATTAGATTACCTTATCAACTCTAATGTCCAAACTGAAGAGAGTGTCTGTCTACCCATTTCTTTCTTTGTTTTATCTTTACCTATATTAAAACTGTTTGGTGTTGTTGGATTTTAAGTCAGTCCACCAAAACTAAAGATTATTTTGTTATTATATATATACTTGCATGTATGTGTATATACATACATACCCACTCAGGCACACACATATTAGAACCTTTTTTTTTTGTATAATTATACATGATCACCCCTTATCCACAGAGTTCCCAAGGCATTTTCATTAGATACAGTTTTATCTTTCTTTCATTTTAACCTAAGGAAGCCAAAGAGAGCAGACACTTTAACTCTTGGTGAAACATGTCGTTAATAAATTTTCAACTTTGGCTCATCATCTTCACACACACACACACATATATATATATATATATATATATATATATATATATATATATATATATATTACTTAAATGTTATTTTTAGTGGATACTTGTATTTGAGTAGATTCTCCGCTTATTTATTAAACAGCATATTTATTTATTTTTGTCTACTGGCCGGAATATTAGAGAAAAATATTTACTTTTTAGCAGGATTCCACCATGCATTCCTCTAGAGGAAACTACCAATAGATTTGATGGGCTTTGACCCCTTGGCTACAGAGTGCATTGATGACTAAGTAAAGCTGAATGGTGCCTTGTAGGACAGATTTTTCTGACTCTTGAAATAGACATATCTTCTCAGTTTCATATCTTAAAATCAACAAAGCAATTTGTAAAGAAAGGGAATGGATTTTTTATTAATCTAACAGATTTTTATTGCTAAACGTTCAAATATAAATATCCACTGAAAATAACATTTAAGTAATAAAAAACTGTTAGATTAATAAAAAAAATCCATCACCTTTATATATATATATATATATATATATATATATATATATATATATGATGAAAAATATGGAAAAGACAAAGCAAAATCTGAATATGCAAGTTTACTGTTTTAATTTTGTTTTACTGTCGATGTCAGACGTTTCGGTCTAGTAGACCATCTTCAGGACATGGTTATTGGAAAAATATTTATATTTAAGTCAACATGAAGAGACGATAGACACAAGACTAGTCAGAAACAGAAAAACTGAAATTTTAAAGTCAGCGTTCCCTTTTTTGGGATTCGGTCACGTTGGTGTCGTGCGGGTGATGCTGCAAAATCGCACTCCCAAGAAAGAGACTTTATCTTAAGTGGAAAAGAGGAATTCTATTTGAATCTAGAGCTTATCAGTATATTTGTCAAGCATTAATCTTGCCAGGAACGGGGAGATGTTAAAGAAACCGGGTCTAGTATTTACCATACGTGAAGTGGATATTATGCCTGCCTCATAAATCCGTCTAAGGTTTTTATTATGGATATATTTTAAAATCTTCGCAGAGTCGAAATCGAAATTATGATCAGATTTAGCTAAGTGTACAAACAAAGCACTACTAAAATTACCGAGGTGAATATCTCGTTTATGTTCGGAAACATGAGCTTTTACGGACCTACCTGTATCCCCCACATATCTCAAGTTGCAGTCTTTGCATGGGATCTGGTAGACGCAAACATTGGATGTAATATGTTGTTTGCTGGTGTTATTTAATATACTGTGAATAGTTCGAGTAGGTAATATTCGGATTTTGCTTTGTCTTTTCCATATTTTTCATCATACCGTCGGATCTACATCCACATATTTGCTTACATATATATATATATATATATATATATATATATATATATATATGGAAAGAATTGATGGAAAGATAGATGAAGATTTTCTGTTTAAGATAGAATAGGGTTATTTTTTAAAAATTTACATTTGTGCAATTATGAAATTAATGAAACAAAATAAAAACCTATGATCTTTGCTTTTAATGACAAAACAAATCAATGAATGTGCATGTTACAATCCAAAAGTGGCTTGTTCAAACAACTGCATACATATGAAAATCCATATAAATTTATTAGGGCTGTAGGATGGCTGTGGGAAATAGTAAATAGAACAGATGTTGGTGACACTTTCAAGTGACAAGGAATTAAACTGTCAAGCACATACTGACAAAGGTTGATTTGGATCCTTTGTCATTCTTCTTTCAGCCAATATCTGTGATGACCACAGCATTGACTTTCAACTTTATGATTGATCTTCCCTTGTCATTTCACTTTCATTTTCTTATTAGCCAATCATATTGCAAGAATTTCCAAAATGGAACTTATATAGGTGAACGTAAAGAGAAGGCAGCTTTCACATGGATAAATGTGGGCAAGTCAAAATGATTTTTATTTAATATTCTTTTCTGGTTATTTTTCCTTCATATTATTGCCAATTTCATTTTCAGGACATTTTTAAAATTTGATATTTTCTAAAATATCTGGTGACAATGTGTTCAAATGAAAATCTGAGAGTGTCAATCAATTAAAATAAATGAGAGTATAGAAATATTCAAAATGTTAAAAATTTAAAAAGGTGTTATCTTCTATGTGTCCCTTGAGGAGGTGGGTGATCATGGATCTCCACAATTTCCTATCCTTTGTTGCTTTTAGTAAATTTTTGTCTTTTCACTATCTCTCCTAATCATTGTTCTGCTAAAAGTTCAGTGTAGGTTACACACTGCTTTCCTTTGCCTCTATTGCCTTCAGTATATCCTGTGAGTGTCAAATTTTCCAAATCATCTTTCCTCATTATGTACCCTAGAAATTTCAACTATTTCTTTCTGATGTTACATATAAATATCACTTTTGTTTCCATATTCTCTAAAACCTTGTCGTTACTCACATGTTCATGTTATTTTCAGAATTCTTCTGTAGAACCACATTTTAATTTTCAAATCAACACAAAAATAAATTACAACAGTCAAAACATGAGGAAAAAGTAACAGCACTGGAGACAAAAAACACATGAAAATAGCTGTAGAAGTGGCTGATATATATATATATGATACTCATGACTTGATTTTAAGCAATGTCATCTAGAGTATAAGTTAACATTTTGGCAAGAATCAATAGTTGCACATTCAAGAAATTTTCATCTAAATAATTATTTTCTTTCTTTTTTTAATAAGTGTTGTATTTTTTAGTTCAAAGTTGTAGTTGAACTTATATACCTTTCTCTCTCTCTCTGTAAATATATATATATATATATATATAATTGCGACTATAAATATAAATATTATTTTTATTACTTCAAAGGTGATTCTAGGTGGATAACCATATTTCAGAAGATTCTTCATTTATTTTAAACAGTATTTATTTTGTCTACATACTAGAGAAAACTTAATGACCAAAATAAATACTGATTAAAATAAACAAAGCATCTACTCAAATATGGGGATCCTCTAAAAATAATGTTTGAAGTCATAATAATATATTTTATATATATATGTAAAACCCACTCCATACACACACACACATACACATGTGTGTGTGTGTGTGTGTGTGTGTGTGTGTGTGTGTGTGTGTGTATAAAATTTCACTTAGATGTGAAATATTTCATGGCATAACCACCATTCTTCATCTCACATTTAACTTTGTAAAATTGTAGTTACTCTAAATAAATATTCTTAAAACTCCAGTTGCATTTTCAACTTCTTTTTCTTATATTTTTACCCATATGGTAAAAATATAAAAAAAAGCTTACTTTCTTATATATCATTGGATGGAAATTTTTTGTGGGTTGTAAATAATTTTAATGGAAGAAAAATTCCAAAATGTTCTTTGAAATAATTTAGTACTTTGGGATAATAAAAATTGTTTGAAAGAAAATTTTGGAATTTTTCTTATCAATTTTCCACAGCTACCAAGAAATGAATTCATGGACTTGAAAGGATTAAAACTGAAATAAATAGACATAATATGTCTAAATTATTTAACCAAATACATGTACATATATTTCAATAAGTCAGATATTATTTATATAGAAATTCTAAATAAAGTAGGAGAAAACATAAAATCAATACAAGTCAGTACATTAAAATGAACAAGCAAAGAAATTCTATATTAAAAGCCAAACCTAGATACACATTTTGATAGCATATTCTCAAAGAACTTATCAAATCTATGAAAAAAAGAAAGTAAGTAAATATTTTTGTATTGTAAAATGTTAAGTCATCTTAATTTTGTCTGTTCAGTTACAAACACCTAAAATTTACAAAAGGTGTGAAAAAAAACTTCTTTATTAATTCTCATTGTTATCTTTACTGAACTTACAGTTTTGTCTTATCTTTCCGGTCTTCTAATTCAATGAACGAAATAAAAAATATTCTTGTTACTATTTGTATTTTTGCTTCAGAGCACGTACAGCCACCTGTAATATCTGTTTCATTGCTGCATATCTTTGAAAGCATTTCCCTTGTCCATAAGGGATGCCATAACCTCAACCACCTGTAATTCATTTTTAAAAAGACATACCTCATGACTCCTTCCTGAAACAAATGACCTACTTCTATACCTAAGTCAGTTTATCATTCTTCGATCACTTTTATGCTGCCGAAGTTGTGTTGGTCGATTTCTTGAACTTCAACAACAGAGGAACAGGAGGCTGCCTCTCAGGTGTCCAGAAATACAAACACCGTGTCAAAATTTGATTACTTATCTCTACTCTTAAAGTTATTTGTCTGTAAATGTATTTTGAGGTGACATGGGAGATTCTTGTCTGTCTCTTAACCCGATTGTCCATGACAGAAACATGATGGTTTTTGACGAAAACAATTGAGTTACTAAGGAGACAATGCATTTCTCCAATAACAAATACAATGCCAGGGAAAAATATTGGATAATAATATATGTTTGAGAACATCGAACATTGGCATTTGATTGAAACATCAGTTCTGAGGCCTTGTGATCCATTCATTAGCTGGAACTACTTCATTACACTAAGAGATTAAAGACAAGGGAATAACCTGATGCCTGCAGTAAAGGCCAAGGGAATTGGGTTATTTTTGGATAAAACATCATAAAAAGAGGTGCATTGGGTAGGAATATGAATCCCTCTAAACTAATAATAAAACTATTTTGTAAAGCACTAAGAAACTGAAACAATTATATGGAAATATATAAATTGAGAAGTATAAGCAGCCAATTGTTGATATCTGCTGATGAGTGGACAGATGCATCCCACCTATGAAACTCTGGAATTGGGATGCTGAAGATAATGTCAAACAGCTAAGTAACAAACCTTTTACTTATATATATATATATATATATTCAAAAATTATAACATAAATATGTTATAAAATCACTACAAAAATAGCCATTTTGTTTCAACACTTCCGGTGTCTTATCTAGTGATGGTGTTGAATGTAGAATCTATATTAACACCATCTCTTGATAAGACACTGGAAGTGTTGAAACAAAATGGCTAATTTTGTAGTGATTTTGTAACATATTTATGTTATAATTTTTGAATAAATTATATTTGCTCTACTCTGTATTGAGCACTCTTTCAAGAATATTATTTTTTGGCTATTGGAATTTATACACCAATCCTATACTTGGGTATATATATATACATGGATATATAATATTGCACATTGAGTGCTGGTGTTAATAGTGTTCAATGCAATATAACATAACTATAAACTATATATTAATAAATATATTTTTCTTCACCAGTTTTTATATATATATATATATATATATATATATATATATATATATATATATATATATATATATATATATATATAGTTCTGTTATATTGCAAGCCCACTCAACTCTTATATTTAACTCATAACTAAAGGAAGATCGATTCATGCCTATTCCAAGAGTATTAACTCAAACGAATGAAACAGAACTGACTGGAGTTAGAACAGGGCTTGACTATTTTCCATACCAATAATCCTATTGCATCCTCGCATAATTATATATATATATATAGCACTAAACTGTATTTAATTATTTTTGTTTTGAGAGGGTGCTGAAAGCTTCTTGCCCTGATCAAGAAGAGATTTCTCCTCCAAAATTATGATGTTTGGTCATATTTTGAGAAATGTATCAGTTCAAGTAATTTTCAGCACTCCCACATTCTTCACCTCAGAATATAAGTACATTTTTTTCAATGATATCTTTAAAAAATAAGGATAAATTAGTCTACAATTTGCACAGATACCATGCTATTGCAATCAACGCTTCAGCTTTAAGAAGCCTTGCTTGTTGCACATGCTTCCAAAGTCCCAACAACACACTTCTAAAGTTAAGGAATAAAAACAGCCTTTGAAATCTGCCAGAAGGTAATTAAAATTAATTAAGATGAAATGATCATTATCTCTTAGCAGGAATGTGTGTACATGTGTATGAAGCAGATGGAAAGGCAAGTATTTTTCATGTGGATGTATATTCTTATAGAAATAATAGGAAACATACAAGGGAGTGCTGAAATGTTCTAAGCTTAACCAATAAATGAGTCCAAAAAAATTCTAATGTTTGATCATCTGATCACATCTTTTATAAATTTGCATAAGGCTATATTTTGTCTGTGTGTCTCTAGCTTACATCAGTAGAACAAAACAGCCTACACCTTTAATGTATGGTGATTACCAGTATTGTATATATCTTATTAACAAATGGTGTTTACATCACAAGTGGTAACATTTAACTGGCATAAAAAGTTTTAAAAGCATTTCTTTTTAATAAAAAGAAATATTTTAATTTTTAATTCAATTTTTTAAAATTACCAAATATAAGCAATGTCAAGAAAGTTTTTTTAATTCATTGTGTTTTTATAGAAAAGGCAAACTAGGATCTCTAGCCAACTAAGGCTAGAGATCCCTAGTCTACCTTATTATCTTTACCACATTATCTATAGCATATGGGAGGAGAGATGGATTTGTGCTTTTCTCAAAGGCAAAGATGACAAAAATATATCTTATAGTATTTTAAGAATATCTTTTATTTTACCATTTTTTCTTAGTTTTTTTTCTGAGAATGTGTATCATAAACATTGTCTTATTTTATAATATTTACATTTTTTGCACTATACTTATATGTAAATATTTTATATGTACATTTGTGTAATGAAATATACATTTGAATGCATAGATGTACAGGTAGACAGAGAGCAACACACACACACACACACACACACACACACATATATATATATATATATATGCAAGTTTCATTGAAAACGACAGACAAGGTACTACGGTTAAGTTTTTTATTTAATTTTTCTTGTGTACGAACAAGAGTTTTCTTTGCTGGACAAAGGGTGTGTAAGAACTGTCCGAATGTTTTATTTTTCCGAGCGCTTTCGGCTATATCTTTATAGATATACGTACGCTACGTAGACGATATTTTCATTTTAGCGAACAACATTAAACAAATAGACACACTTAAGACGACATTTGAGAAAAACTCCGTCCTTAACTTCACTTATGAACTTAGCCAGAAAAACAAACTTCCATTCCTAGATGTCCTCGTTGAATACAGGAACAACACTTACATTACATCCTTATACAAAAAACCCACCAGCAAGAACTCTTGTCACCTAAACTTTAAAAGCGAATGTCCACTTAGGTATAAAATAGCTGTAATAAAAAACTTTCTAGAAAGAGCACACCAAAATTCATCCTCTAGACTACTCTTCCTCAAAGAAATTAATAACGTAAAACAAACCCTAATCAACAACGGCTTCCCTAATTATCTTATAGACCAACAAATTAGACTATTTCTCCTTAAAGTAAGTAATAATGAGAGTGAACACGCAGTCAAAAATCACATACACATTTATTACAAAAACCAAATGCACTTGAATTACAAACAAGATGAATGCTCACTAAGACATATTATAAAGAAATACACCACCCCAATCAACCCAAATAAAAAAATAAAATTAATTATCTATTATAAAAATTTTAAGACAGCTAACCTCATCCTAAAAAATAACAACACACCTGATAAGTCAAAATTGCAAAGAACGAACATTATTTACGAGTTCAAATGCCCCTTGAGGAACTGCATTCCTAACGAAACCGGACTCATAAATAATTACATCGGTTACACAACCACATGCTTATCCAGATGTCTTATGTTGCACCTATCCGATCACAGCTCCATTAGAACCCATTTAAACACACACAAAAATTTACCAGACTCCATTAGAAATATACTAGTAGAAAACACAAATATATTAATTGCTTCCACCTGTAAAAAAAGGTTAAAAATAATGGAGGCTTTAATAATAAAAAAGAAAAAGCCTACCCTCAACAATATTAACTACGAACAAAGCCACAACGTTTCTAACCGTACTTGGTAATTAAAACACCACTACTACACACTAAGACATACACATAATGCACACACTCAATTAAACAGAAAAATCAAATCATCCTTCATAATGGCTAAAGATATAGCCGAAAGCACTCGGAAAAATAAAACATTTGGACAGTTCTTACACACCCTTTGTCCAGCAAAGAAAACTCTTGTTCGTACACAAGAAAAATTAAATAAAAAACTTAACCGTAGTACCTTGTCTGTCATTTTTAATGAAACTTGCATAAAAGAAGGATTGCTGCCTAAATATACATATATATATATATATATATATATATAAAGTAAATCTATGTGGGTGAAAAAACCTGGATAGGACAATTTCCAAATAAAATGCCATCTGAGGAAAAATGGAAAAAGAAAAAAGAAAGCACCAGAAACCTCTGAAGAGAGCAAAAGAAATCGTCCAGTACCTTAAATCTCTTGTACAAAGAAAAACATCCCAGCGAGTAATAAGTTAAAATGAATTTTTGATAGAACATCTTTTTGTTCATCAACAATATAAAGAGGGAAGTTATTATTAATAAGAATTTGTTTTATATTTTTTAGTTCACTGTTTTGTGGATGAATTAATTTTTGCATGGATTATTAATTTTTTTATAATTTATAGTAATTTGGACATTCACTCTTATAGTTAAGGGTGCACAAAATTATGCTTGTTGGTCTTTATATGGGGAGATAGTGAATTTATTGTTATTAGTGTTTATCAATATGTATAGAAAAGGAATTTTATTGCTATTATTAAGTTTGTATATAAATTTAAGGACAAACTCATTATATATATATGTATATATATATGAGGATCTGACAATTTAACTGATTCAGTTATGAAATTTTGTGCGATAATCTTAAGTGAAACTTAAGACCCGCTAGTGATTTACAAAGGAGGCTGCATATGCAGCAAGACTAAGGATTGTAGGATGAGATCACTGTTAGATTGGCTGACCTTTTACATCTTGGTCTTGCTTCTTGAAGATAATTCAGACAAGCTGATTGAAAACAGTTGAGTCCACTAAAACACATTGATCTCCATTATACTCACTCCAATGCTAAGCACTTGAGGGTGTTATGAGGTATATTGACAGCTGAGAAGTGTATATATATATATATATATATATATATATATATATATATATATATATACACACACACACACATATATATATATATATGTATATAAATATAAAAGTGAACACACACACATATATATGTATATAAATATAAATGTGAACATTGAAGTCAACACTCAGAGACGACAGGCTGTTTCATGCTAGACACAATCATCAGGCCGCATCTAGCATGAAACAGTTTGTTGCCTCTAAATGTTGATTTCAATGTTCACTTTTATATTTATATTTACATACACTCTATCTCTGGTATTGAGCACTTTACCTCATAAATATAGCACTCCTTAAAACTATATTTCTTGATATATATATATATAAATGTATATTTGAGCAGCAACTTTTCTTTTAAACATCTTTCATTAAATATGGCAGACAAAGAAAATCTAATTCATTTTTTATTTAGTTTTTCTAGTATTATGTTTTTCCATTTGGTGGGATTAAGAGAGTACAAAAATATTGCATAATTTTCATTGTCCTGAGCACTTTTGGCCACTTCTTTAGCCATTTTTACTCCCATTAAACAGAAAAACATAAGAACGCTGAAAAAACTAAATAAGAAATTAATTAAATTTTTCTTGTCTGCCATATTCAATAAAAGATATATATATATATATATATATAGTCTTAAGATGTGCTATATTTATGGGATAAAGTGCTCAATATCAGAGATAGAGCAGCGTGTGTAAATATAAAAGTGAACATATTTGTTATGTTGTTTTGAATTTTCAAGTAGAGAAACATGTCACATACCTATGTATGCTTAAAGTGATGAATATATATATATATATATATATATATATATATGCAAATTTGTTATGTTGTTTTGAATTTTGAAGTAGAGAAGCATGTCACATACCTATGTATGCTTAAAGTGGTGAATATATATATATATATATATATATATATATATATATATATATATGCAAATTTGTTATGTTGTTTTGAATTTTGAAGTAGAGAAGCATGTCACATACCTATGTATGCTTAAAGTGGTGAATATATATATATATATATATATATATATATATATATATATATATGCAAATTTGTTATGTTGTTTTGAATTTTCAAGTAGAGATGCATGTCACATACCTATGTATGCTTAAAATGGTGAATATATATATATATATATATATATATGCAAATTTGTTATGTTGTTTTGAATTTTCAAGTAGAGATGCATGTCACATACCTATGTATGCTTAAAGTGGTGAATATATATATATATATATATATATATATATGCAAATTTGTTATGTTGTTTTGAATTTTCAAGTAGAGATGCATGTCACATACCTATGTATGCTGCAGTATATGCAGAGGATTAGTGCAACATTTCCCACTGCTTATCTTGATATAATGCACAATAAAACAAAAAAAAAGTATCCAAAGCTGTTGTTTATCATTTTATGATTAACAGAATGAAATCAATGTTGTGATAGGCATTGGAAAGAATAAGAAAAAATAAAAGGTGCCGACTTGTTCATGTCTTAATGTTACTGCATGCCACGTATAGGGAAAATGAGAAAAATATCTACGATGTTTTAATTTCAAATTACAATTAAAGAATCCAACACACGGTATTCTAAATCAACATTAACCAATTATCTTGAATTTTAAACAAATACATCCCTCTTTCTAACTGTTTAATTACTTTTTATTTTTATGCTTAAACTTTGTCTTAATATTTAACTAATAAAACTATATTTTTCCATACTTACAACTGGTAAGGTGACTTGCCACCTCTGAAATAATATAGACCTCATATCAGAACACCTTGTTAACCTTTACTTCCATGTATATTGTCTGTACATATTAGAGTGCAGTGGTTGGTGATCTGGGGCCACAGGCCAGTCTTTGTGCTTTCTATCTTTACAAGCTGCTCCACAACCATGACTACATTAAATACATATAATTATAGTGACTGCATTATATAAATGTAATAATATGATTGCATTAAATAAATATAATAATAGTGACTGTATTAAGTAAATATATTACTGCATTAATTATATATAATAATAATAATAATAATAATAATAACAGCATTATGCATATAATAATAGTAATAGTAATATAATAATAGTAATTGCATTAAATATAATAATCGTGACTGTATTATATAAATATACTAATAGTGTTTACAATAAATATGATAATACTCATAGTATAAAATATAATAATAGTGACTGTATTAAATAGAGTAATAGTGATTGAATTATGTAAATATATCAACTGTATTAAATAAATATAATAGTGACTACATTATAGAAATAAAATTATTGTGACTGCATCAAGTAAAATGGTGACAGTATTGAATATTACATCAATAAATATCTTATTTATATGAATTTTCTTATGTCAACAATAAAAAAAAATATCTTCATGCTGATCAATGAAATTAATTATTAAATATCCCACATTGTGATAATAGAAGATCTGCCAAGAAAGGTGAAATAAGAACCTTGACAAATTTATTGTGGATGACGTAGCGATTAAAGCACTTTCTATGCATTTTCATCTTAGTAAATTGCCTTCTCTTTAATTAAAGGAGCATTTTGAAATCTTAATTATAGTGAGCAACTAAGAGTGTGTTGTTTTATAAAAGATCCCTTTTGTGCTCATATAATCTTTTATTTAAATTTCTTGAGGCAATTATTACAGGTGATAAAGTAAATTGGTTCTTCATTTTCCTCAAATTGTTTGTGACACATAAAAATTTATATATCATTTTCCTATATATATATATATATATACACACACACAGACAGACACACACACACACACAAGTTTAATTAAATATACCCTACAACATGCCTAACAAGAAGACTCACATTACATCACTCTGATCATAGTTCAATTAGGTCTAATTTAAATACATATGGCGACCTGCCATATTCCATCCACAACATACTCGTTGATAATACAAATATAATAGCCCCATCCACATGTAAAAAAAGCTAAAAATAATGGAAGCATTATTAATAAAAAAGAAAGAAGCCAACATTCAATAATATAACTATGAACACGGCCAGAATATGCTGGGCATGTTTGGAAATAAAAAATTCTAGATGCATACATAAAACAACCCATACATTCAGTTAAAAGTACAAATAAAATTCATCCTTAATAATGGCAAAAAGTATAGCCAAAAATACTTGGATATACAAAACATTTGGACAATTTCTATATAATTTATGTCCAGAAAAGAAGAAATTTATATGAACACAAGAAAAATTAAATAAAAATGTAACCACAGTACTTTGTCAGTCCTTTTTAATGAAACTGGTATAAAAGGGGGATTGCTGCTCAAATACACAATAATATATATATATATATATACATACAGGTACTTCACTTTGATCATAAGCAGTGAGCTAGAGTTCAATACTTTAATTCTAGGTGATACTGATTGATACATTGATAATTTGGGGGGAGTATTATCCTAGTGTGTATATATATATATATATATATATATATATATATAAAATATGAAATTATATGATTTTATACTAACAGATAACACTTACTCATACACATATAAGCTATATCTGTTATATAGAGACTGAAATATTTGCACATCTATAAAATAAACCTCATAGAAGTATAAGAACAAAATCATTCGCCTTACATTTTCAACTTGTCATTTTGGCATTGTCAGGGGAAGAAATATGCTAAGTTATTTTTTTCTTGTCACCATATAAATAACACCCCATTTTAGAAATTGTCTGACTTTTCTGTACAATTGAAAACAAAAAATGAAGAATTGACTCTAAAAAAGTAGATGAAAAAGAACAATATTAATCACATTCTGTGTATCACAAGTGAAATAATATTTTTAATATAATTCATTAAATTGTTTTTTTTTTTAAATCCTCACACAAGTGGTTTTTACATTGATTGGTTATTTAAAACCAGAAAATATTGGTGCAAATGGAAGTATATAGCTCTCTCTGCCATGAGGCAAACCCATTTTTTGATATTAAGTCAATTTTATTTAGTATAGCTTTGGAAGAAATGTAGATTGGAAGATTGTATTGTACCAATCTTCCAAGTAGGCAAGCTTGGCTTGAAAATCAGCAAAAATCCTAGTGAAATGAGAAATACACAACACAGAACTTTCCAATAAACCACATTGCAACATTTTAGTGTAATTAATTACTTGTTATTTCTTTAAGACATATTCTTTAACTAAATTTTTATTGAAATTTGTCAAATATTAACAATGGACAGGATTGTATGTTGAGAGGATAAGGTTGACAAATATGAAAATATTAATGAAAGCCATCGCATTTTAAATTAATAATCTTTTGCTTCAAGTATATTTTCTAAAATTAATTACCTCTCTGCTTTAGAATTAACTGATAAGTATTGGTTTTAAAGGAATAGTAAATATATAATTTGAAAAACATTTATTTTGATATGTTTTGGTAATGAAGTAGGATCATCATGAAAAATGGATTTTATTTCAACAAAGTCTAAATCAGCAAGGCAAAACATGATTCCTGTTAAACATCTGAATACTTGATTTGTAATTTAAAATTTTGTTCTACAGAATGATAGTGAAAATTCTATGGATGGAGTGAGTAAGCAACAAGGAAGTTTTTAAGAAAATGGCAACAGAAACAACAACTGATACTCAGAATCAAGAAAAGAACTGAAATTCTTTGACCACATAATGAAGAGGGTTAGGAAACCCTAAACCTCACATAGGGTATACTGAGAGCAAGAGAGATAGGGGAAGGCAGTGAGACACTTACCAGACAAACTTCAGGACCAGATTCAAGAGACTTAAAAAGTGAAGAAAATCCCACTTTGTTAGGCTGCTTTTATTGACCACTAATCTTGCGGATAAATTCCATTATTAACATTCCGTTTGTTTTAATAAAGCACAACTTATTTCTCCAGAGTTTAATGAAAACCTCATTTAATTTGCTGAAGTTCCTTTATGTGCAATGTCTCTCCACAATTTCTTGTCCTTGGTTCATCATCTATTGACTCAAGTGCGTTAGTTAATTTATATGCTGTTTTGCACTGTTCCACCGGCCTTCAAACTGTCCTGTGAATATCAAATTTTCCAAGCCTTCTTTTCTCATTATGTGTACTAGGAATTTCAACTCTCTCTTACTGATGTTAAGTATAAATGTTCTTTTTGTTTCTATTCTCTCTAAAACTTCATTGTTGCTCACATGTTTGGTCCATGTTATTCTCAGCATTCTTCTGTAGAACCACAATTCTGTCCCTTATTCATCTGTGAGGAGATTGGCCAGCATTCACTGACATATATGGGGACTGATATTAGATAAGAATTAAATAATTGTTTCTAATGAAATTTTTCTGCCTTTTAATACTTTGCTTAGCTTTTGAAAGGGTTCTTTCCTTACTTATTTTGACTTATTTATCTATATATTCATTTATTCCAAGGTTTATATATGTGTTAAGATGTGCATTTTGGAGGAAAAGTTTTGCTTTCTGTCATTGTCAATTTATCTGGGAGAGTTTATGAAGCTAATGAATCATTTTTATAAAATAATAAACATCAACAATACACACACAGACACAAACACTCACACACACACACACACATATATATATATATATATATATATATATATATATATATATATATATATATATATATATATATATGTACACATATATATAAATTACATTATAAAAACATTCAGGAACAACAGCATTTACTCACTTTCATTTATGAGACATTAAATTACATCACTACGCAACCTCCATAATTTACCTTGACTTTCAAGAAGCCTGATATATATTTATGAGCATTCTTAAATTTAAAAATTCTGAAAAACTAATGAAATTTGTACTTTGCTTATAAATACTTGTTGAAAAATCCTCACATTTGTCTTGATAAGTCCTACCAGAGGATGAAATGCATTGACTATGATGTTTTCTTTTTGTCCTTATTCATATATATATATATATATATATATACACATATATATATATATATATATATATATATATATATATACACACATATATATATACATATTATATATATATATATATATATATGTGTGAAAAGTGAATGCATATAAATATAAATCTATACGGATTACCTAGTTTTTCGTAAACTATATAAATATATATATATATGTGTGCAATGGTCACAAACTCACGTCAATTCAACTATATATATATATATATATATATATATATATATATATATATATATGCTCCTGAAAAATCTATTTTGGTTGAGCTCTCTGGGGAGGATGTGTGGGTTTGTAAACAGTGACTATTACGGCTAATAATGCAAGACTCTTCGGAAAATCGAATCGAGTTCTCTCAGTCACTGTGTGTTTATCTAAAAATAAATACGCTTAAATTCACCTTCTTCTCTGCCGTGCGCCAACGGCTTCATGGTAAAATTTCCGACTGACGCGAATTTAGCCAGTTTTCGATTCTAGCTAGAGGCAACCGGACATCTAGCCACACTGATGAGCTGTGATACAACAAAACAGTCTGTCTGTGGATGACAATATATATATATATATATGTATGTATATATATATCATAAGAAGTAATTATACAAAGAATTAATTAGCAATGCTAATGTGATTAATGGCGAAATCACTTTGAAAACAAAACTTAATTAGACATTAACTTACTATCAATTCCTTGAATAACACAATCCTTATATTTGAGTTGTTGTCAGATGAAATTGATGAGAGTGAGCTGAGTACATTTGACAATTTCAAGTTATCATATTTGGGGCATAATATTTCCATTTACTAATAAACACCAAGACAAAATAAATGTAGTGCAGACCAAAAGATGTTTTTAAAAATATGCTATTTATTGACAGTTGTATTATTTTGGAACATGCGATGCCACAATTATAGAGTTCTTGTTTAAATGATTCACACGCACATATATATATATATATATATATATATATATATATATAATAGCTGACTATTTCTGAGTATCCCCATCTACTAGGGTTTCTAGCTGATCCCTTTCACAGATGCCCACTTCTTTCAATACCTAGAGACCTAACCTGTGGTTTATACAACAACTATCCTGAGCTGACCTTAGTTACAGTTTCTGGCAGAGAGCACATAATCTGGAATAATCAGCAGTTTGAACAATGTCACTAAGTTCAAAATCCTCAGTCACAATGACTTGTGACTTTGTGCCAACACATATATCTTTCATGTTAATTTCATTTGATTTTTATCACAACTCTTAGACTGCTATTCTAATAGACTGGAAATAAAAAATAAATATAGCCTTCAGGAAAACAACTGAAATTAAAATGAAAGAAATACTACTTGACAATTTCATAACTGTTCATGTCTCTAGTTTATTCTGTTTGTATTTTCCATTTTCATCATCACTTTCTTAATTGTATTTCTATTTATAGGCTTACACATTGACATTCATTGTTGCATTTAATATATTTCAGTGATTTAGCAACATTTCCATATGAATGTCTGTGTTTTTATTATATTTTAGAAGCAGAAAAGAACGAAAATAATAAAATTCTCATAAAACATAACAGTGCTGTTAAGAACATTTGGACTACACTAAAGTGAAACAGTTTCTGGAAATAACTTGAAAATAATAATGTTATTTAAGCCATGACTGTATTTAAAACATTCCTAAAGATGTCCATTTAAGGATGATCATGAAATTTTTATTTTATGTCAAAGAAGAAATAATGGCATTTACAATGGAATCTAAAAATGTTCGCTACCTTAAGCCTTCTGCTATTTTATTTCTGTTCCAAAAATTACTGAACATAAATACTGATATATACATAATGCAAGAGCTTTATTTTATTTTTATATAATCTTATAATTCACTTTATTCGAATGCTATTGGAAAAGGCATGAATCCATTTCTTTTCCACCTGAGCTCTGGGTTTGATGACAGGGTAAATTGGTTGGCATCAATGCTAGAAGAACAACAACTCTGAATTCACAACTGTGGAGAATGCAACAGGAAATTACTCCACTAGCTTTCTCAAGAAGTCATGACAATTCACAAATAATAAGGTAAAGGAATCTGTGAAGAAACATAATTGTCAACATGCTATCCAATAAAAAGTTTTCTCAATCAATTTTTTCTCTCTCTCTCTCTCTCTATATATATATATATATGTATATATACACAAATAATAAGAAAAAAAGCTGAAGCTGAAAATAAGGTAAAAGCTTAAAATATAAAATAAACTGAGGGTTCAATGCCAAAGTCGACAGAGCCTAAATATAATATAATATAGAAGTGCGCCTGATGATTGTTATAACATGAAACTCTGTGTAGCAGATTTTGGTACTGTCAATATTATTATAGGATACAGGCATCCCTTGATTAATGTGTATTTGATTAGTGTGCTAAAATTTTTATATACCAAAATGTGATTAGTGCATACCTAACATTCAATTAGTGAGGTGAAACATTCTTCAATTTAACCATAGTAATTGAAAATTAATTCATTACACATTAGCTGCACTAATCGAGGAATTGCTGTATAATGATTTTTATTATTATGAAATTCTGTTCACCTTAATATGTTGAATTATATAATTTTACATATATCAATGAGTACGGCTTTATTATCAATAACACTGTTGTTTATAAACAGAGCATTTACTTAAATAATTGTCTCTATAAAAATCACGTATAAATGGAAAATATATTAAAATAATTGTCAGACTTAGTCCATTTCATAATATATATTGTCATTTGTCTACATTAAGATACACTTTGAGCAGATATGATAATTCAAGAAAAATCATGGAAAATTTGTTGTTTAAAAAAAGTAATATGACTTTGCTAACCAGACGCTTCTTCAGTAGCTAAATGTGATGTAATGAATATGCACGGTAATATGATTGGCTGGTGTCAGCCATAAATACAGGCTGATGTGGAGGTACATCAAGACACCATTGGACTACGCCATTGACGACGCTGTTGGCCTACGCCTCTTACCTATGACTACGACGCGTACCAGTCAATTATGGCTACCTGCTAGATTGTACTACTTGGTTACAGTAGCCAAAACCACTTAGCTACTTTGAACAAATATATCCCTTTCTGGGACATATCAAAATGGTATAGCATGTCAGGCTAAATGATGGTTCCGTGTAGTATCCAGGTTCGATCAGTTGGCGACGAGATTCGAAACGACCTCACAAGTTAAAACAAAAGAATAAAAAAATACAGTCAACAACACTTATGAATGAAGAATGTTAGAAAGACTTGTTCAACGCTTACAGAAAGTAAGTAATTTTCCCCTTATTTTGGTTTTAACATTTATTAACTTGTGCAACGCTTACAGAAAGTAAGAAATTGCCCCCCTTCTTGTTTGGACTTAGAAAATTTATTGTCTACATAAATTGGAGTAAAATTTTTTCTTGTGGATACATTGGCAGAATGGAACAAATTGCGGAATTAGCTAAGACATTTTACAGCAACAATTCCAACAACAACAACAATTTATTCGGCAACAAGAAAGGTTTGAAAAGTTATTTGAACAACAGGCAAAAGACAATAAATCACTTTGGGAAGACGTATTTCAAGAACCTTAGGGCTGGAAAAATGTATTGGGAAGAAGGATTGATAACCAAAAGAATTGGACAGGTCATATATGACATAAAAGGGGAAAAATTTTGGTGCAAAAGATATTGGAATCAATTGAGACCCAAACACACTATAGAGGTCACGGAAAATACCGAAGATATTCCAATGGAAGTCTTGTATGACGCATTTGATATTCCCGTTCCAGTAAGTCAACATTCGCCAATGGAGGCATCCCCGACCTCAAGGCCAGAAGTATCAGTGTGTCAAACACCACCACTGCAAGGAGGATTGAGGCAAAAAAGACTTAGGAAAAAAGTTAATCGATTAAGTCCATACCCTAAAAGGAGAAAATATTGAAGCTAAATTTCATGGGAAAATTTAGCTCAGGGGGAGGTGATGTAATGAATATGCATACACCTGGGTTACTCCTCATGGTAATATGATTGGCTGGTGTCAGCCATAAATACAGGCTGATGTGGAAGTACATCAAGACGCCATTGGACTACGCCTATTGCCTACGACGAGTACCAGTCGATTACGGCTACCTGCTAGATTGTACTACATGGTTAGCCAAAACCACTTAGCTACTTTGAACAAATATATCCCTTTCTGGAATATATCAAAATGGTATAGCATGTCAGGCTAAATGATGGTTCCGTGTAGTATCCAGGTTCAATTCCTGTAAGAGGAGACATATTTTCTACAAGATTTTTCAGACATTCAGGCTGGTAAATGTAATTAATACTGTTTATTATAAACAGAGCATTTACTTAAATAATTGTTTCTATTAAAATAATGTATAAACAGAATATATATATATATATATATATATATATATATATATATATTAGCAGCATGGCCCGGCATTGCCTGTGCGTGATTAAAAAATCATACGACTCATACAACAATCACTATCACTTGACTTAAAATATTTTTGCCCTTCCTTGCCTTTAAAGGAGTGCCCTTTGCCGTGCTGATGTTGCTACATGCCTTACTTCTTGCCTATCTCACACTGTAAATTTTTCTAAGCTCTATACTAAACATTAAATCTGTTATGAAAAAAGAACTAAACAAAATGAACACAAAACGATCAGCTTTAAAAAAGGACTTGTAACTGGAAAAACTGAATGAATAAAGAATGTTAACAACAAATATTTTTTCACACCCAACCCAGTTCTGCGGAATCAGAATCAACATTGAGTTTAAGCAAGCGAATGAGCCAATTGGAGTAAAGTGCCATGCAGATTTAAATTTTTCCCACTTGTGACGAATGCAGCTATCGATTTTTTTTGCATGGTAGCATGCTAGTTAACATTCATGTCAGCCTATTCGTGGCAGCCAGCTATAGGCTCTCACTCTGGCCAGTAGAAAATGGCCGTAAACTACATGAAAACTGCCATAGAAGCATGAAAAAACTGATTATTTCCACTATCTATGGGAGTTGGGAAAAGCAAAGTCACTCTTGGCCTTCCCGCTAACTTGGAGCATGTGCATGTAAATTTTGGTGCAAATCCGTCAAAAATTGCGGCCGTGCATTTGTTACACACAAACACATCCTGCCTTTTATAGATAGATATGTGTGTGTGTGTGTGTGTATAAATAATTGTGTATTTGGACAGCAACCCTTCTTTTATACAAGTTTTGTTAAAAATGACTGACATGGTACTGTGGTTAAGTTTTTTATTTAATTTTTCATGTGTTCTTATATTTTTTCTTTTCGCAACATAATGTAGAAATTGTTTGAGTGTCCTGTATGTCTGAGTGCTTTTGGCTATTCTTCTAGCCATTATCAAGGATAATTTTATTTTTACTAAATGTATGGATGTTTTTATGTACATATCTTGAGTCATAGGAATGTTTTTATTTTCCAAATTCATTCCGCACATTGTTGCTGTGTTCATAGCTGATGTTATTGGATGTTGGCATTTTTCTTTCTTATTAATAATGCTTTCATATTTTCTGAAATACTGAGCAAATTCTTCCAAACATCAACACTACATCATATACCTCAAATGAGTGTTGGCTTTAGAACTTTTTGGATTACTGCCCCCTGACGATAATCAGAGGTAGCATGATATTTGAAAGGCTCTTCCTCATTTCCCTTTGACTTTTGGAGTGATAACACATGTTTCCTTTCACTTTGATAGACAAAAGGCATGTCAGTACTTCAGAGACACAGAATGAAGATTCTATTTAACTTTCATAACTTAAACTTTATTTCTTTCTTTATCCTTCTGTAACATGTCATGTTAATACATTTATTAATTGTTGTTTGTTTGAATTTTATATTTCTTCTTTTTTTTACCCAGATTCATATGCGTCTACCAAATATTGTTTGTTGAAGAAAGATACCAGGAGGCATAAAATGATAATATTTTCCATTTCTGCAATGAATCTAATGAATACTGGAAGTTTACTAATCAAAACATTTTAAGATTAACCATAATCAGCAGTTATAAAACAACTTATAATAGTTGTGTATTTTTTCTGATTCTCTTTTATGTTCCTTGATATGCTTTGACATTCAAACCCAAGTTCAAATACTTCCTAAAGGAAAGGTGAAAGATTAACAAAATAGTCCACCACTCAATCAATCAGTGTACTTTTGAGCAATTCATAATCAAAGCTAAAGAAATTTGAAAAAATATAAATGTAAATCAGAAATTGAACTTCCTTTTGGGAAAATGTTAAGTTCAAGATAGATTCCAAAAGGAAACAAAAAGACCAGAAAAACATTTAAAAGTGAGAAAGATAAAAAAAAAACTGGCTTAACCAATTACTGAGTCTATCTTAGAAAATGTTTTGACTCAGTCTCAACAATTATCAGATCTGAAACAATGGGAATGAGAATAAGTGAAACCAAAAAACTCCAGATCACCAGCACAATTAAATATAGAAATCATCAACATGACCTGATATAAACAAAATTTAACAGTATTTTCAGTTGGTATCAACTATTCATAACCTTGTTGCACTTAAACCTGAAAATAGAGAAATATGTGCTAAAATTGAGTGATATCTAAGTGTTCAAACATACAAGTGGTAGAGACACAAACTAAAAACAGACTGATCTCAGATTCAAGTCGAAATACTGCATTAGGATGGTTTGTTAGTTCAACGAAATTTAAAGACAGATCATTTTTATTACTTAACAGTTTACTTCTCAAGATATTTATTACATTTCCATGATACAGAAAATTAGACTCAAGGGATTACATTCATAGTTAATCTAATAAATAAACTGCTTATTTAGACAAATATGCTAGAGTATTTGGGTTGATAGCATGAGTCACTTTTATTATAGGATCTAAAAAAATGTCTATGATTCCATGGTAGCTGATCACTTTATGTGTAATAGAAAGACAACTTAGAAGATTTTCATGTATATATTATAGTTTGCACAAAATCTGTCAGCTTGAAGATATTTCTTAATAAAAATTACCTTAAACAAGAAATATGTTAACTTTAATTCAGGGTAAAGAATTCTAATCTCAGGCAGAGAGTATTATTTACATCTCTTGTTTTTTCCTTTTAACATAGTTTTCTTTCTCACTGCTTTTCTAATACATTTTGCTTTAAGGAGCATTGGAATAGTTAAAGTTACCTTCTAAAAGCCAAGCAAAGTATTTAGAAACAGGAAAATTTCATTAGAAACATGTCATATCAGTGAAACATGTAAATTGAAAGCTTTTCCAATTTGTCTCATGATCGCAGAGGGTGTGATGGATAAATTGCAGGCCATTTTATATTTTTAATTTTGTTCATGCACATAGTTTTTTTTTTATTTTCTCAACTGCACAGTATAGTGGGGTCAGTTGGGCACCATCTGTGAGAAAAAGAGTACCATGACGCAATTCACTCTGCCAGAAATTTGGAAATGGCATACTGTACTGCTTGACATTCACACCTGAAGCTCTAATTCAAACATTTCTGAATATTTGGGTGTACAAAGGTACAGCAACTTGGAAAATTAACCCTGATTGTTCTGATAAGAAAAGAACACCTGAATTTGTTTGTGAGGTTCTCAGACTCAACATGGAGGCCTACATCAAGTGCCTTGAGGAGGTAGTGCTGCCCTGGGTCAAGAGGGTGGCTGCTAGAAGACTCTATGTCTGGAAATAGGACTCTGCACCATACCACATAAGCAGGAGAACCCAATGATGGTTGTCAGACAATTTCTGCAACCAAATCACCCCTTACATGTGGCCTCCTAACTCCCCAAATTGCAACCCATTTAATTATTATGTGTGGGGCACAGTTGAGTGAGAGATCAACAAAACTTGTAAAACCAAAGATGAACTGAAGGCAAGGATTATGGCAGCATTCACTAACTTAAACAAGGAGACCATCCAGAAAAGTTGCAGGAGATTCCAATGTTGTCTGGAGAGCATGGTTGAAGGGAATGGCAATTTTATTGAATAAATTTACTGTTTAGTATTCTAAGATATTTTTGTGTAATTTTGGTAAATATTTCTGTTAAAATGAGATGTCAGTGTTATTTTCCTTTCTGTGTAATTTAGATGACAATTTATCCATTGCATCATATATATATATATATATATATATATATATATATATAAAATCAATATGAGTATCAACATCATCCTATTGAGCAGCAATCATTGTAAATATCTTTAACCTGTCTCTCCACATTCTGCTTTGTCTTTTCCTAATGGCTTTACTATCCAACTTTAGTGGAGGCAGAACTGAAGATTTCATTGGCACATGAAACTGATAGTCACTATGCAGTGTTGATTCCTATGTTCTCATACTTTTTCGACTTAAGGTGCATTGAAATGTAAAATTTGCCTTCCAATACATAAAGTATTAAGAAACAGGAAAATTTAATTTAAAACAAACCGGACATGTATCTGTCTATATTTCTGAGATGAGGTATTATGTACACTATTTACATTATTCAGACTATTGTCCTCATCTTTGTTGTCATATTTATTACGTTTCAGCTGTTGTATGCTCCGGCCTTCTTCAGGTGGTTGGAATGTCGAACTGAACCCTTTATTTCACTCACTGGGGTAGACTGTTCTAGTTCTATGTGCCATGTTTTAATGGATGTCACTTGTCAGTTATCTCCTGTTAATTCCCCTCTGAAAGTTCTCCACTGCCTTTACCAGGTATTGAACTCACACTCTTCGGGTCCTGTCACCGGATCTAACTAACGCCTTTATCCACTGTGCCATGTGTCCTCAAGGGCAGTGGAGAACTTGGAGAAGAAGGCTGGAGCATACAACGGCCGAAACTTTGTAATAAATATGGCGACAAAGATGAGGACAATAGTCCAAATAATGTAAACAAACAGAACATGTGTTCAACTGTTTTGTAATATCAGTCTGCTTATATGGTGGTGAGTACTAGTCAAACTCCTCACAGATGATGGGAAACTGGAGGCAACAGAAATTAATTATACAGAAAGATTCTGGGAATACCATTGGGCAGCAACAAAGTTTTAAGGAAAATGGAAACAAAATGATGTTTATACTTAGAATCAAAAAGAGAGAGTTGAAATTCCTAGGGTACATAATGAAGAAAGAGAAGCTTGGAGAATTTGCTACTCACAGGACAAATTGAATGCAAGAGAGATAGAGGAAAGCAGAATCTAAGCATTAGAAATGAGAAACTATAGACTTATCCTAGGCATCTCCTATGTAAACCACATCACAAATAATTCAGTGTGAGACACCAACAAACAAGAAACATGCCCACTGGAAAACCTCATAATCACTGCCAAGAAGAGAAAATTGAAATGGTATTGACAAGTCATAAGAATCATCAATCTTTCCATAACATCCTACAAGGTACCACATTAGGCAAAAGAAGAGGTAGACTGTTGGGATGGTGGAGAAATGGTCTGACCATTTCACTGAGTGAACTGGAAGATCATTCTAAGAGACTCAGACACTGGCATGTAACGGAAACATATGGAGGGAGCTAGACAGAAATTCTGCCTGTCTGTCTGTTTATCTGTAACACGTCTACTCGGGCCACACATGTTCTACATAGATATATGATACCTTATTGGAATTAGGATGATCCTGGGATTGAAAATCTACACTTTATCCAGTGTTTGAATATCCAGTATTGGGATCTATGTCTGGATGAGGAGGGAACAATTAAAAATTCAAATTTAAAAAATAACAGAAAAAAATAGTGATTTTAAAAGTTTTTAATTTATATTGAATTTAAAGTAACAGAAAAACTTTGTGAATTTAAACATTTGTATTTTAAATTCAGTTTAAAATATCTTCAAAACTTTGTAAGGAAAGTAAAGGAAATCAATTTTATTTCTTTAAAATGCTAAGGAATAAGAGTTAATGTGAGAGGTTTCAAGCTGTGAAGTTGTGAAATTCCAGAGTTTATGATTCGAAGAACTCAATTTTCATCCTGAATTAGAGTTTCAGCTCAAATTGGTCTTTTTGCTGGAATTGAACTTATAGCCTGAATCAGAGTTAAAGTGAGGTTTTGAAGTTCCATGGAGTGAATTGTGGAATTCAAAGTTATTTCTTCAAAATGACAAGGAATCAAAGTGAGGGGTTTTCTGATGTGAAGTTTTGAAATTCCACAGAGTTTGTGATTTGAAGAACACAATTTTTGGCCTGAATTGAAATTTTGGCGCAAATTGAAATTTCGGGCCAAGTTGGAATTTTGGCCCAAATCAGTCTTTTGGCCAGAATTGGACTTATAGCTCAAATCAGTGTTAAAGTGAGGTTTCGAAGTTCCATGGAGTGAATTGAGGAATTCAAAGTTATTTCTTCAGAATTATCATTGCTGTTTCTAAGCGTGTTTTGGTATTAATCAATATGCAATAAGAAAAGCCAAAACCCGCAATATGCACATTATTGAAATGGTACTGACACATCATAAGAACCAACAATCTTTCCACTGACATCCTACAAAGTACCACCTCAGGCAAAAGAGGAGAAGGTAAACAGTTGGGGGTGGGGAATGGTCTGACCATGTCACTGAGTGGACTAGAAGATCATTCACAGTGACTCAGATATTGACATGCAACTGAGACATATGGAGGGAGTTGGTCAGGTGCTCAGTTGCACAGCAATACTATAACTACACACAGTCATGAGACTGATGATGATGATTGGCAATAATATCTGTATAAATAATACTTAATGTAACAGTGTGTTTTAATATTAATCAATATGCAGTAAGAAAAGCTAAAACATGCACCAGATCACAGTGATGTAATGTTTTTGTTATTACTCTGCAAAATTACTGGAGGTGTTGACTGAATATAAGAGAATTCTCCAAGCAATTTTTTCTTTTCTCAAAGTAATCAAATCAAACTAATGATAAATATTTTTTTCTTTTATTTCAGTTCCTTTCAATCTGAAGTCCACTGTGGCACATTTACTACAAAATGCTGGAAAGAAAATCTCAACTTGCTGCTGGCCAAGAAAGTTGGAGTGAAGACCAGAATGTTAAAATTAAAAAAAAATAATTGAGAAGGCTACAAAACTTGAGGTAATGCAAACTTCAAAGGCAAATTCACTTTTTTGTTTCTATTGTATTATTTAATAAAGATTTAAGAAAGAAAAAAGTCAAGAACTGCTGATATCAAGTTCAGTTAAGAGTTCTTTTTGGTGTCAAACCATAGAGTTCAAAATGGCCCCAACCAATCCAAAATCAATGTTGCTCAAAAAAAAAGCAATGAAATGTGTAACAAATAATAAGATAAAAAAACACAGATAAATATCAAATAAAACAATGAGTCATATACAAGGAAGTGCTAAAAAGTTCTCAGCTCTGCAAACTTTTGAAATATCTGACCAAATGAGCAAACATCTGGGCTACTTGGTCAGATTGAAAACTTCTTAGCCTCACCCCAAGTGTGTGCATATATATATATATATATATATATATATATATATATATATGATAAAAATCTTGGTTTAAAAGGTATGCTGTATTTATAGGTAAAAGTGGTCAATATCAGGGATAGAGCATATGTAAATATAAAAGCAGACATTGGGGCTTAGGGGTTAAAGTGAAGTGGCCACAGTCTGTTTCATGCTTGAATACAATTTTCAGGCCATTCAGATAGCCTGAAGATTACATTTAGGCAGGAAACAGACTGTCGCTACTTAGCATTAACCCAGTATCCACTTATGTATGCTAATAATAAACACACATTTTATTCCTCATAATTTATTACTACAAGCTCTCACTGAACTATTATATATATATATATATATATATATAGATAGGGGCTGGACAAAATAATTGAAACACTTGTTAAATTCAAAGAAAATTTATTTAATATAGAGTTGGTCCACCTTTAGCCTCACAGACACCTTTAATATGTCTAGGAATGGAATCATACAGCTTTCTGACTTCATCCAGATGAATTTTCAGCCATTCTTCCATTAACACCTTCTCCAGCTCTTCAGAACACGATGGTGGAGGATAGCGGCTCCTAAATTGTTGCTCCAAAATGCACCACAAATGTTCAATAATATTGATATCTGGAGATTGGGGAGTCCACTCTATGTGTTCTAGCTCACTTTCATGCTCTTCATACCAATTTTTAACCACTTGAGTGGTATGTATTGGAGCATTATCATCTTGGAAGATGCAGCCACCATCAGAGAATAATATCTTGGCCATTGAATGAACATGATCTCCCAAAATGTTCAGGTAATCTTTGCTGTTGATTCTACTCTGCAGGGCAACTATTGGACCGAGACATTTCCATGATATGGCAGCCCAAATTATCACTGAACCACCTCCATGCTTCACTGTTGGAAGAAGGCAGTCAGGGTTGTAAGCTTCTTTGGGCTGCCTCCACACATAATCTCGCCCTGAAGTTGGGAAAAGAGAAAAACTGGACTTGTTTGAGAATATGACTTACTTCCATTGGTCTGCAGACCAGGCATTGTGATCTCTGCACCACTTCAACCTCTTTTGAATGTTGTGAGTGGAGAGAAGAGGTTTCCTCATGGTGGCTCTTCCATGATATGCAGCCTTATGGAGCTCACAGTGAACAGTTTTAGTAGAAACTGAACTATTCAGATGATTATTCAAATCAACAGTCACTTTGGCTGCATTTGTCCAATGATTTTTTGCCACATTGCGTTTCAATGCACGTCAGTCCCTGTCAGTAAGTTTGCAAGTCCAGCCCAAATTGCTACGGTTGCTAGAGGTTTTGCCCTGTTTCTCAAATTGCATCATAGTTCTTGATATGGTAGCACTTGAAAAACCCAACAGTTCAGCAACCATGCAAGCTCCAACAATTTGCCTTTTTCAAACTCAGAGAGGTCACGCATTTAGCTTAAATTTTACTAAATTCTAAAAATAAATAAGAGACAGACAGTAAATTAGATAAATAAATGTATTTCCAATAGATATAACCTGGAATTATGAAGTTTTAGTTCATGGTCTTTGAAATATAGGAGTGGAATTTGCACCTGTTCCAATTATTTTGTCCAACCCCTGTATTTATTATGAGAAAGTAAAAAAGCTTTTAAACAACATGTTTTACCTATGTGACATGTTAGGTTTCAATTCTTCAGGTTGGAATGAAAGACAAAACTGTCTTATATATATATATATATATATATATATATATATATATATATATATATTATCAATATGAACATCAACCTCATACTACTAAGCAGCAATCATTGTAACTCCCTTTGACTTATCTCTCCACATTCTGCCTAGTCTTTTCCAACCGTGTTTACTATCTAACTTTAGTGTAGCCAGGTCTGAAGATTACACTGACACATGAAACTGATAGTTACCATGCAGTGTTGATTCCTATGTCCACTCTGTCCATATCTATAAATGCTCTATTTCTGATATTGATCACTCTTCCTCTATAAATATACCAAATTTTAAACTACATATATGTGTGTGTGTGTGTGTGTGTGTGTGTGTGTGACTAAGACAATGATAAATTGGAAAAAGTTCTATGTGATATGTTTAATCCTTCAAAACGACTTCTTCAGACTAAATAATGTTTTTATTGATGGGGTGGAATGGTGGTGGGAAGGAAATACAAATAAATATTGATTACAATTAAACATTGAGAAAAATGACATTTGTTTATATTTCATTCCCTCCACCTATATATATGATCCCATGAATAAAATCTTCATTTCATCTGAAGAAGTCTTTTTGAAAGCTGAAACATGTCACATAGGACCTTTTTCCATTTTATCATTTCAATTACCCATGACTTGTCTGTTATATAGAGTTTATCATATTCTTCCATTTGTGTACGTGTGTGTGCAAGAGAAAAAGAGAAAAGAGAGAAAGTGTTTATATATTCACAATGATTTATTATGGTAAGAATAATAAAATTCACTACTTGAATCTACTTTTCATATAAATATATACATGCATATACACACAAACATATACAGAGTTACATAAATGTAAGTGATAAGTTAATTGATTTATAGCAGCATACACCATACAGATGTAAGTATTTCTAAATAAACATCTTCTTTTTACTGCAAAATGGTCTTTCAACTGCTGAAGGAAATACAAATTCATTTCCGACAAGTTAAAGCCATATTCCTGTTTAAATATGATGGATTAAATATTCCATATATATCATGTACATACTTATGAAAAAATATATTATATGCATATAACATTTGAAAGGGCAATCAATAATGCTGATTCAAGAATTTATTTGTGTCTAAATAAAAACCTCTTTATAATGGATATAAGCCTTTCTTAAATCTTAGAAAATGCCAGAAACAAACACATTGTTCACCTTATAAGTCTACTTAGGTCTTTTTTCTCTTTTAACTTCTTCTAAGTCTCTAGGTAGTTTGACATAATGTAAAAGAAAAACCAAACAAGCTGAACCAGGAACCAAGTATTACTCAAGAGGATTACATACATACATACATATATATATATATACATATATATATATATATATATATATATATATATATATATATATATATGAAACAACACTAAGAACAATCTCCACTGAAGAAAAGGACACGAGGATCTTTGGTTACAGATTAAAAGCTTTAACTTAAGCAGTTGAGGTTAGACTGTTGAGGAAGAAATATAGTGACATTTCTTAAATCATTAGAGAAATAGCAAAAGACAGTCAGCAATATAAACTAGTAGTTGTGGTACTAGAGATTCAAGGAATTGTGGTTCTACAGAAGGATGCTGAGAATACCATGGACTGAACATGTGAGCAATGATAAAGTTTTTTAAAAATTGATACAAAAAATGCTTATACTTAGAATAAGAAAAAGACAGTTGAAATTTCTCAGGATCATAATGAGGAAAGAGGACCTGAAGAATTTGATACTCACAGGATATACTGAAGGCAAGAGGGACAGAAGAAAGTAGAAAATAACCTACTTAACAAGTTTGTGTAAATAAATGGCAGAACAGGAAGGTTAGTGAAAAGACACACATTACTAAAAGCAACAAAGAGCAGGAAGTTAAGGAGAGCCATTATCAGCCACGTCCTGAAGAGACACAACAGATAGAAGAAGAATATCCAGATCTTTATGGGTTTAATTCTGAGGTTCCAACCTGTGTACTAATTTGTGCTTTGATATATTTTAGTAGATATACCAACAGCAAGTATACCATTTGGTTTACTTTTTCTACAAGGAAAGATCAAAGCCCAAAACATATTTGACCAGGATACTAAATACTGATACTATACAGTCTTGAACATGGATATATGCTGGAACAGGAATTTTACAAGATGATATGGAACCAATGTTAGAGAAAGCAAAGAGGAGAAAAAAGAGACTCAAGAGTAGAGAAGAAAGAGAAGAGTACTAGAAAGAAAGAACAAAAAAGTAAAAGAAAAGGTAACGATAGACACAAACATTTTGCAAATCATTGTACTACATCAAGTATTGAATGTGAACAGACTGGGATACTTAAAGAGTTTTAAGATGTTTAATGATGCTTTATTATTAAAAACATTTTCCTTATTCCAAAATCACAGTGACACTTTATTCATGTATTCCAAGCCTGGAATATAAACAATTTTGAATTAGTTTTTTTTACTTTTAACGCTCTTTCTTTATTTCTCTTTTTTTTGTTTTCAACCATTCTACAACCTTAAGGAACATCCTTGCAACCCTAATTTAGGTTGTGACTATTGAGCTATTTCAAAGGAAATGATAAAAATAATGCTTTAGAGTAAGTATTTTTTCCTAGTTGAATTCCTGCAATTTTGAATAATCCCTCAAACTTAACTAAGTTAAAAATATTGGGCTTAGTAAATATCTATAAAAAGACCACAAATCACAAATTTCAAGAGTCAGAGATTGGCTACCAGAAGGGAGACCTGTTTGCTGGTGCCAGTCTATTCTGAAATTTATTATAAATCCTTCACTATCAGAATAACAATTAATACATGAAATATTTAATTCAAGAGGAACTAGGGTTTTGTAAAACTAGGAATTAAGCTTTAAACAGGAGTATTTGCCTGCAAATAAAACTGGAAAAACAAGCCAAAGATGCTATTATATCTATATGCATACTTTGCATTGTAAAAGAAGCAAAACATGGTGACAGCTAAGAATGCAGAACTCAATTGTGCACTGAATGTTTATCATTGTACCTGTTTCTTGTTAAATGGTATGGATAGGAAACATATTTCCCAAACCTAAAAATGAAGTGTGTTTTGGTTATATATATATATATATATATATATATATATATATGTGTGTGTGTGTGTGTGGATGACAAAAATATTGGCTCCTGAAAAATTAATTTCGGTTGAGCTCTCTGGTTTGAGGTGTGAATTTGTAAACAGTGACTATTTAAGCTAATATTGCACGACTCTTCGGCAGAATTGAGTCACTGTCAGTCACTGTGTGTTTATCTAAATCTAAAAATAAACACGCTAAAATTCACCTTCATCCCGTACCGTGTGCTGATGGCTTAGTGGGAGAAGTTCCGACTGACACAAATTCAGTCGTGTTTCGATCCTAGCTAGAGGCAACCGGACGTCTAGTCATACTGATGAGCTGTGAAACAGTGAAACACTCAGTCTGTGGATGACAATATATATATATATATATATATATATATATATTTAACAATGTTTTTAATCATTTCATCACAAGCAAGGCAACAAAGCTACTAATACACAGAGGGTTACTGAGTGTGGAAGAAAACATTATTAAGGAGAAAGAACAATAAACGAACAGGAATTAAAAAGACAGAAGATAACAATTGACATTGCATTTAAATTTTTGAAAATCAAAGTTAACTGGAAAGCAAGAAGCCAGAAGAGAGTTCCACAAGTGCAACAAAAGAAACTTACAGTTACATCTATCTATTTCCACTATGAAATGATGGAATCTTGCTGTTAATCTAGTTCAGTTATGTGCCATGTGTGATACAGATTAGGTGATCATGTATCTTTCGATACATAACTGACAAGGCAGATTTTTTTACACAGTAGGTTACCATTTCTGTCTGTGGTATATCAGTTGCCATCCAAGGCTATAGAATCCACGGCTATAGAATCCAGTCTGTCCTGCTATTTACCCATAGCTAGGGGGAGAAAAAGAGGAGTCATATCTTTCCTAAGGTTATTATCATGTAAGTGAATGTAATGGAATTGACTGGAATTTGAACTCGGCTCTCCGATTCCTCAATCTGAGCTACTATCCATTACTCCACCATACTCAAAGAGAGTTCATCAAAACAGATACCATGCATCATATTGTCAAAAAATATTTAAGCTAGGAACCCAACATTTATTTATTTCCCTTTTTTTTCTTTATTTTTATAATTTAAAAGTTAAAATATCATTTTTATAGTTTTTGTATATAATCAAATAAAAAATAAACATAAAAACTACCTTCTAAAAAATGTATTTTCTCATTCTTTTTACCCATTTGGTATGCACATTTGTGAAACCTTTTCTCACCATTTAAGGATTAAATATCCTTCATGCATCCTAAAGTGTGTGAGCACAAAATTCTTAAATGCAGAACAAATTCTTAGGTCATAGATTTAAGTGTGTAGTGGATTACATAATCTGAAGAGAAAGTCAACACTGATGTAATTGCAATAATGATCAAGAACATGTAATAAAATGCTGATGGCATAAAACATGCCTCTGATGGAAGACACGTTCCACTTGCACTTGTAATTCTTAACACAGGGAAATAAAAGAAAAGAAAAATAAATAGGTTTAAATGAAAATTTGTAGACTTTTGCAGAGGAGGAAAATCTTTTTGCATAATGAGTGTCATGTGCTTTCCACAGCAACTTTGTTATTGTCTGTAAGTAGTATAGAATGAAATTAAACAAATGAGAGAGAGAGAGAGGAGGAGGGAGAAGAAAGGAGAAATAGAAGAGGGGGAAAGGTGAAATTGAGAAATACTGAATAGAAGGAAAAAGGACTGCAAGAAATTATAAGGGAGATGAAAAAGAAATGAAAATTAAAATATGTAAGAATATATAAAACAAACAAGTGTAGACGAGTGACGAACAAGCAATAGTGGAGGAGAAAAAGTTGAGAAAGACAATGTAAAACAGAGATAGAGAATAGAAAAAAGGACATGGTAGAAGAGAAAGAGGGAAGAAAGACAATGTAAAAAAATATAGAGAAAGGAAGATTAAAGAACAAAGAGAATGGAAAAAAGGAGATAATGGAAGAGAAATAGGTGAGAAAGACAATGCAAGAGCAGAGATAGAGAAAGAAAGATTAAGGAACAGAGAGAATAGAAAACGTTATGATGGAAGAGAAAAAAGAGAAGAAAGACAATGTAGAAAATATAGAAAAAGGAAGAATGAGGAACAAAGAGAATAGAAAAAGAAAACATGGTGGAAGAGAAATAGGTGAGAAAGACAATGTAAGAGCAGAGGTAGAGAAAGAAAGATTAAGGAAAAAAGAGAATGAAAAAGGTCATGGTGGAAGTGAAAAAGGGAAGAAAGACACCGTAAAAAAATATAGAGAAAGGAAGGTTAAAGAAAAACGGGAATAGAAGAAGAGGTTCAAAAGTAAAAGAAATAAAGAATAGAGAAGAGAGAGAGAGAGAGAGAGAGATTAAAAGGAAAACTGGAAGGAGAGGTAAAAGATAAAAGAGGAGGAAATAGAAGAAAGAACAATCTACAAGGCAAAAAGAGGGTAGCTACAGAAGATCAGAAAGGTTAAATGGAAAAGAAAAAAGGGCCTGACAGAAAAAGAAAGGAGATTAGCATTTAAAGTCAGAACATAAAGAGTAAGGGAAAGAAGGATAATTGAATGAGAGAAGAAAAAAGTGGGAGAAGAGAGATGAAGGAATAAATAAAAGTGGGAGAATGAGTAGGGTAGGATAAGAAAGCAGAAATCTGAGAAGGGACAAGAGGAAAACAGTTGGGTGTAATAAATTCAATAAATCTTCTAACAGTAACATTCAAATGAAACATAGTAATTGCAATAAAGTAACTTTATCTTTTTACCGGTCATTCAACTGGTGGAGTATTTGGGGGGGAAAAAAGATAGAGTGGCTGGGTATAGTGGAAAGAGGGATATTTATTGGAGTGATTGACAGAATTAATGGCTGCAGAAGAGAATGTTCATTTTCCCTCATCCACTCTTCAATTGTTCAACACACACATGGTTGTTCCTTGCGTTGACAACTGCCCACTTCAGTTCTAGTGCCAAGATCAAATCCTGGATGGATGATGATCCCTACTATATAGACACTTACTCTCTTTTGGGATGTCAGACCCCCTCAAGTACCATAAACCTATTCCCAATCCAAAGCAGGAGGTGGGGGGAAAAAATTAGAATAATTTAGGAAAATCAATCAACTGTAATAGAATGTGTATAGCATGTACAGATTGAAAAAAACTAAAAAGCTAAAAAAGAAATAAAAAAGAGCGAAAAGGAGGAGGTATGATTTGATTTATTTTCTTTAACGAGTTGGGGATTTATTTAACTCCTCAACACCCCCACTACCTTCCTGTTCTTGCTTTTATTTATATTTTTAAATGTGTTGTGCATTAGTGTGGTTATATTCTGTTTGTGGTGGTGGCTTTTTGATGATGATGATGATATAGACGTATTTTCCTTACACAGAGTTTTGTCTTTCATTCCGATTGAAAGAAGCTGAGACCAACAGCCATTGGCGAAACATGTTCTTTATAAGCTTTTCTACTTTGTCTCATCATCTCCATATTTATTTTGGATACTATATGACCCCATATTTTTGAAGCTGAAAACATGAAATAAAAATACATCCTTGAGTATAAAGTCAACGCCATAGTACAGCCATCTTTATGCAATTTTTTTTCAAAACGTTTTACCTTATTATCCATTAAAATCTCAATGTTGTTTCATTAAAATATCTAATTTTTCAAACTGAATCTAAACTGAATGTTTAGCCATCACATTTTCTAATTTCCATTCCCAACCTTATTTCCGAATTTTTTGGGAAAGGTGTTAACTAGACATACCTGGTCATACATTTTAAGATGTTAATTAATCAATCATACTTTTGTGTTTCATACAACCTTATTATATTTCTACATATTAATAAACTATGAAAATAAAAAATATTGTCTTTCATTAAGACTGAAGAGAGAACACTTTATAAATATACAAGAAAAACAAAATATAAACAAACTTAATCTTGTGAGCAAAAGAACACATTTGCAAATTTTGCTGTTTTAAATAAGAGGTTTTTTAAGCTGATTAATAATTTCTGAAAAGGTGTACTTGTGTATAATACGACCCCCACTTATTAGCCTTTAATTTTCATTCAGAATTTCTCTTATTATGCACAAGAAAATATGGTATGCGAATATGCATACACATGTGTGCCATGCACACACACACACACACGTGTGCATGCATGCATGAAATTACTCTCCTGAAACCTGAGTCCACAAAAGGAAGTTTTAGCTGTTTATTAATAAGAGCCAAAAGCGCACACTCATAATTAGAGACATTATTGTAGCACAGGATGCAGACATTGAAGAGAAGACTGAGGAAATGGTTGCCTGTGACAATAATCTGGCAGAGGCATTTTCATCTTGGAAACAAAAAGGTTATCATCATCTCTGTCTACTTTCTTTCCTGTATGAAACAAGTATTTCAGCTCTTTTAATCAACAACAGGATATCGAAAAGAAATGTCGAACACCCATTACTAGAAGATTACTATACCAAGTAATGGCTAGCTTCTTTTATCCTAAACTGAATGAAATAGTAAATTTCTAGCCTGAAAATCCATCACAGAGAGAACAATATGAGCTAAACACTTTATAATCTTCTTTTGTGCATCATGTCCTTTCAGTGCATTGAGTATCATAGTTCTCCATAGCTTCCTATCCTTTGTAACTCTAAATAAGGTTTATTTCTTTATTATACCTTCCAGTCCCTGTTCTGCCATTTATTTACACAAACTCATTAGGTAGGTTACTTGCAGTTTTGCTCTGCTTCTTCAATAGGACCTGTGAATGTCAAATTCTCCAAGTCCTCTGTATAACATGTGAAACTGTCATGCATAGACTACAGAAGCAAGTGAATGTGTTTACCTACTGAATAAATTGTTAGAAGCTCTTATGGAAAAGGGTGGTCTCATTTTTAATTAGCAGGTGGGACAGGGTAGCTCAACAATCTTTGTTAGCCAAGAATGAAGAGTTCAATCTTTGGAAGGATTAGCATTAACAATCTCTATCATAATTATCTGAAAGGCAAAAGAGTATAGTTAACACTCTCTTTCCTCAGAATGTGACCAAGAAATCTTTTTCATTCTAAGTGTATGATTTGTTTCAAGTATCCTTTAGACTTTCTTCTTGTTCTCATGATCTAAGTATTCTCAGTACCCTTCTGTAAAAGTACTTCTTTATAGCTTCAAGACTTTGCTTCATCTGTGAGGAAATAGTTCAACATTCATTGTCATATAGGTGGACTGATATTACATAGCAGTTCAGCAATCATAAAAATGATTACCACTGAAATCATTCTTTTCTTTTGGTCCATTATGTCAGTGACAACATAAATGTGTAGCACATTATCATTTTATCAAAGATAATGTATTCTGAGAAGGACTAAAACCAGTGATAGATTAAGGGATAGGAATGTGGGGCAGTCAATTTGAAAAGGTTTGGGATTCTTGATCCAATTCTTTATTTGCTGATTTTACAGTGATTTCAGGCTTTTTTACTTCTTTTTTTAATTTCTTTTGATCAGCAATAATGATTAAGGAGGAAAAAAAATGACAAAAAAAGAAGTCCCATACTAAAATCAATGCATCGATAGCAACAAGATGTAAAATAAATATACTAGTTGAAAAACAGCAAAGTTACTTAAAAATAAGCAAAAAGAAAAAAAAAAAAAGAAAAAATCAAATCAAATAAAATAAAGAACTGTAAAAGAAAATTACCCCAATCCCCTCACCCTGCCATTTTACAAAGAAATAATTTTTTTAAAAAATTTTTCTTATATATTCAAAGATTTCAGTTCCTTCTTTTGGGGTAAAGTACTCAAACCTTTAAGGATCTAATTACCTGGCTAGTTTGTGCCATGCATCTACTGAATTTGTCAATGAATTTTCTATATTTAATTACTGATGTATTTTTTTCTTTCTAAGATATAATCAATAAACAAATTTATTTTGTTAATGGGAACATCAAAAGAGAATATCATTGTGCAAAAACATTTGCATGCTTTCAGATTTTGTAAAACTGTTCATTATAATCCATTATTTACCACATATCTGTCTAATATATCTAGAAGACAGGTATCTTTCAGGGGTTTTCCTTCTTCCAGGGGAACACGTGTTATGGAATTTCACAATCAAAAAAATAAGAACAGAACCACACAGTCCTCTGATCAACAATTATAGCACATTGGAAATCTCATATAGAGACATTAAAATTTTAACAATTCTTAAAATAATTGTTAAAAGAGATATTTTTGGTTTTAAGTAAATGTAGTCATATTTCTTAATTGAAAGCTGAAAGTATTAACAGTTCAACTTAATGAACCATAACCATTTTCTCATTTTTTTTTTTAATAGAGTTCACTCCATGCAAGATAGTAAAACCACAGAGACACAAGGGGTTACTGGGTGTGGAAGAGTTATAAACAGAAACATTGCTAAGGAACAAGATCTAAAGAAGAGTAATCAGGAAATATTTGAAGATAAATATTTAACATAATCCCACCGACAATAAAAAAAAAATGCTTTGTGATCCTTTTGAAGATTTTTTAATTAATGTCTCTAAATGGACAAAACCAGTAAGGAGACAGAGATGGATGTATACAACATCAGTTCACTGCATGGCTTCAAACAGATTCCCTTACTCATTCACTCATCTTCCTCACCAAGCTATGTGACACTTACACTAAGCTACAAGACATGTACACTCTTTCTAACCAAAGCTACATGGCACTTACACTTTCCTGCTCACTTTGTCATTTGCCTCTCTTTATCACACATACACACAAAGAAATCACATTTCTTTTCATCTAACAAACAAGGAACTTTAATACTTGGACATGCTGAGAAAGATTTAGTTGTAAAAACATGAAAATAAAAATATTTTATATTTTTATATTTAAAAATCTTTCTGACCTTTTTCTTTGTTGTATGTTTATTCAAATCTGCAACAGGTTACCTTGATCAACAGACACCTAAATTAGGCTGGTGGGTACAGTGGTTAGACATTCAGACAGAAAATATGAATAATTCTGCCATAGATTTGTTTCTCGCAAAACAAGTTTCATAATAACATTAAAGCACCCAAGTCCACTCCAATAACTGACTAAAAAAAAATATATCTCCCCAGGTTTTATATTCAGGTATCTTGTGGCTGTAGCTGTAGACTACCAGTACTTGTACCAAACCTAACTCTGTAATAGTGCAATATTACATATAATTGGGAAGGTGTTATATTCCATCAAATAAAAAGATGGAGAAAACAAGAGAAAGGATCTTTGTGACTGAAACTCATAACACTCTAAAGACCATTTTTTCAAGAACTCATTCAACTGCTGATTGGTTTCTTGAAAAAGAAATATAATCATTGATTGGTTGCCCAGAGGCCTGGAAACTTTTCTCACTTTTGCAACTGCTGAATTCTAGAGGTCAGACAAAAATTATAAAGTATATCAGTGGTTGCAGAAATAGCTCTGTATCATTAATATTAAATAAGCTTATGAAAGGCGGTATGAACCTGGCATCATAACCAAATGTCAAAACCATATGACACTGAAAATAAAAGGCTCCAAAAAACACACCGTTAATGTCCTTCAGGATAGTGACATAGTGGATATAGGAGGTCATTATAAATGTCTTATTTTCATCTAGTGGCTATAATTTCAATCCTTGGCTGAAGTAGTAAAGCATCAATTCAACATTAGTAAACAATAAATGATATCACAGGGACAAAATATCACAATAATCAACAGATATCCCATATCAGCCAATTGATGGACACCTGATGATGACAAGATGATACTTGGTCGAAACATTGTGTTTGTAATAACATCTATATCAACCAAGATAAGAACAATAGTTTGAAATAATACAAGAGGCTTAGTATAACAAAAGGCTATAACTGTGCAGCACCCAGTGAGAACCAAACTCAAGAGAAATAATGAGCTGTGAAACCAGGACAAGGTAATTATCAATGTTTATTAGTGCTCTATTATAGATAATGTTGTTGTTGAAACTGTATACATTAAGAGTAAATACAGTGTGCAGTAGAAATACATTACACATATAAGTCCCAGAAATACCTCCCACTTAATGGTAAGACATTAGTGGCAGTGGTGTCTTCATCAAGCTATTGTCTTACCATTATGTGGGAAGTATGTCTGATTTATTTCTACTGGACATTGTAATTGATAATCATGGAAAAATATAAAAACTCTTAGTTTTAAAGGTTGGTTCAAATTAGTCTGATTACTGACAAGTTATCAGACTGTTTGAAGTGGCCTTGCCAAATATAGAAATTCCTAAATTAATATATATATAGATTAGGAATTCCCAAATCATTATTTGTGTGTTGTGCATGTAATTGAAACATTTCAGCTTTCATTACCAGATCTTCATTTTGTGTTACTGTTAAAGTGTTCCTTATTTGCTGTGTTCACTGTGGCACAAATGTCCTTGGGAATGTCACCTCCAGCTATGAGTTAAATAGTAAGGTAGACTGAGCTTTCTAGCCTTAGATGACAACCAGTCTAACAGAAGGAAAACTGAATGCTAAACTGTGAAGAAAGCAATGGCAATTCATTCAATAATCAACAGATATCTCATGTTAAAAAAGTTTCAATATTAGTTTAAAAATCATAAAAATAGCTTAAAACTGCTGTACATTACCACTTGGCCACCAAATTTATTAACAAACATTTCTATTTAGTGCAGATTCCTTCAAGGTAAGTCATGAAACTTGAACAGTTTTGTAGATGGAGGAACAGGTTTATGACATGAGCTACATCCTATTGGTGCATAGCATCAGAAATTGGACAGAGCTGTTATCATGTTGTATAATTTGTGAAATGCAATTCCCAAGGAAGAGTGAAACCAGGAGACAAATGTAGAAAGCATTGTGATCTATTATTTAGTAGTTGAAAAGAGTCAAACATTCATAATGTTAAGATATTAATAAGGTGAGGTATCATTGCAAATCATTAATTTATAATTGCTAAAGTTCTTTGTAGTTTACATGATTATGTTTTGAGTGTATTGTGCTTTTTGATCAGCAGGACAAGCATTCCTGTAGAAAGCCAAATAACTCTAAACATATACACATCTATGTATTAAGCAAATGTGAATCTGTAAGTACATTATTTTGATCTGAAATTTTTACTATATAATGTTCAGTACATTTATTCTATAGAGAAGTATTAAGTGCATTGAAAATGAAGATTATCTTGAAAAAAATCTGTGCAAAATAAATGCTTCCTTTTTTCATCATAAGACTATGTCTCTCTCTCTCTCTCTCTCTCTCTCTCTCTCTCTCTCTCTCTCTCTCTATATATATATATATATATATATATATATATATATATATATATATATATATATATATATATTTACACACACACACACAAACTGGAGGATATGATAAGTTCTTGACCTGACCAAGAAGCTTGTCAAAAAAAAAATTAATATTTGGTTATTTGATCAATTTTTGTTAAATAGGAGAACCTTACATCACCTTACTATGTATGCAGAAACACGCATACTCACACTATATATATATATATATATATATATATATATATATATATATATATTATAAACTGCTACATTGGAACATGCAAGTTACCACAACAAAAATGCATATTTTGTTTTGACATCTAAAGACATCACCATCATTAATCACCTGATGAGATGTCTTTAGATGTCGAAACAAAATATGCATTTTGTTGTGGTAACTTGCATGTTTCAATGTAACAGTTTATAATAAATATTTATTGCTCTACTCTTGTATTGAGCCCTTTTTTAAATTAATGTTATAAACGTTTGAATTTATATTGTTTTTGTTCTTTTACATTTGGATATATATATCTTGACCAACTTAAAACACCACTGATTGAGGTCACAGAGTCTGATAAACCAATAAAATTCAATAAATATATATATATATATATATATATATATATACATGAATGGCTGGCTGCTCATTTTCTGAGTATGCCTGTTTGCTAATCCCTGTTTATATATACAGTTTAAAATTTGCAGTATTTATGGAGGAGGAATATTTGAATAGATAGATTTAGAAACAGAACATTTGTAGCCATAAACTCTGTGGGCATAAAAATCTACATAGTGACGGGCAGTTTCACACTATAAGCAATTTTCAGATAACTTTTTTATGGTTTAAATATTACATATTGTTTCAGTAATAACTTAGTAAGAAAAGCAAATGTAAGACTAGGTTATTTCAGTAAGTCCAATTTTCTAATAAATTAGTTCTGAACCGCATATATTTAAAGCGTATAAAAATATAAAAATGCATGAGTTGCATTTAGTTAAAATCTAATTTTTATAATGATACAATAAAAGTAAAAATCAAACATTCAGCCTCTTAAGAATCACATTTCATTTTGCTAATGTAAGTTTTGTTCTTAAGAAAAAATACATTTCTTTTACTTATGACTTTAGATCATCGCATCTGCAAAGTATATCAAAGTAAAAGTTTTTCCAAACTGTTATGTATATATATATATATATATATATATATATATATTTATATATATATATATATATATATATATATATATATATGATGTATCTTAACACTGAATGTATAAATATATATGTCAAATTTCAGGTAGAATATATTTGTAAAAGGACAATATGAATAAAGACAAAAGGAAAACTTATCTTAGCTGACACATTTGTCCTCTAAGGGACTTCATCAAGGCAAATTTACCTTGATTTTACATCTATTTATATATGATGATTATATATATATTTACCTTGATTATATATACATATGATTATATATATATATATATATATATATATATATATATATATATGATTATATATATATATATATATATATATATATATATGATTATATATATATATATATATATATATATATATATATGATTATATATATATATATATATATATATATATGATTATATATATATATATATATATATATATATGATTATATATATATATATATATATATATATATATGATTATATATATATATATATATATATATATATATATATGATTATATATATATATATATATATATATATATATATATATATATATATATGATTATATATATATATATATATATATATATATATATATATATGATTATATATATATATATATATATGTGTGTGTGTGTGTGTATAAACATTTTAGATAGAGTATATCTACAAAAGGACAATATGAATACAGACAAAAGGAAAACTTATCTTAGCTGATGCGTTTTGTCCTCTGAGAGACTTTATCTAAGCAAATGTAATCATTTTTATTTTGTAACAAGAGCATAAATACCAGTTTTCAAAAATTTTAAAATTAAGAAACACTCATAATAAATTCATCAGGTTAACTGTAAGGTGTAGGTAAGTTATGGAGAATGCTGAACGACATAATTTAATGCCTAATAAACAATAATGAGTAAAATATTTTTATGAATTTTTTATGCAAATTAATACTAATATTTGTTACAAAATAAAATCCTTGAATTTACCTTGATAAAGTCCCTATTGTCTATATATACATATATATATATATATATTTGATGTATTTTTCACTGAATATATACATGTGTGTGTGTGTATATATATATATATATATATATATATATATATATATATAGATAGATAGATAGATAGATAGATAGATAGATAGATAGATAGATAGATATATAGATATTCATAGATATATAAAGTGTATTTAGGGAGCAAGAACTCATTCAAACAAATTTTATTAAATAACAACTGACACAGTATGTCTATTTAACTTATATAGTTTCACAAACTTTCAACTGAGGTGTTCTTCATCAGGATTAAAAATGTTAAACTGTCCAAAGTTCAATTTTACAGACATAAAAAAATTATGTCTGCATGTTTAATCTTTCATTGTATTTTTCAAGGTTTTGTGTAATAGGATCAAAATTGTGGACAAAACAACAGCATAAATATGAACTTCAGACAGTTTAGCCACAATTTTGATCTCAGCACCAAAAAACTTATTCAAAAAATACAATAAATGATTAGACAGACAAACCATGTCAGATTTTTTTATCCAAATTTGTTTGAATGAATACATGCTAATATGTGTATTTAGGCAGCAAGAATTCTTTTAAATATGTTTTGTTGAATAATATGGATATTGTCTGTCTGTCTGTCCAATCTTTTATTAAGTTTCTCCAACTTTCGTTTAAGTTGTTTTATACAATTGGCGAACTTTCCAAAGTTCTTTTTTTTCTTTAATAACTATATAAAATCACAAATATATAAGTTTACATGTGTGTATAGAAGGACATAAATGTGAAGAGATAGATTTTCCAACAAATATCTTTGTGTTTCTGTATATACTTTTATAGAATATGCAGGTAGTTTAAGAGATATCAACATGGAAAGTGGAAATGGTAAACAGTGGCCTGATTTGGAGCTGATATGTTACATTCACTATTGCACTAATGTCCTCTAGAAAGGCATGAATCCATCACTTCTCCCCACTAGTCATAGATTAAATAGGAGGTCAGGTTGGACTCTTTAGTATTAGCAACGATGCAAAGAGCAGTTTGAGTGTCAACATGTAAAGAAACCAATGGGAAACCACTTTCCAAAGAAGTCATGGTAATTCATAGATAATAGATGAAAAGATTCTGTGTAGTATCATAATTGACTAAATCCTGAAGGGATATTGCATTAAAAAAAGTTTACCTATTCTATGAAAAAAATGATGGCATTATTCAGTAATTTTCCAATTCCAATCTTTATATTTTTTATATGAATATTCTAGGAGATTTCAGCAGATCAATTAACAATATAACTATATCTAAAGAAAGAATTTTGTTTTTAAATTATTAAAAGTAAAAATATCCAAAGAAAGTTAACACTAAAGAAAAGAAATAGAAAGCAATGTATTAGTTACCTGTTCATACTAATTACTAATGAAACGTTCTGTTTTTATGGTAATATAAAGCATGTTTACTTATGAGTATTAAGTAAGGCTTCTTGGTTTCATGAAAACGGAATATCTCATTAATAAGTAAGACTGTGTTACCAAAAACTATATAAAATCACTGTGTTTTATATTATGGAATAGAATTCCTATGATTGCTTACTTTCTGAAAGAATTTAGCAATTCACAGATATTAGTATTGAGTAATGCATTCTGTGACCATAACAATGGATTATCTCATTAATAATTAGGAGTAACCAGGTTGTGTGACCAATACCTCTATAAAATCACATTATGTTTTATATCATGATTCTGAATATCAAGGGCATAAACATCAAAATATTGAAAAAAAAACCTCTGCTTTAGTGGTTCTCAGAATTAAATTCTACTTACAAATGTGCATTTGTGAATTACTTTATGCAAGTCAGTACATGCTTCTCTTAAGACTTGGTTAACAACAGATTTTAATAGAAAGTAGATGATGATAAAGAAAAACTTTGGTCAAACAATGTCACCAAAGACAATGAGATACTTGTCAAAACATGAGAAAAGCATCAAAGATTTGAATGTTGAGTCAATCTGATTGTTAAATTTGTACAGTGATTTTTAAGTTACTTTGAAGTTTACAATGTTTTTATATTGATTATTAGTTTTATTCTTGGACATCAACAATTTTCTGCAAATGACAAAGAGATTAGTAATTATACACTTGTGAACTTCAACGTTTTGCTTTTTAAAGAGTACAAAATCAGGACCACAACATTTCTTTCTTCAGAAATTTGTTCATGAACAAAACTTGCGTAACATTTCAGATGTTAAGCTTGAAAACTAGATGGAATAATAAAACAATAAATTCATAAATCAATAAAGACACACATTAAATATTTTGGCAGGATATTAACAACAAATTTATATATATATATATATATATATATATATATATATATATATATATTAAGATAAAGAGAAAGAACAGTAAGATTTATAATCTGGTGTTCTTATTAATTATTTTTATTTTTAAAAAACAGTGCTCAATACAATTATTACAGAGCAGAAATATTATAAATTTACTAAACGAAACAGTACTAGGGATTTTAATTAATTTTATAATTAAATTTGAAGTTTTTAGTTTTTGTTTTTGAAACATGGTAATTCCTGTGTAGCAATGGAACCATATTTTTAAATTAGTATATATATATATATATATATATATATATATATATATATATATATAATTATTATTATTTTGGGGAGATAATAATGATTTACTGATACAAGTCCCACTATTTAATTTATAGTTGTTGGCAGAAGAGGTTGATTCATACCTTTCCAAATGGTATTTGTGTATAAAGAAATATGATGAACCTGACTAGAATTGGAACTCACCTCTCTGATTTCCAATTCCAAGCTGTTTTCCATTACACCACCTGTACATCTCAGTTTACAGCACCTGTTTTTGCTAAGCGGTCATCCATCTCGGTACTGATCAGTTTTGACATTGCTTAACTTTGGTGATCAGATGAGATAGATAGTATGTTTTTAATCAGTATCACCCCATGAAAGGCAGTAAAGCCACTAAAACACAAGGGGTTACATGTTATGTAAGAATTAGGAACAGAAATAATAATAATGAGTGGAAATAGAAAAGAGTAATCAAGAGAGTAGATAGCAATTGACATTGCATTAAAATTTTTGTAGAATAAAGTTGACTGGAAAGCATGGAGCTGGAAGGGAGTTCCACAAGTGAGAAGTATGAGAAAAGAAATTCTAAGTATAGAATTTATTTCTACATCTAGCTAGCTCAACTGTAAATTGATGAGACCTTGCTGCTAGTCTAATACTGTGCTTAAATTCATAAAGTCTAGGTACCATAGCAAAGAGCTCATCTAAACAATTACCATGAAAGTATTTATAGAAAAGGCATAGAGACGCAAGCTTATAGTGGTGGGTAACTGACTGAAGCCAATCTACCAGATCAGATCAGGACCAATAATATTGCTGATTCTTCTTTGGATCTCATCAAGGACCTAAAGGTAAATAGAAGAGACACAGGACCATATGTGGCAGCAACATTCTAAGCATGGATGAATGGTAGACATATAGATATGTAAGATAGATTCTGGAGAGAAGAATTGTCTCGCACGACACAGTGAACTTTCTTAGCAGCTGACATAGCAATGGATTCAATATAGTCTTTCCACTTCATGTCAATTGAGATTGTTAGCTCAAGAAGGTGCAATGAGTCACTTTCATGGAGGTTAGCATCAGCCATGCTGATTGAAGGCAGAGAGGGTTCTCTCAGATGATTAATGGAGAGAATTTTAGTTTTGGAGGCATTATGAACAGACTGAGATAGATATGAACAGGCTGAAATAGATGCAGAAACAAAAATAGAAAGTGGGTTGACTAAAGAAATATGAAATAAAATAAAACATGTTGACAAATATTCAGTTAAATTTAAACAGTAAAATAAAAGCATCATTTAGAGTCAGCGATATCATATGACTGACGCATGGACAATGATGAAATTGATTGAAAGAGAACAGCAATGGGTGTTTTGCTTTGGCTACTAAAATCCTTCACTGATCTCTTGTACAAACCTGTTCAGGCTTGTGCCCTGGAGAGGACACTCCAGTTTTGCCTCACCATGATGATAAAACATGGAAAGCATCAGTCTACAGATGGAAGGATTCTGAAGATCCTTCTGTATGGGGAACTGGCCACTGGCAAGAGAGCACATGGGTGACCTCATCTTCACTTCAAGGATGTATACAAAAGTGATGTGAGTGTGATGGACATGAATACTGAGAGGAGGGAAGACATCACCAATGATCACTCATGTTGGGGACATAATTTACATTGAGGGCTGAAGTGAGGAGAGAAAACTTCCTGAACTCTGTTCTTTTATAGTCCTTTTCTCACTAAAGTCTTCACATTCTCTTTCATGCTCAGTAACCCCTTGCATCCTAGTAACAGTATCGCCTTGCTTGGAGTGAACTGATTAAGAAAAATGATTAACAGAATTCTGTGCTAAAAATACATTGAAATATAAAGAAAATTAGTCAGAAATTAATAATGAAGAATTCTCACATCTTTTAAAAGTTATCATTAAGATCTAATAATCTCAAAAAACCACAGATATTCCATTTAAAGGAACATATTTTACCGAAAGATCTTGCTAAATTTATTTCACTTTCTGTTTATACATAATTATGCACAAAATGTTCTTGCCATTTATAATCTTTTGAAGGCAAAAACTTTGACTTAACAACTGAACAGAATCTTGATATAAACAATATTTTTCTTCTCTAACTGAAGCTGACATTTTTGGAATATATTGCCTGAAGGTGTTTTTAATGTGTAATTTCAAGTTTTGAAAATATCTGCATCTTAAAAAAATGCCTTCTGTAAAAAAATAAGGACTCTCCTTCAATATGTATAGTCTTTCTACTTTTGCAGTTAAAAGAAATATGCAAATTTTTATTTGCTCCAGGAAATATATCTTCATGCATATGTAAATTTCATCATTCATTGTCTTGATTCAGTAGAAAATATGCAGATTAGACACAGCCATGATAAGCCATTATTATACATGAAATGCTTTAAAACGTAATCCTCTTATAATCTAATATATAGGAAAAACTGATAAAAACTTCTAACCAAACAGTTTTAAATACAATGCTTACAGGGTAAATTTAAAACTGACAATGACCATAACAATTACAAGAAGTTATCAGTTAGAATTCTCGTGATGAAAACTCTATAAGTATCTGACTCCTCTTGCTATCCTATACCTTTACACAAAAATAGAGTACTGCTGTCATATATGGGCAGCAGCTGCCAAGTCTTCACTTTCCAGTGATAGAGCCCAAAAGCGTTTCTATGACCGTGTGAGTAATAAATTATTTTCCACTTGACAAGCCCTTTGCTACAGATGAAACATTGGAAATCTCTCACTGCTCAGTTGTTATTTCCATGGAAAGTGTTCAGACAAATTACATTCCTTAGTTCCACAAGTTCTAACCTTCAACACTAAGACCTTCCATGCTACATACATTGTAGCAAACCACCCTCATTCCTTTCAAAAACATCATTGTAAAAAAAATTAAATTTTATTAATCATTTCACACCAAACAAGGTGATAGTCACAAAGATGCAAGGAAAACTGAGAAAATGTTATTGAGGAGAAAGAACAATAAAAGAATAGGATTCAAACGGACAGACGATGATGATGACTGACATTGAATTTACATTTTTGAAGATTGTAATTGACAGAAAAGCAAGCAGGATGAGAGTTTCACAGGTGAGAAGTATGAGGCATGAAATCACAAGTCATCATGACTGAGAGTTTGAGAGTACTGGCCTTGTTCAAAAAATGTTAACCATGCCAGATTATGCACACTTTTACATAAAAAGTAACTAAGATTTGCTCAGCATATTACAGTATAAACTATAATTTGGATCTGTTGGTATTGAAGAAACACAAATGTGCCTGAGCAGGCATCTGCATAAATGATTGGTTAACCACCCTAGCAGATGGGTGCGCTCAGAAAACAATAGGTGACTTTAAATAAATATATAGAATTTTGTATGCATGGTAGCTGTAAGAATATGATGAGTAAACAGATTTCAACCTAGATAATGGATGATAAAAATATACTAAAATACAATGTATTTATAAATATATATGTGTTGTATGTTTGTCAGTAGGGATTAGTAGCAACCAAATAATTCTAGTGCATTCAAAAAATAAAGAATTCTTAAATCTGATTCTTTAAAGAAAATTCTCTAGAACAGATAAAAGTATGTTCAATCCTAAGTCTTTTAGGAACAATCATAGAGAATTTAGTCTGCTCTGGTGCCCTGAGTCTTAGAGAGGAGTGCTTGGTTTAAAAAACAAAACAAAAAACAACATTAAAAGAAGCTTTAAGCAGAATGATCAAATTTCATTTGTACAAAGTCATTGCTAAATGCGAGCAAAAAGTCACCATTTGTTTCAAATAATTCCCAAAATTTGCGCAGAATATTTGTAAACTTTTGCATTAGAAGACTCTGGTTAAAATATAATAAAACTGATTTGATTTGAAAGCTTTTCAGTCTCTCTGTCTCTCTCCGCCACACTCTCACTATATCTCACACTATCCCTCTCTCTCACGCTCTCTATATATGTCTCTCCATCACCCTCTCTCTATATCTCTCACACACATTTTTCTGTTTATGTGTTTCTTTATCTCTATATATGTATGATGAGGAAGACAAATCTCTCTACATGAGTGACACTGAATTAAATTCACAAAAGGTACAATGGAACTTTTACACGCACACATATGTCTCTCTCTCTCTCTCTCTCTCTCTCTCTCTCTCTCTATATATATATATATATATATATATATATATTCCTACAGAATTAATGAATTTATATTTAATCCAACATTTTTATTTCTTCAAACATTAGTACAGTGGATACTCATATTTGAACATTTCATTTAAAATAAAAAAATAAAAATGGGGCATCTATTTCAAATACGAGTATCCACTATATATATATATATATTTATATATATATATATATATATATATATATATATATATATATATATATATATATTTATTTATATATATATTTATATATATATATATATATATATATTTATTTATATATATATTTATATATATATATATATATATATATTTATTTATTTATATATATATTTATATATATATATATATATATATTTATTTATATATATATTTATATATATATATATATATTTATTTATATATATATTTATATATATATATATATATATATATTTATTTATATATATATTTATATATATATATATATATATTTATTTATATATATATTTATATATATATATTTATTTATATATATATTTATATATATATATATATATATTTATATATATATATATATTTATATAAACAAATATATTTATATAAATAAATATATATATATATTTATTTATATATATATATATATATATATATATTTATTTATATATATATATATACATACATGCTATCTTTTTCTTATTTGATTTGTCTGCATTAAATATACACAAACAAAAAATGTAATAGAACATTCACAAAATACCCATATCTACCTATCTGTCAATCCATCCATCCATCTTAGTCTGTTCAACCCAATCTATTTATCTCTGTTCAAATATATTTATCTTTTCATCTTTTCCCATCTATCAATCTATCTCAGTCTGCTCATATCTATCTATCTATGTGTATGTGAGAGCTACAAATAAAAAAAATGAAAGTAGTTGTGGAAAATAAGTTAATGTAAGAAAACTAAGAGGGACCAAAGAGTGAGATAGGGGGTAGGTAACTATGATAAAATTTGAATATGAGAAGATATGAGTAAAGAAGAAGCAGTATAGAATATGAGTGAGAGACTAAGAGAGAAAGTGAAAGTATATGAAAAGTATAAGAAGAGCAAGGAAAACTAATGAGCGGGGAACCTTAAACGACAACAGAAATAGAAAATATAAGAAATGATCAAGAGAGAATTACTGAAGGTGAAGAGAACTTTACAATAACAGAAACTAGAACAAAAACAAAAAAAAGAACAGAACAAAATTTGAATGAACCAAAAAATATAAAAATGAAAATGTGCATATTAATTCTAAAGACAATTGTTTCTATCAGCGCACAGAATTCTCCCGTTCTGTTTCTATTGTTCTGCACAAAAGAATCTCAATTCCTTGCTTTAAATTTTTTATTGGAAAACAATTGAGCCTGATTTTGTAAAGAGAATTGTTAGATTAATAGTAGCAACCGGTGAGTTGTCCAACACTATGAGTGGGGACTGATGGGCAGCTGTCTTGGACAGAAAGTGGGAAAAGTGACATGGGTAGTGAGGGTAGGAATGATAGGAAAAATGTGAGCAGAAGGATTGTGATACTGTGACTGCTATACAAAGGCAGTCATGCTGATGGTACTGCCAGTGGTGGTAGCTATTGTGGCAAGAGAAACGGCAACACAGCCATAACAGGAGATAGAAGGGAGTCAGTCCAATTACTTGGAGCAAGAGAGAGAGAAAGAGAGAGAGAGATGACTCATGTGCTTAGCTTAGCTTGTAGGCTAAAGTCAGAAGCTACTGAGTAAGAAAGAGAGAGACAAAGATGAGAATGAGGAAAATAAAAAAGACAGTGGTGGAAAAGAAAGAAATTGATTTGGTAAATAGAAATATAAAGAAACTTCTCTTTTTTACAATAAGAGAAAAAAAAAACAGCTGTAAGAGAGGAAAGAGGAACAAATTGATAAAAGATGACGATAAAAAAATACAGAGAAGTAAGATGTCAGAGATTAAAATGAAGAGATAGTGGGAGAGAAAAAAGAAGGGGAATAAGATCTTTATAGGAAGGATGAAGAAGAAAGAAAGAATATCATGACCAAAAGATGTAAACTATTTTCTCTCTATATCCTTCTTTATTTACTTAAGGATATAAGGGGGGGGATTAGTTTGAAGAAGGAATGTAAAGAAAGAGGAGGAGGAGAAAAGGTAAAGAAAAGAGAGGACAAAGTAAAGAGGAAATTTGTAGATTGTGAGAGATAAATGGAGAGCAAAGAAATATTAAGGAGAGTAGTTGATAGATACAGAGGAAGAGACTTAAAGTGTAACAGAGAGACACAGTGCTGAGTAGGTGAAAGAGGAAAACACACATACAGATAGAGAGGGGGAGAGAGAGAGAGGATTAAGAGGAGTTAAGAGAAACCCCAAAATATTTCCATTCTTTTCACTCTTGCACTTGTTAGCAGTGACAATTGGAATATTGATGGTGATGATGATCACCACTAAAGGCAATAGTAACAGAGTTTAGGCAAAACACAGAGACTATCACTGTGAAGAAATCAGCTTCAGTGTGGCTAGCCATGGGACGAACAATGATTATTAGAAAGACACTTATGCTTTGTTTCAAAGGACAATACCTTCTGTTAGTTTATCATTTCATACATCAATCTCAGATGTATTTTTTCCAGCTTATGGCTATATCACATTGAAACATTGGTTCCCATATGATCACCAAAATTAAGCAACATCAAGCCTGGTCAGTATCTAGATGGGTGACTGCTTGGGAATACCATGTGCTGTAAGTTTGAAATTGCAGGTGGTGTAATGGATAATGGCTCAAAACTGTTAATCAGAGAGCCGAGTTACAATTCCAGTTGGATTTGTTATATTCACTTACATACAAGTACCCTTGGAAAAGTTATGAATCCACCTCTTCTCCCCACAGCTATGGGCTAATTAGTAAGATTTGTATCACTAAACTATTATTATTGCCCTGCTGCCACCAAAAAAAATTCTTACAATCTGAAAATATTTCCTTGCTTTAAATAATCTGCAATGGGCTGATAAACTGTAGAAAATGAATCAATCTTTCTTTACTGTTTATAACTTGTTCATTTTTCACTTATTTACTAACATTGTTAATTATTTATTTTCCAACTCTATTTTATCCTTTGTTTTCTATCTTTTTTTCTTCACAAACTTCTTTCAGCCATCTTTTCGCCATTTTCTCTTTCAGCCTTTGCTTCCTCCACTTTCAGCTCTTCTTCACCTCTTCCAACAACACCTTTTTTCTCATATACTTCTTCCATGTCCAGTTATATTTTTCTCTCTTTGAAACATCTTATTCTCTTTCTCTTTACTCTCATCCTCCCTTCTTTCAGCCATACCTCCCCCTCTTCGAGCTATGTTTTCATCTTTTTCCCTTCTTTATGTCCTCCTATCTTTCAGCTGTTTCTTCTTTTGCATTTCAACTATCCTATCTTTCATTTCTTCTTGCATCACCTATCTTAATTCATATTTCATATCCCCATTTCTCGCTCATTTCTTCTTGATTTTCATTATCTTTTGCCAAATGTCCATCTTTCTCTATTTTCTCAAGCTGAGCTCTACTATTCCATCTTATTATCTCACTTCTCTTTTGTCATATATCTATTTCCCTCTTCCTCTTTATGAACAGATAATTCTCTTTCTTTTATGCTTCTCACTTTTTTCTCTTCATCTTTCCTATCTGACTTTCTTTCATGTTTATCTCTCATACTCTTATCTTTTTTCTCTTCCACACTTTCACTTCATATCTATCTATCACATGCTCATCTAATGTTCCTACTTTTCTCTTTTTCCTTAATTATTTTTACCTCTCCTTCTTCCTTTTTTTTTTTCCTTTTTTTCATTCTTCTTTATAGAAGTTTTGAAAGAGATTATTTACTCTGCAAAGACAATCTATATATCCCAGATTTCTCAAAGCTGAAATATAATCACAAAGGCCTAAATACGTTTGGACAAGTCTACCACAACTCTAAATCCATTCCAGCCAAGGCTATGTTTTTCTAAAATTTATAATATCTACACAATATTAAGAGAATTATATTTTTACAATTTAACAAAAACAGATGTCACCAGTTAATTAGGACACCTGTTTAATTGAGCCAAAACTGGAAATAAAGCCCATATATATATATATATATATATATATATATATATATATATGAAAGGATGCTGAAGGAAAAATTTGGGGTCTGACCTACTTCCCAAAATCTGATTAAATTACCAAACATCAGATTTTTGCCTTCAGAATTTCTTGGGTGGACTGAAAACTTTTCAACATCCCCTTATTGGGACAAATTCCTGTATTTCCCATGTTCCACTTTACCAAAATCTATAAAGAGGATTTTCTTGCATGCAAGGAATACTTAATACTATATAGTTTTAAATGTTGACAATTTTTTAAACTTTATTTTCATTGGCTATAAACAAACCAAAGTATTTATGAATATCAGGGAACTGCTTAAAACTTTACAAGAGAATATATTCCATTCTTTTTTCTAAGGTCAAAGAGTTTTCACTTTTACTGGTACCCTATACCCTAGTACTATTATGTTAAGTCATAAGTTATTTCCATTTTTGAAAACTAATTATAATGATGAATCGTTTCTTAAATATACCATAACAGGTGATGAAAAATGCGTTACATACAATAGTGTTTAATGCAAAAGGCAGTGGATTGACAAGAATAAATCTCTGCAACCAACCCCAACTGCTTGGAAGAAAGATAATATTGTGTGTGCAGTGGAATAAATATTATTATGAAACACTAAATGCACATTTATAATTCCTGCAGCTGCAACATGTCCATAAAAATTTGGTTGTAAAGTGTCCTGTGCTCATCAATAGGAACATGATCTTCTCCATAACAATGTAAGACCGTATACAAAAAGAATAATACAGGAAAAAATCTTGAAATCTACTTACCAACCATATTCACCTGACCTTGCACCAACCAATTATTACCTTTTTTGATTGCAAAATACTTTGATGAAGAATACTTTCTCTAATGAAAACCAGATTCAAGATTTTATTGAAAACCTTTTCACTTCAAAACCTGCAGAATTTTACTCAAACGGTATCAAAGATCTATCTGGTAAGTGGCAATAAGTCACTGCAAATAATGGTGAATATATAATTGAATAAAATATAATTGTACTTGATTTTTTGAAGAATAAAGTTGATAAACAGAAATAGTAATTATTTATGACTCAACCTAATAATTCCAGTGACATGTAGAAATAGTTGGCATCACCAAGCATGCCTTAAAATTTCCATTAACCTGGGCATATAGCTGTGTGGTTAGAAGAACATTAGTATTCACACCAACAGACACTGGCTCAAATCTCACTAGGGTTGATTTATCAAGAAGGTAACTTCTTGATAAGATCAGCCAGGGTGAGATGATGCTAGTATGTGGCACTAGTGGGGAAAAGCCTGAAAGCCATACCATGAGTTGACCCAAGCTTTGTGGGTGACAAAACTCTTCACAAGCCATCAATGGTTGTGCTAGCACAAAGTCACAATTCATCATGACTGAGGGTTTGAGTGTACTAGCCTTGTTCAACTGCTGATCATGCCAGTTAATGAGAAAATGTGACAAAGCTGCAGTATAAACCACAGGTTGGTTCTGTGGATATTGAAGAAAACACAAATGCGCCTGTGCAACAGGGATTAGCTAGCCACCCATGCATACATGCATACTTAGAAATGACCAGCAAATCATATTATGAATCACTCAGCATGGTATTTGTTTTTAAACTCTGGACATAATAGAAGATAATAAGTGCTTTTTTTACTATTGAGTTAAAAATAATGAAATTTGGAATGCAGTTGGAAGAGGAGAGGGAAGTACTTTTATGAATTATAGCTTCAAATCAAACGATCAACTTCTTTTTTTCGTATATCAAAACAAAACCTCTTGTTTGTTTTAATATTAATTCATATCTCTATAGAATCCCTAAATGCCATTTGTTGTTTTTAATCTCCTGTTAGAGTTAAAAGCCTTCCATAAATTAAGCAAAGTATTAATAAATAAATACAAAGAATAGAGTTCTGAAAAGCTGTGCCATATAAATCCACCTATATGGCAGTGAATACTGGACAATTTCCTCACAGATGAAGAGAAGACCTGAGGCAACGGAAATATGGTTTTACAAAAAGGATGCCGAGATGGATGGGGTGTGTAAGCAATGAGGAAGTTTTAGAGAAAATGGTAAAAAAAGGTTTCTTATACTTAGAATTATAGAGAGACAGTTGAAATTTCATGGGTTAATGAGGGAGGAGGTTCTGGAAAATTTGATGCTCACAGGACGTATTGATAGTAAAAGAGACAGGGCGAGGTGGCAGACCAAATACCTGATGATCTTATGTGAATGGGGAATGAGAAAGATGGTAAAAGGATTACTAAAGGTTACAAAAGATAGGAAGTTGCGGAGAGCGATGATTGCCCACGCCCTGATGGAGTACGTAGAAGGTGGAGAAGAAATAGGATTAAAAGACAAGCTATTAGATCAAGATATAGATGCGTATATACTTGTATATTTAAACAAAAAGAAATACTTATACTTTTACGTCATTATTTAAGAAGTCTTTATGAGTTCCAGATTCTAAACTCAAGATGAGGAAAGAAAGTTCTAAAGCAATCCTTCTGTTCACTTGGAATTCATCCACCCAGCATCTCTTCCTAATTTCTCTTAAAAATGGAGAGTTTGAAGTTTGCAGTTAATACCAAAAGGCCACAGACATATTTCAGAAATGATCACCTCAACAAAATCTGCATATTTCGATTCTATGAGGGAATATGGCAAAATATTAATTCAAATAAATCCAAAATACATCCATCTCTTAACCTGAAGAGAAATAAGCTTATCATTACCCCCAACCACTGGCACACTGTCATGCCAACTCATCCCTCTCACTTAACTATTACCAATGGGCAGATTTATATTAATATATTTCTTTTACTGTTTCCTAAGCTTATTCTGTTCTGGTATTCTCACAGAATCAAACTCCTCTGAGATCTTTGGCCTTCACCCAACTCTAAAAGTCTGCCCTTCCAAGCAAGATATTCACTATAAACACTAATCATCTTATATTCCTGTGACTCAGTCCATTCAAAACACACTAAGTTAAATGAAGGATGCCAACATTTGGATACTGGAATCATTTTTCCAAGACACTGGTAAAATTACATGCTTTCAAACAAGACACAGCTAATATTACAGATATCTAATTCTACTTGGATATGTGGTGTGGTGTAATGGATAATGGGCTTGGCATGAGAAATTGGAGAGCCGAGTTCAAATTCCAGTTGGGTTTGTTACATTCACTTATGTGCAAATACCCTTGGGAAATGTATGAATCCATTTCTTCTCCTCGCAGTTATGGGTTGCATAGCAGAATGGACTGGATCTTATAGCCTTGATTGGAAACCAGTCTACCACAGAAAGGAATGGCAATCTACTATGGGAGAATCTTCTGCCGAGTCAGTTGGGAATCAAAAGGGACATGATTGCCTAAGTGTGTATCAAGTATGGCACTTGACTGATTGAATTCTATTTAGTTTTAGTCTGGATTAGATTATATCTCATAGGGGAAAATCATTGCTGAAAATTAAAATCAGCATGCAGAGAGTCAATTTCCAGTCACAATAATGCCCCTGCTTTTTTTTATTAAATGTTTACCCAAATTGTGAAAGTTGATTTGAAGCATCCTGAATCCACAATAAAAGAGAATTCATACAGTCTGCCAATAGTGAGCAAAAAACAAAGAAAGTCTTTTATACCCAGAAAAGAATACCAATTACTTAACACAAGAATTCTAGCTTAAAATGAACATACCTCCAAAATTAGAGCGTTCCAGATGGCTGACGCTGTTATAAAATCCATTGAACAACTGGTGAAGAAAGAATAAGAATGATAACCTGATACCATTACTGAAGATTTAAATTAAAAAATATAAAGTGATTCATACCAGATTCAAGTTTGGGAAGGAAATAATTAAGTTCTGGTTACACACTGCCCAAACTAGAGATTTAACTCACAATTACTATATCACCAAATTTGCAAACCAAAATCCACTAGAATATTGTCTCATGATGGGACAATATCCTAGTGGATTTTGGTTTGCAAAATACACTAGGATAAAATCACTGGGTCAGATAGTTTTTACTTTTACTTAGTGGAAACAGGGCAATAACTGAGTAGGACAAAAAATACGTACCAGATGAGATATCCACCGGGCAGTGGAATGAGAACAGCTGAACCATAGATTGAAAAAAGGGCTCAGTTGGGAATTCCCTGTAGGTTACTCACATTGATATACACCTGATGAAGGCCAGAGAGCACAACAGCTGAAATGTTGTGAAAATGACAACAGAGATGAGGAAAATAATCCCTATTTAAATAGTGCAAATAATGATAACTCCTCATCCCAGAAATTCAGACAGAAACTACAATGCTAACAGAACAAAAGACAACATTCCTACCACCACAATGTACCAACAATTACTATGAACATTCAGTTTTGAGGACAGCAATAGAACAGATATAGTTTCATATAACAATACAATATTTTCTAATAAAACTCTTTAAAAGTTTGTTTTCATATCATGGAAATAACCTAAATAAGAAACATCCTTCATAAATGAGCATATAATATGCAAGAAAGCAAAATAACAAATTCCATAAAATACCAAAATGAATCAAGTATGTCTGGATTTATTCAAAGACATAAATTTGTAATGCATTTTTCCAAGCTCATCACAAAAAATTAATAAGAAAAGAAACTTGACAAAAAACAAACTCTGAATTTTAGTGAGAAGCCCAACATTATCCTACATTTTGTGAAGGCTTCCTCATAAGATTGATTGATAGTTAATCAAGTTTATGAAACAAGGCTGAAAATACAAGAAACAGTTTTTGAAAATTTGCACACATAACAAGCCTTGATAAATAATTCATTGTCTAAAAAATATCATCAGATTTTGAAAAAATGGATGTGTTGCAAATTAAATTAAAGAGTTGCACTTACTGTTAATGTATTTTAATAGAACTACATGGTTGCCTTTTTTTGATTGGCTAGTTGGTTGGTATAGCGAGAAAGCATGAGTATGAAGAATTTTTATTCTTTTATTCCACATTAAGAACAGTGAATATTCTTCAAAAACAATGCTTAGTAAGCGCTTCTCAAACAAGTTAGAGAGACTGATCATTGAAGAATATTCTATTAAATATAGACTTGTGCCAATTGAACAAATTCTTTATTAATTGTAGCCTTGTAAAATTAGAGAGTCCTCTGAAGGATTATAGATATTGCCCAGAAAATAATTGTTTGCTTGCTGCTCTCCTTGGAGGTCATTTCTAATTTTCACTGTCACATCAGAGCAGAAAACAGAATGAAAGACAGCACATATACCAGGTACCACTGGTTTGAACAGTTACCACCAGGACAACATTTTAGTTCTATTAGTTTTGGCACAAAGCACTTGAAGGACAGCTTTTATTCTTGGGCCTTGTGTGAAATGAATGCTGCCATTTTCAATGTATTTTAAACATATTACTTTTACTTCATTCAATACTATGTATGTTTTTTTCTGGGCAATGCTGTCCAATTTCATCATGCATTGCACAGTGACAAGAAGAATAAATATATAAAAAAGTGATATAAAGTATTCTGTAATTTGAAGTCAAGTCATTAATAATTCAAACAGTTGTTTGATTTCATTCTACTTTTGTTACCACATACCAGTATTTTGCATTAACTTTTCATAATGCAAAGTTGTTTATGATAAGGAATGCAAATTTAAATTGATTTTTTATTTCCATTGCTTGATGTTATCAGCTGTTAATTGTTATCTGAAAGACTTTGCTCCAAAGCATGAAGGATGCATACTACCCACCAACTTCACAACCTAGAGGTGGGGGGAAGCCTGATTGAACAACCCACTCCCTGGGTAGTGCTTTACGAACCTCACTATCTTATTGATATTTGCTTTTTTCTATCTACATTTATATAAGTTACAAATGAAACTAAGCACAACCATTAAACGATGAAACATTTTCACAGATTTTGACATTATTCTGAGTTCTTAGTTGTTGTCCAAATCTGTGAATTTGTTTTGCTCTTGCTAAGTGCCAAAAAAACACTATATAAAATTCACTATTTTTATCCATAATGTTGAATGTAGTAAATTATTCAACTTTAAAAAAAAATATCTCAAGTTGATGCAGAAAATTGCTGCAAAACATTGATGATTTAAAATGGAAGGATCTACTATGACATGCCTCTAATTTGTATTTAGATATGCATTTATTTTCAATTTTTCTAGTTGAATTCTTCGCCTATACTGCATATGATCTATTATTGTACATAATTAGATTACAATAAAATTTGTATTTTATATGAATACTACATTATGAAAACTGAGATGTAGTAGAATGGGTAGCTCCATATCATAGATTGGGTGGGGAGCAGGAGACCCTTGCACTACTCCTGCCCCTAAGTGATCACAATAAGCATATCTAAAAATGACATGATGTGGAACTACAAATCAAGCTTTCTTTCTTCCTCAGTGTAAACTTAGTTTTTAATAAAGAAAAACGAATATTTTTATGAATGAGCAATCCAACAACTGAATGAATAATCTAAGTTACAACTGCAAAGGTTTTGATAGGCAAGCAACTCATCAATAAAAGAGTTAAAAAGAAGCAATCATAAGAGAAAATAATGCTGAAGATTGATTACTTGTGATTGTTAGGATCAGCAAAAGCCTTGTATTAATCATAAGGACCTGCTGTGAGTCACTACCACATATAAAACTATATGCTCTTCTCCAAACAAAACATGTTCTATTGCAATTGGCTAGGATTATAGTTGAGCAAAAGAGGGGTGAACAAAGAAGGTACCTAGAGAAAAGTAGTGGGAATTGTGTTGCTTGCAATTCTTTGATAGAAACCCAATGGCCGTGACACAACCAAACCCATCATTCAATACTTTCACTCATTGTTGCTTAAACAAGTATGTTGCCATGGTACCAAAACATTATAACTAATGACTACCATGAGGGAATTCAAATTAACAATATATCTTATGGGCAAACAACAAAAAATATCTTGAAAAGAGCAAATCTGTTTACTATTGTGATTTACATACCCTAAAACACAGTCACACATTTCTACTGAGATCAATACGCATATAAACAATTCTTTGTATATCACTTGCCTCCCTATCAAATCAGAGACACAGGAAATGGTTTAGGGAAATACCAAGATTGATTTATATGTTGTTGTTAATAATAACATTATGAGATGTCTTGGTCCAGAGAGATCATGTCATTGAAGTACAATGACCCAACCTTTGAGGAAAGTAACAATTGCCAAATTATTGATTTTGCTGTTCTATATGATACAAAAGTGTACTCCAAAGAAAATGAAAAGGTTGAAATATACAATGACAGATCATGGTATATTTCTAAGGAGTTGAAATTATGGAGTATGACTCTTGAAGTATTTCCTGGAGTAATGAGTGTGTTTGTGATGTAGTCACCCCCATGAATGATTACACTATAAGTAGTAAGTACCTATAAAGTCCACTGTCTACAAGAGACTCGAGGACACAGAGAGGGAGTGAGAGCGAGATGACGCCAGCACATCTGACCTTCCATTAGTGGCACTCACTACTAGATTGACCTGAGTGTATAACTGTACCATATTTCATATTGTACTTGTTGGGTACAATAAACCTTTCTTCTAGTATCCAACTGGTGTTATGTCTTTATTCCTTTAGCACAGAATATAATGGTTTGGAACAACACCTAGCAATTTGAAAGAGTGCTTAGGAAAAATTAAAATTCAGGCCAAGATTGTTCAGCACCAGAAAACTCTCATCATTTGCAAGTTTGTCTGAAATGTTCTTGAGTTGTGAGGAGTTTTGTTGACATCATGCCTCAAGAACAAAATTTCTAATAAAAAAAATGGCTTCTTAACTGATTCAAAGTATTGATATAGATATGTCTTGGTGAATGAAGATGGGCTATATCCAAGGCAATACCTATAACTTAGAATCACTTTGGCTAAATCCAATTCAATGTCACAGATTTGCTCGCCTGTTGCCTAACTATAGTCAGTTGGTATATTCTCTAGGGGATGACACACAATGTACATCTATTCATAAGCAGGAGTTGTCAGAAAGCATCATGATGAGCTGCTGAGAGGCTTGTTTTCTTAAAGTCTGAAGGATGAGGCAGCCAAAGCAACATTGGAGTCATTTTGAGATATCTGGGAACAACTTGTCTGAGGAGACTGGATTTCCCAACATGGAGATATTTTTAACTGGGCTATATTTTTAAGGTTATGTGTTACATTTATCAAAACCTGTCACCATATCACACACATCTGGCTGTAATGCATGTGCTTAGTATACCCTGATAAGACTGGGTTTCATGCTGGGTCTATTTGGCTTTGAATTATTTGTACTCCTGTGTCACTTTGATGAGCTTCTCTTTCATGTAATAATCATAATAATAATTTCAATCAATTTTAAGTAGAGAAAGATAAAACATTGGAATTATTAGTATTTGATTTAATGTCCTTTCCAATTGTTAGACATTTTGGCTGGATGATGATGGCCATATCTGCAGCTTAGAAAAACAATGCTTTCTCCAGTACATATGTAATGCTGCCACCAGAAATATTCCAAAGTGTACTAATTACAAGAGGGACAGCCTGAGCTGTTGCTTAGTACAGTTTTCTGGTTTGCCCTGCCAGGTCTTGGTACCTCTGTATTTTTTTTTTAGTTCTTAGCAATGTTTGTCTTTTCACCATCCCTTCTTCTGCCTGTTCTAACATCTACTTCCACAAGATTGTTAGTTAGATTACTTGCTGTTTCCCGCTGTTCCTGTTGCTTTCAATATGTATAGCCTGTGAGTGTTAAATTTTCCAAAACTTCTTTCTTCATTATGTTTTCCCAAATTATCACCTGTCTCTTTCTGATTTTAAATATAAGTGTCCATTTTGCTTCCATTTTCCTTAAAATTTCCTTACATACACCATCCAAATATTCTCAGCATCCTTCTGTAGAACCATATCTCTGTTACTTCAAGATTCTTTTTCATCTGTTAAAAATTTGTCCAGCATTTACTGCTATAGAGGAGTCAATGTGGTGTAATGGTTAGCAATCTTGTCTTACTAGATCAATTACTGCTGAGTAGTAAGTTAGATCATCATGAAATGTTACCTACATTCAGCCTTCTGCCACATCTAAGCTATGCTTAGTAAATCACTTTTGGAGGACTGATATTATAGAGCAGTTCAACAATCTTCTCTTTGTTTCTAATGAAACTTTCCTCATTCTTAATACTCTGTTTAGCTTTTGGAAGACATCTTTTGCTGTTTCAATATGCCTTTGGATTTTGGTGTTGATTTATGTCATCTGCTAAAATACTTAGATATTTAAACTTTTCCACTTGTTTGATTTTGACACTTCCACTTCATGGCCCATGATGCCAAAAAATGTAGCATATTCATACAAGCTATTGGTGAAGGGAAATTTGAGAAAGCTTAAGCTATGTAATTACAATCCTTGGAATTAACAAAGACTCAAATAAAACTTCTAGATTCAGTTATGTAGTTATTGACTTATGCTGACATATTTGGCTGTAGACTCCTTCTGGTGAACTGAAGCTGAATTCAGCAAAAAGTTTTGACTGGCTGCTTTTTGAAGCAGCAAAGTTATCTGAGTCATTACACACTAAATGATATAATCGGTCTGCATCAATCACCCATTTCTGACATGGACATTTTTAGTATTTTGAAGGGCACGCACATAAATTAGTGGTTAGCTGTTTGAAATAAAATAACAAAATATAAAACTGCCCTGCTAAAATCCTCATCATCTTCCAAGGAATATAATCAATAAGCAGCACTGCCATTCAAAAGTACATTAAAAAAAAAAGTAATTATAAGAGAAACATATATTTTAATATATTTATTGTTTATAAGTTATTTTTAAACATACAAATATTTAAGTAAATGTCCTGTTTATAATAAACAGTATTAACAACATTTACCGGCCTAAATATCCAAGAAATTTCATAGAAAATGTGTCCTCAGACAGGAATCGAACCTGTATCCTACACAGAACTGTCATATAGCCTTATGTGCTATACCATTTTATAAACAGAGCATTTACTTAAATATTTGTATCTATAAAAATAATGTATAAACAATAAATATATTAAAATAATTGTTGGACTTAATCCATTTCATAACATAAAACATATACAGGGTGTCTATAAAGTTCGTGTGCACTTTAAAAAATTTATAACTTTATTTGTATTTGCGATAGAAATAATTTGTAAAAAGGATTAGAAAGAAGTAAATCTATATTTTTTAAGGTTTTATTGAAATTTTATTTAAGTTTCCACATGTCCTCCATCATTAGCAATACAAAGGGTAATACGATTTTGCAGTTCACGGAAAACATTTGCCAACTGATTTACAGTAATGCCTGAAATCACATTAGTTATTTTAGCTATACTTAAAACTAGGTACATTAAATTTTATAACATTTTTTACAGATTATTTCTATCGCAAATACAAATAAAGTTATAAATTTTTTAAAGTGCACATGAACTTTATGGACACCCTGTATATGTGTGTGTGTGTGTATATATATATATATATATCAACTATATATAATTTTGTATAATTTTATATATCAACAAACAGTATTTAGAAAAATAGTATGATAAATTGTAAAAAAGTTTTTGTGATGCATTTCATCCATTAGGATTTAATTGGACTGGGCTTTGTTGACATTGCCATGTCTACACATGAGCACAAAATCCTGGTAGTTTAAAAATATTTGAAAGAATATTTTTTCAATCTAGCCAAATTCATCTGCATTGTTTTTTTTTTTCTCTCCATCACCTTTGTCCTTGACTATCCTACATTGGAACAACAGAAAATCTACCAAGAATGGTGATATAGTGTAAGAGCCTGGACACAAATTTACTGTGGCTGAACTAGCAACCAAGGCACTTCCCAGACATTTTCGTCTCAGTGGATTATTTTCTCTTTTAATCAAAGCAGCATTATCTATGTCAAAATTGTGGCCATTTAAATTATGGTGAACAACACGGTTTCTGTGTTGTTTTTTAAAATCTCACTTTTGTGTTCATATAACCTTTTGTTTAAACTTCTTGAGGTTTCTCTAATGCATTCATTTTGGCAATTCCTGCACTTGATAGAGTAAATTCCTCCTTCAAGTCTGGCTTGTTGTTTTGTTTTTATATAAAACATATATTATTCCACCAACTATATAAAAACTACAAATGAAAAAAATTTATCTAAACTCAACATAAAATTTGTCATGACTACATCTGAAAGAATCAAAGAGTTAATTAATAAAAACAAAACATTTCATCTTTAACACACACACACACACACACATATATATGTGTGTATATATATATATATACACACACACACACATATATATATATATATATATATATATATATGGGAGGGATAATGATATATAAAATTTTAAATATTAAGAAGAATTTTGGGTGAAAGATGTATGACAAAATGTAAAAAGTTTTCATGTGATGAGTTTCATTCTTTAGGACTTCATTGGACTAAGTTTGGTTATGACAATGTGATTACTCATACCCATGAATGAAAGATGCTGGGAATTTTAAATTCAAAAATAATTTATTTTATATATGTGTTTTGTGTATATAACTAATTTCATTTAGATTCTATGCCAGGTCAGGATAGCTAATGCTACAGATTCTTTGGATTTTATTAAGAAGAATCTCTAGATATAAAATAGAAGAAAGAGACCTGATGTGGCAGTAATATTTGATGTGCATGCACACACACACACACACACATATATATATATATATATATATATATATATATATATATATATATATAAGAGGAACAAGAGTTAAAATATAGTTTTTGTGGCCATGACATGTGCTGCCAAACCCAACCAGTACATTCCTGAAAATCAAACATGAAAAAAAATTACCATTATTGGAAATTCTTTCATTCATTTTTTTTAATCATTCTTTAGATATTTATTTCAATTTGATTTCAGTGACTCAATCTTTTGCTCATTTAAAAAAAAATCATAATGCCATCTTTGATTGGAAAGTATTCCTTCAATTTAAGATTAACCCTGATAGACACGAGAACAAAGGAACTTTGCCATTTTTACTATGGCAAAGTTTCTTTTATTCAATTGAGAGATTTAGACCCTGAGTTTTTCTAAATTTTTTTTTGTTAAATAGTTGAATAAAATATGAATGCACTGGGTAAATACATGAAGCCCACACACCAGAATTCCTCAGGGTAAACAACGCTGCTGGTAACCCACACTTTAAATATCAACAATTCTTTGTATGAAATCAGGCCTGCAGGCTTTCTTTAATAAATCTTTATTTAAAAAGAAAAAAAACTACCTATGATATTTTGCCATGATCAACATTATTAAAATTACATGACTTGAAATAATTATATCTGCACTTTTTGTAAACATTCAAATTCTGGAAATCTTAGAAACTGACAGAAGACTCTTTGAGATTTACTAATTAATGGAAGATACTGCACCAAAATCAATTTTTCCTTTATTAAAGAGAAAAAAAACAAAACAAAAAACAACAGAAAAAAGAAAACAAAATTTTACAAAATGCAACTCATTAGTGAAATAGTTGTTGATGATAACACGATACCAAATTGTTTGTGCATTTATTAGTGTTAGGTATCTTCTTGTTTGTTTGGTGTCACGTTTTTGAGACCATTTTTCACAAATGTCAGAAATGTAGGAAGCATAATATATTGGAATGAGACAAAGGTGCAAAAATGTTTATTTAGTTTAATACCTAATATAAAGACAGTGTTTAATCGGAATTTTGTCCAGAATGTTTTCGTTTATAGTTTTTACTTTGGTACTAAAGATTTTCTTGAAGTTAGCTTTCTCCAAGAGGGTCATGAGAAGAAATAGACAGACATTAAGACAAAGAAACCAAAGTGATAGATAGATATTAACAGACTGTTGTACATAGAGAGAAGGAGAGAAACAAAAAAGAGATCAATATATAAGTGAAGAGATAGATAGATATGAAGAGACTGAGATGGGATAACTAGATCAATATTAACAGACTGATACAGACAGATAGATAGGAATACACAGATAAATAGATATGAAAAGACTGAGATAGATATGAACAGACAGATAGATATAAAGAAACAGAATGATAGACAATCTGAGATAGATAGAAACAAAGATAAACAGATATGAAGAGGGATAGCTTATTAGCTAGATAGAAGTGGAATCAATAGATACAAAAACAAAGCAGATACTAGATAGATAGATAGATACATACATACATACATGATGGCTGGCCAATCGTGTCTGAGGATGCCTGTCTACTAGGGTGGCTAGCTAATCCCTGCTGCAGATGCCCATTCAGGCACATTTGTGCTTGTTCAACAGCCACAGAGCCCACCTGTGGTTTATACTGCAACTATGCTGAGCAGACCTTAGTTACATTTTCTGTGAGAGAGCATGTGATCAACAATCTGAACAAGGCTATCACACTCAAACCTTTGGTCATGATATCTTATGACTTTGTGTTAGTACAATCATCGATGGCTCCCATAGGACTCAGTCTACCCAATTTCACTCACAAAGCTTGGATCAACCCAGGGTATGGTTTTCAGGCACTTTCCAAAGGTTCCACATGATGAGATTGCCTCCTCAACACCTATGTCATCATAAGTCACTTTCCTAACAAAATGACCATGAGATTCAAACTGATGGTCATGAAGGCAAACCTTCTAACCACTTGGCCATATTCCTATATACATACATAAATAAATAAAGATATATATTCAAGGAGAAAAAAAGAGAAAATTTTTTTAAATTTAGGAATTAGAAAGTAGTTATTAACTAAAACATTTTAATATAGAAATCAATCTTTGATTAAGAGTAAACTTAAATTTATGAACAATTATCCATTTATGAATAATTTATCCATTCAAGCCCTCACATATATCTACAGATATACATAAATATATTTTAGTAAAAATGGTTGACAAGTTACTGCTGTTAATTTTTTTTATTGTATTTTTCTTGTGTTTAAACAAAAGATTTCTATTTTGAACTTATGGGTGCAGAAATCATCCAAATGCATTTCTAAATTGCTGAGTGGTAGACATATTTTCAATTCCCGAATGCAGCCAGTACATTATGGCTGTGTTTGGAGTTGATGCTTTTAAGGGTTGTTTTTTGTTTTTATGTTGAGAGCTTCAATTATTTTTAGATGATATTGCAAAAATATGATAATTATGATAAGGTTTTCAATTATTTTAGATGCTTTTTGGGGAAAACAAACTTTTTTCAATATAATCCAGAATCTCTTCCCTTGCCAATGCACTTAATCCAATGCTTCTTTATTAATCACACAGATCAAGAGTATACAGTGAAAATTTCAAGACAAATTTCTGTTTATAACTGTATCAATCTTACTGAGGCACCTTTGTGTGTGTGTGCATATATATATATATATATATATATATATATATATAAATATATATATATATATATATATATATATATATTTAATAATTAAATAATTAAGAGAGAGACAAGCTTAAGGTCCCATGACTATAATTCATTTCCCCAGAAAATATATTTTTCTTGGTTCAACAGGTCACATCTCTAGTTACTTAGAGATATATATAGGTAACTAGAGATCTGACCTGATGAACCAGGAAAAATATATTTTCTGGTGAAATAAATTATAGTCATGGGACCTTAAGGGTTCTCTTTCTTAATTATTTAATTAATATTTGCTCTATTGTTACATTGAGCTCTCTGGATTACATCCTTTTTGGAATTATCCACATGGATTACCAAACCCTTCATTACCTTACTATATATATATATATATATATATATATATATATGGATTAAGTGTAGAAGCAGTTATATTATCTTTGGATTGTCTGCTGGTTTCACAGAGAATGAATCAGCAATTTTAAATAAAACCAATGAAGGAATAATGATGGGTCAATTAACAATTACACTAAGCAAGAAATAATTTCACTGATGATTTGAAAAGCAAATATTTTTCAGAAATGCCCCATTTAAATTAATGTCCACTTGCAAATAGTAACAATGAATAGAACAGTAGACAAAAGAACCCTCCAGCCGTTTTACTAATCTCCTTTAGTTCATTCATTTCTTTGGGATTTTTCTTTCTTTCTCCTTTGTTTACATAATTTCTTTCTTTCTTTTATATACTTTTTCTTTTTTTATATCCCATTTATTTCCTTTCTTTCTTTCTATACTTTTCTTTCTTTTATATAATGTTTCTTTCTTTCTTTTATATACTTTTTCTTATATATTATTTAAATTATTAGTATATATATATATATATATAAAAGAGTTGTACCAAATTGTGAGGAACAATATATATATATATATATATATATATATATATATATATATATATATTGGTACACATCATATATATATATATATATATATATATATATATATATATATATATTCAAGTTTTGTAAGAATAAAATGAGTTTGTCCAATTTTAATCAAGTTTTTCCAAGTTCCAATTAAGTTGTTCGATGTCAAAATTAAAATTTGAAAACTTCCACAAGTTCAGTTTTTGCCAGTATTGTTTAACAAAACCTTTTTGAAATACACACATATATATATCTTTTGTAGTGATCTTATAACAGGCATATGATATAAATTTGAATCTATATGTATATATATAATATACATGCATACATACATGCATACGTAGATATGGACACATGTATATTGATATTCCCAGCTTGTCAATTGTAAGCAGAAAGTATAATCAAAAGCCCTTGTAATAATCATTCCATGTTAATAATAGTGCAATGAATGTATTAACAGAATCAAAAGGAAAATGAAAATGAAAGGTCTAAGTAAATCGCTTGCGACACTTTATGTAGGAAGAGATTATTAGTATTTGGGTTAATGAGTAGTTGAAACAGACAACTACAATTTCTCTTTACTTCAGTTTTTCCCACTTTTGGCACTTAAAATGGCTACCTATCATTTCTTTCCAGTTCTGAAATATAGGAAGCCATCTTATCTTTGTTATTTTTACTTTAGCTCTGGAGAGATAAATAATGGATGAAATATAATTCTTTCCATGGCATTAATTCATGGAGGCTGATATCTATCTATCTATTTATCTATCTATCACAGTCTATTTCTTTCAATCTCATTCACCCATCAATATATTTGTTCTACTTACAAAATATTTATATCACAATGTGTTACAAATATGTCATTCTGTATCTATCTACCTACCTACCTATTTGTCATTCTGTTCTATCTATACATCTCTCTATCATTCTGTTTCTATCTATGCATCTATCATTCTGTTTCTATCTATCTATCTATCTATCATTCTGTTTCTATCTATCTATCTATCTATCATTCTGTTTCTATCTATCTTTCTATCTATCTATCTATCTATCTATCATTCTGTTTCTATCTATCTCAGGCTGCACATAAATAATAGCAGCATCTACCATTAGTGAAGATGAACAGCTTTAAAAACATTATTATAATCAGTTTGTTCTTAGTAATAATAATTTAGCTAAGCAAGAATAGATATAACTGGTTACAAACAGTGGTTCACTGGGAACTGTGAAAATGACTTGGATTTGACAATGTGAATCAATAAACTAGAATCTGTTCTGAAATATTAAAAATATCTGGTTCTTTGAAATTAAATGGAATGCCTAAATTAGACCAGATAAAAAGCAGACACATCATTGCAAACAATATGTATATCAGGTGCTGCCCTTAATTCTAACAGAAGACTAGGGTTGGAAATAAGAAGAAAATAAAATCAGAGTGCCTGGAATGTTCTTGAACAGACTTGCAAATCTGTGGAAGCATTTAAAATACCCAGACAAAAGCAATATCAGCAAGAAGACTAAAATGATATGCAGTTACTCCAATGAGAACAAACAGTATATCACTGGTGAGAAAACTCAACAATTTGTTGATAATAATAAGGAATTTAAAAACTAAAACTGTTCCTGTTGTGGTTGGAGCTTTGGATTTGATAAATAAAGGAACTCAACAACAAATCAACAAAATTCTTAGTGCACCATCTGTCCATGAAATCTAAAAAATAGTTCTAACAAGCACAACCCATATCCTGTAGATATTTTCCATTTCAGTTTTTTTGTTAATGGCTGTCTTTTGTTTAACTAGAATTTTTTTGCAATATTCTAATGCATATAGAAATCCTCACAGTATTTAGTATTGTTAAAGTTATCACTAACATTTTTGCTGAGATTTATAAACTCTACATTCCGTTCAGTTTCATAAATCAATCAATGAAATTGAATAAGCTGATTTGATTGGAAAAATACTTTGATAAAAACCCTATTTTGCAGTTTAATAATTTCATTAATTTAATTTTATAGGACTTCATGGTAAATAATATTTTTTTAAGAAAATTTCTGTTTTCCTTTTTCCTTATTAACAGTGAAGGATTCTTAGGATTTCTTACTCTCAAACATGCAACATACAACTTTGTACCCAATTACCTGTTTGAACTTCTCCTCATAATTTGGTTTTGATTGGTTAATGTATTCCTATTTTAAAGGATGTGAGGGACAGGTGAACTAATAGAAGCCACAGAATTTTATATATAGATTAAAAGGAAGCAACAAAACATCACATCCTTTGCTTGCTCAAGCTTATTGGTTATGGCCTGGCATGTGATTATAAAAATCAAAAAGATTTTTTTTTAAGTAATAATAATAATATTGGGTATTGTAGGCAGAAGAATTAATATCAGTCCTCCTACATGTCAGTAAATCTTAGACAGTTTCCTCACAAATGAAGAGGAGAGTTGAAACAACAGATACTTTGTCCTACAGAAGAATGCTGAGAATACCATGGGTGGAGCATGTGAGCAACAAGGAAGTTTTAAGGAAAATGAAAACAAAAATGACACTTATACGTAGAATCAGTAAGAGACAACTGAAATTTCTAGGACACATAATGAGAAAATAGGACTTGGAGAGTTTGACACTCACAGAACATATTAAATGCATCAGAGGTAGAGGGAAACAGTGATCTTATGTAAATTGATGGTAAATCAAGGAATGGGAAGAATAGTACACAAAAAGACAAACATTGATGAGAACTTCAAAGCTGTGGAGAGCCATAATCATCCATGTCCTGAAGGGACACAGTATAATAATAATAATATTTCACTTTGATGAAAACGTAAATGAAGTATCTCAAATAAGATAGTTAAAAGAAAACACATTACTGAGTTGATGCACTTGTGTCTTAAAAATTTACTTTTATTGAATTAAGTATATTCCGACAATGAAGAAATCAAGAAGCAATGCTTTTCCTGATTCACTTGAGTTTAAAACGAAGACTCGGTTATTGGTATTGATTTTTCGCTACCCAAGAGCTTTTCTTCCCTTCATTTCTTCTCTTAGCATCGACCTTCTTTCTTCTCTTCACTATGAGAGTATTTTCTCTTTCCCTTGTATCAAAAAGTGTTACACACTATGCTACAACTTAAAAGGCACAATGTGTACACACAGACGACATTAAAAGTGAATAATTATCTTTTACTAAAAAAAAAAAATGCGACTACACAAAAACTATCTATGCCATCATCATGTCCATTTCAGGTTATTAAGAAGAAAAATAAGATAAAAAGAAATTAAAATTAAGAAAAAAAGTAATTCACTTAAAAAAAACCCCAAAAAACAAGAAAACAAACTTGTATTCTGAAAATGGTTGGTGTGAACTTAAGCCATAGAGGAGACGATCGGGCTGGCTTCAGGCAAAATCTTTTCACTGTTGGCAGCAAATCAGTTACTTGTAAAGTATATGATATAAAGATAAATATTGAGAAAAATACAACACAGGAATTGGATCCATAAGTAAATGAGCCTGCATGTAGACCACAGGGAAAACTTTCCATCTCATATTCACAAGACAGTAAAATCTTTTATATCACAAGTTATGTGTTACAAATCTATTACAAAACTGTCAATATCTCTCAATCTATTTATCTCAGTCTGTCAATATCTAAGTCTCTTCCTATCCATCGATCAATCTCAGTATGTATGTATGTATCTATCTCAGTCCATTCCTATCTATTTTCAGATGAATTTATGTTTGCCTCCCACTCAAGCTAGTGTTGTATTAATTAAACATTACTAAAAATTTATAAAATGTACTATTACAGATCAGATTTATTACTTTCATATAACAGAATTAATTGACTAAATTTACCAAGGTGCTTTGCAAGAGGACATTGCCAAACACAGCTATATGGCAAAATAAACAATAATGCAAATATAATGTGTGCAGACAGACAGACAGATAGATAGATATGAAGAAACTAGAAACAATCCTAGTCTTTATCTTTAATCAAATGTATATCAATGAAAGACTATTGCCTCAAAATAAAATTAAATATTCAACTTATCTCCCCAGTTTGGAGTTTTACAGATATGGTATCCATTCTTTAGGTGTTCTGATAGCAAAATTGAATTTATTTACTGAAATCATAAACTTCATAAAAGACACTATTTAATTTTATTGAAAGAGACATTGATTTTTGATGTCAAGTTATTTTAATTTTGTTCTTTCTTAATATGCTTTTCACTTATATATTTTATATTTGCTTTGCCTTTATGTATATTTCATAAACCTACACTGAACACTTTGTTTGTAATGTCCACAAAATTTGCATATATATATATATATATATATATATATATATATATATATATATATATATATAACTATGAACCTAAAGAGCCAGGCAAACCTACCTAGGTTTCACTTACATGAATCGTACGGCCAGCATACCCTTCGATCTTCGTAGGTGAAACCTAGCTCTTTAGGTTCATAGTTAGATTTTCTCTACTTAGTGTATCAAGCACTTTGCTTAGTCACTTTTGCTTTACTCATGATGGAGTTTTTTTCTTTGGACTCTGAGCTCGGATTCTGGATGATTGTTTTCGCCTTAATTACATGTTCTTAAGTCTTTCTTTTTTTATCCATATTTTTTTCCTTGGGCATTGGTTTGTTCATTTACAAGTCAAAACATCTAAGGTTTTTCCAGATGAGTATAATTACTTATATTTATATTATTATTATTATCACATATATATATATATATATATATATATATATATATATATATATATATATATATATATATATATATATATAATCTTCCCAACTTGATTATTTGATTAGCCACCCTCCCCTGTAAAAAAAAAGTAAATTGACTGGTTCATTATCATTACAGTATGGTATAAATATCAATTTTTTAATTATATTTATTACTATTATTAATATATATATGTGTGTGTGTGTGTGTACAGGCTGAGTGCTGTGCGGAAATTATTTTCCTACTTGTTGCAATTCCAAGTTAAACGAGAAAAACTTTTTAATGCTCCATTGTGAATTAAGTGAAAATGTTCACAAGGATTAAATGAAATCAAGATAATTTTCAAGCAAAGAATAATTTCTAAGAGCAAAGGTGAAGAGAAGAAGGAGTTAAAAAGAGCATGATTAAGTGAATTGGAGAAAAAGAAAAAAGAGAAAAGAATAGAAAAGATGAAGAAGGAAGAAGAGAAGAAAACAGGAAGGAAGAAGAGGACAAGTAGAAGAAAGACTGGGGAAAAGGAGAAAAGAAAACTAGAAAGAAGAATAGGAAAAAGAAAAAAGTGTAATAATGAAAAGAAAAAGATGAAAGAAATGTAAAAAAAGGAAAAAGCTAAATAAAAAGAGTAAGTAAAACTAAAAAGATGAAAGAAAAAGGAAAAAAAAGAAGAAAAAATAAGGAAGAAAAACAGAAATGAAAGAAAAAGAAAAAGTAAGAAATAACAATATAAAAGTGGAAAAGTAAAGTAAAAGAAGAGAAAGAAAAAGAAAGCAGGAAAGGAAAGACAAGAAAGAAAAAAGAGCGAAAGTAATTTGTATATGAAAGATGGAAAAGAAAGAAATAGAAAAACCATTTTCAAATGGATAATAAAAAGAAAAAGAAGGAAAGAAAAGCATAGTATATAAGTTGATTGAATCCAAGCATGAAAATGAAATGGGAAACAGAAAAAAAAAGAAAAGATAAGTGAATTAAAAAAAATGCAAATAAATTGAAAAAGAAAGAAAGCAAAAGAGAAGAATAAAGTAAAGTCTAAGAAAATCCTGAAATACTTTACTGACTTGATCAGGTATGTCAAATATTACCCAGAAGAACCCATTAAAAACCACAAGTGAATATGCAGTGAAATCTAAAGTGACTCTTGTTAAGAAACTGAATTGGAGACTTTCATTCTGTCCCCCAAGCTCTCAATTTCTCTGGAAATTTCAGTCATAACATGAAATCCATTTTCAGATGATTCCATTCCTACCAATGCCAATATTTATTTTTTTAGCTTTTTCATTTATTTCCAAAACGAAATTTGTTTTTCTGTATTCTTCAATACCCATCCTTTAACTTTCAAGTTATTAGATGATTTGATGGCATATTTCAATACAAAAGAGCAGTTACTATATTCCATCTTCTGCTGCTAACATTTCTCCAATCTGCTTGATTTATGTGTCTACAAGAGAACAAAGACAGAATGGTGGAGCAATCATAAAGAAAACATATAGCAGATTTCTTATTTGAAAGCTTACAGATTGAAAATTGCTAACATGATTTCAAGTGAAAGGCAAAGATAGAAAACTTTTTTTTTTTATTTTAAATATATCCATATTTTCAAAAATATTCAAATTTTATCAATTTTGGAGATAATTCTTTTGCCAGAGTCAATTCCCAATATGCCATCCAAATTTGATAATATTAAGGAATCTAATTTGATAGAGAATATCATATTAACTCTTTGACTGCCATATCAGTTGGGACACAAAGACACAGACAATAAAGGTCTTGTCAAAGCTTTGAGTTTTCATGAAATAGGTGATTTCCAAAAGAAGGTTCCGTTAAGTTCTTGGTCACTGTAACACTGAGATATGGTAATGGCATTGTCTTTGAATAATATACTTCCTTGATATTTAAACAGTTATATAGTGAATAATTCCATGAAATTCAACAAGTTACAATAATGTCAATGAATATAAGCTAATACAATTTAGCTTGATTAATTCCCCATTTCAAATCACAGTTACTTTATGTTCAAAATCAGGCTTCAAATTAGTCTAAATTTCATACTATGTTTAGTTCAGTGACACATAAGAAAGCCCAAAATGATGCTTCAACGATCGGTTGAAAACATCTCTGACAGACCAACATCAACCCAGAGACCTGGAAAATGTTGCTGCAAATCAGCCATCCTGGCGTATGATCATTTAAGTGCAGGACCTAAACTTCAGGGTCCAAGAAGAGGATCTGCAACATGCTGTCAAGAGGGCCTGACTAACCCAGCTGCATCCACCACCCTCACTCTGTGATTCCTGTTCATGACTTTTCAGAAATAAGTTGGGCTTTCACAGCCATCACCATCACTGCCACCAGAGAAGAGAAGGGAATAAAGAGAGAGGATGACAATTCCAATGCAATTAATGCAAGTGGGTACTGACATATATATATATATATATATATATAAGTGTGTGTGTGTGTGTGTGTATGATACAAATATAGTCATATGGTATACTATATTTATGAGTTAAAGTACTCAGTATCAGGTAAAGAGTGTATGTAAATATAAAAGTGGACATTAAAGTCAACACCGAGATGTGATAATCTGCTTCATGCTTGAACATAATTGTCAGGCTGACGATTGTGCATAAGCATGAAACAGACTGTCACTGCTGAGTACTGACCCCACTTTACATATATATATATATATATGATAAATTATAAATCTGATGTATTTTTTAAGATTCATAACTTGTATATTTTGGTGGATTCGAACATGGTGTTGATGAAGAAATAATATTTGCTTTAAAGAAATTTTATATATATATATATATATATATATATATATATATGTGTGTGTGTGTGTGTGTGTGTGTGTGTGTGTGTGTGTGTGTGTGTGTAATTATGAAAAAGTTGTTGGTCAGAGATTAGACCAGGAAACAGAATAGGAGTATTAAAAAAATGCTCAATACACATATAAAAATTTAGAAGGTCAGCTAATCATACTGATTGGCTGATTTCCTAAGTGTTATATATATATATATATATATATATATATATATATATATATATATATATATATATATATATTAGTTAGTTAATATCAATTTTATTATGCAAACATTAACTAACATCATAAAATCTGTCAGTATATTTTTAGGGATATTTAGTGGTATTTTGTTTGAGAACTGTAGAATAATTATAAATTTCCTGGAATCTCTTTCCTTTTACTACCTTCAGTTATAATCTTTGCTTCAATGACCTGCTCAAAATGATACTAACAAGCCTTATCTATACAGAGGACTGAACTCTTGGATATTGGAACTTTTGATTGAATTCTTAACAATTACTGCCTCATCTACATTCAAAAGTTAACTTAACAGTGGCATGGAGAATTCTGATAGTCTATCTGACAAATTATTTCACATAAAGAAAGAATTAAATGTAATTTGGGATTGGGGGAATTGATGCCATTAAGGAGTGCATCAATGAAAGCAACGTAAGCCTTTTTGTTTATCTGAAGTCAATAATCAGGATATTTACCAACATTTCCCAGGTTGAGGAAGTGGAAGAGAGCAATTAATTAGTAGAGAACAGTACTGTGCAATGGGTTAGACCAGAGATGTCCAACCACCGAGCTGCAGACTCATACTAGTCCTTGGATCATTTGTTACTGGCCATAAAGAAATAATGAACTTGTTGGAAATTATATAATAGATACTGGACTTTAATTTTAAAAGATTTCTTTAAATGTTCATCTACTCAATACTATCTATCATAAAGTACATTTGATAATTAATATATATTGTATGTCTACCTTTACTATCTCTCATAACTGTAAGTACATTTTACAATTAATGTATATTTTTATTTATTTGTAATAATTTTCAACTGATTTTCTAATCCCAACTAATTTTCAGATTCTACATTGATTCTACATTATGTTGAGTTGATATTGATGTGGTATTAATGTAATAGGGATTGATTCAGGGAAACTAAGCACGCAAGGGTGTGGTCAGGCTGGAGGCCAGACACGAAAGTCAAAAGATAATACACTTTTTCTTTCCTTTAATAAATAGCTTTTTTTTATTATTGCTCTCTTTATCAAAATGTACTTAAATTACACATATGTGCCACTACTGGTCTGTGGAAAGATTGTCTGGCATGAAGCCGGTCTGTGATATAAAAAGTTTGAAGACCACTGGCTTAGACTAAAAACAAAAATTAGTTTCTGCCTGAATTTCTGGGTTGAGAACTTACTATTATTGACATTATTTAAATTTAGACTATTGCCCTTATCTTTGTTGTTATTATCACAATGTTTCATCTGTTGTGTCTTTCAGGTGTCCGTTGAGCTGAGTAACCAACAGGGAATTTCAAACTTTTGATTTAATCTAAGAGGGTAGATATTTCTCATTGCTATTCATGTATAACATCCAGGAAAGTGACTCATTGCACCTTCTCAGACTAATGTTCTCAACTGACATGAGGAAGAAAAACTATACTGAATCCATTGCTAAGAAAGTTGGTTCATTGTGTTTTGCAAGTCAATTTTTCTCTCCAGAATCTATCATACATATCTATTCATCCATGCTTAGTATGTTGCTGCCACATATGGTCCAGTGCTATTTACCTTGAGTTCCTTGATAAAAACCAAAGAAGATTCAGCAATATTATTGGTTCTGATCTGGCAGCTCAGCTTCAGTTACTTTCCCATCCTGGTAGGTTTCCTCTCCATGCCTTTTCTATGAATACTTTCATAGTAATTGTTTGGATGAATTCTTCACTATAGTACCTAGACATTTTTAATTTAAACACAGTATTAAACCTGTGTCGAGATATCACCAGATATCTCAACTGACATGAGGAAGAAAAACTATACTGAATCCATTGCTAAGAAAGTTGGTTCATTGTGTTTTGCAAGTCAATTTTTCTCTCCAGAATCTATCATACATATCTATTCATCCATGCTTAGTATGTTGCTGCCACATATGGTCCAGTGCTATTTACCTTGAGTTCCTTAATAAAAACCAAAGAAGATTCAGCAATATTATTGGTTCTGATCTGGCAGCTCAGCTTCAGTTATTTTCCCACCCTGGTAGGTTTCCTCTCCATGCCTTTTCTATAAATACTTTCATAGTAATTGTTTGGATGAGTTCTTCACTATGGTACCTAGACTTTTTTAATTTAAGCACAGTATTAAACTGGTGTCGAGATATCACCAATTTACAGGTGAATTGGCTACATGTAACTGCAAGTTCCATGCTAACATTTTCTTTTCTCGCACTTCTTGCTTGTGGTACCCCCTTCCAGTTTTATGCTTTCCAGCCAACTTTAGTCTGCAAAAATTTAACTGTAATGTCAATCACTATCTACTGTCCTCCTGATGACTCTTCCCTCTTCCTGATCATTATTAATGTTTCTGTTCCTAATTCTCCCACACCATGTAACCCCTTGTGTTTTACTACCTTGCATGGGGTGATACTGATTAAAAAAAGAGAAAAAGTTAATCCTCATTAATCACCAGTTATTAGTAATCCTTTTTCCACTGAATGTAAAGTGAAATGAATGTAAATAAACGTTGTTAAATTTCTATATATTTATGTATTTATATTTTAATGTAATTATTTTATTTAATTTGATATATTTTTTATGTATTTATTTATTTTAAATAATAGAAAGTCTTGAGTTAACTGCTTACATATCTATGCATAATAACAATGAATAAAATTATATTCTATAGACTGACGTCATGGAGCAGAAATGAAATATTTTTAAGGTCTATAATTACTAACTCTTACTATGAAATAGAAATTCCATACCTTTTGTGCATGCCAATCAATTCTGAACTCACCTGTAGTAACTCGAAATTTTATTCACTTTTTGAGAAAAAAACATCATAAAATGATAATGGAAAGATAAAGAGCTGATATGAGAAATCATTTCTCACATTCATCAAATTCCTTTCCAAGGCTCTAATATCAGAAGCCAGCATTTTATTTCCCTTTTTTTTTTAATGATTTAATTTTTTGTACCTATTTTTCTATTTAATTACCACAGAAAGCATTCTAGGGAAAAATAATCAGGCTTTTGATCTTTGCAACCAAAATTGAGTTAAGATTTTCTTCTCTCATAGCAAATTCCACTTTCGAAAGAAATAAGCAAACTCGGTCCAATAACAAACCTTGTATTTCACTAATTTTGCACTTTCAGCAAAATCTAGTTAACTTTTGTAGGAGCAAAACAAGAATTTTACAGGATTTTTTTTGTATAAAGTCTATATATAAGCAGTCTGTTGTGTATGGCTATCTGCAAGCGGAACAGACTAAGATATGACTCAGGAATTGGAGATGTCAAAATCAAGCAAGTAAAGAAATTTAAATATTTGGGAAGTGTTTCAACAGTCAACAGAAGATTTGATAATGAAATCTGAAAGTGCATTAAAACAGAAAAAGCTAAGCAAAGTATTAAGCAAAAAGGAACATTTCATTATTAACAAAGAAAAGAGTCATGAACTGCTATGTAATATCAATTCTCCTATATGGTAGTGAATGCTGAATTATTCTTTCATTTGTTGAAGAGAAAACACATTTCAGTGATTCTGCAGAAGGATACTGAGAATTCCATGGACAGAGCATATAAGCAATGAGGAAGTTTTAAAGAAAATGAAAAAAAAAACACTTATACTTATAATCAGGAGAGTTTGAAGAATTTGACATAGTGAAGTCAAGAAGGGGCCAGAGGGAAACAACAAATAAGCTACCTAACAAATGAATGGCAGAATAGAAGTCTAGTAAAAAAAAACAAATATTGTTAATAGTTAAAAAGGACAGGAAATTGGGGAGGGCCACAATTGCCCATGTTCTGAAGGGACATGGCATACAGAAGAAGAAAAATTCGTCAAAATATGAAGCTAGCAATCTGAGACAAGAATTGAAACCTATTTTTTTTCTTTCAATTTTTGTCTGAATTTCATGATAAAGGTTTTGTTATTCTTTTGGATCAGTTTCCTTACCTTTGTTATCTTTTCTTCAAATTCATTGGCTATGGTATCATCCAAGCTCTCTCTGTTGTCAATCATATTTGGTAACTTTCAGTGAATATCATGTTGCTTTTGGCAACTGATGTAATGGAATAACCTGTCACCTCCATGAGTGACTACACTATAGGTAGTAATTACCTATAAGTATCTGTAAGTCAACAGATTACAGAGCCTAGCTGCGACCTGTTCCAGCTATTCAGTCGAACTCTCTGCCTTCGGGCATAGAGGAACCCGGATGAGGCTTTGCCGAAGGGCAGAGTCTCGTTTGAGGAGGTAGACTGACCCTGAACCCGTTTTTACGAGTTCAAATAGAGAATATTTTTGGCCAAGCCTATGGGCTCGGAAAACCCACATTAAACCCGGCCTTGTGCCACATGCAACCCTCATGAGGGGGTAGCTAGATATTCTAGCTGGGATCTTTTGAATACGACTCAGACTTATGCGAGAGCTACCGACTTTCCAATAGTAGCACACACTTTTGGATTGACTTGCGACAACATTGTGCAAAACTGTTACCTTTATTCTTATTGTACTGGTTTTTTACAATAAACCTTTACTTATTTTATCCACCTTGTTTTCCAAGTATATATTCCTATTAGCATGGAATATAACAGCAACCATCAATGATAGTACCCCGGTTGATTAGTAGGCACTAGTTTACCTATGCCATACAAAATTATGCTATATTCTGTTAAGTCTTTATTACTATTAGAAGATTTTTAGATATATAAAATTTTTAAATATATAAATGTACAAAGTACCCATTTAAAATGATGGCATTATTTATGTATGGATCAGTAATTCTGCCAAGGATAAAAGTAATGCTCCTTGGTTTACTGCTGAGGATCATGTAGTATCTGTGTGCTCTGCAATGATAAAAGTGTTGCTTCTTGATGCTCCTCCTAGGATCAGTGCAGTATCTGTGTGTTCTCCCTTGAATCAAACTGTTGTTCTTTGGTACTCTGCTTAGGATTAGTGTAGTATCGGTGTTCATTGCTTAACTTTGCATTTGCAAGTTAATTTTTCTATGCTGCTCAAACAGAAAAACACTACCAGAGTGCATATGTCACTTGCTTAGTTACCTCTGAGTCTGTAGATCAGATCAGAGCAGCAAAAAGTTACAGACACAAAAAATATTGTGTATTATACAGACTGATAATAACTCTTAAATACTGTATTTTTATTGACTAGAATCATTTAAATAGTATTTAACAAAGTATTGAAGTCTATGCCTTTGGCATGAAATGGTGTCCAAAAAATATTAGCCAGTTAGTTTTATAATTTAAAAAAAAAATTTTTGTTTCTTGGAACTGAAAAATTCAAAATGTCAAATGTTACTGTCTATTTTATCTCATTTAAATACATATTTTTCCTTTTTGTCGCTATGCTCTTCTTATTTTCTAGTGTGAATCAAGAACATCAGCATAACAAATTAGTCATCTCTTTTTATTCTTACTTATTATATCTATATTTGTTAAATTGCTTAGGTCTTTATTCTAATGCCATCTCCTTCAACACTTTCTATTTACTTCTGTCTTTTTCATAACAACATCCATGAGACTTTTTTCAGTTCTATTTTCTTGATTTTCTCTATTCATCTCTATTGCAATTACGGCACAGTGTCTGACAATGTTCAGTATGTATAGAATTGTCCAGTTTAGTGAATGACTTCCACTGAGAAATTTCTTGTCTTTTTCACCGTCCTTCCAAACATATTTTCTATAAATAGAATTGAGGTCTTCCTTTGTTAGAGAAAAGCAAAGCACTACAGCTACCTAATAAAGTGAGGTAACAAAAAACTCTATACAAAAATACAGGTGGGTCGAATTTCATGATTTTGTGTTGCTTTGATTGACTTTGCCAAGTTGGAAAGAAGAAAGAAAACCCAGGAAAGATATTGTCTAAGTAAGTAACGTAATATGATTTCTATGTAAATATCCTTGTAAATATCCTATATATTTTTCTTGGCAAATTTACTGCTTGTTTTTTGTAGGTAAGTTGAGAAGGTTGATTTGAAGGATTATGAATCCACAATAAAATAGAATTCACGTGGAGTGCCAATAGTGAGCAAGAAAACAAAGAAAGACTTTAATATTGAGAAAAGAATACCAATGACACAGTACAATAATTCTATCTTAAAAGGAACATAACTCCAAAATTGGAAAGTTCCAGATGACTAAGGCTGTTATGAAATTTATTGAACAACTGGCAGCAGTGAAGAAAGCTGATGCTTTTATTCAGAACTTTTAAAGGAAAAACAAAAATATAAATCTGGTAATGTTGTTGAAGATTTAATTTAAAAAATATAAAGTGATTCATGCCAGGTTCAAATTTGTGAAGGAAATATTAATTCAGCTATGGTTACAAACATGGCTTTTGTAATATACTATTATTCATCCAGTACAAGACCCAAGAGCAACTCAAGGTAGAGGATTACTGAATGAGATTGTTGTAAGGGTATAAAGGAAGGGGTGCATATTATGAGGATATGTAGGATAGATAAGAAATCTCAAGATATAAAGAGGTTAAGATTATAGTGATTGGGGATGCTTCCTCTATTCCACAAAGTAACAGTTCTGGGAAAGAAGCTGTCTGAATAGAACTACCTCTATACCAATGGAATATGAGGGGAATGAGGATGAGTTGATCCTGTGTATGTGGTATGATGAAGCTGTGAAGGCCTGGATTGGTGGAACTAAGAAATGTAACTCATCTGAACATCTACTATGAAAATAGATAGAATAGCAAGAGGCTAGCAATGTTTAATCTGTGAAAGAATGATTGAGGGTTGAAAATAATTCATCACACACAAGGCTGCATAAATGCTTTTGAAATCTGTCAATTCTTTTGGACACAAGTGAGGGTCGGAGAGCTCCAGCCCAGATTTGGCAACAGTGATCTGTTTTGGGTCTGATCTGACTCATGTAAATATATTTATTGATAGAAGGAATCAGGTACCTTATGGAGTGGTACAAAGAACTGACCATGTCAGCAAGCATACCTAGTGGGGTGGAGTTGTCCTCTCCAACAGAACATCATTTGGCCCACCACTCTGTGAAAATGATGGAAACTAATTTTAGTTGCTCTGACTTAAAAGCTGCCATATATACATATATTCTATATATCAAAATCTTGCTTTAACAAATTTCATCTGTCAGTGTGGCTTTGTTGTCTGCAGCAAGGCTGGGCTAGTATCACACTTAAGAAAGCACAAATGAAATATGTCTTTCCCTTAACTGATTTTCTTCACAATAGCCCCTGATAGCATGCATAAGGGTAAAATGAAAGGCACCATCCAATGCTGACCCTCATTTATCGTTCATGATAGGAGAGTCTACCATATATTCTGTACAAATTATACAAAAGCTCTTACATATCTAAAGATAATTTATATAGTTCATCAGAATAATTAACAAGAAAATATTTATAGAAAAAGCACTGGGAAGCTACATTACAGTGGTGGGGAAGTGATTGAGGCTGAGATGCCAGGTCAGGACCAATAGCATTGCTGATTCTTTTTCAGATTTTATCAAGAATCTCTAGATACATAACAGTAGCACCAGATCAGATCTAGCAACACATTCAAGGAACATATCAATTTAATAAAACATTTGAGTAAGGTATAATAAAAATTCATTTTTTTCAATGATTTTGTTTCTAAAAATGACTGGCATAAATTAAATGACTTCTTTAAAAATATAAAATGTTATAATGATCTCAAAATCTAAAACTTGCTTGATGAAACAACCATTAATAAACTATATTATCTGATATATTTTTATTATAAAACCAATACAAATACTTTCCATAAGTCCTTTAACTGCCTAGGTAGTCTGGTTAATACTAAACTCCTAAAGGTTTTTGTTATATTCCATGCTAATAGGAATATATACTTGAAAAACAAGGTGGATAAAATAAGTAAAAATTTATTGTAAAAACCAGTACAATAAGAATGAAGGTAACAGTTAGGCACAAGGTTGTTGCAACTCAATCCAGTAGTGAGTGCTACTATTGGACAGTTGGTAGTTCTTGCATAAGTCTGAGTCATACTCAACAGATCCCAGCTAGTTGATATTTACTTCCCCCCCCCCAACGAGGAAAAGATGTGGCACAATGCCGAGTTTTGCATGGGTTTTCCAAGCCCGTAGGTTCGGCAAAAAAATGCCCGTAGAAACTGTAAAAACAGAATCGGGCTGGTCAACCTCCCCAAACGAGACACTGTCCTTCAGCGGAGCCTCATCCAGGTTCCTCTCTGCCCAAAGGCAGAGAGTTTGACCGTCTTGCTGGAATAGATCCCAGCTAGTCTCTGTAGTCTGTTCACTTACAGAAACTTTTAGGTAGTTACTCATGGGGGTGACAGGTTATTCCATTACATCAGTTTTAATATGCAAAGACGCTTTTTTGGTAATTGAGAAATATAAAACCTGTCTATGCAAATTAATAAGAATTTTTATTGTAATGAAGTAAAAGCCTTGAAAAGTTGTATAAATCATTTAAACAAATGCATGTGTGCTGACACAAAACCTTGAAAAAAAAGTTGAATTAGAGATGCTTGGCTAAACATATAAAAAACTCCAGAAAATTGATGTTTGCTAGCATGCAATGTAAATGAAACTGGCCATGGTTAGCAATGTTGTTATTGCTATGACTAGATAGGAATCTGTTTCTAACAAAAAATAAATGGTGACTGCCAAAGTCAAAAAGATTGAATGGGTGTCAACATGGTGCCAGTTGGTCTGGTAAATATTTGATTGGTTTTTCTACTTAGTTCAAGCAACCATGCTGTGTTTATGTGATTGCAGTGGTTTTATATGGAAATCAGTGAAGACAAAGCAGCAAGATTTGCAAAAATGAAGATTTGGATAATCATAAGGGAAGAAATTCAAAGCTAGCAAAACCATTCTAACCAGACAACCTTGCATTACTATATTTGATGCCATATCAAAACAATCACCAACTTCCCACTGCCTGCAAATATCAGAATTTCATAAATTGGAAATAAATTTATTTTGAACTGTGCCAAATAAGAAACACAGATACCATTTTAGTAACATTCAGTGTACTATCCAACATTTTTTTCTTATTATCCCTACAAAAATAGGTGGGTGTTTTATATTTTTGTAGGTCTGATAAACATGACAGAGGTTTTTCTTGAAATACAGGGTGATGTCTAAAAATTTATAGCCACTTTATTAGCTTATAACCCAGTAAGATCATTTCTTTTCAAGTAAATCTACACACATGTATATGTAAGTATGCATGTTTATATATATAAATAATGTAATTTATAGAATAATAATTTAATCTGAGGGCCCCAGGACAAATCTATATTTGGACAGTGACCTTTCAAAATGTAAGTAGAGATATAAACATCAAAATAGTACTGCTCTTTTGAAATATATGAGAGATGCAAAGGAAAAAATTAAAGAAGAAAAAATAATGATGTTTTTTGTATTATAGATTGATAGATAGATATCAGGTAAATTATAACAGATATAAAAACTATGTTTAAAGAAAAATAAATAGATAAAAAAGCAAAATAATGCCAGGGTGCAGATATTCACAGAAATATCTGTTGTCTTTGAGCCTGACAAAAAGAAACATGCTTGAATATGTATTTATATAGCAGGTTCACTATTTTTTTTATTCATTTCAGCCCAAGCAAGGCAATAAAGCCACTAACACAGAGAGGGTTACTGAGTGTGAAAGAATATAAGAAAACATTATTAAAGAGTGAGAACAATAAAAGAAAAGAAATTAAGAAGAGAGAAGATAACAATTGACATTGCATTTAAATCTGTGAAGATCAAAGTTGACTGGAAAACAAGAAGTTGGAAAAGAGTTACACAAGTGAGAAATGAAACTACTAGCATAGAACATATGGTTATATCTACTTATTTCAACTGTAAAATAATGAGATCTTGCCACCAATCTAGTACTGTGCTTAAATTCTTAGAGTCTAGGTACCATACAGGAGAGTCCATAATATCAATATGTAAATTTTTGATACTCTATATTATAATAAACCTAACAATATAACAATATTGATATAACAATAATATATAATGTTACAAGGTAACCAAAAAAGTTCTGTCCGTTTTTAAAGGAAGAAAAGAAAATGCTTCACAGTATGTGTAACTTTTATTTAGTCTTCGAAGTAATTGCCATCGGCATCCAGCACCTTCTGCCAATGTGTCTCCAGCTGTTCAATGCCCTTGCGGTAGAACTGAGGGGGGTTTGATGCAAGGAAGTCCGTGAGGGCTTTGCGCAAATCTGGTTCATTGGTGAAGGATTTCCCATGAAGATGATTATCCATGAAGATTTTCAAATGTTTTTATGGTGCCAGTTTGTTGAAGAGGGCTGACTGACTAGCTGGGGAAAGAAAGAAAGAGAGAACAAAATATGGGAAAACCGGTTATGTCTTCCTTACTACCTCCCCGGTTTTTGTGTATTTTGTTCTCTCTTTCTTTCTTTCTTTCATTGTTTATGCATGTAGTCATGTATGACAAAGTGTGAGTGAACAAGTGTGAATGAAACAAAACAAAATTTTAAAAAACATAATTTTCCTAATGAAATTATGTGTGTCATTTCACATGTGGCCATGGGACACATGTGGCCAACAGGACACATGTGGCCATGGGACACATGTAGCCAACAGGACACATTTGCCCATGTCTATAACATTTACTCAACTATTGTTGATGAAAACACTTAACAATTTTTAGCACTAAGAAAAATTTGGGAACAGAGAGGGAGAGATAAATGATAAAAAAATATAATAAAAAAGAAAAAATTTCTTTAGCGCTAACCTTGATGGCATTTCACTTCCATTCACCTGTGGTATGGTTCGTCCGCCAGCACTTGACAAAGGATCTCTGGCTCCTTGGTTTTCTTCTTGATGAAGGACCAATAATTTAGATTGCTCGTTATTGTGTATTGATTGCTGTTGTTGGGACTGGGACTGTGACTGCTTCTGTTGCTGCTGCTGTTGTTGTTGTTGCTGCTGCTGCTGTTGCTGCTGCTGTTGTTGCTGGTGATTCTGCTGCTTCTGTTGCTGTTGCTGTGACTTCTGCTGCTGTTTGAATCGTGAAAGACTGAAGAAAAGGCCTAGAATTGACTTTAGGTTACCGTCTTTGATATCTGCAACAAAGAGAAAAAAGAACAAATTTGTAGTTTATATTTGTGTTGGAAAATATGAAATTTGTATGAGAGTTGGTAAAATAAAAAATAAAAAAATATCCTGTGTTTGAAGTTTGCTCTTGGTTTGCCTTTGTTTGATGCACTCCTTAAGCTTTCAAACTCTGTTACTGGACAAATAACAAAACTTGAATTTTAATTGAGTTGACATTGATGAACTTTTATTGAAGATCATTTTAGTTAGGCTCACCGAAATTTGAAACTTGTGGTCTTTGCAATCAGGTTCAAAAAGGTCATTTTCTCAGCTTGCTCAATGATTACCCTCAAAAGTGATCCATCTTATAACTGTATTTCCATATTACTGCCATTATTCACTGACTGTTCACTTCATAAAAATTATTCTTTTTAACCCTCTCATTGCTGTATAAAGCTTTGTTAATTTTCTAGGTTAATTTTCATATGCTTGATTGACTGATTTTTTTATTTAATGGCATACCAACTCCTTATGGGCCATTTAATGCCAAAATTTAATTTTCTTGGGAGCTTTGAAGTAATAAAATATATGTTATTCTGCTTCCACTATTGAATACATGGTAGATGATACTCAGCTTATACATGTTTGTGTAGAAATTATTACTAGAGGCAATGATATTTGTGTTTTATATTGTAGTTTTGTTGAACTTATATTTTGGAATACAGTTTGACTTAGGAAATTGTAGGATATTATATGGACTAATGTCATGAAAGAGTTCTTTCATATTGGTTAGTTGATTTGGTTTGGTGGCATATCAACACCTCTATTAGTTATTTAATGCCGAAATCTAAATATTTTGTACAAAATTTTATGCTTTCAACTACAGATATTTTGTACATAATTTTACACTTTTAAAGTAAAGGTATGTTTTTTAGATATATTATTTGTAGATCATAAAATGTCTTGCTGGTAATTTTATTACAAAAATATTTTTTTAGTGTTGCATTGTCATTTTGCTATAAAAATGTATTGTTGGTCATTTTATTTTAAAAATGTACTGTTGATTTTTATTTGGGGGTTTACTATTAACCCATAACTGGGACCCTGGGTCAGGGTAGACTGGGAATAACAGCAATTAAGAGGTGGTTCCATGCTCCTCAAAACCTCAAATCTCCCAATCACAGATCCTGCTGCCAGATGTAGTTTATCATCATATCTAAGACTAGTTGTCATATGGGATTTTGGTTGAATTACCCAGGAAATTTCTGTCTGAATTCCTGGGAGAAGGACCTACCATTATTTACATTTGGACTAATATCTTCATCTTTGTTATCATTATCCCACAAGAAAAATAACCTAATATTTTATGAATTTGTTGACATCGTAATTTCAACAAACATGGATAAACATGCCCATAATAAGACAGAATGTCAAAAGGACAGTTATTCACATGACACTGCTTTTTTTTTTAACTATCTTCAATTTTCAGCAATGCTTATTGCTTTAAAAATCAATGATTAGAATTGTAATAAAACCTAAACAGTAAAAATCTGAAATTGAATTTATACATTTTCTTTGTTCTGGAGAATTGGCAACAAAAATATTAAACACTGTTATCATATAGGAATAAAGTGTCACTGCTGACATTTGGGTTTGAACACGGATTGCCAGAGAGCAAGCACAGCCAACCTCATCTTGAAATAATTAGATCACATGATAGGTAAACGAATAATATATATATGGTAATTAGTGGCACCTGACCGAGTATTGTTTGAAGGCGTTACTATTTTTGTATTTGTGATTCACAAAGTCTTTCCTACAAATGGGCATTACAAAAACTATTTAATAGATTGTTGGTTGGGTAAACATCAGCTAATTACCAACTGATTTAAACTTCTTAAAATGGTAAATAATAAGGATTTCCTTATAGCTGGTTCATATATTTTAATAATTTCGTAAATGTTTATAAATTTATGAATAAAAAATTGTTTTCCCATTTCTTTCTTTACAAACTGGTAAATGATAAAAAGCAATGATTAGAATTGTAATAAAACCTAAACAGTAAAAACTTGAAAGTGAATTTATACATTTTCTTTGTTCTTGAGAATTGACAACAAAATATTATACACTATTTATTTAATAGCTTGTTTATTTACACTATTTATTATATTATTTACTGGAATGATTGGCAAAAACCTTGGCTAATTTCCAATTGATTTGAACTTTATAAAATGGTAAATAATAAGGATTTCCTTATAGTTGGTTCATATATTTTAATAATTTAGTAAATGTTTACAAATTTATGAATAAAGATGTTTTTCAAATTTATTTCTTTATAAATTGGTAAATGATAAATATTGCATTGCATTACTTATAATTTGTATTAAAATGTTGTAAATATAAAATTATTCTTGTAAACAATCTAATAAATAAATAGCGCTTAATATTTTTGTTCTAAATTCTCAAAAATAAAAAATGTATAAACTCATTTTCATCAGGTTTAGATTTTATTCCAGTTATAACCCTCACTTTTAAAAACAATAAAAATTGCTGAAGAGTGAAGGTAGCTAAAATAATAGCGGTGTCAAAGGAAAAAAAAAACATTGTTTTGATACTTTGTCTTATTGTAAGTACATTTATCCATGTTTGCCAGAATTTAAAGTTCAATCCCTGGGCCAGGTGGTACAAACTTAGACATAGTGCAAGCAATAACTGATCAGTACTAAGGAACTGATGTAATGGAATAAGCTGTCACCCCTATGAGTGACTACACTATAGGTAGTAACTACCTATAAGTATCTGTAAGTCAACGGACTACAGAGACTAGCTGGGATCTGTTGAGTACAACTCAGACTTATGCATGAACTACCAACCTTTCAATATTACCACTCACTATTGGATTGACTTGCGATGATCATGTGTATAACTGTTACCTTTTTTCTTATTGTACTGGTTTTTACAATAAACCTTTACTTATTTTATCCACCATGTTTGTCAAGTATATATTCCTATTAGCATGGAATATAACAAGAACAATCCAAGATATCGCTAAACATGGACAGAAGAATGAGAAAAATCTATGTAGTTTAGATAAAGTGTCACATTCAAAGTTTTTTTGTCAGATCACTCTATGCATGCCCCAAAGACTATTTTGAAGGAGATGGTGAAAACTAGCTATTAAGGTAAATATTTGTTTTTCCTGAACATTAAAGACGTTGGCTGACATTCCCAGAATTTAGAGTGAATTAATTTCTTTTTCATGTAGACAGATTGGATAAATAAGCAAATAGATGGCTATGTTTTTTCTTGCTTGAAACTCACTTTACATACTTTTTGAAGTCAGAAGAAAATAGAAACCAACTCTGATAATGCCATAAATAGCAAAATAACCTATGTCAAGTAAAACTCATTGTCTCCAAATGGTTATAATAAGAAGAAACAACCAAAAACGCAGCATGTAACAAATGACTACTGAGATAATTCAATTACTCTGCTAATTGGGCATTAAAAATAATCATTGGTCTTTATTTTTCTTAACTGATGCTCTAACACAGCAATGCTTTATGCACCCACCCCAGTAGTCATTTGCATTGTTGAGGAGTTGGTGCAGTTGGAAGGTGGGGCAGAGAGTTATGTATGAGGACAGCAAAGTTCCGGAGAAATGTTAAGAAGCAATCTAATTAATTCTTCAGAAAGTTAATTAGTCACAGCTAATTCTGCTGATAACATGCATGCTTTTCCTTTCTCTTTCACTGGAGAGCTCAACTGAAAATTGCTGTTTAGCTTTCTCCAGACTTTGTAACATGACCGTTCTTATGCCAGTCGAAAGTGGGAATTAATTTACTACCCATTATTTACAGCATCTGAAATTGCGTGCCATTGTCTTTCGTTGGATTACTGGAGAATAGGGTGCTGACAACAGCATTGTTTATAAGTTTGATAAATGAAAACTGAATGATAAGTATACTGTGTAAGGATAATGTGAAAGTTACAGAAAAGCTTTATGCAGATTCTGTTAGTTGTACAAAGAAATCTTTCAAAATGAAATAACATATAAAATAAAAATTTCAAAAGACATGCTTATAATAACAATTAATTGGATGCATCACTGTGGAAGACTGATTAGTGAGCTTGTCTTGCAGACTATGAGGTTGTTTCAGAAAGTTCCTGAACTGTCTGTACAGTGATTATACTATTCAATGGAAACATGAACAAATCACACTCAATGTTACCCAACTAACTGAATCAGTCTACCAATAGATGTTTCTTTTTTCCGTTTTCTCTTATGCAATAATATGAGTTGCTTTTAGCATTTTGTTGGCTCTGTGACCTTCATAATGACTGACAAATTTGAGCAATGTGTCTGTGTCAGCTTTTGCATGAAGCTTGGCAACTTGGCTATCAAGACGCTAAAAATTCTTTGACAGGATTTTGGTAAACATTATGTGGCTCTTAAAAAGGTTTTTGAGTGCTATATACATTTCAGTAGCAAGTGTTAGTTTGAGATAGCAAGTGATCTGTGTGGCCAGTCTCCAGCAAAATGCCAGAAGACATGGAAAAAAGATTTCCAAACTCATCCCTGAGAATTGCTGCCAAATAATACATTAGCTCTCTGACATGAGTGGAATCAGTTATGGAGTCTGGTAGCTGAAGAAACTTTTGATACTACATAATATTCTTACTATATAATGAGTTTGATCCTTACTGGAGGTCTTAAAAAAGATGATCCTTCATTAGATCTTATAGACTAGTGCTACAAATCACAAACAAAAAAATAAAAATATAAACACCACTTGAACAGTTTCAACAGTAGAAACAGCAAAAATGAGTAGCACTTGTAAGTAGAAAAGAAAATAATACTAAAATCAAGATGTTAACTTTCCACATGACTGTAAACAAAAACTTTGGCAGGAAACTTCTTATAAAACTAGAAAGAGCAACAGCAGTTAGTGGACTTGGGAAGTTGAATTTCCTATTTTAAGAAAAAGGTTTTTAAATTTCAACCAACAATTCACTCAATAAACACTGAATCTTTCCTGGATGGAAATGGTTGATTTCATCATCCTCATTAACATACTTGTGGTTTTGTGAAAAATTAAACATTATTGAGCAAACACATAAATAATAATTATCCACTCATTATCTGTCTATTTCAACCTGTTTCTATCTATCTATCTATCTATGGTTGAGAAATTTTATTAAAGAAAAATATGTGCTTTCTGGCAGGATATAAACCTGCAAACCCCTGTGCAGAGCGTATATGTTTATTTAATAAGTTTTCTCAAATATTCAGGCTAGTAGACTAAAATGAATAAATATACTGTTTAATAAATAAATGGAGCATCTACTCAAATATGAGTATCCACTGAAAATAACGTTTACAGTGATAAGATCTGTTGGATTAATAAATAACAAAATTTGTTACTTTAGAGATTGCTTTAATTGAAACTGAGCAGATATGAAATTTTGAGAATCTATGATGGAAAAGATTTTGCTTAAAGGTACAATTCAGCCTCACTTGATTGGCAAAATTCTTTGCCGAGCTGGTCTAAACACACAGACACACACATATATGTTAATGTATATTTGGGCAGAAATCTTTCTTTTAAACATCTTTTGTTAAATATGGCATAAAAGGAAGATTTAATTAATTTTTTATTTAGTTTTTCCAGCATTCTCATATTTTTCCATTCGGTAGGAGTGAGGAGTACAAAAACTTTCGACCACTTCTTTAACCATTTTCAAGGGGGGTTATGTTTTTGTTGTAGGTAGTTTTTCCTCATGTTTGACTGTTTAAGTTGTATTTTATTTTTGTGTTGTTTCAAATGGAAGCATTTATCCCAAGTCTTTGCATGTTGAGTGCAATATTCTGTTTAGTCAAATTTTAAACCATTTAGACATCAAAACAAAGCTTGGATTACATTTTTAGATAGTATCAACATGTTTTATTAAAGTTATTGAATTTATTATAAAAATTGTAGTCTGAAGTGATGCAAAACCAGAAAATCACTTTTTACTTCAATAACAAGGTAATAAAATCATCAACACCTATGATAGGAAAAATAGTAAAAGAAAGTAAAAATTTAAATCAAGCTTTGTTTTGACATCTAAATTAATTAAAATTTAACAAAATTGTTGAAGCAAATTGAAAATTATTGAGGCTTATATGATTTGCATAATAACTTCAGATGGACTGTATTCATAATTATCTACATTAGTCTTCATATATGTTTGTCTATCTCAAACAGTTCATATCTATGTTTGGATACCTATAAGTGGGGAAACTACTAAACACTTCACAGTCTGACATCATATACAATCAGTTGATTCAGAGGATACATTAAATACAGAAATAAATATAACTGCTCCTATAGCCAATGCTATGGAAATTAGCAATAGGACAAAAGAGAAGGTCACTCCTACAACCACATTGTATCAATAATTACTTATAATATTCAATTTTGAAGCCAAGAGTTTTTTTTCCCAGAGAACAAACATAGCATTACTTAATGACAACATATTGAACCAAGAGTATACTGCATCATGATTTAAACCAAATATATACTGTGCTATCTATCGATCTATCTATCTCAATCTATTCATATCTATCTAAATCTATCTCAATCTATTCATATCTATCTATCTATCTATCTCAATCTATTCATATCTATCTATCTATCTATCTATCTCAATCTATTTATATCTATCTATCTCAATCTATTCATATCTATCTATCTATCTAAAAATCCCCAAATATACAATGTTAACATCCATAATTTTCTAGATTTCATTTCTAGGATGAGAATACTGTTTCATAAATAAAAAGACACACATACAATATTTATATATATATATATATATATATATATATATATATATATATATGAGTTGGGATCAAATATAGATTGGAATCTATTCAGTCTATTCATATCTCTCTCTCTCTCTCTCTCTCTCTATATATATATATATATATATATATATATATCTCAATCTATTCATATATATGTATCTATCTCAGCCTGTTCATATATATATATATCTCAGTCTATTTATATCTATCTATCATATGTTTCATATTCAAGATTCGCTACTAAATCATTACTCGACAACTGCTGACCAGAACTACCCAATGGTAAATAATGACTCTGTGTTAACTTTTACTTTCCATCTTTTCTGGTTAGAAGTTTCAAAGTTATCTCAATTGAGATGGTGTGGAAATTCAATAAGATTATCCATTTGTGATAGTTTAAGATCAAGAGAAAGTTGATGGGTTAAGCACTGGGAGCAGACATAGAGTGGAGTTGAGTAGAGTGGGAATTAGATTTGAAACTGCTGGTGGTGTTCAGAAAATTCCCACAGAGTCTTATGTGAAGAGTCACACTTGCCTGGAATATTCTTACCATTCCTGAAATAGGCTCTTGGAGTTTGGAAAAAGAGATTGGAAAGAGGAAAAATTGGACAGTTTCTTATGTTTTATTTTTGTGCTAGATGTTTTTATCTGCTTCCATGAAAAGCTACACAAGTAGGCCGGGGGGGGGGGGATAGAATGCAAATCTTTTGAAACTCTTGGTTTATTCTTTTCAGTAGATTTTACTTCTCTAAGAAGCTTTTGGTGAGGGTGAGCATTCTTGACTGTCTATATTCAAATATTTGTGGGTAGGTGGATTAAAACAATAGATTTGAATTGCAAGAGACATTACTGAATCCAAATTATAGTATTCTTCAACATATGCATAATAATGGTTCCAAAACACAAAAATAGAGATGCTGGAAATTTGGATGTGCCAAAGAAAATGCTTTCTTATGTTAAGAGGTGAAAGTTCTCAACATAAGGAAAGAAACATAATCACATACTGATGTTGCTAAGAACTACAGTGAGAATGAATATTTTGTGATGTAATTATTATTTCAATATATTGTTATAATTGTTCTATTTTATTATTAGTTATTGTTGCTAATCTCTTATTGTGCCTAATATGATCTACAGTAAGAACGAATCTTCTATCTGTCACATAACTTTTATCATAGTCTATTGTTATAATTGTTCTACGGTAAGAACACATCTTCTATCTGTCACATAACTTTTGTTACAGTCTGTTGTTATAATTGTTCTATATAATTATTAGTTATTGTTGTTAATCTCTTATTGTGCCTAATAAGATCTACAGTAAAAATGAATCTTCAATCAATGACATATTAAAGTATTTTGTTATAATAGTTATGTTTTATTATTAGTTATTGTTATTAATCTCTTATTATGCCTACAGTAAGAACAAATCTTCTCTCCACGAGAATTTTATTACAGTTTATTGTTAGAATTTTTCTATTTTATAATGAATTATTGCTGTTAATCTCTTACTGTACCTAATTTATCAATTAAACTTTACTAAACAAATAAAATAAAATGTTCAAAACTTATCTTCCCAATTCAAAGTTCCACAGCTATTATTCATTCATTAGTGGGTTAAATAATTTATTGAATTTATCAAGATTATACTGCTAACAAAACAAAATGTAACTTTTATTTAATTAACTAATGCTAAATTAAACTTTATCATAATTGCATAGGAAAAACATTGTATACAGAGAGTTGGTACCATCTAATTACAGGCATCTCAGATAGGATGGTATTCTCTCTTTAAGTACCATGTCCCATCAGGACTTCTGGGATCATGACTCCACAGCTGCTTTTTTTTGCAGTTGTTTCCTGAATTGCCTACCTGAGTTGTCTGCCTGAATAATTGACCACCGATAAACCCTTTTTTCTAGATTTTCAAGGAACAATCTTCAGATTTAAGTTTTGAAACTTGTTAAGACAAATTTTATTTTGAAAAGTACAAATGTAAATACATAATCATCAAATATTTTCTTAATTGCCAGAAAATACAGTTTTTTTTTTTTCTAATGAAGACTATAACTAAAGCAAAGCAAGAATATGGTGGAGTAGTAGTAAAGACAGTGGGTAGGGATAAGAAAAATTTGAAGCTTTGGCTTTGTAAACCACATTCAAATGCAGCTGGAGCTAAAACACAACCATTATTATTTTTCTTTCACTTTACTATCAGAATATGCCATGTCAGTATATGGGAGAAAGAATAAATATTTTACTATAAACACCAGAGTCCAGTAGAAGACCAAAAAGGCATGGATTTACCCAACCAGATAAACAGTCTGCCTATTGAAAAAACAAATATGAATGAGAAAAGCATTTCTCAAATTTGGACAACAGAAAAGAAACTTTGGAAGATAGCATGCAGATGAGAATGGTAGCTTCACAAATGCTTTTGCCTCATGTCTATATCATCAGATGGTTACAAGGCTGCTGAAAAAAATGACACCTCAAAGTAAATGAAAAAAAAAAGAACAAAATATCTCCTTCAGATACACAAAATGTTTCTCTTCTTTTTATAAATGTTGTTTAGTTTTTCACACCTGAAAGCAGGTGGTATGATTCCTTCATTCAAATGGTTGTCACTTGTTTGTGAGTGAGAGTAACTGATACCATAATTTTTAAGAAAAATGGAAACAAAAAAGACACTATACACTTAGAATAAGAAAGAGAAAGTTAACATTTCTAAGATACTTGATGAGGAAAGAGGGCTTGAAGAATTTGATACTGTTGTGGCCTTGTTAGGGCTAGAAATAAACACACAAGAGGGGAACAGATTAAAACAAATATATTAACAGAAACAGTAATACAAATATATACAAACGAGAGTGTTACAGCAAGAATGTTCAGTCCAACTGTCAGAGCTGATTGCTGAAAATTTCCTTCTCCAAAACGTAGTACCTGCTCCTATTTATAGCTGGGAGAGTCCATGCATGCATGGGTAAATTACCATAGCAGATACTCATAGAACATAGTGAAGACAAGAGAGAGAGAGTGGGAAACATTGAGTAACCTATATAACAAGTTTGTATAAATGGATGGCAGAACAGATAATAGGTAAAAAAATAGTAAAAAGGTAAACATTGCTAAAAGCTACAAAAAGTCTAACCTATGGAGAGCCATGATTGACCACATCCTGAAAGGACAGAGCACATACAAGATAGAAGTTTTAAACTTGTCTTATAGTTAATTGATAATAGACTATGTTGGTAAATCATTTGGCATTTATATCTAGATTTTCAATTTGGGATCATTTTAGCTGCTGGTCAAATTATTGATCCTGTGACCTATTTTGTTAGTAAAAGATCAAACTTTACATTAAGCATATCAGTAAACAATGGAACTCATTTTTTCTCTGTCTTGTGCAGCTAAGAAAATGTTCATATACAGAATTTTGTTGCTAAAGTTGCTGGATCTCATTCAAACCCATATGCTAATATCAAGACTAAAGTTATCCAAGCATTTTGCTGGCTGACATACTTGTTCAAAAATATTTTATATGACATATTACTTGAGTATTGTAAATAATACAATAACAATAATAATATATTAACTCATTCATAGGTTGATTGCAGTTGAGATTATATCATCACAGAGAACTTTACGAAGACCAAACTTCTTTGAACATGTGGACTGGCACTATAGAATTACAAACAAAGATGGGGACCAAATAACAAAATCACATCACCATCAACAGCAGTAACAACTAAAATTGATATCACATCAAAGAGAAAATACTGACGTAATCAAGATGTTGACATTCCACTCTACTCCAAATAAAGGTTAGGAAGGAAATTCATATCAATACTGGAGAAAGCAATAACAGCTCCTGGACTTGAGAAACCTATTTTCCTGAAACATTGTTTTAAGTGAAAGATTTTATAAATTTCAACCAAAAGTCAAACAAGCTGTTCAGTTAACTAATGCCAACTATTTCCTTATAAGTAAATGGCTAATATTACCATCATCCTGATGACAGTTTCATAGCTGTCACGGCTATATACAGTTTTGAATTCAGAATTGTTCTTGACTGGTTGTTACCCAAGTCTGAAGAGCTCAGTCTTCCTTGCTATTTAACCTATTGATAGGGGAAATGAGACGGATTCATCCCTTTCTCAAGGGTATTTATGCAAAAGTGAATTCAACTGAAATTTGAACACAGACTGCTAATTTCTCATTTGGAGCTGATACCTGCTGAGAATGAAAATCAACTATCATGTACAATATGCCAAACTGCACTCATTGTGAAACGCATTTCAACTGGATGTACCCACTTAGCCCCTGTAAGACATAAATACTACAAGGAAAACAACATGAGAAAACTATTTCAAAATACTGAAACTGTCAACATAATGTTCTACCGTAAAGAAATAGGTTTATACCAAAACATATAACACCTATAGACTATGTACAAACTATATATATATATATATATATATATATATATATATATATATATATATATATATATATTTGTCATCCACTGACAGACTGTTTCGCTGTTTCACAGCTCATCAGTGTGGCTAGATGTCCGGTTGTCTCTAGCTAGGATCGAAACCCAACTGAATTTGCGTCAGTCTGAACTTCTCCCACTAAGCCGTCAGCGTACGGTATGGAATGAAGGTGAATTTTAGCGTGTTTATTTTTAGATTCAGATAAACACACAGTGACTGACAGTGACTCAATTCTGTCGAACATATTTACCCTGAAAGTATAAAATTGTGTCCAAAATATATGTAACTGAAGCTATAAAATTGCTTAAAAATATTCAGATTTCAGCATTAAATAAACCATAGGCCACTAAACAAAAACAACCAACCAATAATTATTTAGAACTCTATCCAATACATCACCTGCATAAAAGAGTATTGTAGACTAAACCAAAAATAATTCAATGAAAAAATAGTCAATAATAAAAGAAAGAATATAATTAATTACAGTATAGTTAATAGGATATACTAGTTTGAGAATTTCTGATTAGGTTTTACTCACCCTGTGGATAGCAAGGACAACTCTTGATTTCCCTGTTTGCACAACAACTGTGCTGATGGTTGCTGTGGAGGGAGGCATTTCAGTTATAGCAGTTATGTCTGAGGTAATGCCTGACACAGGGTCAGACATTGTTGCTTGTTGTTTGTTGTAGGCCTTACAGTAATAAGGCCACTAATATTTTACAAATACACAGTCTTATGGGCAGATAAGGCAATAAAAAGTCAAATATTGTTGATATGTAATCAGTCTAACACAAGGCTAAATGGCAGAATTGGAGACAAAATAGTGTTGTACCAATCTTCAATCTGTTTAACATAAAGTCCTGTTTTTTTTACCTGAAAATAGTGTCAATGAAAATATACACTGTGTCCGATTTTATTAGCTACTTTATGCTTTATTAATATAATAAAATAAATGTTTATTAGAATCCAAAGGTTTATTTGTTGGATTTTAGGATGAAAGCTAGTTTATTCTCTGCAGATGTCAGTAAGTGGCAGCCATTTGTATGAAATTTCTTGAATTTTCAAGTCTCAAGTTAATAGTAATATTAAAAGTTTGAATATTTAACATAAGTTGTAATTCTGATTTGATGGATAAAAACAAATGTATACTAACTTTAGAGTTTGCAGAAGGTAAAACAATGCTGAGAAATGATTGGCAGGTAGCTATGAAAAAGTTTGAAATCCCTGGACAACTCTGATGCAGGTCTGGTAAGGACAAGTTAAGGGTATGTATATATTATCACTCTGTGTTTTCTTAATATATCTTTATTTTAAATTCCATTTCTTTTAGGGAAATATATAATAATGGCTCTCCACAGATTCTATTTATGTTATTTACTTTATTACTTATAAACTGCTGCAACTTCTGGGGAAAAATGTTGGTATATTTCTCTATTGCCTTCTTCACGGTTTTGAATTCAGATGTCCTAGATTGGTTGCCATCCACAACTAGAGAGCTCAGGTGGCTCTGCTAATTAACCCATAGTTGTGGGGAGAAGATTTGAATTCATACCTTTCCCAAGGGCATGCATGTGAAAGTGAATGCAATGGATTAGGCTACAATTTGAACTTGGTTTGTGCTGTATAGAAAGATGTTCTCTCCACTAATTTTTGAATGTGGAATTGTCCATCCACTATGAGTAGAATATCCACTCATAGGAATGGTTATTGCAATGTGGGTTGCAAGGTGCAGTGTTTGAGTCATACACACTGAACTACAGTATTCTCTATTACTCTATTATTAATCTATGTCTCTCATGTGATTAAACTTGTTCTTCACTCAATCTTTTATTCCAGTGTTTTCTTACAGTATTATTAACCAGAACTATGAGCATTATATGAACTTTATAACTGTTTGTTTTCCAATTTCTGTGTTAATAACCATTACACTAATTGCACCAACTTTTATTCATTTCAATATTTCTATTCTATTATGGCCTTAACAAATCAAAGAAAACTTTGTTAAATCATGACAACGCTATTTTTCTTGAAGTTCCAGAACTCTGTTCAAATACCAAAAAATAAAAAAGAATTCTGTCCAAGACTAAATCTGATTTTGACATTTTAACACATAACAGAATTGCAATTCACAAGACAATTTGTTCTCTACGTTCTTATGTTAAAAAGTGATATTAACAATTATGTCTTCTGACAGAGAATTTACTCTCATAATCTACTGGGGATTATGAAGGCTTTTTTGATTTTTTACTAAATAGGGAAAAGAAGATTTTGCTGTTGGTCAGAAATCACGTCCATAAATAAAAAGTAAAAATAATAAAAGTAACAGAAAAAAATGGTGATCTGCAAGTTTCTTTATCAATATTTGATATAATTTCCATCTTATGACTTATCAATATTAAAACAAAATACAAATAAAATGGCAAAGAATGCAATAAGATTAGTTTCTAAGAACTTTTAAAGAACAAAGAATAAATACAGATTAAGAGAAATTCATTTTGTATTGTATAAGGTTGTAAGTTTTATATATATATATACATATATATATATATGCATGGTAGTATAATGGATAACAGCTAAGTTGGAGAAATTAGAGTTCACATTACAATTGAGTTCATAGCATTTGCTTATGTGTGAATACTCTTGGGAAAAGTATGAATCCATTTCTTCTTCACCCAGCTATGGCTATATAGACTTGTGTTCTATAGCCTTGGTTGGCTACAGAAATCAGTGTGTGTGTCTATTATACATCATTTTTTCATGAATTGTTGTATTGTGTTTTATATATATTAGAATTTTTTGCAACATTCTGACATATGTTGAAATCCTCATAGTATTTAGTATTGTTGAAGTTATCACTAACATTTTTTGTTGAGATTTACAAACTCTATGTTTCATTTAATTTTGCAAACCAATCAATGAAATTTGAATAAGCTGATTTGTTTAGAAAAATACTTTGTCAAAAATCTACTTCATTGTTTAATAATTTGTTTAATTTAATTTTATAGGACTTCATAGTAAACAATCTTTTTTAATAAAATTTTTTTTTACCTTTTTGCTTTTTAATACTGAAGAATAAATCATTAAATTGTTTTTAAAATAGTGGTAGTATTTTGTATGTTAAATAATAAAACCTTTAATTTTTTTCAAAAAATTAATGAAAATTTATTGTAATAAGCTATGCACCCTAGTAAAACCAACTGTACTTTGTACCCACTTACCTGTTTGCACTTTCCCTAAAATTTGGTTTTGATCAGTCAATGTATAGCTATTTTAGAGGGTGTGATGGATGGACTAATGAAAATTACCAAATTTTATATATAGATGTGTGTGTGTGTGTGTGTGTATGCATGTGGTTATTATAAAAATAATATGTCAATTCCAAATGCTTATTAAAATTTGGGTCTGGTGAGAACTAAAGAAAAACAATCCATGTTTTCTTTCATTAGAAACAATGAAAAAACTGCTAAACTACTATGTAATATCAGTCCTCCTATAGAGTGCTTTATGCTGACAACTTCTACACAGATGAAGAGAAAATATGAAGCAACAACAATATAGTTCTCAAGAAGGATACTGAGAATACCAAGGACAGAACATGTGAGCAATGAGGAAGTTTTAAGGAAACTAGGAATGATAAAGAACACTTGTGCTTAGAATTGAAAAGAGATAGTTTCTAGGTATTTAATAAGGAAAGAGGGCTTGAAGAATTTGATACTGTCAGGACATTAAAGACAAGAGGGAGAGAGAGAAAAGCAAGTAACCTACCTAACAAACATTTTCACGGTAATTGCTCCGAGGAGCTGCTTTCGCTTGTCCCTAGGCCTCGTGAATTTAAATTGTCCTATGAGGCTGGCATCCCGTTCCCACCCCTTCACCGTTGAAACTGTTAGATGTAGACGTATCTTCTACTCCAATAGCTTCATGTCTCGCACATCTCGCCTATGGAACTCCCATCCCTATTACTGTTTCCATGACAAATACAATCTCCAACGGTTTAAGTGTAGCGTCAATCGACATCTCCAGTTGCCTTGATATATCCACTTCCCTTCACATCCTTTCATCTTTCATTCCTATCTGCTCTCGCTCCAAATCTTCTGTAACCCCCTTGCCTTGATCCACCCACTGTCTTTCTCTTTCTCCACATCCTCTCCTTTACCACTCCTATCTGCTCTTCCTCCAACCCTTCTATAACCCCATGCGTGATAGTGGCCTCCAGCCTTGCTTGGGGTGATACGCTTAAAAAAAAAAAAAAGATGTAAGGAGAAAATATTAGAGCTGTAAAGTAGAGAAAGTTGTGAAGTGATAATATCACTCACATTTTGAAGGGACATGGAGCATAAAAGAAAAAGATTCTTCTTTCTATCTATCCATTAGACACATAAATAAAAATGTTTCAGTCCATTAGAGAAATGCATGAAATCTACTTATATTCTGGCATTTTTTAAATCAAATTATGTCACATAAAAGTGATTTTTTTATGGCATTCAGTTTAAGACTTGCAGAATTCATTTGACATATTGAAAAGATAGCTTCACAAAGAAGAGCCCAAGAGAATGATACAACTGAAGTCTACAGAATAAAGATTATACAGAGAAGAAATTTTGGCACATGTATATCAACGTTATAAATAGTATATCCTTTTTGTTGTTCACAACTGCTAAATCTTTGACATGATGAATTATTGAGATTTTCAGCGGGAATGATTTGCTTGTGCTGCACTTGTGATAACAGACAATAAAATATGTCAGCATAATTTTTTTAAAGTAAAAAAATTAATTTTGTCTGGGTTTTTAAATTTTTAAAAATCAAGATTGAAAGTTTCTGCCTGAATTTCTGAGTTGAAGAGTGTTGCGTTCTGTGCCGTCTCTGGATCCTCACACTACTAATTAAAACGATATCAACAAAAAGGACCATTTCTTTTTCTCATCCATTTTATTAGGAGAGAGTGGTAGCAGCTTGGATTTAAGGAGGCAGTAGGAAGCATGATGTCACGGAAACGCATGCTGCACATTGTCTTAGCTGGTTGCTAATCTACGTGTAGGAGGTGTATTGACACTTCAGAATTCTTATGGACCTCTGTTGAATTCACACTGTTTCAGGCTTATATTCAAAATCCAGACAAATGCAACCCATCACTGTCAGAATATCCAGCCCATGAAGCACTACAGCCAATCACTGACCATTCTGGCCCTGGCCTTCACATTCTGTAACAGGAGTTATCATTATTTACACCTATTTTTATTTGGGCTATTGTCCTCATCTTTGTTGTTGTATCACAACGTTTTACCCTCTGTCCTTCCTCAGGTGTATATTGATCTGGGTAACCTATAGGAATTTCTGCACTGAACACTTTATTTAATCTACAGATGTTGCCTGATGGTGGAACTGGTTGAATCACTGATGACCTGACTATGGCATGTAATAATGTAGTAATATACACTGGGCCTGAGAAAATTGCATATTATAAGTAAATTGGGAAAGTTTATCAGGAATGAATTTTAGGAAGCTCCTCTCATTCATAAAATAATAAAAATATGATATGTAGGTAACATAATGGTAATAGGTGTGGAATTTGGAATTGACAAACTGAATTAAAATCCTGCCATGTCAGTTGCATTCATTTTTGCATAAATACCCTTGGAAAATGCATGAGTCCATCTCTTTTACCTTAACTATGGGTTAAATATCTGGGTAGACTTGGAAGAAAATCAGTCTAAAAAAAGGAAAAACTGAATTTCAAACCACTCCACTATCTTTCCCAAGAAAGCATGACAATTCACAGATAATATAAAAGGAATTTGTGGAGAGACATGATTGCCTATGTCCTGAAAGGACATGGCATATTTTACTTTATAAGGAAATAGCACATCAGAGTGACTCACAAACTGGTGTAAAGATAAAGAAATATCCCCAGGTAAGGCATAAATCTATCTCCTTACAACCCCTAATTATGCATTAATTGGGTAGAGTGTATTCTATAGCCTTGGGTGGCAGCCAGTCTAAGAGAAAAAACAATTCTGAATTCAAAACCATGGAGAAGGCAACAGAAAACACTCTGCTATCTTTACTGAGAAGTCATGGCAATTCACAGATAATAAAGAAGCAGATAATAAAGAAGCAGATTATGTGGAGAGCCATGATCATCTACATTCTGAAGGTAGAGTCAGTCAGTTAAGTGACATACATGATACACACTTGGGCAATCATGTCTCTTTCGATTCATGACTGCCTAGGCAGCAGATTTTCTTGCAGTAGGTTGCGATTTCATTTTGTGATAGACTGGTTGCCAATCAAGGCAATAGGACTCAGTCTGTCTTGCTATTCAACCCATTACTTGTGAGGAAGAGAGACAGATTCATACCTTTCCAAAGGGTATTTGTATGTAGAAGGTAGAAACTCCTTTTAAAAAAATATAGGCACTATATTTGGGGACATTAAAATGTTATGGAGTAAGGTTGGTTAGAAATATTAGTTGTTCATAGCACATGGACAAACATCAGAAATTTCAACTTTATATATATATATGATCTGAGAGATATTTTTAAACATTTTTTTTGTTTTATATAACATCAAACATCTTCTTTTATGAGCCATGTCCCTTCAGGACATAGGCAATCATGGACCTCTACATTTTCCAGTCCCTTGTAGCTCTTAATAAGTTTTGTCTTTTTGTTATTTCTCCTAAACCCTGTTCTGCCATGCATTCACTAAAGCCCATTAAGTAAGCCATGCCTTACTTTTCCCGGTCTCTCTTTCCCTCTATCCATCCTGTGAGTATCATATTTTCCAAGCTCTCCTTCCTCATTACATGTTCCACAAATTTCAACTGCCTGTTCCTGATGTTAAGTATAAGCTTCCTTTTTGTTTTTGTTCTTTCCAAAACTTTTCTCATTGTTGCTCATATGTTTGGCCCATGGTATCTTCAGCATCCTTCTGTAGAACCACATTTCTGTTTCTTTGAGTCTCTTCATCTTTGAGGAGATTGTCCAGCATTCACTGCCATACAGGAAGATAGATATCACGTAATATTTTGTTTTCCAATGAAATTTTCCTGTCTCTTAATACACTGCTTAGCTTTTGGCTACCCCAATACGTCTTTGGATCTCAGTGTTGCACTTTTCATCCTCTGTTAGGACACTTACCAGATATTTAAATTTCTGTACCTGCTTGATTTTAGTATCCCCAACCTGTAATTTGCATTTTGGACTCATCTTTTTGCTGATGACCATGCATTCTGCCTTAATACACATGGGGCATTTGTTACACAAAACCATATTTTTAGAGCACTCAGTGCTTGCAAGCCCAGCCCAATAACCACTTTACTTTCTTGAATGTTCCTAATAGATATACCTTCAAAATAGTATCATCTTTCTTTATCTGTTTGCATATACAGAATATCAATACGTGAATCTGTGATATAAAGAAAGTGTTGTAGAGTGAACAATACACACCTATATAAACAAATGTTTATATGCATTTTATAAATATATACAAAAACGTTTTTAGCTTTATAAGAAGTGCAAACAATTTCTTTCACAGACAGTATTCTAGACTTGTGCGGTAAATAGTGGTAATCTTCCTGAATCTTGCCATAGAAAACCATAATGGTTGAAGGCAAGTTTTACCCAACAAAAATCTTCCGTTACAGTTCTCAAATTAATCCATAAAACTCTTGTGTAAGATGTGTCCACAATAAAGTGCACTTATAAAGCAAACAAGTGTAACGGCAGGACAGCAAAATTAGATCAGAAAAATAAAAGCCTTTTAATCGCGCCAAAGACAAGTTTAACCAGCTTCAGTTTTGAAGTGCAATGCTAATCCTCTGAAGATACTCTGCTTATTTGGACACAAAAATGTTCTCTTTCATTCATAAGCTGCTTGGAAAGAGTATAGCTTAACCATTTTACTACCAAATACAAATGAACCTGTGGCCAAGTTGGTGAGAACATAACCATTCTGACTATGAGAACCTAGTTTGAATCTCACTCTGGTCAATTTGTCAAGAAAGACTTCTGACTAAATAATGATAATGATAGGGAACAATGGCAGCATACACCACATTTGGGAAGTGTCTGGTAAATCATACCAGGATTGGATTTTATTTTATTTGTTTAACAGTATTATCAGTTCCCTATGGGTCTTTTAATGCTGAAATTTAATTTTCTTGGGAGCTTCAAAGTAATAATTACTAGAGGCAGTGATATGTATGCTTTATGTTATAGTTTCGTTAAACATATATTTTGGAATACAGTTTGATTTAAGAAATTGTAGAATATTATATGGATTAATACCATGAAAATTCTTTCATGTTTGATAGATTTTGTTTAGCAGCATATCAACCTCTATGGGTTATTTAATGATGAAATCTAAATATTTTGAACACAATTTTATGGCTTCAGCTACAGATAAAATGTATTGTTGGTCATTTTACTATAAATATGTATTGTTGGTAATTTTTTATAAAAATATATTGCTGGTAATCTTACTATAAAGATTGTTATACTTTCATAGTGTTTTGTTTTGGGTTCAATATTTGCCCATGGCTGGGACCCTAACATGTGCTACCACCCCGGATCAGGGTAGACCTGGGAACAATAGCAATTAAGAGGTGGTTCTATGCACCCCAAAACCTCTAATTTCCTGATCAGAGACATTGCTGCCAGATGTAGTTTATTATTATACCCAGGATTCAAAATCATACCATGAGTTGACACAAGCCTTGTGAATGAATTTGTATAGCTGTAACTGTTAGGAAGGAATGGGTGTCTGTGCAAGCACAAAGTCACAAGTTGTTGTGACCGAGGCTTTAAACATAATGGTCTTGTTCAACTACTGATCCCACCATGATATGTGCCGTCTCCCAGAAACTGTAACAAAACATGACTTTTTGATAATATCAGCCTGGAAAGAAAATTCCAAGATGTGGCACTGATGGGAAGTATCTGAAAATCAATCTATGGATTAATCTAAGCCTTGTGAGTGAAATTGGGTAGATGGAACTGTTTGGAAACCAACAATGGTTGTCTATATTTCTGAGATGAGGTGTTATGTACACTATTTACATTATTCAGACTATTGTTCTCATCTTTGTCACCATATTTATCACAATGTTTCGGCCGTTGTACGCTCCGGCCTTCTTCAGTATCTGTCTATATTTCTGAGATGAGGTATTATATATACTATTTACATTATTCGGACTATTGTCCTCATCTTTTGTCGCCATATTTATCACAATGTTTCAGCCGTTGTACGCTCCGGCCTTCTTCAGTATCTGTCTATATTTCTGAGATGAGGTATTATGTACACTATTTACATTATTTGGACTATTGTCCCCATGTTTGTCACCATATTTATTACAACGTTTTGGTTGTTGTATGCTTCGGCCTTCTTCAGGTGGTTGGAATGTTGAATTGAACCCTTTATTTTGCTCACTGGGGTAGATTGTTCTAGTTCCACGTACCATGTTTAATGGATGTCAGTTATCTCCTGTTAATTCCCCTCTTCAAGTTCTCCACTGCCTTAACCGGGTATTAACCAATGACTTTATCCACTGTGCCATGTGTCATGGCACAGTGGATAAAGGTGTTGGTTAGATCCAGTTACAGGACCCAAAGAGTGTGAGTTCAATACCCAGTTAAGGCAGTGGAGAACTTGCAGAGGGGAATTAACAGGAGATAACTGATAACTGACATCCATTAGACATGGCACGTGGAACTAGAACAGTCTACCCCAGTGAATGAAATAAAGGGTTCAGTTCGACATTCCTACCACCTGAAGAAGGCTGGAGCATACAACGGTCAAAACGTAATAGATATGACGACAAAGATGAGGACAATCGTCTGAATAATGTAAATAGTGTATCAATGGTTGTGTTAGCACAAAATCAAAAGTTATTGTGTCTGAAGGTTTGAGCACACTGACCCTGTTCATTCAACTACTGGACATGTCAGATTATAAACTTTGTCTCAAAAACTGTACATAACGTGCACTCAGCCTAGTTGAAGTATAAACCAGAGGTTGACTCTATGATTGTTGAAGAAATAAAAATATGTCTGAGCAGACATCTGCAATGGATTAGCTAGACTCCATAATAATCTGCTTACTACAACCAAATACAGCTGTGAGAAAGATTGTCCAACATTCACTGCCATATAGGAAAACTCATATAACATGACAGTTCAACACTTTTTCTTTGTTGACATCGAAAGCTGTTTCCATCAAAGCAAAAATCATTAATATATCTGTGAACAGTAAGCTAAACTGTAAGAGCAGATTCCTTGTATTTAGGGAAATTACCCTTTTAGGAAATCTAAAATCATTACTTACACTACACCTCAGGTCAGCATATAGCTTCTTAACGACATTGGTGATCATGGCTCTCCACAATCTCCTGTCCTTTGTAGCTCTTAATAATTTTTATCTTTTTGCCATATCTCCCAAACTCTGCTGTGCCACCTAACCATTCACTCAAGCTCACCAGGTAGTGTATGTGTTGCTCTTCTCTGTCTAACTTACTTTCAACCTGTTCAGTAATTATCAAATTGTTCCTCTTTCCTCATTATGTGCCCCAGAAATCTCAACTATCTCTTCATGATGTTAAATATAAGTATCCTTTTTGTTTCCATTGACTCTAGAATTTTGACATTGCTCATATATTTGGTCCCAGGTATTCTCAGCATCTTTCTGTAGAACAGCATATAGCAGAAAAGCATAAATGAATCTGTGGGTGCTCAAGCAACTTATGGAGTGGTGCTAAATATTTCTTGGCCCAGTTCACTTCTCTAAATTTGAACAAAGGATCTAACATCAGAATATATTTGGCAAGCCAAAAGAATTGACCCATTTAGTTAATCTATGGAAATAAATTTTTCCTGTTCTGCTGTCCTTGTCCAGGTATAATTTGTTTTGTTCTATTTTAGTACTGCTTAGTTATTACCTGGCCCAGAGATTGAACTCATAGTTGCTATGCTACCAAATTCATTAACCAACAGACAGTGGAACAAGAACAACCTACTACCTTAGATTAAATAAAGGTTTCAATTTAAAATTCTATGAAGGTTACCTAAAGAAGGCTGGATGGTACAACATGCAAAATGTGATAATAACAACAAAGATGAGGATATTAGTCTGACTGTAAATAATTTAAATAATGATAACTCCTCATTCCAGAAATTCAGAGAGAAATGATGAATAAATTATAAAGATTGGTATTTTTGAAAGAAGGTAACAGATTTGAGAAAGCTATATAAATATGAACAATGCATTTTACTTGGAAACAAAGTAAGACGTCTAAAATAAATACAAAGGTTTTAAAAGCCAGAAATAATCACAAAGGAGTGAGAAAAAAAAAGGAAATTATGAAAAAATAATATTTTAGTTAAAACACAGTCAGTGATTTTGCAAAAAATGTCTTTCTTTTTTTTTTTTCATTCTTTTGTCTTCCTTTGTTCCTTTCAAATGTCAGCCTTGGCTGTCCTTGTCATGTGGATATTTTTGATATTTTAACTTATATTTGGTCAGACAATCAAATTTGTCTTCTTCTTTCCCATTCTATGAATTATTCCCTTGTGAAGAATACAGATTCAGTGCTCAGATTTTTCTGAAACAACAAACATCTTATGAAAGAAACAGAAAAGAAAGTTCTTTCATTGAGTCAGTGTTAAGTTTTGGTGAATATCTTTATAATAAAAAAATGAGAATAAGCAGTATTTCATTTGAAGTCATTTTCAGAACCTGTTGCCAGGCAACAGCAAAAAATGGTGGGCAATTTTATTTTTACTTACTTTCTCCTTTTTTTTGCAATATGGTCCTATTTTAATTTATGCTATAAAATAACCCATAATTTTCTTCTACTCAGGCTTCTCACTCTCTTGTCTATTTTTCCCATTCTCTTGATATGCTGCTATTTATATTGTTATATAGAATGAAAAATGCCATTTCATATGTGATTGTGTTCAAATTTGAATGAATATTGTGGTGTAAGCTGTGGCTGTATTTAAGCTACTTTTTGGGGGTCATCTAACATCATAATCAAGTGATTCAAAATGAAGTAATCAAATATGGAGGGGAAAAAAGCAAAGAAGAAAGAAACACACATGGCAAACTGAAGGAGGAACTTTCAATTATTATTAGCAACTTTTCTCACAATTAGAAAATAGAGAACCAATTTAAACCCTAAATCCAATATTCAATTACATCATTATTATAGATGGCATTAATGAAATTAACAAAGAATTACTGACAAGGGAGAAGAGAGTTTATAGGCAATTAACATTTTTGAAAATTTAAATGCGATTAAGTATTTTTCTACAAGAGATTTTTATTTTGACATTTTTTTTTATAGAAAAGATTTCTCTAAAATGTATGATTCCATTCTAAAAATGTGTGTGTTCTTCATGTAAATTGGCAACAAATCAGAGGTGACCTTGCTAATCATGCAGGAACAGATTCTTTTGGTCTACTCAATTTGCAGTGACATACTACTAAGTCAGCTTGTGTACTGTGAGACTGTCATATAACAATAACCAAGTAGATTCTTCACCCCATGTATAGATTTTGAAATGTTAAATCACTAAAGTCTGTTAGCCTCCCTACAGTACTGATTTGGCTATGCGTAACTTCTAGTTTTTCTAAAAGCTAATACTGCTCTAAAAATGCTGTGGACGAGATTAAGGAGAATTTGACAAGACAGCAGATGGTTTTGAAAAAATGGAAGGGACACTGGAATGAGATTAATAAAACCATGATGTGGCAGCTGCTACTAATTTGACTATTCTGACAGAAGATTACTAAAAAAGGTATCAAATGTTCACCAATATTGTTGTATAACTATTTATTGAGTGTAGTTTAGATGTGGCACAAGACCAAAAGTATGGGGCCTCTAGTGAAGATCGAATTCACTACTCAGTTGTAATTTGTCTAACAAGACAAGCTTGCTGCCCATTACACCACATTGAAGTGACCTACCAGTTTTGTTGTATATCTGACACAAAGAAGCAATATGGTATGTATTTTTTTTAAACTGCTACAGAGGATTACACTAACAATTCATTTTATTTAATGCTATAATTAAATGCATAATTTTTTAACAACAATAATTCTGTTGCAAAGTATTTTAAATATTTGATTTGCATAAGCTCAATATAAATTGTACCTTAAAGTGAATATTTGAAATTTTTAAAACTTCTCTTAGGTTAAACCTAAGATCAAATTGCTTTCCAGAAAGGTTGAAGGTTCTTGAATATTTCAACTTCTATACATTAACTGAAAGAAATAAAATTTTTAAAGTGGTGTGTATTACATTTATTTGGGATTAATTTATTTTTTTAAAAAGCTTCTTCTCAAAAAATAACTTATTATGCAAAAAGTATCTTATCCTACCTTAGATGGCAATTCATGTAGTCAAAACTCAAACTATATTAACGAATCCAAGTTTACAAATATCATTTCTTTTTTTTCACTGTGTATTACTACATGGTGACCTCCGTTTATTTCTGGTTTTACTTTTTTTCCATCCATCTTGAACGAAAATCATTCATAAGAGGCAGTGTCAACATTTCTTAAATTGAAGAGAAAGTTATCGTTGATTTTGTTTTTTTAAAACCCTTGAAAGGAATGACAAGTAATTGGAGGAAAAATCAATCATTATTTGTTTCGTGTCAAAAAAGGAAGAAATAACAAAACAGACATTGAAAGAAATTACAGAAATATTTCTGATTCTGGAACATTGCTGAACTTGATACATCAGCAAAATTTTCAAGGACATTATACATTTTTATATGTAATAATATTAATCCACTTTGCCATAAGAATATGATATACATGTAAATATATTTTTATTATAGAATATAAGTTTCAGCTTAAATTAAAAAAAAAAGTACCAATTTATTTTTTTTATTTCTATTCTCATTGAGAAAAAAAAAAAATTAATTCCGATTTTTAACATCTTTCATCATGCTTCCATTTGGTCATAAGGTCTACTAATATACAATAAACATTATTAGTCTTATTATCAATAGTATTATTTTTGTTGTTTTTTTATCTCCAAAATTTCTTTCATAAGCCTACTATATATATATATATATATATAAATTCAAAATGTTTGCCTGACCAACAGGCTACCTGCCAAAAGACTTCAAACTAAAAAAAAGGCAGCAGGAAATACTAACAACAACAAAAGCAAAAACAAAAAAACAAACTTTATACAAGAAAAAACAAAATAAAAACACAAACTAAGAAAGAAGAAAAAAAACAAAAGGCAAATAACTACTTAAGTAGTAAATAGCAGTGCTCAATGCCCAGGTTATCCAGATAAACCAAAAAATGCTTTATAGTATCAACCCTCAATAAGATACAGCTGGAGTCACTACTCAAGTTTCATATTCTTCATAATCTTCAGGCAACCAGGACATTATATATATTATATATATATAATGTGTGTGTGTGTGTGTGTGTGTGTGTGTGTGTATACATATATATGATGTAGATGCTTCTAGGGAATATTTAGTTAGAAAATTAAATTTTATTGAATAAACAAGATAAAGGTTATACAGCAACTCTAATTTCATTCTTTTTAAGCAATTTTGATTCCCTCAGCTGGTCCGCATCAGCCATTTCTTCTTGAAGAAGTTAATCTATTTATTTTTGCAAGCCAAATGTTAGATTTACATCTCTTTCTGATTTACAACTTTTTTTAGCCTTAAACTGATAACTCGCTTCTTTTGAAAACTACTGAAACAAGTTGGTCACTTTGATGTCTGCAATATTTAACAAAATATTTTCTAGCAGTAAACAAAACTACATAAAAATGTGCCTTGGAGAAAAATTCAAAACTTTAAAAAAATTTGAATTAAAAATATAAGTTGACTTTTAAATGACTTTTTTTTTCTCTCTTTCAAAGAATTCAGAATTGTAAAATTTTTGAAACTGGATGAAAAGAAAAAGAAAATCAATATATTTTAGCAGAATGGCTTACAAACTAACTCTTCCTTATGTTGTCAAAAACAGGAAGGAGAGGCAAGAAAACAAGTGAAACTGAGTCTTTGTTCCGAGCCAAAAGACTTCAAACAAATTCAGCCAAAAACAACAAGTTGGCTTTGTATTCTGGGTAAAACAAAACAGAAATAAATGAACGAACAGACAGACTGATTCCCAAACAAAGATGATGGACACATTTGAATTAAATCATTGACAACTGAAAGGTTTCCTTATTTCATGAGGATCCATTTAAATGTGGTTGTGGTCATTTTTATCTTGTAGCATCTTCTGGCAATGCCTTTTTGCAAATTCTTAATAGCTTTGATGCTGTTTTAAATGTCATATGATACAAATGGAAAAAAATTCTATCAAATAAAAGAAGTGATTTTCAAAATCACCAAGGGTCAACAATTTTTCATAATTTGTAGAAAATTTACCAAAAGTAATAAAATAAATATGATACATATCCCTTCTTATTAATCCTGATGTTTTTACATAAAAAAGCATTTTTCATTGTGATAAATGTGACTTTCAGTGCCTGTTTTTTTTTAGATGAAAAATGATAATTATTTACCAGGACAACAGTCCTTATTTTGATTTTTTTAATCATAATGTTTGGTGCCTTATAACCTCCAGTCTTGTGGAAGTTTCTAGGAGACAAGGAAATTTAACATAGAATAGAACTTATGGGATGACCTTATATATATATATATATATATATATATATATATATATATATATATATATATATATAAATAAATTATATGTAATAAAATATATATATATATATATATATATATATATATATATATAGAGAGAGAGAGAGAGAGAGAGAGATAGATAGCTATAGATATTGTGTATATATTTAGGCAGCATATATTCATGCAAACATGTTTCATTGAATAATGTAGACATATTGTGTCGATTTATTTTTATACTGATTCTTTCCAGTTGTCTAATCAGTTCCTTGATGTAAAGATGAAATTCATCAAGGATGGCATTGTAGTTTTTGTTGACCCAAGTACTTTTGATCTTTTTCAAGATAACTGTGATAAAATCTGCATTCCATTGTGATGGTGATTTTTAAAAATATGCACCATCGTGCTCTGTAATTATTTTAAAATTTTAAATTTATCCATTATAGCTATGAACACACACACACACACACATATATATGAGATGTTTTGTTCAGACACTGGGATATGATTCTGTGACAGTTTCAAGGGCAACTGAAAAGTGTGCTTGTTTTGCTATCAAACACATATTTGCCTTTGTTAAGCTTTGTTATGTTAAAATATTCATAAGTTAATGTATTTCATTGCAAATATAAATACAAGCTCAACAACTAAAACAATTTTATTTTTTTAAATCGAGCCTCATGAACGCTATACTTCAGCAAGGATTTTTTTCCCTTTGAGCAAAGATGATTTCAAAGACATAACGCAACATTTTCATAAAAAAAAGATGGTTATTTCTTTATTAATTTCTTTGTTAAATTGTGTTCAAGTTTGTCATTCATTATTTAATGTTGCCATTGTTCTGCAGTCTACCATTTTAAATCAGGTGATCACTTAACATCCTCTGCTGAGATATTTTATAGATTTAGGGTTATGTACACAATATTTAAATAAAAATGACATATGTCTCTTCATCTGCACAATATGAATTTGTTAAAAATACATATCTTTCCTTTAATCATTTCATCTCAAACAAGGCAATAATGCCACTAAGACACAAGGGGTTACTGAGAGTGAAAGAAAAAAAGAGCACAATAAAAGAACAGGTTTCAAGGACATTGTAGTTGACAAGAAAGCAAGATGCCGGAAGAGAATTTGACAAGCAAGAAGTGTGGGAGAAGAAACTATTAGTATAGAGATTACAGTTACCTCTAGCAATTTCAACTGTGAACTTATGAGACCTAGCTACCAATCTAGTACTACACTTCATGGAGTCAAAGTACCAAAGAAGAAAGCTCATCAGAACAATTACCATGAAAATATTTAGAGAAAAAGCATAAGGAAGCTAAGTTATGACAATGGAAAAGTGACTGCATCTAAGATGCCAGGTCAGGACTGATAATATAGATACTTCTTTGGATTCTTTCAATATATATATATATATATATCATTAGTATTTTGAAGACCTAATTTTGAAGCTGATTTGACTACAGTAAATGGATATATAGTTTGGTCAACGACATAGCCAGGGCCAGCAGTACATACACTAATTTTATATCTCTTGTATCATGCAATCCCCTTAAAATTAGCTTTAAAAGTTGCATGATACGTGGGCATATACAGTATATAGCAGAAACATCAGAGCAGATGTGGCAACAATATTTGATGGAAGGACAAATGGTAGACTTATAAATATGCAAGATAGATTCTGGTGAAAGAAATTAAAAGGAAACTAGATAATATTGCAAAATATTAAACTTATACAAGAATAATTCTAATTATTTTGGTAATATGAGATTCTTTTCATAGAAATTTTATAATTGTACATATGAATACATTTTCTTACTGAAAATCAATTATATGTGATATGTCAAAGTGACCACTTATGAAAAGTTGGTACTGTCAGCAACTTGATGTCTTCTCGCCAAACTAAATAAAGCTTACTAAATAATTTTTATTATTCTATTAGGTTGGTGCAAAAATAATGTCGTTTTTTGATGTTCTAACATATGTGAGAAAACAACATTATTTTTGCACCAACCTAATAATACATATAATTATTACCAAATCCACAGAGTTAAACAGTGATAAATCTGTCCAGTGCTTAGGTGGGTGACCCCTTAGGAACAGCTGGTATTATAAGAAATCTGATGGTTTTTGCCAAGCTTCATAAATAAGAACAGACATTGGATGCATAAGTTTAGTATCATTTCACTCAATTTTTTAACAAAGGACTTGTTAACTATTTACACTATTTACATTGTTTGGACTATTGTCTTCAACTTTGATGTCATATTCACAACGTTTCAGCTGTTGTATGCTCCAAACTTCTTCAGATGATATATGTTGGAATTTCAAACAAAACCCTTTATTTAATCCACTGAGGTAGATTGTTTTAGTTCCACATGCCATGTTTGATTGTTTTCGTTCCACATGTCATCTGGATATCTAAGTTTCAGTTATCTCCCTTTAGTAACTCAACTCTTCAAGTTTTTGTTCACCTCTGCTGTGGTCAGGTATTGAACTCACAATTCAAGTCACTGGATTACTTCAACTAATGCTTTTATCCAATAGGTCATGTGTCCTTGGGGACAATAAAGATTAGGACAATAGTCCGAATAATGTAAATAATGTAAACAGCTACAATACCGCATCTCAGAAATATAGACAAAGACTTGTTAAACTTACATTAAGTTAGTCCCAAATCTATTTCTGTATTTTAAGAATAAGTGACAAAAATTGAACAATAAAAATTAATGAAATTTAATAAATTCTATCAGTTTGTAGGAATACAAAAGGCAATCCTCTTGCTTTTGTTGAGATAGTCATAAAGGTCATTTGATGGCTGGCAAATGACATCAGTGATGAAGGAGAGTTGTGATGTAAAGCCCAGAGAAGAAGGATGTCTCTAGGCAACAGTGGTAGGTCTTACAGAAAAAAAAATACATCGCCTAACCAGGTTCATAGAGAAAGTCCAGTTTTCCCTTCAGGAAATATTACAAGTAAGGTTCCCCTTTTTTACACACTGTTGTTGCATAGATGTTATAATTTCTCTGCATGGGACATATGCATATTTGTATATATCTAACTTTGTGTATAATGTAGCATTATAATACTCTCCTTGAGAACTAAGCATGTTTGTCAATCCCTTCCATTCAGCTATTCCATTACGTTTGTGAAGTATGGTGTTATCATATCACAGATATAATAATGCCCATAATGGGGGAAATTCAAATGGGAGAATAGATTTTTCTTCCATAGCAACCTCCCGTTATAAGTTTATAAAGCAGTTAAAATGTCTTTTGCATGTCCTTCCATAAAAAGACCAGTGTTTTATTACTTCAGGACACATTTGTAGAATAATTAAAACTCTGAGGTGCACTTTAAATTTTAATAGGAAATAATTAGTCATGAAATCTGAAAATAGGCAAATAATAAAGTCTCCTGAAATAAGCATGTATTTTTTAAGAAATTAAATTGTATATATAAGTATATGTGTGTGAAACCTTTTGTTTGATGTGCTTTTGCAATTTTTTGAATGTTAGGCCTTATATGCAATAAACATATTCTTCTCATTGATGCTTTTAATATTTGATCTATTTTTGAAAGATTAAGGAATTTAGCAGTTTAAAATATCAAATGAAATGACAAAGACTTGACTTAGATATGGAAGCCATACATTTTTGTCTGTAAATTTTTAAGAATAAAGATATTTTTAAATCTGAAAATAATTCATAAATTACTCTTCTGTTTACTTGGGGTACACCTGGCTTGCGTTCAGGGTGCATTAGTGTGCACCAATTGTGAAACACTGAATTAAATTGATAAGTGAAATTTCTAACAGGATAAAACAAGGCACAATTCTGTAACTAGAATTCTTTTATTGGAAGTTGTTTATCTTGACAAAACAAAAGAAGAAACAAATGACCATCTTCTTTTTAATGGTGAATATAGATTTATATCTACCAAATAATTTGCTGAATTTATCACCTCAAGACATGATAAAAGTCAAGTTGGCATTTCCAAATCTTTACTTTCAGCTTGCCAAAAAGAATTCACAAAACCTTTTTGACTCTTGAAGTTTGTCAGTTTAAATTAAAGAAAAAATTAAACAAAATAATTAAAACCTACTGTCTGGTCTGGGCTTAGCGATTTCTGATTTCAATTCCAGAAGTTTGCCAATCAAAAAAATAAAAGATAAACTGTACAAGAATATAAAGTCCTATTCTGGTGCAAACTTTAGCAATTTGTTTTGACAGCACACAAGTGAAAAACAAAAAACAAATTGACTAATACAGACAGATTTTGGAGCCAACGGAAACAAATTTTTATATCAGAATTTTCTTGACTCAAGCCAATGACAAAACTTTAAGATGAAATTAAAAAAAAATGATCTGATAGCTGTTCTTTCAGTAACAATACATTTTCAATTTAAATATATATTAAATTTAATTTAAAATTAACTAATGAACTTGTAATTTAAATTAACTAATGAACTTGTAAAAATACTACAGATATATTTTATTTTGTAGTAATTTTGGTAGATTAGTATTCATTAACCATCCTTTACTCATGACATTTGTTAGGATAAAAAATATATTGATTTTTATGTTCATAATATAAATAGAGTGTCAGTATGATCCCTAAATTCTTAAAAACTTACCTGTATTTTGTTTTTATTTTACCAATGTCAAGTTTGAAACTGTTTTTATGTCATTAATAACTGTTACAAATTACTAAAAAGAACAAAATCACAAGTACACAATTATCAATGATATAAACAGTTTCAAACTTCAGACATTTGTAAATAAAAACAATGTACAGATAACACTGTAAGAAATCAGGGATCAGTTTAATACTGTATTTATATTATGAACAATATCTCCCTTCTAAAATGATAGAAATCATTATTTTTCAATTCTTAGAAATGTTGTAGGTAGAGGAAAGTCTAAAGAATGCTGATTAACAAAAATTATTCCTCAGAAACTTTTCCCTGTTAATTTATGTGGTGCATAAAATTCATTTTTCACTTTAGAATTTTTTGCCTTAAACCAAGGAACTTAACTCAAATTTTAAAAATTGATCTTGGCTGAAACTTTTTAAAATGGGATGAATGTTCATGATCATAAGCCCTTTGATCCATTAGTTTTGTAGGGACACCATATATACTGCAGCTACAGTAGAAGTGGTATGTCTTGAGCAAGATAGCATGATGGAGGCAAGCCCTATTCAGGCTGGTTTGAATTTAGAGTTTTCCTTCTTCTAGACTGGTTGCCACCCAAGGCTATAGAACTCAATCTGTCCTAATATTTACTCATAGCTGGGGGGGGGGGGAGCTGGATTCATACCTTTTCCAAGGGTATTTGCATGTAAGTGAATGTAATGAATTTGACTGGAATTTGAACTCAGCTCTCCGATTCCTCAATCCAAGCTGCTAACCATTATTCCACTAGTGTTATCAGTTCAAAATAAAATAATGCTACCTGGGGTGTAGTCAAAATGGATGAAAATGACAAAGCTTTACCAAAGCCTCGCAATTTAAATTAAGGAAAAATAATAAATTAAAACCATCAAAATTAAAATAATTTAAACTTGATAATAAACAGTTAAATTTATGTGCCAAATTTAATGAATTTATAATAATACAAAAAGAAACATTTAATTTCAAGAATTCATAGCAAGACAAGGTTCTTATTCAGATAGTTTTAGCTTCTATCATCTTCAAATAAGAATTTACCAATTTATAAGACTCCTGTTTTGCAGGGTCAGGTTTTTGTATATTGCATTCTCTGAGCTTTAGTGTACTTCAGTACTTTTTTTTTTTTTTTTTTTTTTTAAGCGTATCACCCCAAGCAAGGCTGGAGGCCACTATCACGCAAGGGGTTAAAGAAGGGTTGGAGGAAGAGCAGATAGGAGTGGTAAAGGAGAGGATGTGGAGAAAGAGAAAGACAGTGGGTGGATCAAGGCAAGGGGGTTACAGAAGATTTGGAGCGAGAGCAGATAGGAATGAAAAATGAAAGGATGTGGAGAAGGGAAGTGGATAGATCAAGGCAACTGGAGATATCGATTGACCTTCCTTTTATAATATCAATAGAGTGTAACATTATTTAGTTAAAATAGTACATTTTGTAGATATTTACTAAGTTTAGCTTCATCCAGAATAAAGGGAAGCAGTAAGAAATATTGTGATTCTCTGGGAAAGTATCCTTGAAATATTGGCTTTTTTCTGGACTGAAATACACAACAATCTCAGCCAGAAGGCAGAGCAAATATCTGTATCTTATAGATGGGCAACCATTGTAAATAGATAGCATAAATAGAATCTATTGTTTGATATTTACACTTCATTTTAAGTCTTGAATTTTATAAGTTCAAACCAAAAACAAATGTTTTGATTGGCTAAAGCCAAAAATCTACCTCTTGATCTTGGCTCAACAAAAGACAGCTCAACCATGGCTTTGAAGGGCACATCACCATGACAACCATGACCTCTGAGTTCAGCCTGGTATTTTTCACTCAATAAAAGTAACTGAGAATTTAGTGTAGAGAAACAGATTTATGTGATTTGCCAGCCTCAGTTCAGAATAAAATCAGAGATGAGAAATAAAGAACCACCGGTAATCTTCCCTACAACTTATCAACTTGTCGGCTACCTTCCTCATTTTGCCAATATTGGAAATGTTTTTCTTTTCCAGCTCAATAATTCCAGAGCAGTGCATGATGGGAAGCAGGTTATTATAACCTGTTTATTCAGGGAAGAATGAGTCAATATGTGCATTGGATTCAATGTGATAATAATATTAGCAGGACATTACAAAGGGAAGTGAAAGAGAAAATGTAAAATTTACTGAATCACAGTTTGATATTTATTATAAGTAGATCTTATGGGTCATGTAGATAATCCAATTATTATTTAATTTTGTGGTATCAATCTATCAAGTATGACAAGGGATATAGCAGTCATCTTGGTAACAATTACCTGCTCAGTGAACTATTTTCTTCTGTTTATTATTGTGGTGTGTCATTGACAAGAATAGGTTAAAAAAGAATTGAGATAGAATCATGCAGGGAGAGTTGGAGTCATGCTTTTATAAAGGATATTCAAGCAAAAGAAACTGAAATTGAAGCGAAACTCACCAATTCTAATTTCTGAGTTAGAGTAAGTCAATCCAGTTGTTATTTATACTATTATAAGAGTATCCAACACATCTATCTGATTGTCCTCAAATGAACAAGTCTAGCTACTACCATTTCTTTCATTCTTAACTTTACCCAGTTCTTTTCTGATTCTGGTGTCATTTATGAGTTGATCAATGAAAGTTCTTGCCGGTTTACCTCTTGGTCTTTTAGTAGTAGGCAAAGTTTAATAAATGAAATAAATTTTTTTTTAAATTCTTAAATCTTCTGAAAAGTATCATTTACTTATCTTTTTAACACCTCATGAGCATTTACATCTTTCATTCTTAAGGACACAGATCAATCAGCTGATTTCATTTCTGAAGCCAGATATTTGGATAGGTGGAAACAAAAGATCAAAACCCCAATACAAAAGCAGAAGTAAAATCCTATACACACTCTCTGATCACTTACTGATTCCAATATAAGGCCAGGTAAAGAAGGCTTTCATATCAGTCCTCTCTACCCTTTTATGTGGGACAGGCTGGTAGAGTCCATTAACCACCAAAAAACTAATTAGGACTACTACCTTCTACAAAGAAGGAGGTGTCTCATCCTTTCTACCCTTTTGCTAGAAAGCAGGACAGGCTGGTTCAATCCACTAACCACCAAAAAACTAATTAGGACTACTACCTACTATAAAGAAGGTGGGATCTCATTCACTCTCTCTTTCTTGCTCTATTTCTCACTCTCTGTTCCAGTGTACCATGAACTACAAACTCTGTCTGATAAGAAGGATACAATTTGTATTCATAAAATATATTTAAAATATTCATAAAAAGAAAAACCTTCCAAAAGAATGTCTGTTCAGTGTACATTCATTTTGAATATAAAAACCAACATTCTGGATCTATCTCCACAATCTTTTCCTATAATTTGGATCCTATGGTATAAGAAGATGCATAACTTCTTGTTTACTTCTCCAGCAATGGCCACTAAACTGTACTTGCCTAACACAGATTGCGTCCATAATCCTTAATAGGTTCTCATTTAGTTCATTATTGGACCTACATTGTTTGCAGCTGACATTTAGTGATGCTCTCAACAGCTTCCTATAGCATCTTCTATCTAAACATAACAAGATATCATCTTTGATGGTGAATACCTTTGTTGAAATGTCCATATCACCACTCTGATGATAGCTTAGATCGAGGAACAGTATAATAAAAAAATATCCAAATGTTGGACAGTTTTTGTCTTTATTTTCTCCCAAAACTAAAGCCATTATACAAAGCTTAGAACGGCTCATGATCAAACATAATAGACATTCATTGTCTGTTATATTTAATAGTATATGTTTGAATATATATATATATATATATATATATATATATATATATATATATATATATATATATATATATATATATCTTTCATTGAATATTACAGACATATTATGTCTATTTGTTTTTATCATGACCCTATCCAGTTTCATCAAGGAAGGCACCATAGTTTTTTCCTACCCAAGTACTTAGATCCCCTCCAAGATCATCCTCAAGGATAACGGTGACTTCCTTGATGAATTTCATCTTAATATCAAGCTGATTAGACAACTGGAAAGGATCATCATAAAAATAGATAGACATACTACGCCTATTTTATTCAAAGAAACATGTTTGAATGAAGATATACAGCCTATATATATATATATATATATATATATATATATATATATATATTAGCTGCATTTTGATCTGAAGTTTTCACTGTATCATGCTGAATCTCTGTGATTAATGTTCACCACTGAATGAAGTATAATGACAAAGAAATTTAAAACAAATCCTTTTTCATCATTAGGCTACATACTTTGATGATGTTCTAACTTACAGATAAGATGAAAATACAAAGTAGAAGATACTTTGAAGGTCTCTTCTTTTTAGTCTTTATTGAAACACAATCAGAAAGAGTCAACATACAAAGTCTTTTTTCTGCAGACATAAAGGGTTGAAACTTCTGAATCATATTCAAATAATTCCTATTACAGCGACTTATAAATCAATTGTTCAACCTGAAAACTTTGCATAATATTATCATAGATTATATTGATTTTATCAAGGCACTGGACTATAAACACTAAATCTTTTATCAATCAAAATGTTGCAAAACTTTTCTTATCCACTCAACTGCTGCAATGTACTTTATTCAAAGTTTATTGTCTTCATGTTCAATGAAAAATCTGAAGTGACTGACAACTTTTCTCCTGACATCTCTCTTGTTGTTAAAGCCACTGTAAAAATAAGCAACAACATGCCTTTATCTCAACTGCCAACACAAATTCAACATGGCCACTGATGCAAATGGCTTCCGAAAATCACAGTATACAGATGGAGACACATTTCTTTAGATGTTCCAATATTTGACAGCATCTAAAATTGGCAGAGAAACTCCCATTCCCACCTGACAGCCAAAATTCAAAACCCAAAAAGGAAAGGGGTGTTTTAAAGAAAATTGAAAAAAGTTGGATGTCATAAGATATGAATTGCTCGTAGCATCTTTGTGAATTGGGATGTGAACAGTTGAATAAAGGTGCCCCCTGGTGGCATGAAACAACAAGAGCAATCATAGTTACTTGCCTTGAGATTCAGGCTAATGACAATGCATTCTTAAATAAAAGGCAAGTGCAAATGCTAAAATAAATAGGAACGATGATTGGAAAGTTAAAAAAGAAAAAGAAATATGATGAAGTGAAAAAGAAAGGAAAAATAATAAAGATGACAAGGAGAAGAGGAAATTTTAAGAAGGAGAGACATTTTAGGAAAGGTAAAAAGAGACAAAGAGAAAGTGGAGTAAAAGAAACAGAAAGAAATGAGAGGAAGCAGAAAATAAAAGTAAATGTCAAGGGAAAAATTAAATAGAGAAAATGGTAAGAAATTTGGCAGAAAGAAGGAAAGAAAAAGGAAAACAGGTTTGAAAGGAAGGAGAAGAAAAATTAAAAGCTGAAGGAAACAAAAGAAAAAAGAGAGTAAAAACAGAATGAAAGAGAGAGAAAACAGTGATAAAGAAAATGCTTAATTGAAAATTAAAATGAGAAAAAGGTAAAGAATTTGACAGAAAGAAAGTAAAAGAAAGAAAAGAAAGAAAAACAAATTTGAAAGGAAGGAAAAGAAAAATGAAAAGCTGAAGCAAACAAAAGAAAAAAGACTAAAAACAATTAGAGAGGAAGAGAGAGAAAACAGATAAAGAAGAAAAAGTTCTTTGAAAAATGCTTAATTGAAAATTAAAAAGAGAAAAAGTTGAAAAAAATTGACAGAAAGAAAAAAAGAAAGAAAAAAAGAAAGAATGAAAATGAATTTGAAAGGAAGGAAAAGAAAAAAGATTAAAAACAGGATAAGAGAGAAAGAGAGAGAAAACTGTGATAAAGAAGAAAAGGTTCTTTGAAAAATGCTTAATTGAAAAATGAAGCCCACCATCATTTTAAGTTTTTGTTTCAAATCCAGTCATTGTTCTTTTCACAGTATTGTCTATTTATTTTTCACCCAAGTACAAAATACTCCTTACCCACAATCCTGTCATTTGTATTCTTCTCCACCTCACCCCTACTCTAACACTGTACAAAATAAAAATAAAAATAAAACTCCTGGATTAATTATAAAAATTGAGATTCCTGTCTCTTCTTTGAATTAGTCAGAAAATCAAGCAGGAAAGAAAACACACAGCTGTAAGCATTGCAGCGAGTAGGTAGCGGATAATGCAGTCTTTTGTGCACGTGTTAGGCCTGTGTAGTTTGTGATGTGCATTCAGAAGAAAATGAGGAAGGGCTTATGAGCAGAGAATACCCACTGAACATCAAGCCAACAGACACCCGGTTGTTAACATTAATTGACAAAGTCATCCACGTGTATGGCAACACATTCATAGTATATATGCCATCGGCTTCACAAACTGGTTGGCAGTTACATTCCACAAATGAATTCCAATCAAAACCTGATGTGCAGCCTGTAACTTGCTATCTGTTAATGTATTTTTATATAATAATGATCTGACTTAAATGTTTCTGTGCTTCTTATCACTACTACATACCTATTCAGACGACACGTTACACCAATCTGACCACAGCTCCATTAGAACTCACTTAAACACACAAAAAAACCTACCATCTGAAACATACCAGTAGAAAATACGAGCATAATAACCTCATCCACATGTAAAGAAAGATTAAAAATAAAGGAAGTCCTAATAATAAAAAAGAAAAAGCCAGTACTCAATAACATTAATGATGAACATGTCCATAATGTACTGACCATGTTTGGAAAATAAAACATCCCTATAACTCCAGATACATACATAACACAACCCATACCTTCAGTTAAAAGTAAAATAAAATCATCCTTGATAATGGCTAAAAGTACAGATGAAAGTGCTTGGAAATACAAAACGTTTGGACTATTTTGTACACACTTTGTTTCCAGAAAAGAAAACACTTGTATGAACACAAGAAAAATTAAATAAAAAGCTTAATCATAGTACCTTGTCAGTCTATATATATATATATATATATATATATACTCAGTTTGTTTTCACTTATATAAAGAAAGATTTATCAATTTGTCTCTACACTCATTTATTTTATCATAGCTTAGGTGTTAATACTATTAAAAAATACTAATAAAAAGTTAATAATGTTTGACACTCCTTCATCTAAAAAAACAAATGAAGATAATGGTAAATACTAGTCAAAAATTAATAATAATTGCTGACAATGTTTTGTTTAATAGAAAATGAAGATGAAAATAAATACCAGTAAAAATTACTATTAGTTAACAACATTTCATTTACTAAAAAATACCTGGAGTTTGACTATGATGTAAAAGTGTTTTTTCATTCATGTCTATTACTGTAAATTGATGGATGAAAAAAGAATCAGTAATATGAATAATGAGTACAATTAGTGATCAAAAGTCATCAGCTGACAGAACAAGAATAGTAAAATAACATTTCTTGTCACTAGTTTCAAGACAGAATATAATTGCAAGTAATTGGTAAATTCAAATAAGAGTACTGTCATCTATTAAATAGCTTAATTTAGCTTCGACAACAATTACACAAAACAAGACTTCTTTGTGAACTGTTCATCGCAGTAAGTCTATCTCGCAGACTTTACTGGAACAATATTAAGTTATCTTATTAAAAAAAGATAGAGATGAACTGTGGCAACTCTCAGTCAGTTTACAATATTATTTACACAATATTATTGAAATAAAATTATTGTTCAATATCCCAGTTTAAAAATTCTCAGGCTCGGAAGACGCACCCTAATAGTGGAAAGAAATTTCTAAGAAAAAAATATCATTCTCATATGACAACACATTCACTATGCATCCCTCACATACTGGCATCATGTATTGTTTACATTAATCACTCGTCTGAATTTGTTTGTATGGCAGTGACATACTAGTTGGTGGTTAGTAAATATACTATACATCTTTCATTGTTGAAGAGCGGTTTTATTTTCATAAAAATGAATTAAAAATTATAAAAATATACATGTAAAAATATAAAACAACCAAAGAAATTTTATTCATCCTCAAATCCCAAGAACTTGTCACTGCTGGATTCATGTAAAAGCTCTAAACTGTCATCTGCAGAGTCAACACGACTGTCAGTCATGTACAATAAATGATCTTCACTATCATCCATTTCATTACTTATACCACACTTTACAACAATTTTAGTATTAATAGCATTCCAAGATTTCAACACCCATTCATACACTTGAGCTATTGATGGGTGTTTCATCCTTCCACACGGTGTCGTTTCATGTCTTCCATCTGCCATTCATTTAGACCATTCTTCATGCATGTTATACTTGAATGGTTTGTTGATGCTCACATATAGTGGCTGCAGCTGGGAAGTAAGGCCACCAGGAATTACAGCTAACATTGTGTGCATTTCTCTTGCTAGTTTTTTAATGTTGTCTGTCCTGTGTTCACTGAACTGATTCCATACTAGCATATAATAATAATATATAAAATGCATTTTATGTAGCAGGCCATCTGGCCGATTGGACCACACATTTTCCATCCACACTTTACTCCCGCTTCATCCATTCAGCCTTTGTGCAGCACAATAACATGAATTCCACCTGGCAATTTTTCCTTGGGCAATGTTTTGCTTTTGAGAATCAACAATGGTGGTAGTTTGGTGCCATCAGTACAACAAGCTAAAACTGCAGTGTCGTGAGTCTTTTCATGGCTGGTGGTTTTAATAGTCACTGTTTTGGTACCTTTCACATCTATGCTTTTATTAGAATGTATGTCAAATGTTAAAGGAACTTCATTCATAGTCCCAATCTGGTTAAGTTTGAATGAGTTCTTCTTTCTAGCATTAATGATAAATTGATGGAAAGTCAGTATTTTCTGTTCATAGTCACCTGGCATTTTTTGAGATATCTTAGTTCTTGTTTGTAAGCCTAACTTGTTTCACTTCATGAACCAAAAACACCAAGATGTAGTGCCTTTGAAGTCTTTTACTCCCATGTTCATTGCGAGTTTTCTTGCTTCCAAGATTATCATTTTTGTACTAACTGCAACCCCCAAGTTTCTGTGTTCGATTATCCATGTACACAAATCTCTAATTGCAGCTATTTTGCTGGTACTTGATGTAAATTGTGCTTTGTCTGGTTTCCAACTTCACTCAATCCTTCTTCTTGTTTCCTCCACTGCCAAATCATTTTTTCGGTAGACAGTGGTCCAAAGTGTCTTTCTGTACCATATTCTTTGGCATATGGTACAACTTGTAGCTTGTATGTGATAGTATAAGTAAATTGTTTTGAGGAATTCACTATGGGTGATAATTTCCAGGACAAGAAAAGCTTGTGATTCGTGCGACAGCCTGGTGGTAACTGATATTTTCATAACATAAGAGTCTGAGCAAACCTACAACATCAAGATCAAGAGCAGAAAAGTTCCTTATGCTGCTAGTAAACAGAGCATGTTTAAGTTTGTGGTTCAGCTCTAGGAAGGTTTATAGTCTCAGAAATACTTGTAACAGCTAAGTACTGAGGTTACATCATATAAAAAGCTGAATTAGAAAGATAGCTAACATTAGTGTAATGACTCAACATATAAATCCATGTCCCTATCAGTAAAGCCAATTAGGTGACTGTCCAAGCTTACTTAAGCCTGGGTGTTGTCTTAAATTTGTCTTGAAAAACACACACATATTTTTCAGGGTATTTTCAGGAAAGAAATTGGGTCTTGTAAGCCAGAAAATATGGTAAGCAAATTTGACCACCCCTGATATAAAGTATGATATAATTCTATAAGCTCAAAGCTGCTGAGTTGATAATAATATTTGTAAAGTGTCTGTAGCTAATAAAAAAATGTGTAATACTGTAATCTATCATCAGTTGGCAACTGATATTTAATAAGTCAATATTAATAAATAAAAATATTAACTGCTGTGCCTACAATAGGGTATTTTTAAACAAATTCATTAAAAACTTGGTAAAAAAGACTGATTTCAACATTAAACGACTCAAAAAGTATTAATATGTCATAAAATCCATCAATCCAACCCATAAATGATTTAATAACTTTTGCATAGTCTGGTACAAGGCCATATTTATAGAGCCCTCAGTGAGGATAACACTTACTAGGCCTGGCTTGTAAGAATAATCTGTTAGCTATCTCTTTCCTGCAAGTATTCTTGTAATCTTGTGGGAATAAAATCCACAATATCTAAGTTTATGACCTTGTGCAAATATTGTGCAATAATATTATATCAACAATAATCATCTGACAGCAAGGCTTCTGATCAAGATATTGGAGGTTTTGAGAAGCATGGAACCAACTTTTGTTTCCAGGTCCACACTGACCTGAGGTGATAGTACCTGTTAGGGTTTCAGCTGTGGGAAAATATTTTTTTGATTTTTGTTTGGTGGTACATGAAGTACAAAAATACATCATGGCAAAAATACCAGTAATATATTTATAAAAAAAAATGACTAGATGTAATACATTTTTATAGTAAAATTACCAGCAATACATTTTATTTACAAACTATATATGTAAAAAACATAAAATTATGTACAAATATCTGTAGTTGAAGACATAAAATTGAATACAAAATATTTTGATTTCAGCATTAAATAACTGACAGAGGTGTTGACATGCCGCTAAATAAAAACAACCATAATCAACAATAATCTTGAAGTATTGTATCATTTTTGGTCGATAATATTACCTCAGTTTTGATTTATTATAAGGGTTGCTGAAATGTCCTTGACCTAACCAGGACCCCATTCCAAAAACAATTTGATACTTGGTTAGATTTTAGGGAATGGGTCTCCAGCTGAGAACTTTTAAGCACCCTTCATATATAAAATTACATAAATAAAAAAAAATATGCTGAACTACTATGTAATATCAACCCTCCTATATGATAGTGAATGCTGGAAAATTCATTGAGGAAATTTTCCCTCACAGATGAAGAGGAAACTTGAGGCAGCAGCAATGTGGTACTACAGGAGGATGCTGAAAAAGCATGGGTGGAGCATGGGAGAACATGGGAAGTTTTAAGAAAAATGGAAACAATAACGATACTTGTAATAAGAAAGATACAGTTGACATTTTTGTGATGATTGATGAAAAAAGAGGGCTTTGAAAATGTGATACACACAGGACATATTGAAAGTAAAGAGTAATCAAGTAATTTATCTAACAAGCTTGTGTAAATGAAAGGCAAAAATTTGAGCAGAGAGTTTCTAAAAAGCAAACACTGGCTAGAGCTTAAAAAGATAGGAAATTGTGGAAAGCCATGAAGAGACATGGAAGAATATTTCTCTATTTCTGTAGTCTTAAGTCTTTAGCCAGCTATGGTGGAAGGAATATTGGGCAATATAACTGAGAGATTTAAGAGTCAAACAGTAACAATCCTGCTCTTCATCAAAGTACAAGAATAGCACTGATCATAAAGAATGTTACATAATCACAGACGAAGTTCTTAAACATTTGCCGAGGTTTTATGAGTGCAAGTATGGTGGCCTGATTGGGAAATAAGAAATTTGGACAAATGACCAATTAGGAAAATGACAGGGCTGTGTTCTCTTCTGCTAAAGAAAAGAAAGTAGACAAGGAAACAAAATAAGAGTAAAGTCCAGCAAAGGTAGGTAAAAAAGACACAGGTTCCTTTTGATTGGAGCACTTAGAGAAAGGAAATTATCATGTGATACATAAATTAGATGCTGATGCAACAATTATGATAGTTTCTGGCAATTGGAAGAAATAGTGGGTTATTTTTTTTTACAGAAAATCAATATTATTGATGCAATATTATGAAGCAGAAAGAAGGCTACATGTTGAGTGAAAATATTGTGCAACATTTATTGTCCTAAAGCAGATATGGGCAACCTTTTTCCTGAGCCATATGATTTATGGCTCATTACAAGGTGGGCTGCACTAATAAAAAGGTTCAAGTTAATTTTCCGTATTAGGTACCTCAGCTATTTTCACTACAGAAGACCATATGCATAAGTATATACCTTAAATGTGGGGGAAAGTATTTTTTGTAGAAAAAATATTCTATAATGATATCTTTTTCTTAGAAATTTCTATAATTAAAAAATTTAAATCTTGGTATAATCAAGGCCAGTATGTACTATACCCAAAATTCTTGACTGGGAGGTGGTGCCAAGCCTGATTGGGGGCCCCGGGCAGTGCTTTGTGGCTCTTGCTATCTCATCAACATTTGCTTTTTTCTACCTACATTTATATATGAACAAAGCACAACTGACTTTTAAAGGATGAAAAATTTTTCCGGATTTTGAGTCATTCTTGTTTTATTTTTGTCCAAGTCCCTGAATTTGTTTTGCTCTTATTGACTAAAAAAAACACAATATAAAATTCACTATTTATTCATCTGTAATGGTGAATGTGTTAAATTATTCAATTTTTTAAGAAGAAAAATCTCAAGTTGATGTAAACAATTGCCATATAACATTTTATTTAAGATGGAATGATTTATAATGACATGTCTCAAATTTGTACTTAGAGCAGCAATAACAAGATGCTTCCAACAACAGTGATACCTTCAGCCAGCAATGAAACCATTGACAACAGCAGGGACTAACTCTTGACTATTACAATGCAATAATTTGTGCAATACTTCTGTGACAAGTCTGCCTCATTTGACTATATATGCATGTTGATTTTCTCCACATGTCTGTCTTGACTACTACATTGTGTTATACCCTGAAAAAACTCTCCGTCTCCCATGACTGATATATGATAAATTGGAATAATCAAATAATTGAACCTCATAGATCATGGGAAATAAAAATTCTTTCACATTTCAACTACATTTCATCTCGATTTATTGCTTTATCACTTCCACTTCTATTTTCTTGTTAATAGTAAGACTGCCATTACAACCTTTCTGATTCATTCTTTACAACTATTCTATCATCCCCAGCTCTATCCTGTTCTCAGCCAAGAAATGTTTTTGAATGAGTTAGATGCCATAGATGAGATCCCTATGAGTCTACATTTGATAATGCTATTTAAGAGCATGTTTTCAGTTCTTAGATTAATATTTTGGTTTTGTAGCACCTTGCAGTGATAGACAAAATCACTCCTAGTGCAACCTATTCTACAGAATACAATGGGTAAATTGATGACATCTTATATTTTTAATTTCGTATATGTGTGTTGTTTGTTTTGGTTTTGTTGACTGCACAGTATAGTAGGGTCAGTTGGGCACCACTTATGAGAAAAAGAGCACCATGACACAATTCACTTCACCAGAAATTTGGAAATGGCATGCTGTACTTCTTGGCATTCACACTGGAAACTCCAATGCAAACAATTCAGAGTGTTTGGGTGTCAAAATGAGGACAGTGCAGAGGATTTAGAAAGAGTTGGATAAGTCTAAAGGTATAACAGCTCGAAAAACTCACTCTGATCATTCTGATCAGAAAAACACCCAAATTACTGGTGAGGGCCTCAAACTCAATACAGAAGCCTACATCAAGTACCTTCAGGAGATAGTGTTGTCCTAGGTCAAGAAGGTGGCTGCTGGAAGACCCTATGTCTGGCAACAGGACTCTGCACCATGCCACACAAGAAGGAGAGACCAGTCATGGCTGTCAGACAATTTCTGCAAGTACATCACTACTTCCATCTGGCCACCTAACTCCCCAGACTACAAACCCCTAGATTATTATGTGTGGGGCACTGTTTAAGAAGATATAAACAAAACTCCTTGTAAAAAACCAAAGATGAACTGAAGGCAAGGATTATGGCAACATTCACTGACTTAAACAAGGAGATTGTCCAGAAGAGTTCCAGGTGATTCTGAAGTCAACTGGAGGCCATGGTTGAAGCCAATGGTGATTTTATTGAATAAATTTACTCTTTCATATTTCAAGATATTTTTGTGTAATTTTGGTAAATATATGTCCAAATGAGATATCAGTGTTATTTTCATTTTTGTGTAATTTAGATCACAATTTGTCCACACCCTGCATATTAATTTCCTTATCTAGTATACTAAACTCACATAGGTGCATGAAAGAACAAACAAAACAACAGTAGACAAAAGGAAAAGAAGACAACAACTGTAAATATGAAATTCTTTTGTATTGTTTATACAGTGTATGTGAGTGTAATGTAGGTGAGGGGGAAACTTTGAAGGAAAGGTAGAGTTGGTATGACTTGGAGTTAATGCATTTCTCAGTTTTGTTGACTGAGGTCACAATGGTGATGTTGAAAGAGTCCTGGAATAGATTAGTGAAGTTTGCTATTTGCTGCAAAGCTGAGTTTGCCAATACAGGGGATGTGAATGGAATGTCTATGTGGGCATAGTGTAGGTTTTTGGAGGAGGGTGGGTCTTGGTTGGATATGTATGCCAGGTTGGTTGAAAGAAATCACAGTGGTGATATTTCCTTGCTTTTGTTCCAGTTATTTGTGAGGAACTTTCTTAAAAGCAAATCTGGTATTGTCTAAGTTCATCTTTTTTTCTTTGGCAGCAACATTCATGATTGACTTCTTTTATGTTGCATTTTAGATTTTTTGGGGGATTTGTTTTGTGGGCTGGATGTGATGCTTGGAGATCTTGTGCAGAGGATGGCGTTTTTATTTTTATTTTTGAGTATAACATAAATTTGTTATAACTGATCCATACACTGAGGCAGTGACATGCAGAGGTTTGGTGATGCCCAGGATCAACCCCTTGATTGTATGCCCCTAAGACAAGTAGGGAAACCTACTCTGGTTTTGCTTATCAAAATACAGATCCACATTCACACCAGCTTGTGGGACTGTAGGGTGATTGTAAAACAAAGTTAACAGACCCAATTTCAAATTTCAAAACAGAAATTTATTTCACTCTTTGATTGGGTTCTCTCTCAATATAGATGGCTGAGGCCATTGCACCCTCTGCTCCCTTCATGGAACACTCAGTAGAACATGCTTATTTTTTGTTCAAGATCAATCTTATCCAAACCATGAATACCTATGTCATCAGCATAGCCTGTTCTCATTATCAGTATACTGGTGTATTGACTTGAATGAGTTTTAAGATGTCATTAATGTTAGCAATGCACATTGTGGTAAAGTACTTTTTCTCAAGTTTTGAAAATTACAATAGCAACTTGTAGTTATTTCAATGAGTTGAATGAACACTAAGGCACAAAGAAAAAAAACTTTTTGCAAGAAGACAGAATGCACGATTGTTAGCCAAAGGATGAGCCCAACATGCAAATTACAAGTAGGAGATATCAAAATCAAACAAGTACAACAATTTAAATATCTGGGAAGTGTTTTAACAGAGAAAGTGCAACACTGAAATCTGAAGATGCATTGGGATAGCAATAGATGCCTTCCAAAAAATAAGCACTGTATTAAGAAAGAGAAAAATGTTGTTAGAAGCAAAAAAAAGAGTATTGAACTGTTATGAAATATCAGTCTGCCCATATGTCAGTGAATTTTGGACAATCTCCTCAAAGATGAAGAAGAGACTTGAAGCAACAGAATTGTGGTTCTACAGAAGGATGCTGAGAATACCATGGACCAAACATGTGAGCACCAATAAAATTTTAGAGAAAATAGAAACAAAAAGGACCATTATACTTAACATCAGGAAGAGATAGTCGAAACTATGAATATGTCATTAGGATAGTCTGACCTCTTCATTATCAGTACACTGGCCTGTTGACATGAATAACTTTTTGGACATCATTAAAGTTAGCAATGCACATTTAGATAAAGTGCTTTTTCGCAAGTTTTGCTGATTATACTGCCAGCTTGTAGCTATTGCAATGAGTAAGTGAAAAGTAAGGCACAAAGAAAAAATAACACAACCTTTTTTTTAACCTGTAACTCTGTTATAATCAAAATGGTTGAATGGACGAGTGCAAAGAGAGAGAAAGCTATGAGGCAGGACAGATGGTGACAGTATGCATGGCTGATGCATCATGGGGAAAAAGAAACTAATGCATGATGGGTGAATGTGAGCAATAAGAGAGTGGGACTGAGGTATCATGGGAAAGCTCTGAAAGTGAACGTAAAAGAGTAGTAGAAATGCAATCTATAATGATTCTTGTGAAGCATGAATTGCTTCTGGGTATATTTAGAATGGAGAAAGATGTAGACAAAGAACAACAAAGTAATAGTTGTCAACATCAGTATAAATACTTTGAGAGCTAAAATCTCCATACAGAGAAAAGAGAGAAACATCATTCAGCTGAGAAATGGCTTCTCCTGACAATAGCTGGAAAAAGCTTGTTTTCTACATCCACTTAGATTTTTTTTTTTTTGTAAGGAGGAGAGTGATAAAACAAGAAAAATAGGGAAATATTAAGTGAGGGTGATTTGTTCCTGAGTATTACCATCTTGAAATTGGAAGTAGTAAGTTGCAAGGACTGACAATACTTAACTGTTTTTTTTATATCTAAGTTTAAATGAAGTCAGCAGATAAAGAATGGAGTAAGGCTGAAAAAAAACTGATTGTAAAATGAATAAAGAAGAATAAGAGTATAGAAGGAAAAGAAAAAGAAGAAAAATAAATAGAGGAGGAGAAGGAGAAATACCAAGGAAAGAAAAGAAAGAGAATTTAGAAATAAGATAGGCAGAAGTAATGAGTGTAATGAAGAATTAATCTATTTGTGCCCATTTTTCCACTAGTGGAACTCGTATTAAGACATGTTTTCTTCATAAAAACAGTATTTATTTTGATTTATTTTATTTTATCAATATTATACATGGAAAAGACTAAAATACAAAATGTGCTTACAAGAAATACAATTCATGACTAATTTGTACTGATTTTTATGAAATGTTGCAACCCTTTCTGGTAGCTAAAAGGTTAATATTATGAGGAAAAGAAGAAACAACACAAAATTACATAAAACAGAAAAGAGAAAGCACAGAATATATAAGATGAAAAGAATTGCCTTTTTTCAGTGTAATATTTAATGAGCTAGTTGAGCAAACCATTGGTATAATTTAATGAGTTTAATCTTCAGTAGGTAACCGTGTAGTCTTTTCTAAGTCATACTACGAGACTAGGGGTTTTGACGTGGGGAAATGTTTAGCAAGCTAGTCAAACAGACCATGACTTCTGTGCAATACTCACTGGGTGCTCCACATGTGTGTTTTTGTGTCAGACTAAGTTAAGCTTATAAAATGAAAAGATGTGAAAAAATAGAGAGAAAAAGGAGATTAGAAAAGAAAAGGATGGAAAGAAAAGAAGCATTAAAAACAAAAGTAGTAAATAACAGATAAAGGATATTAAAAAAGAAAATAGAAATTAAGGAGGGAAAAACACGATCTTAAAAAAAGGAAGAGAAAATGTAAGAATAATAAAAAATAGCACAAGGGTTGATTGATAATTAAGGTTTCTAATTCTATAAAATTAGTTTTAGACCAGATAGAAGAAAGAGACCGGTATCAAAATGAAGGAAGCATATTTTTCTTCAAAATTACAAGTTTATTTTTCAATATTGTAATCGTTTAATACAACAAAAGTTGATTGATGAATATGGTCTCCAATCCTATAATAAAAATTTTGGATAAATAAGGTTTCTGATTTACTGAAACACATTTTAGATCAAGACAGAAGAAAGAAACTGGTAATAAAATTAAGTCAATTTATTTTTCTTCAAAATTGTTTAAACAATATCAATAATGTTGATTATGATTATGATGATTGTTAGCACTTCCAG
>OZ038496.1:20529684-20559684 GCA_964036315.1 Acanthosepion esculentum | reverse complement strand
TTTTGTCATATATATATATATAAATATATATATTTATAAAAATAGACATGAAGTCAACACCCATAGTCAGCTGTCTGTTTCATGCCAAAAGTCATCAGGCCATGTGTGTTGTTTTTACTCGACTATTTATATATACAGGTCAGTGATGCATTGTGGATAGTCTATTGTATTGCACTGTTGGACCCACAATTATTCCCATTCAATATCACCTAGAATAATTTAAAACACAACCATTACTGCTCACCAAAATAACTTAGAATAATACAATAGACTACCCACAATTACAAAAAAATCAAAAAACTATTAGACAATGAAGTCAAGGAAAGAAAGAAAAAAGGACTAAGATAGAATGCATGGTTGCCAGCAAAAGAGACAGCCTAAAATGTGAGATACGTATAAGGGATGTCAGGATCAAACAGGTGAGAAAATTTAACTAGCTGAATAGTATAGTAACAGGGTAGCAAAAATGTTACATAGAAATATAAAGGTGCATAAGAATAGTGAAAGATGCATTTCAGAAACATTGTAACTATAGCAGCCAGGATAAGGACTTAAATCAGAGTAAATCAGTGTTTAATATGATCATTTTGATCTGAAAAATTCAGATAAACAAATACCAAGGTTCGAACCATATATATGGTGACTTTGTCCACTGTTCTTGTAATAATTCAATAGTTTACAGTATTCTATTACTATCACTATTATTTTATTTTGACAATGAATAAAATAAAGTTACTGCTTGTTCAATTTTTACTTCTTAAGCAGATTTTTTATGTTATTTTTTCAAAGAGTGTCCACCATTAAAAGTACATAAGTATTTAAGTTAGAGAAAATGATAGGATGGAAATGGCCTGAAGCTATCAGTTCCTCAATCTGCACACCAACCCAATCCTGAGATTTGAAAGGTGGGAGGAGACACAACCCAAGACCCAGAATAGAATATTGGCCTGAAGACACTAATTAATGTTAAAGTTGGCTTTTCAAGTTTTGGTGATGAAAAACTAAGGTGTTTGTGTTGTTCATAAATGAAAGTCAAATAAATATTTTTTGTGGTGGGGAGATCAAAGATTATGTTCTTCAAACCAACCTAATCAAAAATTTTACAACTTGTAATGGGGAAGGATGAAAGAAATAAAAAAAAATAGATTGGTGGGGGGATCATTCTGTTTGTAGCTTCTAGATGTGATATATTTCAGTTTTACTAATTTGAAAATAAGCAAGGAATCCGTCAATGGCAAGAAAGATTCATGACTTTTTTTATTTGTCTCTTTACTTTCTTTACACATATCTCTTTAGACATGTATGTTTGTGTGAGTGTTCCAATAAGGAAGTATATATATATATATATATGCCAAGTTATTTTCCCATTGTATTATCTATATATATATATATATATATATATATATATATATATATACATACATACACATATATATACATATACACAGGGTGTGATTGGTAAATTGTCACCATCTTATATTTTTAATTTTGCACTTGCACTTTGTTTTATTTAGTCAACTACACAGTATAGTAGGGTAGTTGGGCACTGACTGTGAGAAAAAAAGCACCATGACGGAATGCTTTACTGCATGGAATTCCCACCGGAAACTCCAATATAAACATTTCAGAGTGTTTGGGTGTCAATCTGAGGATTTGGAAAGAGTTGGATGAGCCTAATGATGTTTACGAAGGTGTTTGGAGTGATCACTAGTGATGGCGACATTATGCCGCCATTCATCATCTCAAAGAGCCTTAGACTCAACATGGAGGCCTACATCAAGTGCCTTGAGGAGGTAGTGCTGTCCTGGGTCAAGAGGGTGGCTGCTGGAAGACCCTATGTCTGGCAACAGGACTCTGCACCATGCCATGCAAACAGGAGAACCCAGTCATGGCTATCAGACAATTTCTGCAACCACATTACCCCTTACATCAGGCCACCTAACTCCCCAGACTGCAACAACCCCTTGATTATTACATGTGGGGCACAGTTGAATGAGAGACCAACAAAATTCCTTGTAACACCAAAGATTAACTGAAGGCAACGATTATGGGAACATTCACCAACTTAAACAAGGTGACCATCCAGAAGAGTTGCAGGAGAAGGTCATGATTGAAGCCAATGGCAATTTTATTGAATAAATATAGTATAGTTTAGTATTTCAAGATGTTTTTGTGTAATTTTGGTAAATATATCTGTTAAAATGAGATGTTTTGTTTTTGCTTAATTTTGTTGACAATTTAGTTAACGCAAAATATTTCAATAAACACACTGATAAAATTCTTTATATATATATATATGAACAAATCCACACATACACATAGATGTATTCATGATAGGAATATATTTGTGTAAAAATATTCTCTCCTTTTGTGTCCACAAATACCTACAAATGTATATATATATATGTATGTGTGTGTGTGTGTGTGTGTGTCTGTCTGTCTGTCTGTCAGTTTATGTTTTCTATATTTTTTATAGAATATATTGATGCAAATTTGTTCTCCTCTCAGTGTACACATGCACACACACATATATACCCAAGAATATTTATCGATGTGTGTGTGTGTGTGTGTAAGTTTATCTATTTTATGCATTTCTGATAGTATATATTATATAAAAATGTTCTCTCTCTACACACAAATATGAGAATATTTACTATTTTATATATCTATTTCTATAAAATTATATATATACATATACTTTATCTATTTCTATAAAATTATATATACACACATATATATATATATATACTTTAATTTGATATGTATATTATATATACATATATAAATACATATATTTACATATATATATATTTTGTTTTGATATATATATATATATATATACACACACACACACATATATGTATAATTATATTATTTATATATAAAGTATGTAAAGTTTATCTGTTTTATTCCATTTAGCAATTATTTGGAAATGCACGTTCACATAAATATGTCTACACATATGTAATCTGTGTAGTAAATATATTAACATTTGCATTTACGTGGATATAAGTAAACAGTTTAGATCAAAAGGAAGGCAATTATCAAATCTTATTTGCCCCTCAGAATAAACCTTCTTCTCATAAAATCAATAAAATTAACCAAACTTGCAGAGCGACAGTTTGAATTCCAATATTCTAAATGGTTAGCTGCTTTAACAAATCAAATGCTTTTGAAAGGGAAAAGGAATCAAATTGATTTCACTGAAAAGAAAGTTTTGATATTATCCCATGAAAAGAGACCATTTGAAATTAAGAACAAGTTGCAGATGAAATACATTCGCAAGTTTGAAATGGGTTATATCAAATGGCTTTCTTGTTAAAGAAACCCATTTTGTTTTCTTTGTAGAAAATCTGAAAATATCATAAAATGTCTAAAAATATTATAAAAATATTTACAGAATCCAAGGTTTTAATAGGACTTTGATTTATATGAAAAATAAAATAACAATAAAAAAATTTCATCGTATTAAATAAAACCTTTTGGTTAGCAAGCTACTATGCAAAATATGAATTTATACCAAGTTATATATACATACACACAAATATTCAGTATGTACAAAAATTTCCAACTCCTTTTTTCAAAACCATAGACTAAATATGCAGTTGAAAACATTTTTTTTAAATAAAGATTGCTGGATACTTTTGCACATAACTAAATAAAAAAATTCCTCCTGTGGTAGCTAAAATAGCAAAAATAAACACACATTTCCTCTCCAGGCTAGGTATCACTATTGCAAGCCCAAGTTGGAAGTCAGGATATTGAATACTAATTTTCAAGGTAGCAAACAGCCTCTTCTCTCTTGGAAGATGGTAAAACAAAATATTTCAATCCTGCTTTTGATTTATGAAATCAATAATTATCACTATAATTGGACTGATTTGAATTATATGAACTATTGTTCAATCTTAATCATTATAGATGTTATTATGGGTAAGACGTTTCAGCCAAGTATCCTCTGGTCATCATCTGATGATGGCCAGTCAAAACATTGTTATGGCCACTGTATGATCCAATGAAGTTTTCTCCAACAAGGGAGGAAGATCCACTGTTAATGTTTACTGTTAATTATCTGGGAAGAGTTTTAACAGAGGCTGAAAAAGGTGACACTGAAATATGAAAGCTCATTGGAATAGCAAAAGTTGCCTTCCAAAAGCTAAGCAAAGTATTAAGAAACATGAAAATTTTGTCAGAAAAAAAAGAGAAAGTGCTAAACTGTTACATAATATCAGTCCTCCTATGTTGGACAATCTCTTCACAGGTGAAGAGACTTGAAACAATGGAAATGAGTTTCTGTAAAAGGACGCTGAGAATACCATGGATTTAACATGTGAGTAAAAACAAAGGTTTGAGAAAAATGGAAATGAAAAGGATGCTTATACTCAGAATCAGAAAGAGAGTTGAAATTTATAGGGTACATAATGAGTTTGGGGAATCTGACATGAAAAGGATATATTAAAAACAAGAGGGACAGGCATCCTAGGTATGACAATAAACTACATCCGGTAGCAAGGCCTCTGATTGGAAGGTTTTGACGAGCGTCAAACCACCTCTTAATTGCTTTTATTCTCAGGTCCACCCTGACCTGTGGTAGCACCTGTTAGGTCCCAGCTATGGACAAAAATAGTTAACCCTAAAACTGGGATCAAAATACTATGAAAGTATAAAAATATATTTTTATAATAAAAATGCCAGCTATAGATTTTAATAGTAAAAAAAGAAAAATTAGCAAAGCTCAGAAGAAAATTAAATTTTGGCATCAAATGACCCATAAGGAGTTGTTGTGCCAACCAACCAACCAACCAAGAGGAGAAGAAACAGTGGTATATCTACCTAACAAACTTGTGTAAATGATTGGCAGAAAAGGAGGGAGAGGGCCGAGGAAAAGACAAACCATACTAAGAGCTACAAAGGATAGGAAATTTTAGAGAGCTACAATCACCCATGTCCTGAAGGGAGACAGGAAATAGTACAAGAAGAATTGGAAGTGGTTCAAAGAAAATTGTGTGAAAGGAAACCTGCATTGGTCAGTTGAAGAAGATCATTTTTATTCAATAATAATGCTTGGACATACATTGCACAAATAAAACTATATAAATTCATTATGTTGGCTTCTGACACTTTGCTTTGTCCTCTTTATTCTGCTGGCCTGCAGGTTTATGGCTATATCATGTTGAAACAACAATTCTCTTATGATCACTGACGTTAAACAATATTGAGCATGGTCAGTATCTAGATGGGTGACCACTTGGGAATATCAGGTGCTGTAAGTATGAATGTGCATGTGGTATAATGAATAACAGATTGGAATTGGAAATTGGAGAGTCAAGGTCCAATTCCAGTTGGGTTCATTTTATTCACTTATGTGCAAATAGCCTTGAGAAAGGTATGAATCTATATGTTCTGCCCCCAGCTTTATGGGTTAATTAGTAGGACTTGTGTCAATAAATTATTATTATCTTAAAAACATTCTTACAATCTAATCAATCAATTCAAGTCTTTAACTCACTGCTGAACATTTGTTTTTATAACAGTTGGATAACTTATCAAAATAATATTGATTACTAGAAATGAAAATACAGAAACAGAATTCAAGGATATTTTGCAGTTTAGGATCTTATGATTCTACGATAATGTCTAAATGACTTTACTTCTCATTGGCAAAAATTTATTGATTTAAATCCTTCATATCCTAATTAATTTTATTAGAAAAAAATGCTAATTATTCATGTTAATGTGTCATACATGGCATCCAACTCACTCAGAAATGTCTAAACTGTTATCTATTATTTTTAAGATCAATGATTAAAAATAGCTTTCAGTGAATAAATCCTTTTAGTCTTAAAGAAGACAATCCTTCATTTGAGCAGACTGGTGTTACAAAATCACAAAGAACTTTACCAAATAACAAAACCCACATTACTTGAAGAGTTCCATCAGCAAAAACAACTATGTATAGCACATGTAACTAAAAAAGAAAATAATGATATAATTAAGATGTTGACTTTCCACACTATTCTAAACAAAAGGTAAGGAAGGAAACTCTCATCAATCTTAGAAAGTGTGATAACAGAAGTTTATTTTCCTGAAAAACTGTTTTATGAGAAAGATTTTATAAATTCTAACCAACAACAGTAATATTGGCCCTGTTCTGGCATTGGCTTTGGTCTCTTTAGCACTACCATATGGTTGCCCACCTCTGCCTTTTCTATAAATACTTTCATGGTAATTGTTTGGATAAGTTTTCACTATGGTGCCTAGACTCTTTGAATTTAAGCGCAATACTAGACTGGCGACAAGGTCTCATCAATTTACAGTTGAATTGGCTAGATGTAACTGTAAGTTCTATGCTAACAGTTTCTTTTCTCACACTACTCACTTGTGGAACTCCCTTCCTGCTCCATGATTTCCATGCCAAAATCTGTAAAAATTTAAATGCAATGTCAATCACTATCTACTGTTACTCTTCTTTTGTTTTGCACCTTAGCAATGTTTCTGTTTCTAACTCTTCCACTCCCAGTAACCCCTTGTGTCTCAGTGGCTTTACTGCATTGCTTGGGGTGAAAATGATTAAAAACAAAAAATAAGAAAAGAGTAATGCTGTCTGTTTCATTAATGAATGCCAAATGTTTCCTTATAAGGAAATGTCAGTTTCACCATTACTGTTCTTCTTCTTCTCTATGTGATATCCCTTCTGGACGTGAGTGATCATGATATCATTACTGCTATTATTTCAATTTGGCCATTATTTCTCAAACAACCCAGTGTACAGAGGTCAAGAGATTTGAAATGTAGACATATATATTTATATATGTACCTTCCCTGTCTTTTAAACAGGAGTACAAGTTTATCCCTTGTTTAGACACATATATTTAGATATATACCTTCCCTTGTTTTCTGTTTAGGATTAGATTTCTGATTCATTCTGCTAAAGTTTTCTCATTTTCTTTCATTCTCAGTAACCCTTTGTGTATTTGTAGATTAAAAGTAACAACAAAAAAAAATAAACAAAATAAAGAATATACATCCACATGGTGTCATGGTGGAGTAATGGATAATGGAGAGCCAAATTCAAATTCCATTTACATACTCTTATGTGCAAATACCCTTGGGAAATTTATGAATCCAACTCTTCTCCCCCAGCTATGGGTAAATAGTAAGACAGATTGGGTCCTATAGCTTTGGTTGGTATCAGTATAAGAGAAGGGCAAATCTGAATTAAAAACCTGAGGAGGATCATTTGGGGATTTTGTAGCACATTATGTGCACCAATTTCTCCAATATAAGCCTTCACTACTATACTCAAATCATAAGTGTGTATAGTACTGTCTGTCTGGTTCTAAGAACTGAGTTGCTGTACCCTCATATTTAAAAATGATGGGAGGGTCCAGATACATTCACATATAATAATATGACAATGTTGGTTTGCCTGTTTAACAGAGTAACTGTTGGAATTGGCAGCAAATCTTGATTTTTTTTTTTACCGTTGACCTTAGCAGGAGCTTTCATTATTGGATAAGTGAATGGTTAGTTGAATAATTATATTCAATGACTTACAAACCAGATATCAACAAATAAAGGCAAGTATCAAATGATAATAGGTTAATCCTCTCTAGATACAAAAGAGAATGAGGAGTAATGAAAAATAAATATAAAAAGTTTTTTTATTTTGTTTGCTGACTTTATGACTCTTAATTCTTGCAAGAGAGGACTCCAGAAAGATGAAAGATAGAATTTCACTGTTCTCACAGTCTATGGTTCATAATTAGTGAGCAGGCTTGACCTTTCCCTTCCAAGCAATAAGGATTAGAACTAATAATCCTCAGGCATTTAGATCCAGCTATATATAATTAGGGCATTAAGCTGGGCAACAGTTTAATGCAAGATGCTTAAGATAAGCCATAAAAGCAAAGAGAAATAAATCTACAAAATCTGAGATTACAATCTTCATGCCCTTCACTTAGAACAAAAAGTTATTTATTTTTCTACATAGTATTCTTATTTGTCAAGGTACCTAACCCATCACTTTTCCCCTTAATCATATTTTACAGATTGAACATTTGAGTGTGAAATCTTCTGATTAAAATTCAGCCAGTAACATGTCAGAAAATACATTATATATATATATTGGGGAAAATATGTATGACAAAATGAAAAAAGTTTTCATGTGACACATTTTGTCCTTTAGAAATTAGACTAAATTTGTTATGTTGGAGTGACTACACAAACTACTTTGCTAAGTGAAAAAAGTCAGTATGTCTGAATGCTAAAGATACTTCTCAAAATAAATCAAATTGTTGAACCAGATACAAATTTCAGCTGAAACTGTTTATATTCACTTAGCATTAATGCTTTTAGGAAAGGCATGAACCCACTTCACACTGTGTACTAACTTCTCATCATTTAGTGATGAAACATAACATAATGTTCAGCAGCACAGAAAGCACAATGTGTGAACTGAATCCAAATTCTGATTGCGGCTGCTTATGTCCATTTTGCATTAATACCCTTAGAAAAAGGCATGAACCCACTTCTTGTACTTTATCATCTCATAATTTACAATGGAACTTAATGTAATGGTTATCAGCACAAAAAAAGCAGAATCTCTTTACTAAAATCAAATTGTGGCTGACATAATTTAACCGACTCTTTGCATTAATGCCCTTGGGAAAGTCATGAAACCACTTCTCCCTGTGCTCTATCCTCTCACCTTTCAGAGATGAAATATACCATATTAGTTATTGGAAGAGAAAGAAGAATAAGTGAAATTTCAAATTCTAAGTTAAAAATAACTTATTTGACAAGTTTGTGTGAATGGTTTGTAGAGACAAAGAGAAGTGATGACTGAACAGTTTTTGAGTTTAGTGTTTCAATTTTTTAATGGATAATTTATGTTTAAAAAGTCATATTAGATATCTTGAGCTTTGTTAAATCATTGATACTTCTCTTGGAAACAGTCACTTCATGTATGTGCTTGTGAATTCACAATCAGCTTAGTCTATATAAGAACGGAAATGATTCTTAGCAAACATGGTGGAAATATATTGCCTGTTAACCAGAGGCTGTACAAACCTTAGAAGAAAAGCTCAAGTGAGTTTGATAGTTAATTATTTTGATGGGGTAGTCATCTATTGAACTTCAGCAAAAGAGATAAATTTGCTAAGTAAATATCAGAAGCACAGGTGTAAAGGGAATTGCTTGGTTAATAATGTTCTGACTCATGTGGGGTTTTATTCCATTTGCACAGTAACATCCAAAAGAATGCTGATCTCTTTTGAAATGTTTCCAAGACATTTACTTTAGCATTAATATTTACTGCCACAGAAATAAATTCCTTATGATAGTCAAGTGTAACAAATGTCCACAGAGATTACTCAAACTGATATATTCATCTTACTATATTGTATACCAAATGTATTTGTATGTATTTTGCCTGTAATGGCTGTAAATTATAATCTTTCTAAATTTATCACCCTTGTGTTGGTGACGCCGGGTGGCTGTGTATTTATTAAGAAGTTAGTAACTAAAAATACTGAAAGAACAGAGTATAACAACAGTAATTAGAAAAATAATCTTATATAAGAGGTGGGGTTTAGAATTCTTTTCTCTATGCTGGGGTCATAATAAAAGTGTGGGTCAGAAAATCACTTAATGGGTCAAAAAGTTGATAAATGGGGTGATCTTATTAAGCTCAAGGTTGTTGGAAAAATTTCCTAAAAAATGCCTCAAATGTGAAAACCTAATAATAATAAAATGTCTTCAGTTTTTTGTATGTGTAAACTAGTAACTAATATAAAAAGAGGAAAAGAACAGAGTGTAGCTCAGAGGAAAATGTCTAAGTCTTTGATGTTCCTCAGCTGTACTTAGATGGGCGACCATTTAGGAACATCAATTTCTGGAAGCTACCTGTGACTGTAAATCAGCAAATAAAAAAGAAGACCTTTTTCAAAGAAAGTAGTGTAATTACATTTACTTTTAATATCAAAGAATATAATAAAATTAAGGAAAACAAAAATATACATATGAAGTGTCAGCATTGAAACACTGCTACAAAAAGCACAGTTGGCCATGTAATGTGGATGTATTTTTTACAATAATGCTCACTCTGTTCAAGGCCCCAAATCCACTCAAGGTAGAGAGTTACAGAGTAAGAAACACAGTTTATGGGAATATGTGGGAAAGATAATGGTTAACCCTAGACTTAAACAGGTTAAGATTGTAGTGATTAGGGAAGCATCCTATGGGAATCAGTTCAACAAAACAGCAGTTTATGGGAAGAAGCTGCTCAAGTGGAACTTACATCTCACTAATGGAATACAAAAAAAGGAATGAGGGTAGTTCACAACAATCTGAGTGGCATGGTAGGCCTTTGCCATGAATGTTAGAACTGTTGTAACTATGGAATGTAGTTCGTCTGGATACTTTCCAGGGAAACAGTGATAGATCAGTGAGAGGCTTGCAATGTTTCATCTATGGGAAAAGGCTTGGAGTGTGGAAAATAATTCATCAACCACAAGGATGCAGAGACACTTTTAAACTCTATCAAGACTGAATTACACCATTTTTGGCCTGATCTAGCTCTTGGAAAAATAGAGAATAACAGGAGGAGTGGTACAGAGAACCAACCATTTTTCCAGAATCTCTAGGGATGAATCATATGCATGAGGTCTGGGTTGAGCTTAAGTCCCAACATATGCTCAAGTCACAGGCCTCTCTGAGAGAACACCTATTCATCATCACAGGTGAAAATTCATGGTCAGCTTCATGATAATGGAATGTCACTAATATTATGTAAGCTGTTTTCAGACATTATTTATGACAATAAGAAATGTTTGTATATATTCTAAGAGCTATAAAGGACAGGAAATTGTGGATCACCAATGATCTGAAGGAATACATCGCATAGAAGAAGAATAAACCTATCCAGATAGTTGGCAGAAGAGGGCTTAGGAGAGATAACAAGACAAAATTTACTAAGAGTTACAAAGGGCAGGAAATTGTGGAGAGCCATGATTGTTAATGTACTTAAGGAGCATGACACATAGAAGAAGAAGAAATTGATAAATACTGATCTAGAAGCATTGAAAGTTTGATTAAAGAATATATAGCTCTCAGCAGATATTGAAACTGCATTTCCATTTTACTATAGGCAAACCCCTCTATAACCAGATGTTTTTCTTCTTTCAACCATAAGGGCAAATGACAATTATCACACAGTGTTGATTTCATTGTCTGAACTATCTATAAACACTGCAATATTGAAAACTCTTTCCCCTATCAATATAACAAATTTTAAGCAAAAAAAAAAACAGAATAAAATAGAGTAAAAATAAATAAAATAAAATATCCAATATATACAAACAAAAATAATTTAAATGAAAATAATAGTGAATGTGGAACAATCTCCTTTCAGATGAAGAAGAGACTTGAAGCAACAGAAGTGTGGTTCTACAGAAGGATGCTAAAAATATCATGGACTGAACATGTGAGCAATGACAAAGTTTTAGAGAAAATGGAAACAAAAAGGATACTTATACTAAATATTAAGAAAGCTAGTTGGAATTTTCAGAGCACATAATGAAGAAAGAGGGTTCAGAAAATTTGATAATCAAAGGACAGATTGAAGGCAAGAGGGATAGAGGAAAACAATGCATAACCTACCTAGCAAGCATCAGTAAATGGATGGCTGAGCAAGGTTTAGAAGAGATAACAAAAAGAGAAAATTTATTGCAAGCTACAAAGGACAGAAAATTATGGAACAAATTTTAATGAATAAAATAAAATAAAATATCGTAAAAATAAATAAAATATGCAATATATACAAACAAAATAATTAAATAATTTAAATTAAAATAAGTAATTTACAGTGATATATAAATGACTGCTTAATTAGCATAGCTCAGTCATAGAGACTATATAAGTGCCCAAGCAATAAGATGGGGGAGGGGGGCAGAATACAATATGTGAAATTAATGACAACCACTGGACTGAACAAATACAAAGGAAATCACATTTTGTAATATAATTAAATAAAGTAAATAATCCATACATTTATATTAAGATAAGTATAAATACATGTTGCTAACATTTACTTAGTTGATCTAAGTTTTTTTTGTTTTAAATTTTAAATATAGAATAATTAAATACAATTTTTAATTAATTATCATAATTTTAGTATAAAATATGTTTGATATTCAATAATATTAGATAATTAAATCAATTAAAAAAATATATTTTATAACAATGTCAGTTATCTCAAAAAGGACCTCCAATCTGTTGTGGACTGGGGCAAGAAATGGCTGGTTAACTTTAATGCCTCAAAAACAAAATTGCTCTCTTTTACCCACCATAGAGAACCCTCCCTGCCTCCCATTAGAATGTCTGATGCTCAACTTCATAATAGCACTTCTCCACAACTACTTGGTCTCACACTATCTGCTGACCTGAGATAGAACAAATACACTGAATCAATAGCTTCATCTACTGCAAGGAAAGTTGGTTCTCTGTGTCATGCCAGAAAATTTTTCTCACCATCCATCCTTCAAATCTATAAATCAACAATTTGCCCAGGAATACTGCTGTCATATTTGGTCTGGAGCCCCTGCTGTTCATGTTAAGGTCCTCAACAAAATACATAGATGGATATGCAATGTGATTGGCCCTGATTTGGCATCTTGTTTAGTTGCTTTCTCACAGACATGCTGTTGCTTCCCTCTGTCTTTTCTACAAGTACTTTCATGGTAACTGCTCCGGTGAGCTTTCCCAGAGTGCATGAATTTAAACATGCTACTAGGTTGGTATCTCAGCCCCACCCTTTCACTATCAAAATGATTAAATGTAGCTGTATTTTCTACTCCAATAGCTTCATGTCTCGTACTTCCCGTCTGTGAAACTCCCTTCCTCTTACTGCTTCCCTGATAGCTATAATCTCCAAATATTCAAATGCAATGTCAATCGAAATCTCCAGATGCCTTGATCTATTCCGTGTCTTTCTCTTCATCCTTTCCTCTATCACACCTCTATACTCTTGCTCTCACTCTCTGTAACCCTTTGCGTGCTAGTGGGACTCCTACCTTGTTTGGGGTGAAATGCTTAAAAAAAAAAAAATTATATAAAAAATCAAGTATTTTAACTGAATATTTAAATGTTGTCACATTCTTAACAGACTATAGTATAGTATGTATTTAAAATTTAAAATGTATTATTAGCATTTATTTTGTAGAATATAAATATAATATCTGATTTACTGAACCGTTTGGCCCTGATGAGCATTATTACATGAAACACTTGAATTGGTCAAGTAGTAAGTCATTTGAACATTTAACTATATATATATATATTTTTGTTACTTCAAATATTATTTTTAGTGGATACTCATGTGTGGGTACATGCCTTGTTTATTTGAAATAGTATTTATTTTGTTTACTAAGAAAAATGTGCTCTAAGGCAGTATTTGAATATGTACAGCCCTTGCATGAGGAACCCTGGTCTGAGCCAGCATGCTTTTAACACTTGGCTACAAAGAGTTTTGTTTATGTTTCAAAATGTGCTTTAAAATAAAATAGAAACTTTCTTTATTGTGAAGCTCTTTATAGCTGAGTGGTAAAAGCATGCTGTATCAGACAGTAGTTCCTCCTGCAAAGGGGCATGCAGGTTTGAATCCTGCTAGAAGACCCATTTTCTTTTTCTAAGATCCCCTTGCATCTTAGTGACATTATCGCCTAGTTTGGGGTGAATTGATTAAAATATATATGTACAAATAACTTCTTAGCTTTTGCTGATTTTAGTGTTTAGATGAAAGAAGTATGAGCCAAAAATGAAAAATGATAGACAAAATGAATCATCTAATATAGATTCAAGATAATATAAACCCCTTAGTAAGTGATCATTTTACTATTGACTTAACAGGGCTGTAATAGAAACAAATGTTTGTGTTAAAAAGAAATTTAGAATTTAGTCTTAAGTTATCAAAGGCTGCCAATATGGTTAGTGACAAGAACATTTAAAATTTCCAGTACCTCCTTGCTTTGATAGTGTTTTCGTTCTTGTATTTCTTTATTTTATTTTGTTAAAATAAAACCCTGTAAAAATACTACAATTGGTAAAAATTTTGGGGAAGCTAATGACACCCCTCGTCAGCTGCTATGGCCTTGCTTAATTTGTTGGAAAGTTTAATTGTAAGCCTTATCAATCTTATCTCAGATCTTTTTGCAACTTTAAACCCAATGAAACCCACAATGATGAACCAATCAATCAATGGTTTCTCCACCCATCACAACCAACCTTAACCCAGACCTCTGCTCTTTCACCATCACTTGCAAAACTGCATTCCCTATGCTCATTCCATTCATATTTCACACAACTCTGCACCAGAATAGGAATAACCAGTATTCGTAGGAACGATGGAATGTTGAATATTTGTATGCAGTTGTTGTCATATATAAATAGGGTTGGGTGGAAAGGTAGCACTTGTTGATTGAAGAAACCTTATGCACTTTTTGAAGAGTGAAACAGCAAGTACAAGGTGACAGTGGCAAATGGGAGCATAAAAGCTAATAGGGAGATAGAAGTGGGGCACCATTAAAGGTCTTTATGCTCTTAGGACACTTGCAACACGATTGAAAAGAAATCTATGGGGAAATACCAGTAAGTCATTTAGACTCTTTTTATTTCTCTGTCTTCTTTCAAAGCCCCTTTTTCATCATTCCTTTGCTTCCCTTAAGCAGGAAAAAACAAAACAAAAAAGAAAGAGTCAAGTTATTGTATTGCTGCCAATATTAAGTTTTAGACAAGGGGGTGATTACAAAAACCAGAGATAAAAAGAACTCTCTGGAATGTCCCCTTGGCACTGTTTATTTATTTTTCTGTGTATCAGTCCTATCAAAACCTATATTGGGAGAAAGATAGGCTTTAGCTGATCATGAAAAGAGCTAATTTATTAGACAAATAACTGACAAGCACTAGATATACAAACAAAAGATGTGACCTTTTTAATTCAGTAACACTATAAATGCTGCATGCTTAGAGGACCCAATTCTTTCTTCTTGGGTTATCAAAGGAATTCTTTTGAAATTAGGAATATTGTCACATATGGAAATTCAGAAGATATGACAGAACTGGGAATTTATTTTGCAGACTTTAAAATAACACAGTCACTGAAAATATGTTTTATCACTTTAAGATTCATAAGTTCAAAAAATATTTGGCAAACATGGATGAATGTGCCCACAATAAAACAGTGTCAAAAGGAAGGCTGTTTCCCATGACAATATTTTTTTTAACTACCTTCACTCTTTGGCAATGTTTATTTTTTTAAAAGGTGATGATTAGAATTGGAATAAAACCTAAACATATAATGAAAGTGAATTTATATATGTATATATATTTTTTTTCTTGAGAATTTACAAAAATATTAAACACTATTTATTAGATTGTTTATTTACAAGAATAATTTTATATTTACAACATTCTAAAAACTAATACAATTTAGAACTAATGTAATATTTATCATTTACTTTTTTATAATGAAATAAATATGAACACTTTTTACTCATAAAATTACTAAATTATTAAAATATCAGAACCAAGTATAAGGAAATATTTAATATTTACCATTTTATAAACTTTGAATTAATTGGCAATTAGTTAATGTTATACCAACAATTCAATAATTATTATAATAAATAAATAATGTAAATAAACAATCTAATAAATAAATAGTATTTATTATTTTGGTTGTAAATTCTCAATAACAAGGAAAATGCAAAAATTAACTTTCATATGTTTAGGTTTTATTAAAATTCCAATCATCACTTTTTAAAGCAATAAATATTGCCAAAGAGTGAAGATAGTTAAAAAAATGAGTCAATAGAAAAACCTTCTGAAATTCTATTTTATTGCATGGATGTTTATCTATGTTTGCCAAATATTTTATCATGGCAACATCTAGGTAAAGATTCGGTTATGCTAAAATAACTATTTTTCTATGAAAATACAATTTACTGATACAGTTTATTCTACTTTTTATGGGAAAGTATGACAAAGTGAAAAAAGTTTTTGTGCGCCATGTTTCATCCTTTAGGATTTCATCGGACTAGGTTTTCTTTATGAAAACGAACTTTATTTTTGAGGAAATCTTTTATTTTTGAGGAAATGAAAGTTTAAAACTTTTTTTTTCTTTACAACTGCCCAGAACTTAAAAAAAACAACAACAATTTAATTAATTAAAAGTGACATTTAATTAATTTGTTGTCTTTTAAACCCTTTTTAATTAATTTAATTTTTCATACTGCCTTGATGCACAGTTGCAACCCATCATTAAAATTCATGTAAAATAATATTCAATCAAAAAAGATCCCTGGGAACCAAGAAAGACTGCTACAAGTTATGCCAAAGTTGAAAGAGAAAATTAAGATATTTAATGGTTGAAAAACAGATGAAGGTTACAGAATGTGAAGGAGTCCATGTTAATATGTAAAATAATAATTTATTCATGTGTATGGCTTATTGTGATAATTAAATATATTTTTTTAGAGTCAATATTTTTTTGATTTTTTATAAACAGAAATTCATGTTGCACTAAGTTTGTTAGCATACCTGATACAAGCCCAAATAAATTATTATCACTATTTTATTTAATAAGAATGGCTATAATTTTAATCAAACATTAAATATTGCTCATATAGATAAATGCATTGACTTACATAATAAATTTTCATGTATTTAGTGGGCAAAAATTTTTCATCACACAAATTTTTTTTCCACTTTGTCATTAGAGAGAGAGAGATTTATTGTGAGTAAATAAATTAAAAGTTCAGACATAACTCATGACTCACAGCTTCAAAGAGGAAAACCCACACAAATGAGATAAGGTAAAACTACAGAATATATTTTATGCTTTTAATATACTGTTTCTTAATATTGAGCACTTTATTTACAAAATTGTCTCATCTTAAACATCTTATCCTTTAGTAATTTACTAACCAACAGGTTTTCTTTAGGTGTAAACAACCTTTGTTTTATATATATATATATATATATATATATATATATATATATATATATATATATATATATATGAGAAGTAATGAAAAGTTCATAGCCTGACTAGCACCAGCAAAAAAAAATCTGATGTTTGATCATTTGCTTAGATTTCAGGAATTGCATGTGAACTTTCCATCACCACACACACACACACATATATATATATATATATATATATATATATATATATATATATATATATATACCTATGCATACATGTAAATACATATTTTACCCCTTTTTTCTTGAAAAATAACCTTTCTTTGATCTGAAAATATTGTTTTCATCAAAATGCTTTCAAACAGCCATAGTGCAAAATCACAGAGATTTTTTAAGCAATTGCTAATCTACCTACCTAAACAATCCTGACCAATTCTTTGCTGCCAGAACCAGTAATCCAATTTGTCATTTTAGTATAATCAGATTAGACCAAATCAAGCATACCAGTGCCATATAACCTCTTCAACTAAGCTTTTCTTAATCCCAATTTGTCAAAAATATTAGGAAAATAATGCTTTTTAGAATACTTCATTCCCCTAAACAGAGTCAATCTTGAGGAGTTTATTACCAATTTTTATGATCACTGAGTTTATGTAAATATCTTTCAATTACTTAGTTCCAAGATATATTTCTGCTGAAATCTTTTCAGTAATATAGAAACAGAAACACCATCCAACATCTGGTTACTAGTGTTAAGCTGAGATCTCTCTCTCTCTCTCTAAGTAATGACACCTATTGATATGCATAAAATTATATTATTCAAGATATATCAAGGTGAAGAATTTTTTACCAGAATCTATCTTAGACCTTATAAGTCTACCAATTGTCCATGCATTGAATATTGCTACCACATCTAGTTTGGTGCTCTTGCTATCTATTTAGAGATTTTTGATAAAATATAAAGAATCTACAATTTTATCAGAACCTGCCTGGCATCTCAGCTTCAGTTAATTTCCCACTGCCATAATGTAGCTTCACTGTGCCTTTTCTATAAATATTTTCATGATAATTGTTCTGGCGAGCTATCCTTTTAGTACCTAGACTTTATGAATTTAAGTGTACTACTTAGTTGGTGACATGGTCTCATCATTTTACATTTGAAATGGATAGATGTAACCGTAAATTCTATGCTAACAGTTTCTTCTCTCACACTTCTTGCTTATGGAACTCTTTTCCAGCTTCTTGCTTTTGAGTCAATTTTGATCTTCAAAAATTTAAATGCAATGTCAATCATTATCTTCTGTTTTCTTTATTCTTGTTCTTTTACTGTTTTCTCTCCTTAATGTTTTCTTTTTCTCATATTTAGCTCACACTTAGTAATCCTTTGTATATTAGTGACTTTATTGCTTTGCTTGGGATGAAATGATTAAAAAAAAGGTTGTAATTTTAAAATTTAGTTAGCATTTAAAAAAATATATATTCTGTAATAATATAATTATTCTTTTCTGAGTCCTGAGGAGTGAGGAAGTGCAAAATTCTGAGTCAGCCTCCAATAAGTACTGTGAACCTTCATTATTTTTGTTACAATGGGATATATATATATATATATATATATATATATATAGATAGATAGATAGATAGATAGATAAATAGATATATAGATAGATAGATAGGGTGCAATGGATAAATTGTTGTCTAAATTACGCAAAAATGACAACAACACAGACATCACATTTCAACAAATTTACCAAAATTACACAAAAATATCTTGAAATATGAAAGAGTAAATTTATTCAATAAAATCACCATTGGCTTCAACTACAACCTCCAGGCAACTTCAGAATCTCCTGCAATGCCTCTGGACGGTTTCCTTGTTTAATCTGGTGAATGTTGTCATAATCCTTGTCTTCAGTTCATCTTTGGTGTTAGAAGGAATTTTGTTGGTCTCTCGCTCAACTGCATTCCACACATAATAATCATGGCAGTTGCAGTCAGAGGAGTTAAGGTGTTCAGATGTAAAGGGTAATGTGGTTCCAGAAATTGTCTGGATTCTCCTGCTTGTGTGGTATGGTGCAGAGTCCTGTTGCCAAACATAGGGTCTTCCAGCAGCCACCCTCTTGGCCCAGTGCAGCGCTACCTACTCAAGGCACTTGATGTAGGCCTCAGTATCATCTGAGGCCCTGTGGTAAGATGAATGGAAGCATAATGTCATCATCACTAGTTATCACTCCAAATACCTTTGTAATCACTATTAGACTCATCCAACTCTTTCCAAATCTTCTGCACTGTCCTCAGATTGATACCTAAACACTCTGAAATGTTCATATTGGAGTTTCTGGTGTGAATGCTAAGCTGTACAGCATGCCGTTTCCAAATTTCTGATGAAGTGAAGTATTCCATGGTGCTCTTTTTCTTACAGGTGGTGCCCAACTGACCCTACTATACTGTGCAACTGACAAAATCAAAAACAAACAATGTACATGTGTGAAATTAAAAATAAATATGGCAATAATTTACCCATCATACCATATATATATATATATATATATATATATATATATATATATTTTATATTTACATACATATATATATATATATATATATATATATATATATATTTATTTTATATTTACACACACTATCTCTGATATTGAGCACTTTACCCCATAAATATAGCACACTTTAAGACTATATTTCTGCATATATATATATATATATATATATATATATATATATATATATATAAGGGAGAGATTAGTGGTGTTCCAATGAGAGAAAAGTGTATATTTTAAAGAGAGAAGAACCCACAAATGTCTTTGATATAATGTAGATTTTTTTATATACTTTATTCTACATATTTTTGCTACATGTGTTTCAGTTCTTGTGATCTCCATCAGGTAAAGAATGGTTATTTACACATATTATTTAAAGGAATTTTTTCTTCTTCCTATGTAAAGTCTTTTGTGTGTAGTAATAGTCACCTGAACCCATTTTGGACTGGACAAAAAATCTCTTTGCTTGAGGGTCCATAAAACAATTAAATTTTTTCCTAAGAAAAAAGCTCTTTATTCTTATATTTTTATGTCCCTATGTATCTCTCCAGACCTTCCTCTGTTCTTGTGTATTGTGTGTGTGTGTGTCCATGTTTTTGCCAGTATGTGTATATATATATATTCTTTCAACATACATGTATATTGTATTATTACAAGAAAATAGTATATATAAACTTTGTATGGTGTGTAGGGTTTGTGTGTGTGAGTGTGTGCCTGTGGCTTGTCTAGTTTGTCTTGCTAGTATGCGTGTATGTATTCATTCTCCATATATATATTTTATATATTATATTATTATAAAGAAATCTATACAGTAACTACATGTATTTTGCATGGTGTTGGTGTGGTCTGACTAGTGTGTTTTGCCACTATATGTATATGGTGTGTGTTTATGTGTGTGGGGTTATGATTTGTTTAGTGCTAGTTTAAATATGTCTATAAAGATTTTTTTTCTTGTATTTGGAGGTAAAAATAATCTTCTGTTTGATATATTGGCATAATTTTAAAGTTACCCTTGTTGCATATGTGGATGTGTTATATATATATATATATATATATATACACACACACACATATATATATAAATATATATATATATATATATATATATATATATATATATATGTGTGTGTGTGTGTGTGTGTGTGTGTGTGTGTGTGTGTGTGTGTGTGTATGTACATTTCTGAGGAGGGGGCTAGGGGATCCTATATGGATGTGAATGTGTGTGTATACAGATATAAACTATGTCTTATTTTCACTTAAAGAGTGAAACTGACAATCCACATGCAGTGTTGATTTGTGTCCACACTAATTATATCTACAAATGCTCCCAATACTGCACACTCTTCCCTCTTAAATATAGCAAATTTGAAACATTATTTATACACATACATAAATATAAGATTAATAAAAATAAATTTTGTGACTTAGCTGATTGATGTTATATTCAGCAGTTTGACTCCAAAGTTTTGTAGACAAACTATTCTGTAATGGTTCAGTCCACTCTTCAGGAGGTTTCTGCAATTGACTGACAATTTTCTCATCTTTCATTATTTTTATTTTATGTTTGATGTAATTAATTTATACACTAGTTTGGATGCTCTTATTACTGATATTAGGTTGATTTTTTTTGTACTTTCCTCTTTGTGTGTGTGCGTGTGTGCCTGTGTATCAAATGTTATGGTTATTTCTCCTTTTCATCATTTCCTTATTTCATTACACTCTCTCCCTTTATACATACATATATATATATATATATATATATATATATATATATATATATATATATATATATACACACACACACACACACATACATACACACACACACTATACAACTATATAATTTATACTTTGAGAAACTTTTGCAATGAATACCAAAAATTTCTGCTGGAGTAATCAAGGCTAAAGGAGGATATTTGGATGAGAGCAAAATTTAATCATAAAATGCTTTTTTCTTTTTGTCATCATAAAATTTCTAATAAAAAATCAAGTCTCACTTTTTTTTATGAGTTGAAGATCAAATGTAGAACAAATATGGATAGGAATCTGACAAGATGATAAAATAGAATCAAGAACAAGTATGAAATTTATTTCAATCCAATACGTTTCAGTTTTATTAAAGCTTCGTCAGAGACCGAAATAGAAATGAAAAAAGCAAGGAGACACAGAGTACTGGTATGTTATGATTTTTGGTTAGTTCTAATTGGTGAGATACTATATAAATATGTGTGAGGAACTTTTAGAACATTAAAATGTGTAATAGTTTATGAATATGTATGTAAAGAAACGCTTGTTTGTCTTGGTGCATTTTGGACAGTAACGTTAATTCATGTAAGTGCATGTCTGTATGTGTGTGAAGAATGTCTATAGATGTCACTCTTGTATATATTGGTGAAATGTTGCAATAATTTTGTATTTGGTAAGATTTTTATATTCTTGTGTATGCATATGTGTGTGTGGGGAATGTCTGTTTTTGTCACCTCAGTGTGGGTCGGTGAAATGCAGCAAGATATTGTAATAATCATGTTTTGGTTGAATTTATCATTAAATCATTTCTCATGCATATTTTTGAAAAGGATTTTCAAATTTTCATTATTTTATGTATTAGATAGACATAAGTTAGATTCATGAATAATAGATCTGTAGAAAGATGGTGATGTGATGTAATGTTTTAAGTGTCTGTTTATAGTTGATAGTAATGCTATTAATATATTTTAACCAAAATTCATAACATACCAGTACTCTGTGTCTCTTTGCTTTTTTCATTTCTATCTCAATCTTTGATGAAAGTTTAATAAAAGTGAAATGTGTTAGATTGAGATACATTTCCTACTTGTTCTTGATTTATATATATATATAACTTATTCAAATATATATCAAAACTTTTTCAAATTTTTCATACATATTTCTCATAGTTGCTGATATATAATTGAATTATAGGTTTTAAAAAATGTTAAATGCCAGACATTTTTATTAAACTTTGGATTTTATTTGACAACTTTGCCTATTCGTCTCATTGTTAATCTAAAGTTCATTTCAAAAAGCAATAATGTTTTGGGCAGCTTCTTGAGAAAATCTTGGCACTTTGCAAAGCATACAAGTAAAAATTAATCACTTCTTGATCAGATTGGTTCTCATGGTAGAAATCAATAATACTTTATCTGACCAGCAACTTGTGTATTCACTGGACACCTGCTGTGAAACAAGTCAGCATGGTAGTCTTGAAGTTGACTGTGAATGAGTTTGATCTTTGTAGGGTATCACACTACTGCGGCACAGTGCTAGACAAATAAATATTGATCCATCTCCTTCATACATACATACATACATATATATAATATATATATATATATATATTGTGTATCTGGGCAGCAATCCTTCTTTTATACAAGTTTCATTAAAGAAAACTGACAAGATACTGTGATTATGCTTTTTATTTAATTTTCTTTTGTTCATACAATTGTTTCCCTTTCTGGAAACAAAGTGTGTAAAAACTGTTCAAAAGTTCTTCATATTTAAGTGGTTTCTGCTATTCTTTTAGCCATTATCAAGGACAGTCCTTATTTTTTACTTTTAACAGAATTTGTGAGTTTTTATGTATGTATCTAAAGTTATAGGAATGTTTTATTTTTCCAAACACGGTCAGCACATTGTGGCCATGTTTATAGTTACGGTCATTGAGTGTTGACTTTTCCTTTTTTATTATTAGGACTTGCATTATTTTTAATTCCTTTTTACATGTGGATGAAGCTATCATACTTGTATTTTCTACTAGTATGTTGTAGATGGAGTTAGATAGAAACCTAATTTTATCATCCTTGATAATTGCTGAAAGAATAGCCAAAAGCACTCAGATATGTATAAATACATATGACCAACATACCTGGGAATAGTAACTACCTATGAAAAACATACCTAAAAGGCATAAATACATATAACCAACATAACTGGAAATAATAAATACCTATGACAAACATACCTAAAAGCTATAAATTCATATGACCTACATTACAGGAAATACCAAATATATATTACCAACATACTTAAAAATTATAAATACAGATTACCACTATACTTGGAAATCATAAATACATATGATCAACGTCCCTAGAAATTATTACTATGACCATAATTAGAAATCATTACTACTTATGACCAACATACTGAGAAATTATAAATACATATGACCAACATAGCAAGAAATCATAAATACTTATAACCAACATACTGATAAATCATAGATACATTAGAAGTCATAACTACATATGACTGACACACTTCGAAATCCTAATATAATGTGCAGATTCAACTTAAAAAATCTTTGTAATAGTAATTGTAACATTAGCCACTTCCCTACAATGACCTCCGTTGACCAAGCAGCCAGTACTGTATTCAGATGAAATTGATAAAATCTTTCTCTTAATACAATTTTTCAGGAAAATAGCCTTTTCAAGTTTAGTATTTGTTATTGCTCTTTCAAGTATTGATGGGGTTTTCCTTCCTAATGTTTTATTTTCTTATATATTATATAGTGCAGAATGTCAACATCTTTATTATGTCATTATTTTCTCTTTGCATTACATATGCTATCCATTTTGGGTTTCTTCAAGTTTCCATTATTTGGTAGTTCTTTACAAAGTGTTTAATAAGCTTTAGCAGCCAAGTATGAAAAAACTAAACTCTTACTTCAGTTCAGTATTCAACCAATTAGTTATATCTGCAAAGGCACTTAGATAAATAACAATTTCATTTCTCAAAATTATTTCCCATCAGCTAATTCATTAAGAAATAAAAAAAGATGTTTTGAAAAGTCAAATTATGACAGGTTAGAATATCAAAAGGGTTAAATTTGGTCCCTTAAGACAAGTCTCTCTGCAGTCAATTTACTCATAATGGGATTTCAAATTGGCAAAGTTCCAAACTGGAAAATCCTTTGCTAAATGTAAGGGCCCTTGGAGAATTCTGTGTTTAGGCATGGACGGACAACCATAACATGTAACATGGGAAATAGTTCTTAAATTCCCTGAATACTTTATCAGGTTTACATGATTAGGTGCTAAATCCTTACTGGGTTGGGTCCAAAACCTGGTTGTGAGGAAACAAGAATGAAAGTAAATCTGACTGAACTGATAAAGTCTTGTGTGAAAAGGTAATAAATCAAGATCTTAACATGCAAGGTTGTCTGAAATTGCCTGGGATCCAAATTCATCATTAATCATTGCTGGATCTTTTTATTTATCTGTTCCACATTTATCCCTGACAGTTAATAGAAAAGAACAAACACTTGTAGGAAAAGAATAGATAGCAAGACCTGTGTTTATCACTAATAGAAGGCTGAGATAGACAGATGGACATTCATATAGTGATTGTATTAGAATCGTGACTGTTTGTTTTCTGTCAAAGAACTTGAAGAGAAAAGTAGAGAGTGCTGATTAAAGAGGAAGGAGAATAGTAGCTGTGTGTAGGATGAGGAAAAGGCTGAAGAAAGGTAGAGAGGTGAATGAAGAGGGAAGAAAAGACAGTCGTGGTAGGGTGAGGAGAAGAGAGAAGTTGTTAAGCAGAATGGAGGAGAATAAAACAGTAGTGGTAGGGTGAGGAAAGGTAGAGAGTTGAATGGAGGACAGGGCATTTGTTGCAGGATGAGAAACAGGCAGAAGTTAAGGAAGTTGAATGAAGAGGGAGAAGAAGACAGTGGTAGTTGGATGAGGAAGAGGCTGGAGAAAGATAGAAACTTAAATGAGGTGGGAGATGAAGACAGTTGTAGAAGGGTGAGATAGAAGCTGAAAAGTGGCTGGACATATAGTGATGATGGTGGGGATGATTAAATTTGAGAGAGAGAGATGCTGATAGTAAAAAAAAAATATAAGACTGAAAGAGATAAATTAGAAGCCCAAAGTGGGTGCCAGAAAAAGAAGCAAGGTCTTGGAGAGTAAGAGACCAAAGTAAGGTTAGAAAAATGCAAATGGCAAACCTGCAAGGAAATGAGACTTGGAAGTGAGGACAAAGCAGAACATAGAATTTACATATAGTTTTTTTTTTCTTTTTTTCTTTTTTTTTTTACGAGCTTGTATACTACATAGTGCTATTATCATCTTTGTAGTGATTGGTGATATAACCTATGTTCTTAGTCTTAAATTTACTGTTGAGAATCTGTGAGATTAGCACACTCTCAATGCATTTCCTTATCAGTGAATTCTATTCTCTTCTGATCAGACTGACATTTTAAAGTCAAAACTGTGGTCAGATGTAGTATGGTGAACCACCAGTGCATTCAGATTGCTGTGATGTAGAGTATCTCTGCAGTGTTCATATAATCTTTTTGTGAGTTTTCTGGATGTTTTGCCAATATACATCAATGGGCATTTTGTGCAGTCTATTTTGTATATTCTACCTCTGTTGTCTGATCAAAAGCGAACAGGATCTACTGAGAAGGAAATGTATTGAGAATGCACTAATCTCACAGTTCTCAACAGTAAATTTAAGACCAGGACCATATGTTATATCATCAATCATTGCAAAGACAATTTATATATATAATTTATATATATTCCTATATTTATACATACAGTTGCAAGATTTTCTCAGTACTGCTGAAGTTAATTCCTGATCACTGACAATCAGTTTTCCTGAATGTATTTTTGATAGTAAAATATTGCTAGCAACATAATATACACATTTTGTCAGTCAGACTTGCTTTAATTTGTAAACACTGAGTGCTACTTTTTGATTTTCATTGCCCAACATAGTTTGAAGGTTGAAATTTGTTTGAATAAGTTTTAGGTGAAAAAAAAACTGTTTACATGAATAACTTCAAAATCTGTAGAATAACCATCCCCACTTCCAACATGGCAGAAAATGATTAATGCTAAGCAGTGGGTGGGAAATAGTGGCAGAGTAGTGGAAAAGCCAGAGAGAAGAAATAAGTAAAGCTGAAACCTTGCTGACGGTGGATAACTGGGTTCAAATACAGTATGCATTAAAATGTAATTGTCATTTTAATAATTTTATTATTCCTTCCCCACCCCCAGAGTGAATGACAGTATCTATATGACCTTGTGGGTGTTTACCATATATTTCCACATACAGGGCGACCTATAGATAAGACAAGGTAAAAAAATATAACAAACTTTCATGAATTTATCCTATACCTGTAGTGTAAGATGACTGCTTATTGATTAAATAAAGATGATACTATTGGAAATTCAAAATAAACGAAATAACAAAACCGAATCTATGTTTTTCCTATACATGTCCCCTAAAAGGGAAACCTTTGTTTTTTTTTTAATGTTTCATTACATGATCTCTTGTGAATACTTATTCTTTTATTCTTCCTCTTCTTTTCCTATATCTAAACAGTTACAAACAGCCTGGTGTACTAATGACCATTCACTTATACTTCATTGACAATCACAAAATACAGCTAATAACAGTATGATAATATATGATAATAGTACATTCCACTTTTAACTTTTTTTTATTCAGTTTTTTATTCATTATTGAAAGTTTAGTGAAAGATAAAGGTTGCTGTGAACACAATCATAACTCAATATTTACATTTTCTCAGTTGAGCTTGCATGGATACAAGTTGATTTCATTTATATGGAATTATTCTTCGAATAGGCAATTTATTATGAAATTATGCAAGTAATATATAAGGTAGAAATGATTTTATTACTTTTATTTGATAATGTGAATCTTTTCATGTACGTTATTGGTTATCACACCAAGGCTGAGTTTAGCCTATGGACAAACATCATTTTAAGGTTTCTTTTTTTTTATAATTGTAGTATAAGAAGAGGAGGCACAGTGGATCAATGGATAGTGACTCGGATTGAGGAATCAGAGAGCCAAGTTCAAATTTCAGTCAAATCCATTACATTCACTTATGTGCTAATACCCTTGGGAAAAGTGTGAATCCTTTTCTTCTTCCTCCAGCTATGGGTAAATATCAGGATAGACCGGGTTCTGTAGCCTTGGATGGCAACTGGTCTACTGCAGAAAGAAATGGCAACCTACTGCAGGAAAAAATCTGCCTCATCAGTCATGTATCGAAAGATACATGATTGCCTAAGCGTGTATCACATATAGCACATAACTAACTGAGCATAAGATGACCTTCCAATTTTTAAGGGTGATTTTTAGGATTGTCTATAAGTGGAAATATGTGGTAATTATTTTCCTCCCTACAACCTTATTCCTACAAACCAAATATTGTAAGCTTTTCACTACTCCATTGCTATTTCCATAGTAAATGTTCTGATAAGCAAAATCCCTTATTTTCACTAGTTCAGAATTTCACAGCTAACATCACCATATACAGGGTCGAATCACCCACATTCCCTTTGTATTCAATTGGTAAGAAAGAAGTTATATTTTGATAACTTCTTTCTAAGAAACACTACTTTAGGAAAAAAAAAACTCCCAAGAGGGTGCTTTCTTGATCACTACAATCTTAATGTCTTCACATTACGGGTAAACTGTTAACTACTTTCAACAACCTCATTTAGTAAGAGCAGTCCTATTTGGCTTGTTATCTACAAGGAAAAAATATCTACTTTGTACAAATTTTATTTTGGAATAATATCTACACTGTAAAACATAACATAAAGAAAATGTAATTAAAATATTAAAACATTTTCTATTACTAATATTATAGTGATAAACAGCATGTACATCGGCTAAAAATAGATCACATACTGAAGTAGATTCATGACATGTAGATATCAAGCCAAAGTAGCTCCATAATATCCTACTTTGAGTGGCTCCTGGCTTTTATATTGGATGAACAACAGTATGAGTAAAAAATAGATGAAAATTTTTTACATATCTGTTTCACCAGTCCTACCTGTGATATCACGGGTAATGTAAACAGTTGGTTTAGAAATGAAAAGTCATAATAGGAAAGTAGTTAGAGGGTGAAGAAATGATTGACTGTGTATACACAAAGATTCAGGAAGTAAAAACTATGGACTGAGAGGTCAGAAAGGTAAAGTGAGCTCTTGATGAGATCCAAAGAAGAATCAGCAATATTATTGGTCCTGATCTTGTGGCTCAACTCCAGCCAATTTCCCACCACCATAAGGTTGCCTCTCTATGTCTTTTCTATAAATACTTTCATGGTAATTGTTTGGATGAGCTCTTTGCTATGGTACCTAGACTTTTTGAATTTAAGCACAGTACTAGAATGGCTTTGAGATCTTGTCAATTTATAGTTGAGCTGGCTAGATGTAACTGTGACAGTTTCACCTCCCACATTTTTGGCTTGTGGAACACACTTTTGGCGCCATGCTTTTCAGCCAACTTTAATGTGCAAAATTTAAATGAAATGTTAATCGCTATCTACTGTCTTCTTGATTACTATCTTCTCTTTCTGCTCATCATTAATGTTTCTGTTTTCTAATTCTTCTACACCTTGTAACCCCTTGTGTTTTAGTGGCATTATTGCCTTGCTTGGGGTGATACTGATTAAAAAAAAAATTGAACAAAAGTGAAAAATGTGCAGTTGAGCTACCATGAAAAGAAGCGGACAAGTGCAAGAGGGTATTATTTTCTAAGAATATAATTCAGAGAGTATGGGTGAAAGGAAAGGGATTGAAAGATGGTGGGGATGAATGAGAGAAGATGGGACAGACAAAATTAATGTCATGGGTAAAATGGTGGGTTGATGAATCAAGGAGATGAGAACAAATAGTGAGGAAAGTTAATGTGGGGAAAGAAGAAGGAACCGTGCAAAGAAAAGAGAGTGGGAATTATGTTGTGTGTGAGGTGAATATAAGCAGCTAGAAGCTAAGGAATTGGAATGGACTGGGAGAGATGTAAGAATGATGCCAGGAAATGACCAGTAGAAGAGTCAGGGATGGCCAAAGAGGATAAGAAGATGCTAAACAGCTAAATGATAACATGAGCTTCTAATACAAGAAGATAATCAAGCTAGATCCCTCATGGGATACTATCGTGGTTGATTTCTTAACCCTGACTATCCCTGGAGACTGGTAAGGAGCCCTTGCAAAAGTGGGGGAGGTTATTTATGCTTCACTGCTCCCAAAGTTGATGTAAATGACAAGTAACTGAATTATGCTGAAGATGATGACATTTGACTAAATTAACAGCAAATAATACCTCCAATTGGGCATCTTGTCCAATTAAGTAACGGTGGATGACCGTACACTTGGCAAACAAAACAGCATCAGAAAATGGCTTGCGAGGATTAACACTGATTAGTTCAGGATGGATTAACAGAAGGAAAGTTTGGTGATGGGTGAATCTTGTTCACAAGAAAATGTAAAGTTAAGGTGATTGAAAAATGTCAGCCCTGAAGTGTCTGGTGGGATGAAACCTGTTGTATCTTACAAGTAGTTTAAAGTACAATTTAATGAGATCAGTTAATTATTGCTTGTTGCGTGAAGCGTGTGTCTTTTTTTTTTCTCAAAAAAAAACCCAATTTAACTAAAATTTCTTTAGCTCA